>CAMGYJ010000007.1:50260321-50860321 GCA_946122785.1 Linum tenue | reverse complement strand
AATATCGGAGTAGGGCCGTGATTCCACCGGGATAGGTCTCTCCGCCGACCGGATTAATTTATGAGGGTTTGGTTTGCAATTCTTAGCCGGCTAGTTGAGAGGGTTAGGTTCCCTAGCATATCGTTGTCACCCTTAGCCGAAAGGTTAAGTGAGTTAGCTTCCTAACTTGTTGCAACGACTCTCAATTAGATAACTAAGAGAAAGTTAGGGATCTCCTTGGTTAATCGATAAAGAGGGCTAGACTCTCTAGCTATGAATCACAATTCTTCACCTAACGGTTAAGAGAGCTAGTTCCCCTAGCTTATATTTGTTGATTTTCCTTCATTGATCGACTAAGGGAGTTTATCCCTAGCTAGTTGCGCCACTTAATGGTGTATGAACACGTCCTTCTCACTAGAGCTTTGTTTTTCGCTTATTAGTATGAGACTAGGGGGAGCAATAACCAGGTGAAGTCGGGATTAATTCGCAGTGCAGTTCCGTGCGAGTCAATTTTTTGGCGCCGTTGTCGGGGAACTACGGTCCATTATTTTGAAAAGGTCGCTTAGTGTTACTTTAGCATTTTCTATCTTGCCTTTTTGTTTATGTTTTGTGTTTCGTGTGTGTTTTGTTTACCCAATCTTATCTTAGAAGGGTGGTTTGTGTTTGTTTGATTTTATTTTTGTGTTTTTGTGTTTGTAGTTTGAATCATGGATCCCAATGGCCTCTAAAATATGTGGGGGTATCAACAACCACCCGCATGGGGGTATCCCGGGGCTTCATGGAGTAGTCAAGAAGGTGGAAGCCATGGAACAGATTCTATGATCAACCTCCCTTCCAAGAAGAACAAGCATACCAATGGGGGTATCAAGAAGCTTCCCCATATCAAGAATATTTCCCTCCACAACTCGAGGTGAAATCCAAGTTGGAGTTAGCCATGGAGGCTTTCATGGGACAAACCTCAAGACCATGTGCCACTCCACAACCGGAGCCAAAGAGCAAATTAGAGTTCATGGTGGAGTGATTTGTTCGGGGCACCAATGAAGGGTGCTCTAGCATGGACCTTCCCGTTGCCGGCCATATCGACTCAACCTTTCTTCGGGAGGCGGAGGAGCTCCGTCGACGCACGAAGAGGCAAGGAGAGCTTGTTGAGGAAGCATGTGCACAACTTGCTCACAATCGCCTCCCGCCATTTGAAGAAGAGAAAGAGGAGGTCGAAGAGGCAAGCCATGAGACCTTTGGAAGAATGAGCTCCGACATGGATTTCCATCCCCTCCCTCCTCCCGGTTTGACGCTAGAACATAAAGTGGCACGAGTTTGTGAAAGCTATCGCCTCTCATTATTGGAGGAGAAAGAGGAGGTTGAAGGGGCACTCAATGACAACCATGTGGAACTAGAGGAACTCGCACCGGAGAGCTCCCGTGGTGAGGATGAACAAGAAGGTTGCATTGATGACTCTCATCACTTTCCCCAACCCGAGAGCGAATATAAAGACCGAGTCACGAGTGTGGAGGAGCAAGAGAATCCTTTCTATGGTCTTGCATGGCATCTTGCCCTCCAAACCGTACTTGAAGACATGAATGGGAAGGAGTAAGAAGTGCTTGAAGAGGTGGAAGTGAGCATTAAAGAAGGGGAAGATCTTGATTGTTTCCAAGTGGAGGAACAAAGAGAAGAAGGAAGGGAAGTTGAAGATGAAGCTGAAGGAGCAAATGGGGGCCAAGATGACGACGAGGTCGAGGTGGATGAAGCATCCACAAGTTACAAGAGCTACTAATGCTTTCCGCTTGACATCGATGCACTTTTGGAGAAGGACCCGTTTGCGGCTCTTTGCCAAGCCAAGGCCAAAACATTGGCAATCCCTCTTGGTGGATGAGATGGAAGTTGATCGAGGTTTCACAATATGATGTGGGGAAAAGAGAAAGAAGGAGAAGGAAAGAAGGAGAGGTCTTGTGGGTGGAGCCTCATGACAACTCAAGTTCACGAGCCCTCAATCATGGATTCGTCCAATGCTCGTGGCTTGAGATTTCATCTCACCGACGAGAACCTCAACTTCAAGGTGGTTCTTGGGTGGACCTAAACTTGAAGAACAATCGTCCGGTTCACGACGTTAAAGAAGCGCTTGGTGGGAGGCAACCCAACCATCAATGGTTTGCACCTCTTTCCTTGCAATAAGACGACCAATGAAGAGATTTTGGTGGTTTTTTGCCGTCTCCTTTCTCTTCCGGAACTCACCCGCCCTCCGCTCCCAAACACCAACATTCATCACTATCCGGTAACATCGTTCTACTTCCCTATTTTACGCCATTGAGGGCAATGTCGAGCTTAAGTGTGTTGGGGGGGGGGGGGGGGAGCAGTCCATTATGCATGTGTGTGTGAATGATTGGTGTGATTTTGAATGCTTGGAGCCTTGATGTATGCCAAATTTAAAAAAATAATTGAGGGCTCCAAACAATGCTTGTTCAAAATGACTGGTTGGATGGTGAATCTCGTCCTTATTTGGCATCGTTCTTGAATTGTTGCATATAGTCGAGTGCATCCTATTAAGATGAATGAGAGGGCATTAGGATTGTGCGAAGGGTTAGTTCTCATGTGTGCTTAAATGAATGGAATGTCTTGACTTGTTTAATCTTTGATTACAATTGCCATGCATCGAGTTTGTGAATGTGGAATAGACGATTGGGCGGCTAGGTAGCCTGTGAGTTTTGAGTCGATCGTTTTCTTATGGTGTGATAGTTCCCTCTCATTTCTTGATAGTTTGGCTTTGCATTTCATCGTTCCTCAACATATTTCATGCTAGGCTATGCTTGTTTTGATACATTTCGGGTCCTAACACGTGTGGAAGGGTCAAGGACGAGTTTCGGGATGATTGGAGGTCAAAATGCGCAAAAACCGAAGAAAAGTCCAAAGACCGTGACAATTGCCCCGTAATAGTGAAGTGCAGGCATCCAGGTTTTAGGCCATGTTTCACGGTTTCCCATTGGAGTTCACGGTCTCCTAAGGCCGTGAACTGAAGCCATAAACCGTGAACCACGAGGCGTCCAGGGGGGAATCTGTAGTTACTACCGCGAGACGAGTTCACGGTCAATAAGACCGTGAAGATTGAGGCCAAACGGTGAACTCTTGATGGCGAAGCAGCAAGTTTCGACATCGCGCTCTGTGTTCATGGACGTGTTGAAGTGTTCATGGCCGTGAATTGAGGCCGTGAACTGAGCCCGATCCTGGTATAAAATGTGAGCTGAAAGGAAGAAGTAGGGGAGCTTCATTTTTGGGTTATGTTTTCATTTTCAAAATAAAGAGGATTCTAGTGAGAGGTTAGGGTTTCTTCTAGAGTGAGAAAGTGCAAATCAAAGGAGGAAGAAGGAGCTTTGGGCCTGTTCCTAACTAGAGGATTGAATCTTTCTTCATCTCAAGGGTATATCAAGCAACAAGGAGGAAAGATTGACATCACTTCATAGTTATTTCTTCCTTTTTTGTTGTTTTCTCTTGTTTAGCTATGGAATAGCCTACCTACTCAATTGGGTATTGTGAACCCTAGTTTCTCTATGTATTAGGTGGCAAGAACATGAACCTATTGTGTTGATTGAGTGTTTTATGTTATTTGAGGTATTATTCATAAATGATTGAGTGTTCTAGCTTTAACTCAATATTGGATGAAATTAACCTAGAGGGTGGAAATTCCCTCTTGGTCCAATTAGGAGCTGGACTCCTTAGCCACTAGGGTAACCTCCTTTAGGTCAATTTAAGACCAAAACCTCAAATATCGGAGTAGGGCCGTGATTCCACCGGGATAGGTCTCTCCGTCGACCTGTTTAAGTTCCGAGGGTTTGGTTTGCAATCCTTAGCCGGCTAGTTGAGAGGGTTAGGTTCCCTAGCCTATCGTTGTCACCCTTAGCCGAAAGGTTAAGTGAGTTAGCTTCCTAACTTGTTGCAACAACTCTCAATTAGCTAACTAAGAGAGAGTTAGGGATCTCCTTGGTTGATCGATAAAGAGGGATAGACTCTCTAGCTACGAATCACAATTCTTCACCTAACGGTTAAGAGAGCTAGTTCCCCTAGCTTATATTTGTTGATTTTCCTTCAGTAAGCGAGTAAGGGAGTTTGTCCTTAGCTAGTTCCGCCACCTAGCGGTGTATGAACACGTCCTTCTCACTAGAGCTTTGTTTGTCGCTTCTTAGCACGAGACTAGGGGGCAATACCCAGGTGAAGTCCCCTCAAGTTGAATTCTCCTCGATTTACTTTCCTTGTTCGTTCACTTTGTAGTTTTCATAGTTTTAAACCCAAAACCGTTTTGCTAGATAACAACTTAAGCGATTGAAGTAGGGGTACATGGACCGGCTCGGGTTGACAATTTAAATACTTGTCAGATACTCCACCCGACTAGAGTTTAAAAACTTGGGCTCTAGTTGGGGTTAATTCGCAGTGTAGTTCCGTGCGAGTCAATAATAGTGTTGGAAAAAGGTGAGTTTCTATCAATCCACCCCTTAGGATTCTTGAGGGAAAAAAATCCATACTTCTTCATGTACTTCCAATTCAAAACTGGATCACTCTTCCTTGTCCTCCACACTCAAGTTCCAGCAATGAACTTCCAACAACCATAGACGTGTTTCCTTTGTGTGAGTGCGAGAGGAAAAAATTCAATCGTAATTGTCTATAACTGAAAAACAACTACCTCATCTTGTCGTTCGTAGTAATTTGTACATGAGACTTCTTCGAGGCCAAGAATTCTACCAATGCTTGCCGAAAAATATCCACGAAGTTGTTGAAGGCGACCTCACAGGTAGGGGTGTTCATATGGTTACCATGGTAATTACTAAACCAAATAAGCCTAAATTCTATTAATAATGGAATACGATATCATAATCAAACCGTGCAAACTAATATCACAATCAAATTAATCAAACTAAAGTTTAATTGGTTTGATTAATTGCTTAACCAGATTAACCAATCTAACATCGCATTTTCTTTAAGTGATAAAATTTTCCGGCTAATATATCGATTCGCAATTTATATAATGAATAAAACATAACAATCAACACATAGTTGTAGTTAATCCTTAACATAAACCCATAGAACTGGTTATGCAAATTATTATGTTTGTATAATACATATTAGATATATAGCTAATTACCTAACTGGTTAATTTGGTTTTATTGGATAGGAGTATCTGAAACCAAACCAAACTACCTAAACCAAACAAGCTTAAAAATTTAACCAAACCAAACCAATTATCCAAATTTATCAAACCAAATTATCCAAATACTACCGATTAAAATGATTACCACGGTAACCACTCTGTCTGAACAACCCTACTCAACTCAGGGTAGACTAGGCTGGCAGAGATGAAAGATGAATCTTATGGTGGTACTGATCATAGCAATGCGATGACGATGTTTGCTGTGCATGGAGCAATGGAAGGAGGTGGCTGTCTGGCAGCCACTTCGGTGGTTGGTGGAATTGATGGGGCGGCGGAGGCAAGCGCCGATGACTCCGGTTCTTTTTGTTCACTTGGACGAGCTTTGCATTCAAATCGTGAACAATGTCCCCGAAGTTAGAGATCCAAATAACTCATAGTGGAATTAAGGCTATGATATCACTAATATAAACGTGAATTTCTACGGAAACAAGAAATAAGCAAAGCACATATATATAACAAGAGTTTAGATAAACCTAATATTTTTCGTGCCCTAATCTGCCGCCTAACCCCAATATAATAGGCTCAAGAAAATTCATATCTAAGGGTAAAACATTTTTATTTTCCCCTCGTTGTGCTCTACAAAATGAGATCCATTCTCAATATTTTTCCAGGAAAAAATATTTCTTGCCTCTCGGTACCAACTGCGTACCATATGGTATCTTCTTTGTTTTTAATTCGATTTGAAAATTTTTGCAAAGAAGGAATGAGTTTATCATGATCTATTTGATCTACAAATTTCTAGGTGAACAAAATACAGGACAAAAAAATACCACACAATACCACCCTGGTACGAGGTGGTATCTAGTGGTACACAATGTTAAAAGTCGTAAATGACAGTTAATATGCTTATACTATCGTGTATTCAACCATCCTACAGTCTTGGTTTGTTCATACCACCATGGTACGCTTTTCATACCATAGGTATTCTCTTATATCAATACCAGTCAATACCATATGGTATAATAGTGGTAAAAAATGACTCAATTTTTTTATTTAAAAAATATATCAAAGTGGATATCATTTTGTAGAACACAATTAATCCAATTTAACTGTGCAAAAAAAATTAAATTTCAACATAAAATGAGCGAGAAATCATTCATTAAAGATTAGGGGGAATTAAAAGCTTTTCATGAGAGAGAAGAGGCACTAATGTGGCGTATTCTAATTTGGTTAGGCATAGTTATTGACCACAAGGTTATTGACTGGATCCGCTCCCCAATAATAGTAACAATTTAATAATAATATAATACTGATGAAAAAAAGGTAGGTTTCTATCATAGGTGTGTGATAAGCATTTGATTTGCTTTATTTACTATTTGGACACTTGTCGGTTTTGATAAAATGAATTGATCAATCTTCATATTCTGTAATAATCGAGACTTCTTATTAAAAAAAAGAACATAATAATTATGGGATACGGTGACAACCCACTTTCTAGCCTTTGGATACGCCATCTCTCCTGTCTTTTTTTTTTAATTGATGGTTAGGATTAAAAGAAGGGTATTTTTGAAAAGGAAAAATATTACCACACCCAATCATTCTCCCTCCCATATAAATAAAATAAAAACCCTAACTCCTCCCTCTCCCCCTCCTCTCCCTCTCCCTCCTCCCTCTCTCTAGACGGCACCGCCGCCGATCTCCACCATCGCTGCCGCCTCTCTCTACCCAACACTGCCTCTGCCGCCCTCCACATTCCGCCCTCGTCCGTAGCCCCCCACCCTCAATAGCCGCCACCTCCCTCACCCCCTGTCGAGCCCTCCACCGTCGCCGCAATTAGGGCTGGAAGTTTGGTACCGGTATTTGGGATATACCAAATACCTTACCGAATTTGGCTATATTTGGCATTACCGAATACACATATTATTTCTTGGGATTTGGATTTGGATTGGTATTGAATTTCAATTGTTATTCGGTATTAGGGATTGGGATTGGGATTTGGATTGGGATTGGGATCGGTATATACCGAAATACCGATCAATACCAAAATATAAGCTAGTGTGTATTTTATTCTCTCAACTAGACTCTCTCATTAACTACTACACGACCCTCAGGCCTCAACCACCAAGAGTGTCATTTAATTATACATAGATCATTCCATCACTATTTCACAACTTAGAAGTCCCCATCCAACTCAAATTTGACTTTCCAATTTAAGTCGCTCTCATTTCTCACCTAATATCTTTTGTTATTTTCATAACATAAAAAAAAACACTAGTATTAGTCTCTCAACCTCCAATTCGTCAAATTAAAGATTACCTTACAAGAACTTGAGATATCGCATCTCCTCCATTCTCCTTATCTGTATCCTAGCTATAGCCAAACTCAATATCGCCGATGGAACAATTCGGGTTGCGGGTCAGGTTAGTCGGGCGGGTTAGTCGGGTCAGGTTCTGTTTTGACATCTATAGTTGTACAGATGGAACATATTAGTTGTGATGTACAAAATTATATACATTTTCCAAAAATTTTGAGAAAAAAATCCATGCTACCCATACCACCCTGTTACCATATGATGCCACCTTTGTTTATACCTTTGTGTTTTTAATAATTTTGCTCATAAAGTCCAAGTTCATTGTGATCTATTGAATCTCCGGAAAAAAAAAGTTTCAAAGATCAATCCTATTCGGTTTTACTTTCCATTGATCGTTTGAACAGTGCCCAGAAAGTTTGATTCAGAACATTTCAAGCCCTAAGGTGGGAAAGGGCTGGCCTACGTTTGATTCCCTCCATCTCAGTCCCCAATCTCTCATTAAGCAACCAAAACAAACAGTTAGCAACATGGAATGCTTTTTCAGGTTATATCCACATAATTGTGTTACCAATCCTATTCGTTTTGCTGTAATAGCATTTCATCTAAAGCATTATAGATCTTTGCAGCGGCTGGATGCAACGTTCCGCCAGCTACAAACTCATGTACTTTGCCATTCAGTTCAATCGAACTACACCCAGGAACTTTCTCAATCTGCTTTTGTTTGAGAACAACTCTCTGCTCGATAGCTTTCTGGTACCTACCAGAGGAAGCATAAACATTGGACATGAGCACGAAACTCGAAGTTTGGCTTGGATCCAGCTCATTGAGCTGCCTTGCTGCTCTTTCAGCCATTTCAGCTTTCCCAAATCTTGTGCTGGAAGATAGCAAAGATCCCCATATGATCGCATCTGGAGGAATTGGCATTCCTTTGATGAGCTCTTCTGCCTCTTCCAGAAACCCAGCTCCGCCGAGCACATCAACCATGCAGCTATAATGCTGTACTGAGGGTTTGATATTGTAAGTTTCTGTCATCAGTGAGAAATACTCCTTTGCCGAGTCCACCAAGCCAGAGTGATTACAAGCTGTCAAGACCCCGATGAAACTGACGAAATCGGGATCCAAAGACGAGGATGATTCAAGCTTCCTGAATAGGTTGATCGCTTTCTTCTCCTGACTATTCGTGGCCAGGCCTAGGATCATGGAGTTCCAGCATGACAATCCCTTCTTAGGAGCAGTCTTGAAAGCATCAAGGGCCCTGTCTATACTCCCACACTTGCAGTACATATCTATGATGGCTGTCACAACTATTGGGTTCAACTCAAAACTATTCTTGACAATGTAATCATGAATCCATTCTCCTTGCCTGATTGCACCCAAACAAGCGCAGGCATTGAGTAAACTCACCATCGTGAATTCACTCGGCTTAACCTCAGCCTCTTCTTGCATCTGCCCAAAAAGCTCCAAAGCCTCCACAAACTTTCCATTCCTCACATACCCACTTATCATCGAATTCCAGGAGATCACATTTCTCACAGGCATTTCATCGAATACCTTCCTGGATTCCTCAATTTCGCCAAATTTAGCAAGCCCCATGAGCATTATGTTCCAGGTAACGGGGTCAAAATCTGGATGACGATCAAATATTCTCCCTGCTTCGCTCAAAAACCCACAGTTCGCGTACATAGACAAGATGCTGTTTCTTACAAATGGATCATCTTCGAGCCCTGATTTAATTACTCTGCCGTGGAGCTGAGCCCCTTCATGGGCGAACCCAAGCTGAGAATAGGCCTTGAAAACGGAAGGGTAAGTCAGCCTTGAAGGTTGGACGGGCGAATTGACCAACATCTCGACGAAGAGGGTGATGGCAATTTGAGGATTGGAGCTGTTAGAGAAGCCTCGAATGATGTGGTTCCAGGAAAAGAGGGTGGGCTTTCGAATGCGAGAGAAGACGGAGCGAGCGTAATTCATGTCGCCGGCGACGGGAGAGGTGCAGAAGGCCAGGACGCGACTGGCGGCAATTGGGTCATTGAATAAGCCGGTTTTGATGAGTTGGCAATGGATTTTGTGAAGGTCTTTCATGGTTGAGCAGTGGGTTTCGAGAAGGGTGAGGTAGGGCTGGTCGGAGATGAACTGCGATATAGAAGTTGGGGCCGCCGGCGGCGGAGATGGGCAGCAGAATTGTGCCATTCTCACTATTCAGTGGCTCCCGTTGTGTTCCCTCTTCTCTTCTTGGTTATCAATAGATTGCTTGACGTGACTATTATTATCTTATATATAATAGCAGACTACACTTTATTACCCCAACCTTTCAACTACTGTTTCATTATTTGGCGTTTTGTGGGATGGAACTTAAAGAGAGCTTCCCATTCATTCAGACTTGCTGCCAAACCGAAGAGCTTCCCCTTCTTTTTCTCAATTGCAGGTGGCAGGTGCCCATACTTTCAGTGTCCTCCATCTTTTCACGGCCTCACCCCAAAATCCACAATCACAAGCCACCACTTTAGCCTTCTCTGTCCCGAGTCCTCGTACAGCTGCTCCTACACGCCACCGGCCATCCCTTCTGCTGCTTTCCCTGCCAAATATATCTTCCACCAGTTCGTACAAAAAGAGACTCTACTGTTTTCCTATTCCATGCTTTCCGTCTCAAAGCAACTACTCGTGGAGGACTCCTCCATTCATGGGTCGGCGGAAACCCAATTACCGAAGTCGTGGCCGTTGCTGCAGCACGAGTCCGTACCGCGAGTCATTGCTACATCAGAAGTCCGTTTTCCCAGAGACGACTACAGAGTCAAAACTTCTTCCTCGGAGAATGATGGGAGGTCTGGAGGAAATGGTGTTCGTCGAGATGTGGTAGCATAGAGTCAGAGTGTGTGTCCGGGAAGGATGTAGATTTTAGGCCCCACAACGGCCAATCTGGCGTGTCTGAAGAGTTTGCGGGAGAAAGTACGGAATGGAAAAGAAGAGCCTTTCACATTGCGATCTACAGGGGGCGGGGGAGAGAGGCGGCGAAGAAGGAGAGGAAGGAAGCGGAGTCTAGGAGGTGTGACCAGCGGTGGATACGGAGTATGTATGCTTAATTTGGGGTTTCAGTTTCTTATGTCAAGCTCTGCCGCTTTTTCCATCGTTGTTTTTAACTTTTGGGGTTTCAATAATGCAGGCCATAAAAAGCCAGCGTCATCCTCGAATGATGAAGGGTTCAACTAGCTAGAAGAAGGAAGTGCTGCAGAATTGGTGATGAAAAGATAAAGGAGAGGAAGAAGAGGAAGAGAGACAAGGGGGAGAGACTGCAGAGAAGAAGGATGATAAGCATGCTAAAATGAAGAAGGTTTATGTAATTTGGGGAGTTGGCAGGTTTAGGTAGCAGAGTAGCCACTAGCCATGGAGGAAGCGGAGAAGAAGTATCAACTGCTATTCGGCAGTGTGAAGGATGAAATGGAGAGATGGGAGAAGCTCTTCAGTCGCGTGTTCTTCTTCCATCGTTGAGAGTTTACAGGTGAACTTTTATCATGCTTTGCTTGCTGAATCTCTGGAGCAAATATGTGTGCTTGAGTTCATTTCTCTGTTTAGTTTTTTTCGGACTAATTATTTCTGAGGACAAGAAGCCAAAGGCTGTGATTAGTTCCCACAAAATGATGTCATTCTCGATGTGCTAATATTCATAGCAAGGTTGGCGTTACAATTTCCCAGTTTTGTAATTGAAGGACACCAAATATTCTTATTGCAGATCATCACCCATCAAACATCCAGAAGTAGGCAGATGAATATGCAGGTCTAATCATGGAAGTAAGTCGATCTTGAACAACATGGAGACATTATTGTTGGACAGTGTAAGTAATATGCAACAAGACAAGGTTTCTTAGTGGGTTGTTTCCTAATGCAAACAGATAGATAGGCTAGAAATGCTTCTGCTACAATTTTTGGTTGCTCTCTGTGTTGTTTGATTGTGGCATCGGTCTTTGAATACTTAGACTTCTGCAGGCTATCCACTTTACAGAGGTTGTCATTTTTCAGGACTAAGGTAGGAGATGTTGCCTGGTCCAACTGGGCTACACCATCAAGACCAGAAGCTGATTTACGAAGACAGAAAAGGGATTCCAAGGCATTCCTCAATATAACATAAGCTTCAGTCTACTGAGGCGAGAAAGGATTTGGAGTATCTTCCTGTGTCATTCCTTTAGTCATGCTTAATTATAATCCCACTAAAGAAAATCATGGAATTTTTTCATTTATTAACTCTTTGAGTTCCTGTTTCAGTTTGTTCAGCTTCAACTCTGAAGTCTATTAATCTGCCACCCTGGACCAACGAGCTATATAGGATTGAGGAACCATTGTTGGCACTTCCTCATGCCGAAGACAACAGGTGGGAGGCTGATGAAGGAACAAATGTAAACAGCCTGCTCGGAAGTAGTTTTAGACTGCACCAACAGTAGCATGTATATGTGGCAGCAACAACACTTGCTGGTATTAATCTTGCCCTTAACATTGATACTTTCAGATTTAATTAGTACCTTAGGTGTATGTTTATAAGGTTTGTAGATTACTACTATGGTTGGCTATAGTAAAAAGTCAAAACACATTCTGCCAAAATTGGTCCTCCTACTTATTTTGCTTCATGTGGATTTGGTGTTTTGATTATGTGGCTTAATTATATCTGCCACCATTGTTTTGGACTGCCTTTCATGGTCTCTGTCAGTCTTTATATATATAAATTACGTCATTGGCAATCTAACTTCAGATATTTTCGGGTAATCTGATTCATCGCTCCAAGCTTGCTACACATTTTGTTATTCCGGATGAGTGATATGCCCGGCTGCTCTCTTTACCTTCTATTGACAGGTTTTTCAGCGATAGGAAGAGGCTGCTGGATTTGTGCTTTTTGGCATAAACTAACCTTTGTTCAAACAAGTATCATAAGCTAAACTTCCCATTTAATATTCTTTCTTTCAATTCTTTCCATCGTCATTGTTAGGTCACGAGTCCCTAATTGAGTTCTCAACGTCGTTCGTATTGTATTGTTCTCCTTTGGAAATTTCCTTTCCTAGGCTGCTCTTTGAACTGGAAAATATAGTTAAACTGCAATTAGTTGAAGCAGCCAGTTGTGTTGGGTGTGATAGTTTGGTCACTTTAATTCAATGATGACTTCTTATGTTGTCATGTCTTGGTTTCAGCAATGATGATTGAACTGGGCAATGGAATTGACTGCAGCGATGGAGATGCCTGCATGTTCAGCTGCCCGGTGTGATGGTTTTGATCACTTATACGACACCCGCCAAAAAAAAAAGAAAGAGAGGAAACAACTGGATTTGCGGAAGCAACCATCTTCCCGGAATTTGGGCAACTGCTTTGAGGTGCTCTAATGATGATGTTGCATCAGAAGTCAATTTACAGCACCAGGCTAAACTGAAACCCACACTATCAACAAAGAATTTTTTATGCTAGCAAAGATCTTCTTTTTTTATAATGGTTATGCTAGCAAAGATCTACTTGGCCATATTTCTGAATGGTGCAATGAGTTGAAGAAGATGTCAATTAGAAGTAGGGACTGAGAGGAGGATGGTGAGACCTTGGAAGCTAACGAAAACCAAGTGTTCTGCAGGCTTTTGTTTGAACAAAATGGTAACATTAAGTGGTGGCATGTTTACATTAACTTTAACATGATGGTAGTCATAAAGAAAAAAACTGTGCTAACATGTTTTCTGTTTGCAGGTCTTGGTGAAGTATAGTAAATTTGTTATTGTCTTGCAATAAGCATCCCAATTTGACAATAGACAGGTGAGTCACAAAATCAATTTTTATCTTTCAATAGACAGGGGAATCCTTGCATAAGAGAAAACTACAACGGCCTGCATTGACCATAAAGTCATAAACTAAACTGCCCCTTCATTCATCACGACTCTGCAACTTAAGTCCCCGCGGCGTAACAGCGGGCATTTTTTCTAGTTTGCATAACGGTTAGGTGCTAGGGATAGAGTAGGACGAGTGGGCGTCCGCTTCGGGTTCACACTTCCGAACCAAATCGAATTCGAGCCGATCAAAACTGAAATGTATATAAATCGATTTGGAATTCGGGGGAAAAAAAGCTTAATTCGAAAACCAGAGTCCTTACTACCGCACCAAATTTTGATCGTTGAACCGAAAACTGAAATACACAGCTCAACCCTTCAATCAGTAAGCTACCAGGTCAAACCCCAAGCCCACCCTCAAATCATTCATCTACCTTTAATTATTCTTAAGGCGCTCACCAGTCAAACCCTAAAATTTCCACCTATTTATGTAGACTCATTTGTAAGCTAGCAGGGAAGCGTTGAGAGACATGCCCAGGAATAATCAAGCATAGATGAAGCATATAATCACTAAAACAAACAAATTCATTCACAAACCATAACACAACTACATCCACGTTCAAAACCTAAATATATGATTTGGGGGTTTTAACCCCTAGTACCTTACAGGACTTCCATAAAAGAGGGAAGAAAACACATGCAGAGAAATTAAAGAAGACCTGAATTGGGGAGAGTTCCCTTCCTCCTTCTCTTCTTCTCCTTCCTTCAACTTCTCTCTCGAACCTCACTTTAGAATAAAAAATCTGCCAAAAATCAATATACTCAAGCGGAGTAGTCCCCTGTTTATAGAATTCCGAGGACATGGGCAAGTTCACGAGCAAGGGGTAGAAGATCGCAGTCGTGATCTTTGGGAGAGAAGCCACAATCGTGATCTTTGGCAGAGAGGTCGCGATCTTGAGGGTCACCATTTACGTCTTGTTGAAGGTTGAGCTCACGGACTGACATGACGGTCGCGATCCGAGATGTCACGACAAGGATCTTTATCATAGTCACAGATGAAGAGAACCGTGAGTCGACTGTCGAGACTCTCTGCTCCTCCCTTGGTGGCTACTCCTGAAGTTCGCGCACTTGGCATCAGAGTTCGTGGCCATGATCTTAGCACTAAAGGCTGCGATATTCGTGCTCTAGGTCACGCTCTCTCTTCATGGCTGTGATCTTGGCTTCTTCGGTCGTGATCTTGGCTCATTTGATTGTGATATCCCTTTTTTTACACTTGTGCCCCTTTTTGGTACCTAAATTGCTCATATAATCTAATAGACCCTAATTTGACAATATATTCTCCGAGGCTATCGGCAGTCTAACCCTAACATTCTCACCTAGCTCTGTAGACTCAGTTGTAGGCCATGAAATGGAAGATCATGGCCACGAATTATTTAAACCATGAATTAAACCAAATCGGTAGATTTGATCATCTGTATAGTGCATGAAGACGGATATGAAGTTAGTGTTGCAGAAGATCGACCTTATAAATTGTAATGTTTGGCTCGCATCACAGACTTTGCTCTCTCAGCTACAGATGGATATGAAGTTATAGGCAAAATACACTTGTATAGCGATAACTTTCACATTTTTTACAACAAATATAGCCATATCTATTCGAAAACACGAAATAGCCCAAAAAACGGAGGTTAGTGTGACAAATCTAGCCAAATCCGTTAGAAACTTTAACACCGTCTGTGACTCCGTTAACTCGGTTGACGAAATGCTGACGAGGACGGAATCCGACCTCCACATCAGCGACACATCAGCAAAATGTACACGTGGAATGCCACGTCAGTAAATAATTAAAAATAATAAATTAAATAATTTATCCTTCCTCTCTCTCTCTCCTCTCTTCTCTTAATCTATTAAATACTTTATCACTTACACACAAAAAAAAGATAATAAAACAAAAAAAAGGGAATCAAATTAAGCATGCCCTTTCACTTTTCCCTTCCCATCTTCATATCCTACCCCTCTTCAGATCCCACCCCCTTTCTCCAATCTTCTTCTTCTGCCCGAGGAAGAGTGCTCCAATAATTCCCAAACCGACAAGGGAAAAGGGTCGGATTCGTCTCCAATTCCAGCTCCTCTCCCGCCCAGCCCTTGGAAGACGGTTTCCTTTCACCTTCGTCTTCTTTCTCGCACTGAAAAGGATCGCAGCTCTCTTAAAAATGAGGCGAGGAAGAATATAAGGGACTGGAAAACTCCAAAAACCCTAATTGGCCAAGTCTACTCTACAGAGTATTCATTGGATCCGAAGAAGAAGCCGCTGCCGGCGGAGGGAGAATGATGAGGCCCACAAGCCGGCCGCGGAGCCTGAGGAACAGGATATTCGGGTTCTCCATGGCGGCCGAGGAGGAAGAAGAAGAAGAGGAAGCTCTGTTTCGTTTCTCACCATCGAACCTGTCCTCCGTAGATGAACTGATTGGGCGAATCTCGAGGATTTGGAGTCGGTAGGTCGAGAGAAAAGAGGTCAAGATTGGATGGGTCGAACAACGGCTTTCCACCATAATTGGCGGGATCCATTGCGAAGAGCGGTTGTTCACAGCGGCGGGCGGGCGGTGGTTTGTAGTAGTTGGAGAGATGAAGATGATGTTGATGGCGGCGACAAACGACCCAAAAGAACCATAAGGTTTTCGTCTTCTTCTTCTTCTTCTTCTTCTTCTTCTTCTTCGATTTAGGGTTGTGTAGCTGTCTGCTGGGTAATTGATGAGACTAGGGGGCGATGAGGAAGGAGCAGGGCCGAACAATGGTGGCGGGTATGGGGGTACAGAGAGGAAGATGAAGATTTTTGTATAAAAAATTTATTTTATTTTTCATTTATGAACTCAGAAAAATTGAATTTATGTTTTTACGTTTTTTTTTAATCCACGTGTCCGTCGAAGTATTGTCAGGGCAGCATTTCCGTCAGTCTAGTCAGAGTGTTAAGTAACACCGTTAAAGAAATGGATGAAATTGGCTATTTTGTGTTTTCGGATAGTTATGACTATATTTGTCACAAACTTGAAAGTTATGCCTATGCAAGTGTTTTTACCCATAAAATAAAAAAATGGATTTTTCTTTGTCATCAAAATATTAATAAACTAGGATAGCCCTGATATAGACTAGCTTATAACCCGGCTCGTTGGCCGGAATATTCATATTTGATTATTTATATTTTTATGTTACGTTTAAGTCTATCAATTCATTTAATTTAATGACAATCCTTCGATCGAGATGATACATAAAGAAAGAATATATAGATCGAACATTTGGAGAAATATAAAAATGATAATTAAGTCCCTGGTAAAATGTTATTGGTTAGTTGATTGTCAAGAAAGATAGAGTATAAAAGCTCACCGAAATTCCCTCACGAACCATAGATAATTTGAACCTAAATCTTAAACCTCACAATCCTACATAAAGGTTGTCCCTTCGGGGACATCCAATAAAATTGGAACGCAATCCTACATAAATGTTCAATGCTCTTCTATTAGGAACAGTATGTCACTAATCAAAAAGAAATAGAGAGTTGTTGATTCAAGTCAAATATATGCTAACAACTAAGCTAAGAGGGGACCATCACAACTTGAGAGCAAATGCCAAAATCAGGGTTAACTCCAATATACTAATAGACTCGATCAAAGTAATAATGAACAAAATTAGACACTCGTTCTCTATCAGTTCCAGTAGGCTGAAAAAAGAAGGCAAAATACACTCGCATAGCCACAACTTTCCACTTTGTGCCAACAATAGCCAAATTTTGAAAAATACAGAGAAATAGCCACTTTTGGAAAAGTAATTTGACAGATTTAGCCATTTCTGTTAAAATCTTTAACACCGTTAGTGACTCCGTGAGATGGATGCCACATCAGCTCACACATCAGCTCCAACAAGACACACAATGCCACCTGGACGCCACATCCCATTTTAATTAAAAAAAATTCATTAATTTATTTTTATTAATAAACAATTCATACCTACCACTCAATTCTACCTTCCCCTTCCATGGGTGTATCCAGCCATCCAGGAATCCCCGGATTTCTTCTCCACAAGCTTTTGAATCAGCAGCCATTCACCAGCATAGATTCGTCAGGAGAATGGAACGGCGACAGAGGCCGGAGATCCAGGTGATGGGATGACATAGCGGGAAGAAGAAGGCGAAGAAATTGTGTCAATCTCCCAAAAATCAGATCCAATAAATAACTCAGCCTGCCAATAAAGCCCAGAACCGACATATTGGAATCTCAATAAAACCCAAAATCTGCTCCCCACGAGCTCCCTCTTCATGTTCCCCTGTTATGTCCGCCTTCAATCCCAGAAAATTCTCCACCCATGCTTCTCGGCTGCAAAAACCCAAAATGAAGGACCAGAAATCAATTGTCGCTTCCTCCTCCTCCCTCTAATCCTCGCTCACCGTCGAGTAGAGAAGTACCCTACATCGCTCAGACTGGGCGTTATATCTTAGCTCTCGTCAGCGCGCATCTCCAGATTTGCCACCCATCTACAGAGAAGGCGAAGTGGTGACTGAGCGATGACTTGCAGCGACAGCAGCGGCGTCAGTGAAGTGGGGTCGTTCTCCCCGTGGTCGGGATTCAACGGCGACGGTGACGGCTGAGCCTATCTCCAGATCTGGACTTCTCGTTGACGACAGAGCTGTGTCTGTGTGTGCGGAGGGAGGACTTGCAGCGGCATCAGCGAAGAGAAGTCGGGTCGGCGGCGTTGGTTTTATCCGCCGTCGGGATGCATGTTGGATTTGGGAGCAAAGACGCCCAGATGAGAGGAAGTGGAAAGGACGCCCAATAAACGAGTCGCACCAAATCGTCTCCGTCAACGGCAATGGGCCGTCGATCGGAAAGAATGGGATCGGAAAGAACGGAAAGGGTTTCGTCCGGGTGGAAAGTGAAATTGGTAGGGTTAGAGATCGACGAAAAGGGGTTGGGCGAAAACGGAGGGACCTTTTCGTTTTTATATTTTTTTAAATAAAAAAAAATAAATATCATCAATTCCATCTGGCAACAATAGCGTTGGAGACGTGCCACATCAGCGCGAACCGTTAGCCTAGTCAGCAGTTCAAGATCATCCGTTAAAGTATTAGACGGATTGGCTATTTCTCTGTATTTTTCAAAATTTGGCTATTGTTGGCACAAAGTGGAAAGTTGTGGCTATGCGAGTGTATTTTGCCAAAAAAGAATCGACTATCCTACTTTAGTAAATCAATCGATGATTCCTCGTTTTAAAATAAAATTAGGTTGCGATAGCTTCAAAAACCATAAACCTAAAGATCCAATAGCCACCACTTTCCGTTGTACAATAAAAATTTTATCCACTCTATCTTCAATCTCAAGAGGCGTATGTTTCAACCCAAAATTCAATTTTTAATCCTCCTTCTGCACCTCCATTTATTAAACTTCATTCTATTCGCCATGGATTGATATCAGAGTTGAACTCTTTCACTTGCCCAGTTTAAATCGTCAAGAATAAAATTGTAGTGCCAAGAGACCGGAAGATTGATTTCAAAGGCGGCTTTAACTGTGAAGTGAAAGGGTCGCAAACTATTACACGATGGAGGAAATTTTAGAGGAAGTTAGAAAGAGATAAGAACAAAGATAAAGTACAAATTTAAATATAAATTGAAAAATGCAAGGACACAACACGTGGTAATAGAATTAGTTTCTTCCATGTTGGTCAATTACCAATTTTACCTTTATCAAAAATTAAGGAGAGAGCAATGATTTGAGAATTGAGAAACTACATGAAACTCTGTTATGAAAATTGTAGTATCAAGCACCATAAAAATACATACGATAGACTTAGTGGGCTTGCTAATCATGATGAAAAAGTCATCTAATTTTTAGAGTGTCACTTCGTGTATGTTTTGTATTAAAAAAGATACAAAAAATTGTTTAGTGTGATTGGTTGCAATTATTGTCTTTGTTTGAAGAGACCCAGGTTCAAATCCTGATATTTATATTTTTTATATGGAATACATAATGTCTTGTAAAGACAAAAATGCCCTTGCTACTTTCACTCTTGTTGTAGGAAATTTGAAAAAGAGAAAAATAGACAAAACTATACTATATATTATTGGAGGACAAGCAATACATCATTAATGGGATTTCAACGAAACCAAATCATCTTCATTCTGTACAGCTACCAGCTCAAGTAAAAATTCACCCGTCTATCGAGCAGGCCCAAAGCTAGTTATGTAAATTTTGTTTTAGAAGAGATTCAACTATTTATTATTTATTTATTTTTATTGTTAAATAGATGATGTGGCTATTAAAAATTAACAAGTGGTTGTCGTGGATTAAAGCAATTTTATATTATTTTATTACTTATTTAGCTACCTAATTTATTTAAATGTCAAAAGTAATAGTTGATTGTCACAAAGACGAATTTAATGGAATTAGATAGGTTGTGACTACAATGAAACAAAATCGAGAAACAAAAGATAACTCGTGTTACCGAGAAACAAAAGATATAATCATACAAAGTCCAACACAACTCAGAGTGACCGAAGCCAAGCAACAAAATCGAAACCCACCAATAATGGTAGACTTAATGAAAGGGTTTTCCTTGCCACCAGATGGACAACCCTATTTTTAGTACGACCAATGAAAACACAATCAAAGTGCTGGAACGTCCAACGGAGAATCTAAACTTCCGTAAGAAGAGCGACCGCCACTGCATCATGCACCTCGCCATCCATAATCTTCTTAAACACCACCTGTGCATCTCCCTGAAAGACGACCGACGCCCACCCTCTATCAGCACACCAACTTGATCAAAGGTAAAAAAAAAAAAACAGTTGCCAAATGCCACCGATATCATCTTTATAGAGAGCAACTTTAAAAAACAAAACTTTATGCACTATATATATGATCAAATCTACTGATTTGGCTAATCTCACGATCAAATTGTAAAACTCCACTTATATATAACTTCGGCAAAATACACTTGTATAACCATAACTTTCACGTTTTTGACAAATATAGCCATATCTATTAGAAAACACGAAATAGCCCAAATAATCGAGGGTAGTGTGACAAATCTAGCCAAATCCGTTAGAAACTTTAACACCGCCTGTGACTCAGTTTACTCGGTTGACGGAACGCTGACGAGGACGGAATCCGACCTCCACATCAGCGACACATCAACAAAATGTATATGTGGAATGCCACGTCAATAAAGAATTAAAAATAATAAATTAAATAATTTATCCTTCCTCTCTCTCTCTCCTCTCTTCTCTTAATCTATTAAATAATTTATCACTTACACAAAAAAAAAAGGAATCAAATTAAGTGTGCCCTTTCACTTTTCCCTTCCCCTCTTCATATCCTACCCCTCTTCATATCCCACCCCCTTTCTCCAATCTTCTTCTTCTGCCGGAGGATGTGTGCTCCAATAATTTCCAAACCGACAAGGGGAAAAGGGTCGGATCCGTCTCCAATTCCAGCTCCTCTCCCGCCCAGCCCTTGGAAGACGGATTTTCCTTCACCGTCGTCTTCTTTCTCGCACTGAAAAGGATCGCAGCTCTGTTAAAAATGAGGCGAAGAAGAATATAAGGGACTGGGAAACCCCAAAAACCCTAATTGGCCAAGTCTACTCTACAGAGTATTCATTGGATCCGAAGAAGAAGCCGCTACCGACGGAGGAGAATGATAAGGCCCACAAGCCTGCTGCGGAGCCTGAGGAGCAGGATATTCGGGTTCTCCATGGCGGCCAAAGAGGAAGAAGAAGAAGTAGAAGAAGAGGAAGCTCTGTTTCGTTTCTCACCATCGAACCCGTCCTCCATAGATGAACTGATTGGGCGAATCTCGAGGATTTGGAGTCGGTAGGTCGAGGGAAAAGAGGTCAAGATCGGATGGGTCGAACAACGGCTTTCCACCATAATTGGCGGGATCCATTGCGAAGAGCGGTTGTTCACGGCGGTGGGCGGTGGTTTGTAGTAGTTGGAGAGATGAAGATGATGTCGATGGCGGTGGCAAACGACCCAAAAGAACCATAGGGTTTTCTTCTTCTTCTTCGATTTAGGGTTGTGTTGTTGCTTGCTGGGTAATTGATGGGAGTAGGGGACGATGAGGAAGGAGCAGGGACGAACAATGGTGGCGGGTCTGGGTGTATAGGGAGGAAGATCTGGGTAATTGATGGGAGTAGGGGACGATGAGGAAGGAGCAGGGCCGAACAATGGTGGCGGGTCTGGGGGTACAGGGAGGAAGATGAAGATTTTTGTATAAAAAAATTATTTTATTTTTCATTTTATGAATTCAAAAAAATTGAATTTGTTTTTTTAATTCACGTGTCCGTCGAAGTATTGTCAGGTCAGCATTTCAATCAGTCAATTCAGAGTGTTAAGTAACACCGTTAAAGAGATTGATGGAATTGACTATTTTGTGTTTTCGGATAATTATAGCTATATTTGTCAGTTGTCACAAACATGAAAGTTATGCCTATGCAAATGTATTTACCCAAATAGATTCTAACTCAATGATTCTCACTTCTACTCCTGCCATCCAACCCTCAACACAAACTCAAAAATCAAACCTCTTAATAGACCCACAAACAAATAACGACATCGTACATTTTTCTAATCTAACTAATGGACAATGAAAATTCAATTCGCCTCAAAACAACCTTCCTCCCCAAAAAATAAAAAAGCTTCCTCAATGGATACCTTCGTTTCTGCACAATGTACAATGGATACCTTCCCCAGCTCCCAAAAGAGACACACTTGCTATAAGACCTTTAAAGAGACTTTGCAGAAGGGACTTTGATATATACACAGACGTGAAGAAAATTTTCGGGATGCCTCAAGTGGTTTGCTACCCAAGAAATTGGTGTTTCCAATTTTGGTTCAATCCCTTGAATCCGGAGGAGCTTAATTTCAGGGTCGTCGTCCGCTGTGCTCCCAGTTTCCAATGGCTGACTTATATTTCCTTCCCCTTCTTCTGTCATTCGATTGTTCTTGGTCTCTTCTTCTGACCCAAAGCTTTGTTCATCATTTTCACCTTCACTAGGTTTCCTCTTCTTGCCAAACAATTCTGGGAGAAGGGTTTTAATAGCATCATGCAATGTGAAGCATTTACCTGCAGTGTCATAGATGTTTTAACAATCAGTAAGCAGGTTGCATCAAGCAGAGAAACCCGCACACAAACAAAGAGTAAAAGAGACGCATTACAAGCATTTAAAGCACGAAAGCATGCCATTAACTTTGCATTATGATAAAATTTTGTGGCGAGACTTAATCTTCCCTTCTTCAGTCAAATGAACTATCAGGATTGGAAGGCTGGGAAGCATAATTAACCATGAGCATCCCTTCCATTAAAATCTCTAGGTGGGTTAACTTTGTGAAGCAGGACTGCTTAACTGCCCGCGTGTCATGTGTGAAATATAAGTAGATATATTGCTCATTGCAACATGAAATAGATAGGACAATCAAAACCATAAGTGTTACTTGCCTTCTTCTCTGTGGATCTCAAGTGGCCGATTAACATAAGAAATCCTGTCCCAACTATCAATTGGAGGTGCATCTTCCATGTCTCCAAAGTCCTCACTCACATTCCAGACATATAAACGAACTGGAACTTTACCTAATACCATCCATGAAATATGATAATTAAAATGGGTGACGTCAAGCATTAAGGAAAAAGATATCATAAGCAATATGTATCCTTTAACTGACATGGAGCAACAGATGAGATGCTTACAACAATCTTGACTACACGCTACTGAAGAAACAGATACTTATGAAGTATGAATAACCAACATCCACATGGATAAGACATGGAGAAGGCCAAACTTCAAGTGTGATTAAGCTGTGAAACACACAAATGCTATGTAGTGTATCACATCTAAATTACCATTCATGTATCACATGAGTAATTTAGATGTCAGAAGAGCACCAAGTCAAATGAGATTGAAGTTCACTTGTAACTAATATTAACATGTAAAATGCTGTGAAGAAAGTTAAAACCCAAAACCAAAATGGTGTCTACTATATACAGGCAATGAAGGAAGAAAACTAAATATACAACCAAACCAGCTAACCTGTCTTTGTCTGCACGCTTGTATCTGCCTCACCAATCATCTTTTGCGATTTTTGTGAGGACAAACTTGACTTGGATGCATAGTCATCCTCAATCGTTCCCGATTTTAGTTTGGATGATGACCGAATGAATGCCTCCAGATTAGCTGCATATATGATCAGCTTTCTTAAATTTAGAAACAAGACAAAGGTAAACACTCACTTTTCGCTTTGACTTGTAGTAGTGAACATTCAGAATTGGCAATGACTACTAACAGGAATCAATAGAGAAGAATTACCAAGTATTGAAAACCAAACAATTGAGAACTGAGCCCCATCCCTCCAAAAAGGTTGGTTATGCATAAATAATCAGGTTTTTCACTAACAGATGTACAACAGATTGTTGCATATGCCTTTCGTATACAAAGTGTGCATAGTCAAATTAGCAATGTTGAATGGAACTATGTTAAATAATAGTTCCTGAACCCTGCAACGGTTGTATCTGGTGAATTCTGAACAGAGGTTGAATCAGACTGGCGGAACATTTTACAGACGTACACACAACCAGAAGCCTCAGAAACATCTGGAATTTGTGCGTTATGATATTGGGCTTTTAATTGGTAGAGAGAAACGGCAAGGTTCCCATACACCTACCAGATGAACTGACCGAATATCGAATAATGAGCACCCAGCTTGCACTTCAAATGAAGAAAGTTGGTCCCCTTTTCCCCCATTTACAAACATGCATTGTGCTTTGGAGGGAAAAATCCCTAATATAGAATCCAAATGTGATTTCAGGACAGCATTTCAAAGCTGATAGGGGAAAAAAACTGTTGAGAGGATAGGACCCATCAGTTTGCTGTCTAATTTCAGCCCATTTGACATTTTCGAATCGTAAAGAAAAAATCGGGGGATTTAGTCACTTAACTAACGTTTCAAAGTTAGTGACAGGATGTTCATTCATGTGTTTGAAAAAAAGAAAAAAAAGAGTTTCTTGTGCTCATCTTGCTGTCATGTCTCTGAAGGTAGTTCACAATTTACATAGTGTCCTACCAGTTCAGCATGCTAAGATTCAGAACAGTGAAAAGAATATAAAAATCTTCTGAACAATTGCTAGCATCCCTGATCCTACTATCAGTGAGTTGCACCACTGATCTAAAACAAGAAAGTTGCACGAGACATGCAGCAGAAAAGTAACATGAACATTGCGCGGTCAGAGAAGGTAGGTTAGGAAGTGCAACAGTAATTAAAGCTAGAATATACCGTTCACTACAGAGTTCCAGAGCTCCAGCTGATCAGACTGAGACATATGCATTACATTCTTGCAGTTACCATTAATTATGTAATCTGCCTGCAAATAAAGTAATCAGCAGTTTTCCATTTACCATGAAAAAATTAAAATCCAAATAGGTTAGAATATAGAAAACTGAGAGATTCGTCAGTGAGACATCCTTCTCGATCAGCAGTACAATACGAGGACATTACAAGTGAGCAACCAACCAGACAGAGGGCTGAAAGGAACGACTAAACATCACCAGCTAAGGCCATTCCACTGGGCATTTAATGGGATCTGAAGCTCATACATACAGGTAAAAATGCAGTTCAATCGACCGTTCATTGTCCATATAAAAGCCCTATACTACGGCCATAAAGGTCCATGTTTCCGAGTTGGGATCCATGACCATGAGTATGTTCTGGAGGCTACTACTAGTAAGATCACATACTTCCAACCTTGCATTATAGAGTTCATAAGCATCACAAACAAATAATCAAGCACTTTTCTGGTGAACGTTTCTAAAACTAAGTATGATCATGGACGGATGCAGGACTGCAAAAGCTAACAGAAGGGTCAAAACACAGAATAGTCGCGCACGAACCTCTTTCAACGAGTTGATAAAGTTCCACTTGACAGAGTCTTCACCTTCACAAGGAATCAACAAATGACTCGGATATCCTCTGAAATGGATCTGCAGGAAGGCACAAGAGAATCAAAACTATCCATCCCAACCGTCACTTCGCCGCTGCAAATTCCCGTAGTAACAAAATAAAGAACAAACAGCAAGGGGGAAAGAAACTGTCAACACAGCAGGTGTGCATCAAATCCCAATCAGAAGCTTTCTACTACCGTCAAATTCCAAGGTCTTTCTGGTTCAGCACAGAGAAGGTCAAACAAAACACCAGTGGGAATGTACCTGGAAAACAACGCCGTTAATGGAGAAACATCTATCAGCTAGAGAAAGCGGCAAGAAGGAGAATCTGCAGAGGACGGAACTGACCATTTGAGAGGCAATCCTTTGTATTCGAACCAGACAGTGTCAACGCCGGGAGGGAGAGTAGAAGAGAAGTAAGGCTTGATTAGAGGGAGGAGCAAAGGCAAATAGCCAATCCGAGGAGCTAAGATTAGGGCAGGAGGAGGAGGCGGCACTGTGGTCACTTCAGATTCGTGGAGATGAATCTGCAGCGGGATCGCGCCCATCCAAACGAACTCCTGAGCTTCTTTCATTAGCTTCGCTTCCTCCCTCCTTTCCTTTGCTGCAAAATTTGCGCGAAGAAGAAATCCCTGCTTTCCTTTTCCTCTCTACCCTCCCCGTTGTCTGTAGCCTATAGCCTATAGCCTATACGTGTGTTTCATGTTTTTGCAAGCAAACGTCGACGATTAGTCATGTGATTATGCCTGCATAATTATGTTACGCATAGGATTGAAATACGGCATTGGAGGTCGTATCGAAAAAGTAAAAAGTATGATATTTTATACTAAAATAGTAATTTAAGCATGGTTCAACTGTATTATACCGCTAAATACCGCTTATCGATTTTGCTTCCAATACGGTATTTTATTCCTTGTTAACCCTTTATTTACTACTAGTTGCTTACGCTTCACGGCTAGTGGAAGATAGCACTATAAATGTATGGTTGTAAAATAATTAATAACATGTAACTCATACGATGTAACACTAAGAACGGCAAGAAAAATCATTGTGGGAGAGGTTCGTAGTAATTTGCACTTGTTGTCCAATGAATTTATGAATTAGTAGACGACAATCTAAATATTTTGAATTTAACATCTATTAATTAAAGAATTTACGAAAATCTGCTTTAAAAATGGAATTTAACAAAGAGAAAAAAGACGGAAGAATGTATCAGTTGGTTTTGTTGGTTTCGATGCCACTTTCACCATTTTAATGGAGAGCGAGAAAGAGATGAATAAGATATGTAAAACCAAATAAGAACAAAGATGTCGATTTCAACACAACAACAAAACGCTTAATGAATGGTAACCATATTAGAAGATTTCGTGATTTTCCTATTAGAGTTCGAACGAGAAAGAAATTACTAAAGATGCAAAACCAAATACAAACGATTAGTCGATTCAGCACCAGAACAATAAAAATACGGATATTAGGAGATAGAATATTATAGGTGAAAGAAAAAAGAGATATGAACAAATAAAGAGATGAAATTACTAACAAAATAAAAGAAAAAGAAAAAGAAGTTTAAATAAAAAATGATTGACAAAAGAGGAAAAAGAAGGAGATTAATGGAAGGGGCCCACCCTAAGGATAGAATGTTCCTAGATATTGTCTCGCTGGTTTGCGCTTCGCAGTAAGTTGAAAGTAACACTGTTACTCTGTTTGGGAAGAGGTGCAAATGGGAGGGGATGCAAATGGTAAGGGTAAAACAGTTTCCAACACATTTGCACTGTTTGGTTCATTTGTAACAGTAGCGGGTGCAAAAGTGGAGCGCAAAATTAATGTTTCGTCTTACCCCCAAATTGGGGTGTAGGGGAAGGAAGGAAGAAGAAAAAAAGGAAGGGAAGGCGAGGAGAGAGGGAGAAAATTAGTTTTCTAATAATTTTTTAATTGCTTTATTATTATATAATAATTAATATTATCAATTTCTTTTCTTATGGTTAACATTAATGTATATATATTCGGGGTTGACCACTTGACTCCGAAAACAAGTTTATCAATGTTCATCTAGTCAAATTGAGATCTCTTAGTTGACTCGAATTTGTTCTGAAACCTGGAAATTAGAGATAAGAAGTGCTTATGGAAAAAAGTAGCGGGGAATGTCAATACTAACGGTCAACTCAGTTACCCGCTAGTGATAAACATAATTGATGACGCGTGTTCGAAACATGTGTACCACATCCACCAAATTTTAGTTATTTATCCAAGAAGTGTGAAAGTAAAAAGATGATCTATCAGTTGGATACCATTATTGTTGCAGTCATCGCCCCACAAACCATCATCTCCTCAATTGACGTCAGTTGGATACCAACCGCCAATGATGTGGAGAAGAAAAAAGATGATATATCAGACGGGCGAATATGGAAGAGCAACCTCAATGAGGATATAGGTTACCTCATTCTTGATTTTTCTTTCCAATAGATTTCCTCTTAGATATAGGTTGAGGATAAGTGACTTTCTAAATCCTTAATCACTTCTCAATCTACTAAAGGTGCCTCACGAACCACATCAATGGCAAGACAGAGATCTCATATAAGTCTAGTAGAGTTGGTAAAGAGTTTGAATTATCCAATACCCACCACCCGATTCTGGCATTGAAGTAAAAGAATTTATTTAGCTTAAGGGTTGTTGGCCTAGCGACTATCAAATAGGGAACAAATTTGGCCTAGTTTGACTTGAGTTTGAAGATGCAAGATATTCATGTGGTGATCAGATCCTGAGTCGGTGGGATGTGTTATTCAATGTCTGGCCAAGAGCTAAGGATCGATGCGGATACTAGACGCTATCTAATCTAACCATCACATGATCCACAACTAATTGTCGATTAGTCAAAGTGAATTTAGACCCAGAAAACCCTAGGTCTTGTAAACCATAGTGGATATAGAAGTCTCATAGCTGGTCAAGGGTCGAGAAACTAAGAGTCCTACCTCCTGTTTTCTCTTACATTTGGAGAATACAATTGAAATTTCCGAGCACAAAAATCAGAAGGGGACAAGCCAAAACCAATTTCATTGAATTGATTTTATCTAGTTGTAGAGTCACAACTCAGATGGATAAATATAAGTGGGCCATTTCGAAGATAGGGTGTTGGCATTCAACAGAAAGGAAGAACCATGGTTTATCTCTTACGAAATAGTTCACATTCAATGACCAAGGGATATCAAGCCCTAGAGGATTCAATAACACTCACAAATCGAACTTCTTTGAGACAAAGATGATGTATCTTTTCTTAGTCCGATCACCCTCATTTTTAGTTTCACATAGGAACAACAAGTATAGAGGAAAACAGTGGAGTGAACTACCTCAGTTAAGGATAGAATTGTGAGTATTTGATAGATTCCTCGACAATTCCATAAAGGTATCAACGTTCTTGTAAAAAGGTAAAATAAATTCAAAGTAGAGACAAAATTAGGAGGCCCCAATAAAGTTTATTAATAGGGATTGATATTATGGGGCCAAAATAACCATTGTTATTGATAGTCAATACATTAGGTTGCTGGTTGTCGTGGTTGTTAGAAACGGAACAACAACAAGACGAGGTTACCGAATCTGGAGCTGAGTCGCGGACTAGGTCGCTCTCTTTAAGACGTTCGCGGCACTGCCTTCGATGCGCACGGCAGACTATCAACCGGTCGTCTCCAGGATAAAACAGCTCCTCTGTGTACTCGCGGTTTTGTGCGAAAACCGGAGCTCTCTGAACACTCTCTCTATTGTGTTTATGCTCGTTGTGGTGTGTTTAGAGGGGCTGGGGAGGCGGCTATTTATAGGAGCCGAACCCCTAGGAATATACCCTCTTGCTTGGGGAATAAGTCGGATTAATTAAGGAAGATAATTACTTCCTTAATTAAAACCGTCGGTTAGGATAAATCCTGCAGGGATTATCCTTCGAATATTCCTTTTCAATCGATTATCCCTTAGAATATTCCTCAGAATAACCGATTAATAATTAATTATTATATAATTAATTTCGTTCGGAATTTCTCCAAAAATATGTATATAGTCTCAAGTGATCCATCCAACCAACCAACCGACCGGTCGGTCGGACGGACGGCGCGCGCGCGCGCGTGTGTGTGGTGGTCCGTTAGGTCCTCCCTCTCCCACAAAAGTGGGTCACCCCAAGGGGCATGCCCTTAGGAGAGAGGCTCCTATCTTTATACTCATTTCACCAAGTAAAACTACCAATGTGGTAGTTTTTCCACTAGAGACTCAACAATCCCCCACTTGAATAGTTTTGAAACTATCTCTGAGCATCAACAGTTCCATAAGATCTGGCATAAGCTAAGGTATCGCGAAGATTTGAACCTTAGCGTAGTGGTTACACTTCCGATTTCATAAGGGTGACTCGTAGTCTTGAACCCTATCTCAGACAGTGTAGCACACCGGATCTTTTCATTGAGTGGTGTTCTCTTCTTAGCCCGTGCGTTTATGGCCATGCACGTTATCCTGGTTTAGTGAACGTTCTAGCAACTTTGTGCCTCTCAAAGTTCCATAGGGAGCGGCCCCACTCCCACATTCACATAGGTGAGTCTATCAGGAGTACCCCCAAAGTAAAGTACTCCACCCCACATAGGGTATAGATCTCATTAAGAGTTATTAACTCAACCTCCATTGCTTTGGGATTCATGCTTCATTATGCATGAACTTTTCGCATACTACTCATGACTTGTTATTACCCATTGAACCCATTTCTTGGGATCTCCAGTCTATTGGGTCGGGTTACCATCACTTGTAGTCCGTGGTTCGGTAGGCATAAGCCCCATACCCTTGGCGGTATTCTGGACTTTCTCTCTAGGTAATCCTTTCGTCAAAGGATCAGCTAGATTCTGTTCGGATCTTATATGATCCACCCTCACTGCTCCTATCGTTAGGAGTTCTCTAACAGTACTGTGCTTACGATGAATCTGTCGTTTCAATCCGCATCACTATACCCTTCTAGTACAGCGGGAAACCTTTGATAGTGTATACCAAGGTTTGCTGTTCTCTTGAGGTATCTCATGACCCTCTCTATAGCATTCCAATGCTCTCTACTAGGACAGCTGTTAAACCTGCCAAGCAATCCCACGACATATGCAATGTCTGGTCGAGTGTAATCAGCAGCATAACGGAGACTGCCAATGATGCTAGCATATTCTGTTTGTCTTACACTGTCTCCAGTGTTCTTGAATAGCTTTACACTAGCATCATACGGAGTACACGCAGGTTTACAGTCGAAATAGTTATACTTCTTCAAGATCTTCTCTATGTAACTAGATTGATCTAGAGAATAACCATTTGCTGTTCTAGTTATCTGGATTCCAAGCATAAACTTGGCTTCTCCCAGATCTTTCACCTCAAAGCTCTCTTTTAACATGGCTTTCGCTTCATTGACCATGTGAATATTTGTACCAAATATCAACATGTCATCTACATACAAACATATGATAGTGCAAGTGTTATTTTCTGACTTGCAGTAAATACACTTGTCACTTTCATTCACCTTAAAGCCATGTGAGAGAACGAGAGTGTCAAACTTCTCATGCCACTGTTTTGGAGCCTGTTTCAAACCATATAATGATTTGTCCAACTTACAGACTTTCGAGGCATGTTCAGGGATAACAAACCCTTCTGGTTGTTCCATATAGATTTCTTCATCTAGATCACCGTTCAAAAAAGCAGTCTTAACATCCATTTGGTGTACCACGAGATTGTTCAAGGCAGCAAGAGCAATCATGACACGAATGGATGTTATTCTAGATACTGGTGAATAGGTGTCGAAGAAATCTATATTCTCTCTCTGCCTGTAGCCCTTGACTACTAGGCGAGCTCAGAACCTTTCGATTGCACCATCAGGTTTCCGTTTCGTTTTTAGAACCCATTTATTACCTAAGACTTTGCAGCCAGGAGGTAAGTCTGTTAGATGCCAAGTCTTATTAGCCTCTAACGATTCCATTTCATCTATAACGGCCTCATTCCAAAAGTCTGCATCTATGGAAGTTAATGCTTCCTGCAAACTTTTTGGATCCTCTAGGGTGTATACTGTAGTAAAGTCATCACCAAAATCTTTAGAGATTCTAGCTCTTTTACTTCTTCAGAGTTCATCTTCAGATCCAACACCCCCACTAGTTCCGTTATCTCTAATAGCGGGTAGTACATTACCCCCACTATTTCTCGTTTTAAATGGAAATCGTGTCTCAAAGAAATCAGCATCAATGGATTCTATTATAGTACGAGCATTCAAATCATAGAATCTATATGCCTTACTATTGGCCGCATAGCCAACGAAGACACATTCATATGCTCGACTAGCCAACTTAACCCTCTTAGGATCCGGAATTCTTACGTAGGCCAAACAGCCCCACGCTCTTAAATAGGACAGATTAGGTGGCTTATTCTTCAAGATCTCATAGGGTGATTCTTTTCTATTTGTTTTTGGAAGACGATTTAGCACATAGCAAACCGTCAACAAAATATCACCCCACCAAGAAGAAGCAGCTCCAGAATTGAGCATAATAGCCACAACTAATTCTGTAAATGTCCTATTTTTCCGCTCAGCTTTACCATTCATTTCTGGTGAATATGGTGCCGTGGTTTCATGAATGATACCATGTGAGCTATAGAATTCCTTGAAGGGATTAGAGTCATACTCTGATCCTCTATCCCTCCTAAGTCTTTTTATCTTTCGATTGCACTGATTTTCGAATTCAACCACAAATACCTTGAACATGTCAAGGGCTTCACTTTTGTTTTTCAATCGATTATCCCTTAGAATATTCCTCAGAATAAGTGCGCGTGTGTGTGGTGGTCCGTTAGGTCCTCCCTCTCCCACAAAAGTGGGTCACCCCAAGGGGCATGCCCTTAGGAGAGAGGCTCCTATCTTTATACTCATTTCACCAAGTAAAACTACCAATGTGGTAGTTTTTCCACTAGAGACTCTATAGCTTTCAAAGCTATTCATACACATTTCCAACAGTGGTGAGCATCAAAGCCTATATCACTAAGAATTTGATTTATCTTGATCCATTTATTCCATTCAGAATCTATCCTTGTAATTAGGGGTGGGCATCCGGGCGGGTCACCCGCGGATTTGAACCGACCCATCCGCAATTAACCCGATTCATGCTTTTGTGGGTGGGTCTGTGGGTGGATGGCGGGTCCAGTTGGGGGCTATCCGACGGGTGGAGGGTGAGTCATGAGTGGGTCTGCGGGTCACCCGCACAACCCGAAGCAAGCATTACAGCAGCGGCAGCTGGGAGATGGGGAACCCTAACAAACACGCAGCCAAGCCAAATTCCGATTTCATCTCTGAATATCCTCTTCCCTTCCTTTCTTTTCTCCAATGTTGGTATCCCAAATCTCCCCTACTACCTTTTATCCCTTGGATTCTTTCCCTTTGTTCCCAAATCATTCACTGATAATCATCTCCAGCGCAGAAATCTCTTCTAGAATAGGATTAAAATCCAATTTCAGAACTATTTCATCACTCATTCGTCCTATTCCAGCCTTTGATTTCCATCTGATAATCCTTCCTACCAATAATTATCATGTCTATTGAAGTCAATTTCAACTTTTACGGGTCTAGTACATCTCAAAGAGATCATACATATCCTGATTACGCCTCCTTATTGAAGCTATTTAAAGGTAACATTTAAGTGCATTCCATACAGAGCTTCCACTTCTCTTGTTCTTCTAAAATTTTGCAAGTCCTAATTCTAGCATCGGCATTCTAGTTTTCGCAGCATCTGCTCTTGTTCTGATCTGCTTCTGTATCGATGGTGGATGCACAACAAGAGGTACGATTCTCCTCTTAACTATGATGGTCTATTCATGCCTGCTCTGCTTTTGTTTCGCATTATATATTCCTTCATTTTTGCTCTCATGGTCTGCTTCTATATTGCTTCTGATATATTGTTTTAAGTTTTAACTATATTAGGTTGGTGGTTCTCAAGCTGCCCCCGCTGGAGTATCTGTACCACAAGTTGCTGACACTGAAATTCAGGCAAGTGGAGCGGGCACCCCAGCTTCCCAACCTCCTGTTCAAGCATCTCAACCTCCTGAAGTGGACAATGCTGCGAAAACAGGTAACCCTCAAGATTCCAAAAAAACTTCTCGAGCATGGACACACTTTACTATGGTGCCTGAGATAGTTGGCACTGCTACTCCTAAGGCTGCATGTAATTACTGCAAAAAGAAATACTTTGCAGGCTCTAGGAATCATGGAACTAGTAACCTTTTGAATCACATTGATTTGGGAAAATGTCCAGAATATGAGAAACTATTGAATTCTAAAAACCAGAAGCAAAAATCGCTAGTTCTTGACAAATCTCAGCAACAATTGGGCGATGGACTTCGCCTAGGGTCATTTAATGCTTCTGAAGCTAGGAAAGCACTAGCTAGAATGATTGTGGTTGATGAAATGCCTTTTCGAACAGTAGATGCTGAAGGTTTTCGAAAATATAGCATGGCTTTGCAACCTAAATTCAGTTTGCCTTCTAGAAGAACCGTGCATAGGGATTTTCTGAAGTTCTATGAAGAGGAAAAAGTGAAACTGAAGTCCATGTTGCATGCTCAACGTGTTTGTCTTACAACTGATACTTGGACTTCAGTGCAAAATCTCAATTATATGTGTTTGACATCACACTGGATAGATGATCAGTGGAAGCTGCATAAGAAGGTTCTTAGTTTTCCAACAATTCCTAATCATAAGGGGGAGACGATAGGTCTGTCAATTATGAATTGTTTGAAAGAATGGGAAATAGAGAAGATCTTCACAGTGACTGTAGATAATGCCAGTACCAATGACGGTGCCATTAAGCATGTAATTCGAAGAACAAAAGACACATTAGGAACTGTCTTGCAGCATGAATATATTCATATGAGGTGTTGTGCACATATTCTTAATATAATCATTCAAGAAGGATTGAAAGAGGTAGATGATGCAATTATCAAGATTCGGAATGCTGTCAGATATGTGAGGAGTTCTCCTTCTAGAATGCAAAGTTTTCTGAAATGTGTCGATGATGAAAAAATCAAGTGCAAAAGTCGTGTGTGCTTGGATGTTGAAACTAGGTGGAACTCGACTTATCATATGTTGGTAGTGGCAGAGAAGTATGAAAAGGCGTTTGATAGGCTAGAGTGTGAAGATCTTCGCTATTCTTCATATTTTTGTGGTGCTGAAGAGGAAACAGCAGAGCAAGCTGATGTCATTAACAAACAGAATGAGATATTTGCTAGTACAAGAGGAAGAGGACGAAAGAGGCAGAAGTTGATGGGTCTTCCAACGTGTGAAGATTGGAAAAATGCCAGGTGCTTAGTTGAATTTTTGTGGTTGTTTTATAATGCCACCTTAAAGTTTTCGGGTACTCAACATGCCACCTCCAACTACTTTTTTCATGAGCTTGTGGCTGTGCAACAAGGAATTCTGAACATGACAAAGAGTGGAGATCACATGTTAAGTGGAATGGCATTTAGGATGCTAGGAAAATTTTCTAAGTATTGGGTGCAAGTTAACAATCTGAATCCTTTATTACATATAGCTGTTGTTCTTGACCCGCGGTATAAACTGAGATATGTAGAGCATTGTATGGAGATTGTTTATGATGCTGTGGTCGCTGCTAACTTTGCTAAAGATTTGGAGAGCAAGTTCTTGGAGTTGTATGACTTCTATTTGAAGGAAAACATGGTGTCTCTTCCTGCCCAAGCTGTCGGCTCTTCTTCAGCAGCCTCTGTGACCCAAGATTTGTCAAAGCTTGATCCTGCCAAAGCTTTGAGGATGAAATTCGCTAAGTCATCTGCATCTCCCATCACTTCTGGAGGGAAATCAGAAGCTCAACGCTACCTAGCCGATGTTGCAGAGCCGGAATCTGAAGACTTTGACATTCTTATATGGTGGAAGGTCCACTCAACGAAGTATCCAATCATTGCAAAAATGGCGAGAGATGTGTTGGCTGTTCCTATATCGACAGTGGCATCAGAGTCCACTTTTAGCACTAGTGGACGAGTTTTGGATCCTTATCGAAGTTCATTATCTCCTAAGACGGTTGAAGCTTTGATATGCTGCCAAGACTGGTTAAGATCATCACAAAAATCCATTGAACCTGAGAATGATGACCTTGGTAAGCTAATTTTCAATTTATTTATTTGCTTCCAACATGTTACAACCATTAATAATGTTTTTTATTGTGTACTCTGCCCCGTTTCAGAATCGTTGGAAGTTGCTGCTGCATTTGGAGAAGCTAATCCTGGAAAATGATCTACCAATCTGTTCTGATATCACATTGTAAGATTAATTGAAAGTCTCTCTAAATTAGAACATGCATAGAGTTATTCTTTAAATATGAAAGTGTGTATAATTTCATGGTTACAGGAGGCTTGTGCTGGGTTTGGTGGCTTCACGATGATAATCAGAGATTTGGAACATGTTGTTCATGATGCTGATTTTTTTTTATTCCTTATGAGCGAAACATAAAGCTCTAATATTTCTTGGGCTACTTTGGACTTCTTTCATGTTGCTTTGGTTTGTTTGTTGGATTGTTTTTGGATGGTGAACGATAGTTTTTGGAATCTTGCTACTGGTTCTGGTTTTTTGTTTGAGATGATTGGATGCTGGTATTTGTTTTCTGTTACTACGGTTTATTGTCTTTTTTTGCACTATTCTCTTCCTATCTTTTGTAAGTTGCTTAGGACTACAATCTTGTCTTTGTAAGATGCTGCCTTCGTGAGATGCTACTGAGTACTGACTGTGGTTTTATTGGTAAGCTCAAACAAAACTCCCACTATTTGGATCTTTTCTTTAATTTCTTCCTTTAGTTGAGCTTAACAGTTGTAATATTTTCTTGTAGGACTTCTCTGATTAAGAGCTCATATGATTTTGTCGGGAAGCAGCACAATTTGGTTGGAAGCTGCATCATATCAACTCATGGAATTGGGTGTAGATAGTGGAGGCAGAGGAGACACCATCCGGCGGCAGTAGCCAGAATGCAAGGATGATGAGTTTGGAGTGTGATGGTTGTTTACAGAGATCATTATTCATTAATATAAATGAGGAATTCCTTTGTTTAAGGAAGCAACGGCAGTGCTGTACTGCTGTAGCATGAGGAGTTGTAGTGCTGCTTTGAAGAATCAAGATAATGGATATATACGTTCTTATATTATGTCAGTTGCTGCCTTTATATGTTCTACATTGTGATTTGTGGGTGAATCCACCTACCCGCCCGATTCATCCACCATCCACCCGACCCAACCCGAAACTAAATGTGGGTGAGTGGCGGATAAAAAAATGTCTATCCGCATAAGTGTGGGTGGGTGTGATTTGTGGTCAAAATCCACCCGACCCACCCAATGCCCACCCCTTGTAATGGAGATTACCTTTTAACAAAACCAACCTATGGAATTATCCATTAGATAGGTATAACTCTTTGGTATATTTTGAGCACTTAGTCATTTAATTCTATGACGTGTTTATCTAGATGCATCTCTTTGAGAGCCCTCTTTCATGGATAGAAGACGAGATCCACTTTCATTCAAACATATCCAGGGAATAGTTATGTAGACGACCAACGTCATATATGAAAAACCATAAATCATAGTGTGGTAAATAGTTGCTACTGTTGCCTATTTTATCCAATATCACCCATATCTAGGCCAATCAGTCACAAACCTTAGACATAAGATCAGGGAAATCAGTGGTAAACGGGTCGGGATGGATAGTGCATATCCGTTACCCTATCCAAAGTAGTTCGGGTTTTACCCATACCCATATCCACACAAGAAACAGGCAGAAAATCAAAACCATACTCATACTCGCTCGGGTTTCGGGTATCCACGGTTATCCATTGATAATAGTTTCTCTTTATAACACCAACCGATATGTTAATATTCACATGTATTCTCACATCACGTCATACGAAAAGTATGACAATAAGTCATGAAGAAAATTCATTAAAGCAATATAATTCCATGAAAATATTATATTTATATGCTAAATATAAGATATGTTAGAGAAAAATAATAATTATTTCTAGACAAAATATATATGTTGTGTATATCGGGCGGGTTTAGGTTGGATAGTGAGAAAACCATGTCCACCCATTACCCGCAATATTCGGGTTCGGATTTTACCTGTACCCGCTAAAACTCCTTCGTGTTCGGCTTTTACCCTACCTAACGAGGTCGGATTCGGCGGATATCCACGGTTACAGATATTTTTGTCTAGGGTCTCTAAGAGAAATGCAAAGAAGATGAACTGAAATGACTAATTCGTTATTTCGTGTCCAGAAGACCACAATGAAATTTTGTAACCACTTTATCTAAAATGTAATGTTTTGTGACGTTTTATGCTAATTATCCCAAGATTAATTGCAAAAATTAAGCGCCCCAAAACGTTATGCCTCGGAAATTAAGAAACCCCGAAAACAGTCTCGTCTCCGGGAATTCCATACATACGGTCGGCTGTTCCACACTCTCCCTCCGCCCGAAAACAAGACGGGAAGGGATCGAACGGTCAATTCCGCGGAATGGGAGCGAAACGTGTCCATCCTATACCAGCGAGTAGCAAAAATAAAGAACACGCGCCCGCGTAGGACATTCCCAAAATTTGTCTGCTTTTCCTTTTTTGTCCTATTTTTTCCTCTAATTTTGAAAAGCGTTAAAACTTTATTTTTCCCTCGTCCGGTTGGTTCAAAATTCGAAAAACGACCCAACAACTCTCTCTCTCTCTCTCTCTCACCGCACACTCTGGAGTCTGGACCCTGAGTAGCGCTCTTGCTGAGTGAATGATTGACGGCTTCGAGAAAGGCTCGAGTACGGGGGTAATAATAATATGATATGCGCGTTGCCGTTGCAGCCTGAAATCGGTTCCATTTGCCGAACTCTGCTGGGATATCTAGATCTCTCCGTTTCCAGGGCCATGGCCTGCTTCTTCGACTGCTTCCGCGTCAAGGACGACGGCCTCGGCAGCGCCGGTCACCAGAATCCTCAACTCGTCTCCCCGGCGCGTTCTGCTCGACCGACTGTATGAGCTCCTTCTATTTTCTCTCTTTCGTTCCCTTTCTGCTTTCTTGTAATGTCTTCGGTTCATTGCGCGGGATTTTGCCTCTTGTGGTTAGTGCGCTCCTCCTGCTTTGGATTTCGATTTCCTTTCAGCCGATGCTAGGATCTCAGAATTTTACTCACTGGTGACTGAATTTGGAGAATCTTGATAGCTTCTTAGTCTGTGATGCCCTCTCTCTACCTGTTTGCCGGCTGGGGAAAGTAGGTTGCGGCGTCCTGCTCTTTCTTTGGGTGATGTGTCGGCGGTGTTTGTTAGGGTTTAGCTTCCCGCAGTATCTTGAATGCAATTGGAGTGGATTCTCGAAATGCTTTGTGGCTGATTGGTTTTTTTTTTTTGGTGCGGCTATCAGGAAGCCATGGCGTCTAAGAACCGTTTATCAGCATTGTTCTTGTCCGAAGGTATATATGTACTCATTTGGCCCTAACTTCTTATTAGCGTTTTGGCACCGTGTTGAGTTGTATTCACTCAAATTTTTTTTATATTGGCATCTGTCTACAGAGGAAGAAGATTCTCCAGCTACTAGTGGTAACAAGGGAAATCTATCTTGGGTATCTCCCCAGACTCAGAAAGAGCTAAGGGACGAGGTATGCATCTAGTAATCTTCTTCAAGGTGAAACCATGTTCGTTAGATCGTGTTGACAAGTTCTGTGCAAATGGCAACTTACATGAACTTCTTCAGAGATAGGTCGCTTTTGTGTAAAGTAATGTTGTAGTGACCATATGGTATCAGAGCTACATTTCAAGGATCCGCAGGATCACAGGACTGAGATTTGCCTGCAAAATACTTAAATGAATAAGACATCTATCTAATTTTTCATGTGGGAGCGGAGATCCAACTCTAATAATTGTCGTTAGCTGTGCGAATAAGTTTAGGTGCTAGACATCAGAGTTTCTTCTTTCGCTTATGAGGTTCTTTTAGTAGATTCTGTTACTAGATTTTACGTTCTCATTTATTCTTGGGGCGTTCGTAAAGGTTGCTTGTCCTAAGTTGTAAACCTAATCCTTCTCTTTTGGTTCTTGCTTGAATTGGATTCCTGTTCCATCAGGAGATGCACCCTTCAGAGTTAATTGATTAGAACTAATTGTTCTCCCTGTATGAGTAAGATGGTATGACTTCATCTGTTTTTACTTGTAGAGATTATCTTAGTGATCCTAGAACAATTTGTGTAGGCAAGATTTCTTAAAGCTTGTGGTACTTTGCCCGAGACTCCTGTTGAATTCCGGAAAGCATCTGAGAAGCTCAAAAGTTCACCTCCTGTTGATGATAGTTCTGATCAGTCAGAGTTCCATTCATGGCTGCCTAATACATCCAACAAGAAACTTTTGGCCGACATGCCGACTGATGAGTCCTCTACTCCTATTAAGAGTTGTGAAGAGTTGGCAAGATGCTCAATTTCTTCAGATCAAGCACCCAGCAGGTACATTACACTGTCTTATGAGCTTGTTGTCATTCATTAAATCTGTGGTGATACCAAGTTTATTAGGTTCAGATGATATAGGTCCATCATTTAACATTCTATTTTCCTCTCATGCTATCCGTGGCCCTGTTTTATTAGGTTCATGAAATGGCAGTCTGTCAATTTCTTACTATGATAATAATTTCATTTGGGAACAAAATGTGGACTGTGTTGCTGGTATTCTCCTCTGTGGTGCCCTTTACATCCTTACCTTCATCCTTTCGTATATTGGTTGGTGCTCTTTCTATATTGCAGCTGCATCTCCCATGCACAGAATGGTGCAAGGAACTCTTCTGTAGACAACAGTGGAGGAGCAAGCGTGAAAACGGTGATGAAACTTCATGAGCAAGAGACTGACGATGCATCTTCAGCTTCTCCTTTTCCTTCAGCCACCAATACTCAGCTAAGGAATAAGTCTGTCCGATTCGAATGTGATTTTGATACTGCCTCATCTAAAGGGTCTTCTTCATCTGGAAGCGGTGGCCAAATTATAAAGGACTTGGAACGTTTTGGAGATGTGAGTGTAACTAAGCCTTCCACCAGGCCAACCCCACTAAAACTTTCCAGTGAGATGCAAACACCGGGAACTGTCTACCCAACGAATGCAGCGACTTCAGGATATGGAAAGGCTAGGGTCAGGTCCCAATATGTTTGTTCAGTCTTGCAGCCTGTTGAAAATGTTTCCCAGTGGCAGGAATTGAAAGAAGACCATGCGAACTATCAGCTGTGGGAATCTGTTGAGCAGTCTGAAAGTGCAACCCCCAGCAGAGAAGCAGGAGTTGGAGCAACTTCTCCTTCAAAAGATCTGAAGTTGGAAGCAAGCCTGTCAACTTGGCTGAAGCCGGTGTCGCAGACATTCAATCAGAAAGGCGATAGTCTTGATGCGGGAACAGTTGTAAGCAAAAAGTTCCACATCCGGGAAACTCCTGGAGACAGACCAATCATCGGGATGGTTGCTGCTCACTGGAATGAGGAAGAGCCTACTGAAATTTCCCCAAAGTGGTGGGATGGGAATGGCATCCCAAATTCAACTAATAAATACAAGGAGGTAACTCTACTTTTACTGGCCTGGATTCTCCCTTTCCGTCTCAGTTATTTTGGTGTTATAGGAGCACTATCCAAGGAATGCCTTCTTTGTTACGCAGGATCAAAAGGTCAGCTGGCATGCAACGCCATTTGAAGAGAGGTTGGAGAAAGCATTATCTGAAGAGAGCTTGGTTGCACAAAAGTACGTTTCTCATTTTGGCCTTGTGTGATCGATTCATCCGCATTTCCGACCAGCAAAATATGGCTCTGTGATCTGAACGAACTTTTTCCTCCTTAGAACCTAACCTTTTGAGTTGTCCATCATCTTCTCACCTTTCCTAACTATGTGCTTGTTTTTAATTGTTCCCCTGATCCGCAGAAAGCCTGTAATCGGTGGTTCGCCATTAGCTTTTGACGAGTGCGAGGAAAGCGATACTGCCTTCTCGCAGTTGCCAGCGACATCAAATTCAAAGTCGGTTGTTTCATACTAGTATGAGACCAATTCGTCTCTTTGGATGTCATTTCGCGCCCACAGTTGATATTTTCTGCTGCCAATCGAGTCTTTTTAACACCTGAAAAGTTGACAGTATCAACAGCCAGTAGTGGTATATTGTGGCTTTCATGCGGACGTGTCGGAACTGTCCCGGAAATGTTTCTCTGTCAATCAGTACAGTAGCTGTAGCAGCTGGAGAAGTTGCGTTACAGTGTTCACCGGTTTGTGGGTTTCAATTTTTCGTTTGGTGCTTGTTTGAGTTCTTCATAACTCTAAATGTTACAGTGTTCATTCAACGGATATTGCGACTCCATTGGCCTAGTTTCCCCGCATTTTGAATCTTCCAGTGTTTTTTCATCTTTACGCAATATTCGAATAACAGACGTTTCAGCACATCAATGCATTAAGTGATTGACTTGCCTACTAGAGATGTTAAAACAAAATCGTACTCGATTAAACCATCCAATCAACTCAACTAGCGACCGGAAAAGTGAATGTTACTTGGGCTTGTTTGCTTCATGGATTTGATAGATGAAGGTTTTGGTCAAAACTTGGGTTTTATAAAAAACAAGGATTTATGATGGAATTGGTCAATTTGGTTTTTGGATAAAACCATTCTTTGCTTGATAGATTTCATGATGGATTTTGCATAATTATAATTATGGATACATTATGAATTTACCTATCTACCCTTACTATATCTTATTTATTGTTTGAAACAAAACAAAATGAGGATAAAATAGTAAATAACCATCATGGACTTGAGACACTCGTACAAATCCCAACTCTTGAGATGGAATTTCCAAGTCCGTTGGGTCCACGAATTTGCACCCTAAAAAACTGTGGGCCCCACGGATTTGTCCCTGCTAAATCCATCAAGCAAACGATAGATTGTGTACAAAGTCCATGATGGTTGGTTCTTATGTACCAAATCCATAATGAAATCCATTAAGCAAACAAGGTCTTAATTTGTCCTACCCAACCCCTGATTGCTTTGTGATCTGACTAAAGCGCAACTTGACTAACCCATAATACGATTGACCCTCGACCAAACTGACCTGTAACATGATTGATTATCATGTGTGTCAATCTTTTACTTCTATAAGGCTAATCGCAATCCCCCCGGGGGTGTTTTAAAGTAGTGATGGCAATTGGGAGGGTATTAGGAGTTATCGACCCTCGTTTATTTATCCTCCACGACTCCTCTATTGCAACTACTTTCCCATGAACTCTCATTCTCGTTACTGTCCCGTTGCATTGTATGTATATAAAAGTGTACATCTCACAATAATAATAATAATAATAATAATAATAATCAAGCATTCATAAATATTTTATGGTACCAGAGCTCCCCCCAAATCCTCTAACAAGGTACTCTATTCTAGCTATATTATTCTTTCATCTTTCTCGGTTTCTAAGAAGATTTTAGGAAGAGGTAGAATTGGAGAAATTGCTCATACTGAGCTTTCCATTGAGAAGAGAATATATACACTTTTACAGAGTAAAAGCAGCAAAAAGAGATCTACCCATCAGTTAGTTTTAACTGCAAACTATAGACAAATCAAAGCTTTACACGTGTAAGACTGTACAGTAAAAAGCTAACAAATCAAACCAAGCTGTCCGTTGCTTCTCTGCGTCGTCGTTTTCCTTTCCTTTGCTGACCCTGTTCTTCGTGGCTCATCAGGTGGCTCTTTTCTGCAACAAGGCCAGCAACCAGCAACTATCTTGTTGATTCCTTGATCAGTAGGAACATCATCTTCCATGTTCCTTGTTACCCTCCCACAAGCTGGCGAGTATAGATTATATACTCCCAGCTTGGACAACAGCATATGGAATCGATCTATTGACAAACTTTTTGTAAATATGTCTGCCAATTGTAACTCTGTGGGAATGTAATGAAGTGTGATCATACCAGAATGAACTCTCTCCCTTATAACATGGCAATCCACTTCTATGTGCTTTGTCCTTTCGTGAAAGACAGGATTTTCTGCAATGTGAATTGCTGATTGATTATCACAATAAATTGGCACTACTGCATTGTGTGAAATCCCAAAGTCTGCAAGCAATCTGATCAACCACTGCACCTCACAACTTAGGCTAGCCAACGCCCTGTATTCTGCTTCTGAGGATGAACGAGACACAGTAGTCTGCTTCTTGCTTTTCCAACTAATTAATCCATCTCCAAGGAAGGTGCAATAACCTGTAATTGACCTCCTTGAATATGGACATGTGGCCCAATCACTATCACTGTACCCCTTCAACTGCAGGTCTGCATTTTTGGAGTACAATAATCCCTGACCAGGTGAACCTTTCAAGTACCTTAAAACTCGATGCAAAGCCCTGAGATGTGTTGTAGTAGGGCTGTCCTGGTATTGACAAAGCTGTTGTACAGCAAATGTAATGTCAGGCCTTGTGGTGGTTAAGTATTGTAACTGCCCCACAAGGTGCCTGTACTCACTGATGTCATCTAAAGGTTCACCTCCTGTGGATGACAGAACTTCTTTGATGAAAATAGGTGTAGGTGCAGGCTTACAATCCTCAAACCCTGACTCAGAAAGAACATCCAAGCAGTACTTTCTTTGAGAGACTGTTATACCCTGCTTTCCTCGAGTTACCTCAAGTCCAAGGAAATAATTCAACTCTCCTAAGTCCTTCATCTTAAAATCAGCATGCAGCATGTTCTTGACAGTGTTAATAGCATCTAAGCTTATGCTTCCAAGCACAATGTCATCAACATAGACAATCAAAACAACCAACTCATTCAGAACTTTTGCAGTGAAGATTGAATAGTCACAAGGTGATTGTTTGAAACCATGTTTGATCAAGCTTTCTGTCAATTTAGCATACCACTGCCTACTGGCCTGCTTCAAACCATACAAGGATTTTCTCAGCTTACATACCTTTCCTTTGTATTTTCCAGTTGGATCCAAACCTGGTGGCAACACCATGTAAACATCCTCAGACAAATCTCCATTAAGGAATGCATTACTGACATCCATTTGGTGCAGATGCCATCCCTTTACTGCAGCAACTGATAATAACATTTTAACTGAAGCCATTTTTGCAACAGGTGAGAAGGTGTCACAGTAATCAATCCCATAAACCTGTGTATAACCCTTTGCAACTAATCTGGCCTTGTATTTGTCAATTGTGCCATCTGACTTCAGTTTCAATCTGAACACCCATTTATTGCCTATGGCATGTTTACCCTCTGGCAAGTCTGTGATTTCCCAGGTTCCATTTTCAAGTAGAGCATGTAGTTCTGCTTTCACAGCTTCATTCCATTCTGGATGCTCAGAGGCTTCAATATAAGTTCTTGGTTCAGCATGAGTAATCAAAGAATTCACAAATCTTTGTAGTCTAGGTTGTAGATGTGAATAACTGATACTCTTGTGCATTGGATACTGCACATCATAATCAGAATGCCACACTGGAGGTTTCAGATTTCTGGAGGTTTTTCTGAGAGGAATAGGGGGATCTTCATGGGGAGAAGAAGAAGGAGAAGGTGAAAAGGGTAACTGAGAGGGAGAAGAGACAGGTGAAGGTAAAGATGTGGGAGAAGAGTTGAAAGAATTATCAGGTATATCTGGTGATGAGACTTCAACAGGTTCATCAGGCTGTGAAAAAGGGATGGGGGTTGAGCTCCCCCCCCTCAGGCTGATGATGTGGTGAAGTCTCAAAATCGAAAGGATAAGAAGATGAAGGAAATTGGAGTTGGAAATCAGGAGGAGATGTACTGGTTTGTGTTTCAGGAGTAGTATGTTTGTAGGGAAGGATGTGCTCATAGAACACTACATCTCGAGAGATGAACACCTGCTTAGTGTTTAGATCAAGAAGTTTGAACCCCTTGATTCCTGCAGGTATTCCCAGAAAGACACACTGCTTAGCTCTAGGATCAAATTTGGTTCTAGGCTGTCCTGATGTGGCTGCATAAGCCAGACATCCAAAAACCCTCAGATTGGCATAATCTGGTGGTAACTGATGCAAAACCTCAAAGGGAGTTCTGTTTTGGAGAATAGGTGTGGGAGTCCTATTAATCAGATAGGCTGCATGTAAAACAAAGTCACTCCAGTATAAAAGAGGCAAACCGGACTGGAATTTCAAAGCCCTTGCCACATTTAGGAGGTGTTGATGCTTCCTTTCAACCCTCCCATTCTGTTGGGGGGTGTAAACTACACTCATTTGATGAATGATTCCATTAGCCTGATAGAAATCATTCATGTGGAATTCCTGACCTTGGTCAGTTCTGATGATTTGAACACTTTTACCAAACTGTGTTTTGACCATAGAGCAGAAAGATTGAAGTAAAGGCCTAGCCTCATCTTTGTGTTTCATGAGGAAGGTCCACACACATCTAGAATGGTCATCAACAACAGTCAAAAAATAACTAAAACCATTGTATGAAACTGTATTCAATGGCCCCCAAATGTCAGCATGGACTAATCCAAAAAGAACAGGATTAACAGAATTGCTAGAAGGAAATGGAAGCCTTTTCTGTTTGGCAAGGTGACATACATCACAGTGAATGTGTTTAGTAGCTATTACATCAGAAAATTTGTAACACCCCGAATTTTGGATTATGGTTCGACCATGATACATAATCGGTTGGGTTGACAGTGGCGTACTAGGAGTTGCAATCGCAGATTAGTAGTGATAATAATAATAATAATAATAATAATAATAATTTTGTTGTTAAAAAAAAAAGTATACGTATAATAATTAGGCCTGGGGCCGAGCGGCCCCTACCTTTAATTTTTCCCCAAACCTGAGCGTCCCAAATTAATGCGCAGAAACCCCCCTTAACCGCCTCTTCAGTTAATTTCCCCAAAAGCAAAGAAAGAGACCCTCGGCTCCAATTTATCCCCAAACCCGCCGCCCTCTCTATTTCCTTTTCCCCGACCCTTCGTGTTTTCCCTCTCCCCAATTTCCATTTCCAGACCCCGCCCCAATTTCCGATCCCAGCAGGCAGCAAGACTTTCCCCAGCGCCGCAAGCAGGCGCCATCCCGATCCCGATCCCGTCTCTTTCGTGTTGTAGGTAAGGATCACGAACCCCCTTTCGCTATTTCTATGCGCGATTTATCGTTAGATTAATTCGAAGCTTGGTTTTTATTAGCGGTGACGTTGAGGGTTTGATCAACGTCCCGGATCAGCCAATCTAGGCCTAGGCACGTTCTAGAGGTAAGGGAACTCGATTCCTTTGAGTTAGATCGATCGATTTGGTGTTTTCTTGAGTGTGCAATTCTGTGGTTTTAGCCACAGGCGATCAGGCCTTTAGTGACAGGGTTTGGGTGGTCACTAAAGCTGCTGGGAATTTTCAGAAAAATTGGTTTTGGATGGTTTAAATTTTTTCGAGTCTCTGCGAGGGTTTGTCCTTGCGTTTAAAATTTTTATAAATTGAAGCAGGTCTAGGAGATGGCTGTAAATTAATTTAGGAATTTTTGAAGATGTATTTATAATTTTAGAAATTGTTCGAACATTCGTTTTAATTAAATAAAAATAATTCCGATGAGTTTATAAGGGTTCGATAATTTTCCATGGTATAAGTACTCATGATAGATGTAGGAAAATTACGATCCTAATTTTTAAGAAGGTTCAAGTTAGGTGGAAAATTCGTTCAAGACTAAAATAATTAGGAAAAGTGGTTGGTTTTGAAGGGACTGTTTTTAGAAATTTTTTTAACGGGGATTAAGAGACCTTGGGAGCGAGTCTCTAGGGCTGGATGTTGAGGAGAGGATGCTCGAGTGACCCAAAAGGGGTTTCTAAAGCGAGAAAGGTCGACTAAGGAGGTGACTTTCTTATTAATAGGTTCACCGAGATAATTCGGCTAGGAGGGATTCTTCGAGTAAAGAATCGAGGAGTCAGCTTTTTAAGGTGAGTGTAAAGGGGGTAAATTCTACGCCTTACGTGTTCTTTCAAGAATTTCAAGTTTTGAGTATTTTGATGAAGTGAATGACGTTGTTTGATTGTGCTTATGATTGATGATATGTGATTGTGTTGAGCTATGCTTGATGTGAATTTGCATGAGTTCTTATTTAAATTTAAGCTTTAAGTTTATAAGTTATCGTTAAAGTTAAGAAGCCAGTCCTTTTTAAGAAGTAACTCACCTTCAAGAAGGTGAAGTCGTTTTAAGTGTTTTTAGTCACTAGCGCCAGTCCGTTGCCGTTTGAGACAGTTGAGATAGAGCAGCAGTTATGCTCTTGAGATTTTTAAGATGGGCAGCAGTTATGCCCTTGAGAATCGTGGTGAAGAGCCACCACGATAAGTTTAAGACGTTAGGGGGATGAATCGTTACGACTTCCCTAACTAAGTTTAAATTTAAGGAAAGCCTGAATGGCTTCTCATACGTATGAGTTGGCAACCGGACTAGCTAGTGAGGGATCCCCGTGTCAGTCAAAAAATTTAAGTAAAGTTTTGAGCTTTAAGAAGGGACACTAACTTTAACTCCCGAAGAATTTTTATGAGTTATAAGTGTTAAGAGTGGAAGTACAAAACAACTTCTACTAATAGAAGTTAAGTGTTTAGAGAGGAATACTAAAGTACTATAGATCTTATCGTAAGGGCGTAGACTGACCCCAACTCACTCACCAGATCGTAGAGGGGGAAATCCAAACCAGCCAGTCCGCGATCAGCAAGCTAGAGGAGGTTAACACTATCATCGTTGAGAGATGTCGAGCCAGGGATCAGAGTAAGCTTCGAAGAACTCTTCAAGTTATTGAGACATTATAGTTAAGAGTTAAAGACTGGAGATTCTTTTCCTTTGGACAATTTGAGTTTTGCCCACATGTTTAGGGCTACGGTTTGAGATATTGAGATATTTGAGTTTGGTATTTTTATTTAAACTTGTGTTATTTGAGATTTTTAACTATACCCCGGGGTAGAAATGTCTTTTTCCAAATTCAAAGAGGAGGGATGTTTCATTTTGGTATCAGAGCCGGTCTTCCTCTGTTTCTTCGTTCCCAAGAAATACTGGAATGTCGGTCTCAGTTTTGAAAGGTTTTGTTTTAAAGATTTTAAGTCAAAGTTTGGCCAAACAAGTCAAGGATTTCTTTTAAGAAATTTAGAATCTCCAGTCTACTCTAGACTATATTAAGGAAGAAATAACTGAGCTCTAACGAGACCCTATGCGTCTACAGTGCAAGTGTTGGCCAGAACCCCACACCACCGGTGCCCCCACCACAGAGACGTCCACCAGACTATGTAGGTTTTCGGAAGAGAAAGGTGGAAGATTTTAAGGGGGAGCGTTCAACAGACCCCATGGAAGTAGAGCAGTGGCTAGCAAAGGTCACTCGTACGCTGGTCGAGATGAGAGCTGATGACGAGGATAGAGTGCTGCTGACAGTGTCCTTACTGCAGGACGCTGCATACAACTGGTGGACTAACCTGCCAGCTAGTCGAGAGGATCCACCGGCCATCACTTGGCCAGAGTTCGTGCAGTTGTTCAAAGACCACTTCATACCGGAGGCTTACCGGATTGGGAAGCAGAGGGAATTTCTGCTGATCAGGCAGAAGTGGGGCAATGAAGGCAGGGAAAGCGTGACTGAGTACACGGCCAGGTTTGACAAGCTACTTACCTATGGAGGGCCTCAATTTCAGGATGTAGCAGCTCAACGCACCCATTACCTGGAGAGTCTGAAGCCTGCTTTTCGCCGCCAGCTGAGTATACTGAATTGGAACAACAGGGAAGAGATCTATCAGGCGGCTCTTCGATTGGAGAGGGCGGATACCGCTCTATATGAGGAAGGGATGCAACGAGAAGGCAACAAGAGAAAGGCTGCTAGCCTGTCTGAGGGGCCAGGACAGCCGAGTCAGCAGAGAAGGAGACCATCTCAGAGCTACTATGGGGCCACCCAGAGTCAGGCCGGCTCAACCAGATCAGGGCCGACCTACATTCCTCGGGATCCATGCAACCAGTGTGGGAGAATCCACCCGGGAGAGTGTAAGGTGCATCTGGGAGGCATCTGTTATCACTGCAACGAGCCGGGCCACTATGCCAGAGATTGCCCTAGAAAAGGAGGACAGGGGAGAGCCCAGTCCGAGCAATCGGTCCGGGGCGGAGGAGGAAGAACTCAGACCGGACAGCGGTTTGGCAACCAGCCAAATCGGTCTAATCACCAGCAGGGAGGAAATGCAGGGCGGTTCAACCGCAATGAGCGAGATCGAGGGCAAGGATCTCAAGCATCTGGGCAACCAAGACTGTTTGCTATGAGGAGAGAAGAAGCTGATGCTGCACCTGAGGTGGTGACTGGTATGATCTCGCTTTACTACCAGCCCGCTTTTGTGTTATTTGATTCCGGTTCCACGCACTCTTTCATTTCTACCAAGCTTGCTAGAACCTTAGGGATCCTATTTGTGAGATTGGGGCAGAATTTAGGGGTCAAGACCCCAGTGGGGGATACCCTTATAGTAGACACAGTCATTCGAGATTGTGCTATCACCGTGGCGGGGCACGAATTCGAGGCGAACCTAATTTTACTACCCTTCGACGAGTTTGATGTCATCTTGGGTATGGATTGGCTGTCAAAGAATAGAGCAAAGGTGGACTGCTACAAGAAGGAGGTTAGCCTGGAAGTGGAAGGAAAGGGCACTGCCTTGTTCAAAGGGACTAAGAAGCTTATCCCTGGGTGCTTAATCTCCGCGGTTAAGGCATTCTCATTAATTCAAGAAGGATGTGAGGCATATTTAGCCCATGTTAAGGAGGTGCAAGATAAGAAGATAGAAGATGTACCTGTCGTCAGGGAATACCCCGAAGTATTTCCCGAAGATCTTCCGGGGCTACCGCCGCAGAGAGAGGTGGAGTTTGATATTGAAGTGATTCCTGGCACGGCACCGATATCTATTCCTCCTTACCGTATGGCACCAGTGGAGTTAAAGGAGTTGAAGGAGCAGTTGCAGGAGCTGTTGGAGAAGGGGTTCATACGCCCTAGTGTATCACCATGGGGAGCACCAGTGCTATTCGTCAAGAAGAAGGATGGCAGTATGAGACTGTGCATTGACTATAGGAAGTTAAACAAAGCTACCATCAAGAACCGCTATCCTTTGCCAAGGATAGATGATCTCTTCGACCAACTACAAGGAGCAAGGGTGTCCTCGAAGATCGATCTACGGTCAGGGTATCATCAATTGAGGGTGGCAGATGGTTCAGTACCCAAGACAGCTTTTCGCACCAGGTACGGCCACTACGAGTTCTTGGTCATGCCGTTCGGACTGACCAATGCACCAGCAGCTTTTATGGCACTAATGAACCGGGTTCTTCATGAGTATTTGGACAAGTTTGTCATCGTCTTCATAGATGACATACTCATCTACTCGAGAAGTAAGGAGGAGCACGAAGAACACCTTAGAGTGGTTTTGCAGAAATTGAAAGAGGAGAAGCTATACGCCAAGTTCTCGAAGTGTGACTTTTGGTTGGAGGAGGTCTTGTTCTTGGGTCACATGATTTCTGGGCGTGGAGTTGAGGTGGATCCCAAGAAGATTGAAGCTGTAACAAACTGGGCTCCACCAAAGAATGTTTCCGAAGTGCGGAGTTTTCTGGGTTTAGCTGGGTACTACCGGAGGTTCGTGGAAGGGTTCTCCAGCATTGCACGACCCATGACACAGATATTGCAGAAGGGGAAAGCATTTGTTTGGGACGAGAAGTGTCAAACAGCGTTTGAGTTGCTGAAGAAGAAGCTGACCTCTGCACCAGTGCTAGCACTACCGACCAACGGTGGGAAGTATTCCATCTATAGCGATGCTTCCTACCAAGGCTTGGGTTGTGTACTGATGCAGGATAAGAAGGTGATCGCCTATGCCTCGAGACAGCTACGACCCCATGAGGTGAACTACCCCACCCATGACCTGGAGTTAGCAACAGTGGTCTTTGCCTTGAAGTTATGGAGACACTACCTCTACGGCGAGACGTTCACCATCTTCACTGATCACAAGAGCCTCCAACACTTGACTGATCAGAAGGAGTTGAACATGAGGCAGAGAAGGTGGGTGGAACTGTTGAGCGATTATGACTGCACCATTAAGTACCATCCGGGCAAAGCAAATGTGGTGGCTGACGCCTTGAGCAGGAAGAGGGAGAGCCCTTTACCGGAGTTGGTCTCTTTGAGGGCCATGAATGTGGAATTGGAGCTAGAGGAGGTAACAAAGTTGCTAGCAACTTTGAAAATTCGTCCTATGCTGCAGGAACGAATCAAGGAGAAGCAGAGTGAAGATTTGGAATTAGAAAAGTACAAGAAGCAAGTGTTAGAAGGTAAGGACACCAAATTTGGACTGGTAGATGGGGTATTGATGTATCAAGGACGGCTGTGTGTTCTAGATGTTGACAAGCTAAGGAAGGATATTCTGGATGAGGCTCACTCTGCACCCTATGCAATGCACCCTGGGGCTACTAAGATGTATCGTACCCTCAAGGCGCATTTCTGGTGGCCAGGGTTGAAGAAGGATGTAGCTACACATGTCTACCAATGCTTGGAGTGCCAAATGATCAAGGCTGAACATCAAGCTCCAGTAATTGAGCACCTACCGTTGGAGATCCCGCAGTGGACTTGGGAGAAGATCACCATGGATTTTGTGTATGGTTTACCGAGGACCCCAAGGGGAAATGATGGAGTATGGGTGATTGTGGATCGCTTCTCGAAGGTGGCTCATTTTATACCCATCAGGTTCAAGCCAGGGTTGGAGGAGCTGGCCAGGCTGTATGTGAGGGAGATAGTGAGATTGCATGGAGTTCCACTTAGTATCGTGTCTGATCGCGACCCTAGCTTCACTGCACGATTCTGGGTGAGTCTCCAGAAGGCAATGGGCACTAAAGTTCACTTCTCTACCGCTTATCACCCTCAGACAGATGGGCAGTCAGAGAGGACGATTCAGACACTGGAAGACCTGTTGAGGGCATGTGACTTGACCATGGAGGGAGCTTGGGACGAGCATTTGCCTCTAATGGAGTTTGCTTATAACAACCAGTATCACAGCTCGATACAAGCAGCTCCATATGAGGTATTGTATGGGAGGAAGTGTCGTACACCATTGTACTGGGATGCAGAGGGCGTGCGACAGCTAGAGGGACCAGAGATGGTACAGAAGGCAGTGGAGAAAGTCGAGGTGATTCGCCGGAACTTGAAGGCGGCTCAGGATCGGCAGAAGAGTAATGCTGAGAGGCCAGGGACCCCGCGAAGTTATGAAGTGGGTGAGATGGTATTCTTAAGAGTGTCTCCTTGGAAGGGAGTGATGAGATTTGGTAAGAAGGGAAAACTTAGTCCAAGGTATATCGGTCCATATGAGGTGTTGGAGCGCATTGGACCCTTAGCCTATCGACTAGCCTTACCTCCCAGCCTATCTAGGATCCACGACGTTTTTCACGTCAGCATGCTAAGGGCGTATCGATCCAACCCAGAGCATGTGATCAGACACGAGGACATCCAGTCAGAAGATGACTTGACCTATGAGGAGGTACCAATCCAAATCGTGGATAGGCAGGAAAAGGAGTTGAGGAGGAAGAAGATTGCCATGGTGAAGGTGGTATGGAGAAACCAGGGCGGCGAATCTGCGACTTGGGAGACAGAGAGTAGCATGAGAGAGAGGTATCCAGAGTTGTTTTAATGGTGTTTAGATCGTTAGTGGGTGAACTTCTCTGTACTCTCACTTTTAGTACTCTTTTACTTCCCATTTCTCGATTTTTCAATAATAAGCCCGGGGGGGGGGGGGGGGGGGGTTCAGGCCGGACTTACGATTGCTAGCAACCCAGTGCAACCTACAATTTCGAGGTCGAAATTTTTTTAAGGGAGAGGGAATATGTTATATCCCAACAAGCATCGTTCCTGCGAGTACAGTGGTTAGTCGTTCAAGTGATTGCTCTACCGTTCAAATTTCGGGGACGAAATTTTTATAAGGGTGGAGGAAATGTAACACCCCGAATTTTGGATTATGGTTCGACCATGATACATAATCGGTTGGGTTGACAGTGGCGTACTAGGAGTTGCAATCGCAGATTAGTAGTGATAATAATAATAATAATAATAATAATAATTTTGTTGTAAAAAAAAAAAAGTATACGTATAATAATTAGGCCTGGGGCCGAGCGGCCCCTACCTTTAATTTTTCCCCAAACCTGAGCGTCCCAAATTAATGCGCAGAAACCCCCCTTAACCGCCTCTTCAGTTAATTTCCCCAAAAGCAAAGAAAGAGACCCTCGACTCCAATTTTATCCCCAAACCCGCCGCCCTCTCTATTTCCTTTTCCCCGACCCTTCGTGTTTTCCCTCTCCCCAATTTCCATTTCAAGACCCCGCCCCAATTTCCGATCACAGCAGGCAGCAAGACTTTCCCCAGCGCCGCAAGCAGGCGCCATCCCGATCCCGATCCCGTCTCTTTCGTGTTGTAGGTAAGGATCACGAACCCCCTTTCGCTATTTCTATGCGCGATTTATCGTTAGATTAATTCGAAGCTCGGTTTTTATTAGCGGTGACGTTGAGGGTTTGATCAACGAGGAGATCAACGTCCCGGATCAGCCAATCTAGGCCTAGGCACGTTCTAGAGGTAAGGGAACTCGATTCCTTTGAGTTAGATCGATCGATTTGGTGTTTTCTTGAGTGTGCAATTCTGTGGTTTTAGCCACAGGCGATCAGGCCTTTAGTGACAGGGTTTGGGTGGTCACTAAAGCTGCTGGGAATTTTCAGAAAAATTGGTTTTGGATGGTTTAAATTTTTTCGAGTCTCTGCGAGGGTTTGTCCTTGCGTTTAAATTTTTTATAAATTGAAGCAGGTCTAGGAGATGGCTGTAAATTAATTTAGGAATTTTTGGAGATGTATTTATAATTTTAGAAATTATTCGAACATTCGTTTTAATTAAATAAAAATAATTCCGATGAGTTTATAAGGGTTCGATAATTTTCCATGGTATAAGTACTCATGATAGATGTAGGAAAATTACGATCCTAATTTTTAAGAAGGTTCAAGTTAGGTGGAAAATTCGTTCAAGACTAAAATAATTAGGAAAAGTGGTTGGTTTTGAAGGGACTGTTTTTAGAAAAAATTTTAACGGGGATTAAGAGACCTTGGGAGCGAGTCTATAGGGCTGGATGTTGAGGAGAGGATGCTCGAGTGACCCAAAAGGGGTTTCTAAAGCGAGAAAGGTCGACTAAGGAGGTGACTTTCTTATTAATAGGTTCACCGAGATAATTCGGCTAGGAGGGATTCTTCGAGTAAAGAATCGAGGAGTCAGCTTTTTAAGGTGAGTGTAAAGGGGGTAAATTCTACGCCTTACGTGTTCTTTCAAGAATTTCAAGTTTTGAGTATTTTGATGAAGTGAATGACGTTGTTTGATTGTGCTTATGATTGATGATATGTGATTGTGTTGAGCTATGCTTGATGTGAATTTGCATGAGTTCTTATTTAAATTTAAGCTTTAAGTTTATAAGTTATCGTTAAAGTTAAGAAGCCAGTCCTTTTTAAGAAGTAACTCACCTTCAAGAAGGTGAAGTCGTTTTAAGTGTTTTTAGTCACTAGCGCCAGTCCGTTGCCGTTTGAGACAGTTGAGATAGAGCAGCAGTTATGCTCTTGAGATTTTTAAGATGGGCAGCAGTTATGCCCTTGAGAATCGTGGTGAAGAGCCACCACGATAAGTTTAAGACGTTAGGGGGATGAATCGTTACGACTTCCCTAACTAAGTTTAAATTTAAGGAAAGCCTGAATGGCTTCTCATACGTATGAGTTGGCAACCGGACTAGCTAGTGAGGGATCCCCGTGTCAGTCAAAAAATTTAAGTAAAGTTTTGAGCTTTAAGAAGGGAGACTAACTTTAACTCCCGAAGAATTTTTATGAGTTATAAGTGTTAAGAGTGGAAGTACAAAACAACTTCTACTAATAGAAGTTAAGTGTTTAGAGAGGAATACTAAAGTACTATAGATCTTATCGTAAGGGCGTAGACTGACCCCAACTCACTCACCAGATCGTAGAGGGGGAAATCCAAACCAGCCAGTCCGCGATCAGCAAGCTAGAGGAGGTCAACACTATCATCGTTGAGAGATGTCGAGCCAGGGATCAGAGTAAGCTTCGAAGAACTCTTCAAGTTATTGAGACATTATAGTTAAGAGTTAAAGACTGGAGATTCTTTTCCTTTGGACAATTTGAGTTTTGCCCACATGTTTAGGGCTACGGTTTGAGATATTGAGATATTTGAGTTTGGTATTTTTATTTAAACTTGTGTTATTTGAGATTTTTAACTATACCCCGGGGTAGAAATGTCTTTTTCCAAATTCAAAGAGGAGGGATGTTTCAAAATTGTTTGCTAATAGCTTGAAGTTTAGAAACATGGGGGTGGCCAAGTCTGGAATGCCATAGATCAAAAGACTGGGACTGGAAGTTGTAAGTGGTGGCTGCAAGACACTTGGCAGGTGAGTTGGGACTTGGTGTCTTGGTGAAAAGGTAGAGTCCTCTATCCACTTGGGCTAAACCAATCCTCTTCTGTGTAATAAGGTCCTGGATAACACAGTAAGAGGATTGAAAGGTAAGTGAGACAGGATTCTGTTTGGTTAATTTGCTGACAGAGACTAGATTGTAGTTAAACATTGGGACAAAGAGGACTTGTGAAAGAAACAAGCCACAAGGTAGTTGGACAATCCCTATGTGTGTGGCCTTTACCTGTACTCCAGTTGGTAAAGTAACAAAGACATCTTCTACTGCTCTATACTTATTGAAATACTTAGGACTACAAACAATGTGGTCTGTAGCCCCAGTATCTAACACCCATAAGGGTTCTCCAGAGGAAGCAATCAAGGTGGAAAGAACAGTGGTACCTGAACTTGAAGGAAGGTAATGTGCAGCAACAGGTGGCCTATGTCCAGGCACAGCTCTGGTTACTGCATTTGCAGTGTGAACTGAAGGTGAACTGGGAGGTGATGGAGATGATGACTTTGATAGCAGTAGTTTAAGTCTCTCCATCTGATCCTGAGTGAAGATGCTCTCCAATCCAGTTTGTCCCTTGCTGTCAATTGAACCAGAAGAGTTCTCCATTGGGAAAGAACTTTCAATTGAACCAGCAAAAACACCTTCTGCAGCTTCCCTTGCCTTCTTGTTCTTTAGTTTGAAGCAATCCTTGATTAGATGCCCTTCTTTCTTGCAATAGGAACATATTTTCTTCCCGTCTGGTTGTTGTTGCCCCTTTCCTTTGTATGGATTTCCACTGGAAGCAGCTGCTGCAAGGGTAAGGGTTTCTACACCAGAACTTCTATTCATCACTTTTAACTGTCGTTCCAATTGCAAGATCTGCTTAAAGACTGTGTCAATGTGAGGCAAAGCAGGCATCATCAAGACCTGTGTCCTTGCTGACTGATAGACAGGATTCAGTCCTTGAAGAAACTTAATGACGAAGTCATTCTCTTCATACTTCTTCAAGGTTTCATATGGTCCAGGATTGCAAGGACAAACAGGTATGGGTCTGTACCTTTTGTGTTCTTCCCAAAGAACTGTAATATCAGTGAAGTATTGGCTAACAGATTTGTCACCCTGAACACATTTTGATAGTTGACCATTGAGATCATAAACCCTGATGTTGTCTTCTTGACTGAATCGATTCTTTAGGTTATCCCAAACATCCTTTGCTAACCCTAGTCTCATGACACTATTTGCTATGTCATCTGACAGAGAGTTGTAAATCCAACAGCGAATGATGCCATTACAACGAGACCAGGACTGGTAGTGAGGATCTGTTACCTGAGGAACTGGAATACGACCATCAATGAATTGGGTTTTGTTCTTGGTGTCCAGAGCCAACATCATCACCTCGCTCCAGGTGTGATAGTTGCCATCGCCAAGCTTGATGGAGATGATGGTGGACAGTGCACCATCCTGTGGAGGAAGATAGTACGAGTTGAGGTATGGGTCTTCATACGAGGCCATAATGGCCTTACTTCTGTCGGAATCGTCTTCTGCCATTGTTGGTACAGCAGGAGCTCAATGCTAGAGTAAGAAATAGAAAGGGGAAAACGAAATAGAGTAGATCAACAAGGATGACGGATCTTAGCGCGATGAGCAGCGCTCTGATACCATAAGAAGATTTTAGGAAGAGGTAGAATTGGAGAAATTGCTCATACTGAGCTTTCCATTGAGAAGAGAATATATACACTTTTACAGAGTAAAAGCAGCAAAAAGAGATCTACCCAGCAGTTAGTTTTAACTGCAAACTATAGACAAATCAAAGCTTTACACTTGTAAGACTGTACAGTAAAAAGCTAATAAATCAAACCAAGCTGTCCGTTGCTTCTCTGCGTCGTCGTTTTCCTTTCCTTTGCTGACCCTGTTCTTCGTGGCTCATCAGGTGGCTCTTTTCTGCAACAAGGCCAGCAACCAGCAACTATCTTGTTGATTCCTTGATCAGTAGGAACATCATCTTCCATGTTCCTTGTTAGTTTCTCCCTCTCTCAACTCGACACCATGACTTCCGGCGTTACTTCTTCTGTTTCTTTTGGAGATTCCAATGATTCTCTCCCTCCTATTGTCTCCTTCAATGTTGGATCCCAGCTCAATATTCGTCTCACTGGGCCAAACTATTCCTCTTGGAAATCTCAGTTCACTTCTCTTCATTTTGGCTTTGATTTGCTATCGCATATCGACGAAACGAGTGTTCCTCCCTCCCATCGCACCTCAGCTGCTTACTCTTGATGGGCTCGCCAAGATCGCTTCATCTTCCATGCAATTCTCGTCTCCGTCAGAGAGTCTCGCATGTCCCATATCGATGCCGCCACTACTGCTCTAGCTGCTTGAACCACTCTCGAGCGTATATTTGTTTCTCGCTCTCCGTCCCAGATTCTGTGTCTAAAAGACAAACTCTCCACCTTCTCCAGTGGAATCCTCTCTCCTCATGCTTATCTCTCTGAAATCAAGTTGCTCGTCGGGGAACTCACACTTATTGGCGCTCCTGTTGATGATCTTGATATACTTTTTCGGACCTTGAATGGTCTTGGGTCTGAGTTCAAAGAAACTGTTGTTGTTGTTCGTGCTCGGGACACACCTCGCTCCTTTGAAGAACTGTTCAAAAAACTCATCTCCTACGATGAGTTCCTTCAGCGCACGGCGGCTCAACCCCAATCGCCGCTTTTCAACGCGACTACACACCAAGGAAGACAATATCAGTCTTCTCGGTCAGCTCCGCGCAACAATGGGTCATGCTCTCTCTCCCTGCCAAAATGGACCTGGTCCTCTCCTTCCTGCTAGCCCTGGCTCCTCCGCTGCTCCAGCAATCAGGGGCGGAGCTACCTTGTGCCTCGGGGGGCCCCGAGAATTTTGGAGATCGCGTGTAAAAATATCGGGAATTTTGAAAATTCTGAAGAAGTTAACTATTGTAGAATAACAATAACGTGCAATAATGAGCAACAATGTTTGGGTCTAGTCTAACGGAATGCAGCTGCTTGGTATTTGTGAATACCCAGTATCATGGTTCAATCCCTAGCAGCAACATTGTTTTTTTAGTTTTCCTACTTTGGTTGAATTTTTGTTTAAAATTTAGATTGATCACTTAACTTTTGTACTTATTCAAATACTTTTTAATTTCAAAGTTCAAACTAGATAATGAAATTTTGGAGCTTATAATATTTTTCTAATTTAGATAATTAAATTTTGGAGTCTAGATAATTAAATTTTGAAGCTTATGACTCACAATGTAAATATTTTCTTAATTTTTTTAAGAATATTATACAATAAAGTCCGGCCCCCCGACCACTAGATCCTAGCTCCGCCCCTGCCAGCAATGCCCTTCAACAGGCCGGTCTGCCAGTACTGTCAACACGTCGGGCATACCACCCGAACCTGCTTCAAGATTCACCCTGAACTTCGGGCCAATCTCGTTCATCCTCAATCTAACGTCACTACCAGCCATGGCGCCTCATCTTCAGCACCACCCTCATGGCTCCTCGATTCAGCGGCAGCGCATCATGTCACCGACAAGCTCGACCACTTAGCTCTCTCGGAAAAATATGACAGTATGGACACCATTGCAATCATCGATGGCTAAGGCTTGGCTATATCTCACACTCATTCTCTTTCCCTATCTTCACCTACCCACATATTTTTCCTCACCAAGGTCCTTTGTTCCCCTACCATTTCCCAAAATTTAATCTCTATTTCTAAATTTTGTGCCTCTAATCATGTCTCTGTTGAATTCTTTCCCTCTTTCTTTGTTGTTAAATCACAACCCATGGGGACTCCAATGCTTCGGGGACGCGCTAGAGAGGTGTGTATGAATATCCAGATGTTTATCTCAATAAATTGAAACCTCGTGTATTGGTTGGTGTCAAGACCTCTAGGGACGTTTGGCATTGTCGCCTTGGTCACCCTGACCCACCGATTCTTCAACGGGTGTTTGTTGATCACTACCTTCCTTTTCTTTTTACGAATTTTTTTTAATTTTCATGCCCGTCAATATAGAAAAGCCATCGTTTATCTTTCTTTGATTCAACTCTGCATAGTTTGTGGCCATTGGATATTGTTTACTCGGATGTACGGGGACCTACCCCTATATTGTTTATTGATGGCTTTCGTTATTATGTGATATTTGTGGATCATTTTACTCGTTACATTTGGTTTTATCCTCTCAAACGCAAATCCGACTTATTTGATTTTTCCCTCGCTTCAAATCTCTTGTAGAGAACCAATTTCAAACTTTGATAGTTACTCTCTTTTCCGATCGCGGGTGCGAATAAGATAAACTAAATTTTTTTCTATCAACATAGCATTGTCCACCTTACCACTCCTCCTCACACACCTCAACATAATGGTCTTTCTGAGTGTCATCATCGTCATATTATCGAGACAAACCTCTACCTCCTTGATGAAGCCTCAATTCCCTCCACATACTGGAATTATGCCTTCCACACCACAGTCTACCTCATAAACAAGCTCCCCACTCCCATGCTTTCTCATTCTTCTCCTCATTACAATCTTCATCGCACTCATCCCAACTACAACAACATTCATGCATTTGGCTGCCTTTGCTTCCCGTATCTTCGTCCCTACTCGTCCCACAAGCTCGACTCACGCTCACTTCCATGTGTCCTTTTGGGCTATAGTTCCACTCAAAGTGCCTATTTGTGTCTCCAACCTACTTCGAGTTGTGTTTATGTTTCTCCTCACGTCACATTCGATGAAACACAGTTTCCTTTCTCTCACCTCACACCATCCCCTTTGTAGATGACTACCTGGCTCGCCGTTCTCACCACCACCACTCCCCAGGAGCATCGTCTCCTTCCCCACCCCCACTCACTCCTCCTAGCTCCCAACCCACCGCTCCTACTGCCCCACCTACTTCCCACAAAATTATCACACGTTCCCGAAATAACATATACAGTCCCAAACGCCTCTTTACCGCCACTCGCCATCCGCCCACATCTCCCGTCGAACCCACTAGTGTGTGAGAGGCTCTTCTTGATCCTCTTTGGTGTGCAACCATGTTGGAGGAGCTAGTCCCCCTTAATGCCAATCACACATACCCTAACTTCAAAAACTGAGAGTGCCCATGTTGTTGGTTGCATGTGGGTGTTTCGCATCAAACGAAATGCTGATGGCTCCATAGCTCGATATAAAGCCCGGTTGGTTTCCAAAGGCTTCCATCAACGTCCTAGCCTGGATTTCCATGATACATATAGTCTCGTCGTGAAACCGGCCACAATCTGTGTGGTCCTTGTCCTTGTCGTCGCCCGTGGATGGCCCATTCGACAACTCAACATCAACAACGCCTTTCTCAACGGCATGCTGCAGGAGGAAGTCTATATGACTCAACTTGATTCTACTAACCCTACCTTTGTTTGCAGGTTGCACAAATCTCTTAACGGCCTCAAACAGACTCCTCAAGCCTGGTATCATGCTCTGTAAAATTTTCTTTTACAGTCCAGCTTCACTCAGTCCAAGTATGATGTCTCATTGTTCACCTTTCGTCACCAATCCTCTGTCATCTACCTCCTTGTCTACGTCAACGACATCGTCATTACTGGCCCTTCATCGACACATGTCTCTCGTTGTGTTCAAATGCTTGCTGCTCACTTTTCTCTGAAGGATCTTGGCGACCTCCATTACTTCCTGGGTCTTTAGTTCGTTCGTGGTCCTTCCGGGGCCTTCCTCAGCAAACACAAATATATAGTTGATCTCCTGCATCGTGCCACCATGCTTGAAGCTAAATCTTTGACCACACCACTATCATCCATCACGACTCTTCAGCTTAAAGATGGCTCTCCATCTGCCACTGGCTCCACTTATCGCAACATTCTTGGTGGCCTTCAATATCTATCCTTCACTCGGATCGACATTAGCTTCGCAGTGAATTAACTATCTTAATTTTTGCATCGTCCCTCCGCCTAACATTGGAATGCTGTCAAACGTGTCTTGCGGTATCTTAAAGGAACTATCGACCACGGCCTCGTGCTCTCTTCCTCATCCTCGCCGTCTCCAAGCTTTCTCTGATGCGGATCGGGCGAGGAATCTCGATGATGGCTCCTCCACCACAGCATACCTTGTCTACTTCGGCTCCACTCCTGTCAAATGGGCTTCAAAGAAGAGGGGGGAAAACCCAATTGCATGTAGCTCAAGCGAAGATGAGTACAATGATATTGTTGCGGCATAGTATATAAAATAAAAATATAACACTTTGAAAATTGTTATCAAAGTATTAAATTAGTATAAGAAGATTCATAATAGATCAGATAACGTAGCTTAATAAGATAAACTAGTTTTTTTGCACGTTACATCACAGTAAGAAACTAATGATCTTTCACGTATTAAACACTTATAACATATTTAATGCACATGTTTTGAGTAACTAAATTAATAACTAAATCTTTTTATATTTACTTATATAATACTGATTTTCTAAAGTTTGGTGTGCTGTGGAAAACAAAACAAAAAGTCCAAGTAATATTGGAGTAGCTTATGCACCAAATAATGAGATATAAAAGGACTAATACGTCCTTACATGCTTCACGGCAGGGAGGCCATGAAAAACTCATTTGAATTTTTTTTTTCGGTGAGGAAAACTCATTTGAGTTGGTGTTGATTCGAGAATCTCTTCATTAAAAGCTAGTTTTGTACATGCCCGTTGCTCCGATGAATACGTCAATGATATAAATAACAATGACTCTATGGACTAAGTTAAGTTTTCATTTGGTATCATGAAAAATTTAATGATAATGTTATTTTTTATCCTAACCTTTTTTAATTTCTTTTATATTATCCAAACCTATTAAAATGTTATTAATTAGTCAAAATTTTCATATAATGCATCATAATATTAGTCATTTTTATGTTATCGTTAATAATTTTGTAACTCTTTCTTAGTTAAAATACTAAAATTTTGGAATGTTGACCTTCATGTGTCTCTTACAAGTCAGTATCATGTTGCCAAGTTAATATCACTAACAAAATTGCTAACCTGAAATTAACATTTAGCTAATTCTTAGTATTTCGAAAGGTTTGGCTAATAAAAAAGAATCCAAAAAAGATTTGACTAATAAATAGGCATTACCTCAAATTGTTCAATTACTTAAAATATAAAAAGAACATCGCTAGTTTTCCAACACCTTGATTATTCATGGACAAAAGTTTTTTTCAAAAGTAAAAAAACATAACTCATACAAGGGGAACTGATTTCTAAAAAGTTAATCAATGGCCCGAATTATACCCAATTTTTCTACTTTAACCGTGGTTTCTGAACTTGCTCTCCTAACCCGAACTATGCACCATACTTCCTTGCTTGACCAGGTGTGGATTTTGACCATCCAATTGGACGGTCAACGCCATTGACCGTTAGTCAAGCGCCACGTCACTTGCCACGTCAGAGAACCTGAAATAAAAAAATTGGATTTTGAATTTATTTAATTCGTTTCATTTTCTAATAACAATAATAATCAACTAATGAAAATAAAAAAAATTACAGAAATTAAAAATCCAAAAATTTTATTTCGGGTTTGTTGACGTGGGCACGTGGCAAGTGGCTTGACGCTTGACTAACGGTCAATGTACTTGACCGTCTAATTTGACGGTCAAAACCCGCACCGGGCCAAGCAATGAAGACGGTGTATCAAGGTTGTCAAACCAGGTGAAGTCATTGAGTCGGTCAAGCAAGGGGTTTGAGGTTTATTGGTTTGATTGGGGTCCGATTGGTTTGAGCCGTTTTATATGTTTTCTAAATATATGTACAAATAATGTAGTAATTAAAAATTAACAACTCAAAATGAAATCTTTCTGATATGTATGTATTAGAAACTTATTTCACACAAAATAAAACCTACATACTCTCCATAACTCACCCACCATCTTCCTTCCTTCTTTCCGGCTCAAGATAGGGTGCATAACCATGGGTTATGCACCCATCAATAACCAAATCTGGACCCTTCATTTAGAAAATCCAGATCTAAGGATGGAAAATTAAAGACTATTTTTATTTTCACTAGCTTTCTTAATTGACTCATATCTTTTTCGTTTTAACTCGGATTTTAATTTTTTTTGCACAGATGGAACGAGTTCACCGTGCTCTACAAAATGAGATCAATTTTCAATATTTTTTTAGGAAAAAAAAATTCTGGCCTCTCGGTACCAACTGCATACCATATGGTATCTTCTTCGTTTTTAATTCGTTTTTGAAAACGTTTGCACAACATGGATGAGTTCATCATGATCTACTGGATCTACAAATTTCTGGGTGAACAAATTACAGGACCAAAAAATACCACACAATACCATACAACATAGTTAGTAAATACTCCGTTTAATACACGTATATGTACCCGTACGTATTATATCCGTTTAAAACTTCCGTATCCGTATTATTGTCAAGCCGTTTCATTTTTTTCCGTTCATTTGATGGCTCCCGTACTAAACACGTATAAAACCCGTATAACACGTTTAATATCCGTATTAAATGAATTAAATTGTGAACTTTACTATTATTTATATATTTATTTAATTTTAAAATAATTAAATTTTATGTATTTACAACTATTAACGTACTATTAAACGTAACATTAGTTTAGGGACGACGTAAACTACCCGTACGTATTTTTTACGTAACTTTCCCGTACCGTATTTTACTAACTATGCCATACAATACCACCCTGGTACGGGGTGGTATTGTATGGTATCTTCTTCATTTTTAATTCGTTTTTGAAAACGTTTGCACAGAAGGGACGAGTTCATCATGATCTATTGGATCTACAAATTTCTGGGTGAACAAATTATAAGACCAAAAAATACCACACAATACCACCCTGGTACGGGGTGGTATTGTGTGGTATACAATGTTAAAAGTCGTAAATTACAATTAATATACTTCTACTATCATGTATTCAACCATCCTACATTATTGGTTTGTTCATACCACCATGGTACGTTTTTCAAAACATAGGTATGCTTTTATTTCAATACCAGTCAATACCATATGGTATAGGCTAGTAAAAAATGGCTCAATTTTTTTTGTTCGAAAAATATATTAAAGTGGATATCATTTTGAAGATCACAATTAATCTGATCTAACTGTGCAAAAAAAAATAAATTTCGACTTAAAATGAGCGAGAAATCGTCTTTCAAAGATTAAAAAGGGAAAAATTAAAGACTTTCCATGAGAGAGAGGATGCTGATGTCATGCTGATGTGGATGGGTTACTTATGGTTACTCACCATAAAGTTACTGACCTGATCCTTTCCCCTTCTTTCCCCCTCCTCCCTTTCCTCTGACCAGGGGCTTTTTTACAGGCCATTTTGAATCCCAACTTAAGTCGTACCGGGTCCAACCGAGAGACAGGTGTATAGTTCAGTCCAAATAAGTAATTTCAAAAATCACGAACCAAAATAAAAATTTTGAGTATATTCCCTGAACGAGTACCGACTACCGAGTCAAAGGAACCAGAGATGACTTCGGTCATCGGATGGTACGGCCCACAGGTGGATCTATGCAGAGTCGCCTCTCACGTCGGTGATTTCGTTCAGTTGCTCGTCTTCGTCCACCGTTCCACTCCCGTGCAGGTCCTCACATTCTTCTCTTCTTGTTTTCCTTAACACGACGACTTCCAATTTTACGATTCGATGGTATCATGGGCTCTTAGAACTCCCACCAATTTCTTCTTTTCCTCTGTTCACAGTACAAGTTGCCGAAAGGTGGAGAAACCGTTAGGACGGACATTCAGGTCGGCGATGAGACGCACCCGTTCTTCGTCGTGTCCTTGTGGCAGAAGCAGATGAGAAACGTTGCCGCTGCCGGCGACGTTGTGTTGTTGCAGAGTAATAGCGATTAACTCAATAGTATGGTTCTCTCGGTAGGTTGAAGCCGTTGGATTCGATTCCGGACGATCACGTTTGTGTGAATTCGCTTTCAGATATGAAGATAGCCAAATTTGGACAAGTCGTGGAGGCTAGAAGCGCACTGTGTTCGTCAGTAGTTCGTTTGGTGCATCCTTATGAATCCCTAGTTTCTAAAGGTACTGTTTGATTAACCGGTTATCAACTCTATTATCTCTCCAAGTAGAAGCTGAATAGTTCATAGGACAATAGTATGGAAGACTAGGTTATGGGAACATGCATGCCTAGCTCCCAGTTTTCTTTTAGGTTGAATCTGATAGTAACTCTGTAAATGACTCCTTGGAGCGATGTTGTGACCTTCATGCTGTGGATATGAGGAACTGTCTCAATCAATGTAGGTCTCGATGAACTGATTATGGAATCTGGAGTCCAGAAATTAGCAAAGGCAAAGTTAGCAAAAGTGATCAAATGGGTCAAGAAAGATGGCTGTGCTCTCTACAACATTGCCAATGGGTCACACGAGTCTATGGTAGGTAATACTTTATCTGAACCAACCATGCTTACCCAACGCAAGCTAGAGGTTTAGTTGTATTTCATATTCTTGCTCATGTGCTCTGGTCTTTCGGGGAACTCAAATTTTGTTGCAGCAGAAGAGGATGCAGTATAGGAACTGGAAGTTACCGGAACAAAATGAACCGCATACCTTTTTCTTGCTTTCTGATGTATCTTTGTTAGTCAAATCCTGCAAGGCTGTATTCAATGGGTTTGTGGGTGAAATTTTTTTACCAATTACCTGGAGAACCCTTGGAGACTCTGAGAAAGAGAAGATGTTTGTCAGCAGGAGAACAGCTAGAACTGAAGATGATGATCTAGCTGAAGATTTTATTTGCGTTGGTTGTCAATTATGTGGTTCCCCTTTGAATATGGAGGATGGGTATGGAAGCTTACGAACTGCTCTCTATATTATCTTCATGTTCTGTGTTTGCCAGCACTTACCAAGCCAATATTTGTTCCCTACACAGCTGCAGGTTCAAACAGAATTTTGCTTCTCTCTACTGCGCAAAGAGCTCAAATTGTCTCCATGTAGTAAGCTTGATATACAGGCCTTTTCTGGTATGGTATATTGTTCACACACTGTTGCAAACAACCTTTCTTTTCAGTAAAATGACTGCTGCTAAAACATTTTCCTGATTTTTGTTTCTTCTTCTGTATATCGTTGTTTAATATTAAACATAAAAGGGACTTTCAAGGTGACATTATGCAGCACTGACAGAGACATCTGACGTTGGCAGTTATATGTGTGGGATGAATCGGAATATATACCTCTCCTGGTAAAGAACAAAGCAGCAGAGCTTTTGTTTGGAAACATCACAGCAGAAAGGGTGAAGTCCTGCTACGATGAACTGAAACCAAAACTGGATGATGCTCCAAGTACTCGCCCAATAGCTGTGGAGAAGAAGCCTGCTTCTGGTAGGAGTATTAATTTCCATTGCCTTTGGGTAACGATGGTGAAAATGTTGTTGGAGCAAGGTCAAAACAGCCCCTTGAACTTTGAAGTGGACGTGAATCCAAGCATAGATATTGAAAATGGGAGGTATGAGGTTTTGTCTCTGTCGGTTCCATGCTTCGCAAAGCCAAGAAATCACTGAAAAAGGAAGCGCATGACAGTTTTGGCCTCAAAATAGCGGACAATTCGGACTTAAATTATGAAGTTTTTCACCAATTTTGATGTAAATTTTTCTTTTTTAAGTTTTAATTATTGATTTATTAAGTTTCATTATTTTGGACCCAAGGAATAATTTTTTTTTTTGAACAAAATTGTAGACCCAAGGAATAATGAAGAACAGGCATGAGGTGAAATAACGATAAAGATATTATGTCATTTCTAAGCTTGGACAGAGCAAGTCATGTAGACTAGGTGATGTGACCGAAGTATGCAGATTCAACGATCTTTATTTGATTTTCTTGATGTCACTTTTCTTGAACTCGAAAATAAAAGATAGGATGAAATCAATTGGACAATCCCAACCGTGATAAAGGATAATTGGTATATGAAACCAATAGGATAGCACCAACTCGTGGAAATGGACAATTGATATAGGTCGATGCTCGTCACAGCTAGACATGATCTCTAGTTGATAAGAGACACGTGAAATTCCTGGAGACTCTCAATAGAAACTTGCACAAAACATTTCTATGAAACTCGAGTAAAACTCTTGAATTGATTGATAAAAAGTTGATGATTACAATGATGAAACTCGGCCCTGCTTATAGACTACTTAACAAAAAGAAAGCAAATAAATGACCAAATCCTACAAGTAAAAGGAAAACCTACTTTGACCCATTCAACCCCTTAAAACATGCCTTCAAATCCGCACCCTCCATTCTATTCACACTTGAGATCACTTTCACGCCTTCATTCCTTCTAGGTTAAGGAAATGGTCTTCCTTTCGGGCTAACGAACCCTCAAAAGTCCATTCTTCACCTCTTGGCCGCCACCTTCATCCTCCAAGCTCATGTGAACCTCTTCAATGAATTGCAACATCATAATGGGCTTCCCTTTATGATGGTCCACGTCCATATCCTCAAGATAACAATCCAAATAGCTAGCAACTTCCTCTCTTAGTTTCTTAGCCCTTGGACTTGTAATAAGACCTTCTTGTGGTGTTGTAGGTTTGTCATTGATGACCTAATCACCATGATTTGGCGAAGATGAACCTAGCTACGACGAGGGACTAATGAGTCCTACAGTTAGTTAGGGTTAAGATCAGGTGACTAAGGGGGTACCCTTAGTCACTTGGCTAAGTCAATCTCAGCCTTCCATGCTCATTAAAATCCTAAGGCTACAATTAATTCATTTTAAGGAAGGACAACATAGTAATTATACATTTTAATTTTGTAAATAAAAAAAAAAGTCCTTCCCTCACCTGTTGCTGGGAACAATTCTCGCCGCCGTTGCTGGGAATAATCCCGCGGCTGTTGCTGGGAATAATCCCCGCCGCCGGCTGCCGGGAACTTTTCCCCAATCCCACCAAGTGCAAAGAGAGAGAGGACCCAAATTTGCCGGCCAATGGTTTTGCAGGGATAGGGAATTGTCCCAGGGGGAATGGCGACCGTAGAGGAGAGAGAGCGGCGGCGGTAGAGGAGAAGAGAGAGAGACGGCGGTGGCGGCGAGTAACAACAACGACGACGGCGAGGAACGGCGGCGGCGGCGAGGAACAACGACGAGAGGGACGACGACCGTGGAGGAGAGAGAGGCAGCGGCGGTTGAGGAGGAGAGAGACACCGACATCGCCAATTTGTTGGCGGCGACGATTTCGTAATTTTATCATTCCAGTTTGTATACTTTATGTTATGATTTGTACTGTTAGTATGTTTTGTATTGTTTGTCATTTTTTGTGATATTTTGTACGTTTAGTATGCTTTGTACTGTTTGTCGGGTTATTTTGTAATGTTTGTACACTTTTGTATTGTTTGTAATCTTTGTATGACTATTTTGTATATATTGTAATTTGTAACTTTTGTTGTTCAAGTTTGTATACTTTTATGTTATGATTTGTATACTTTGTATTCATTTGTTTGTAATACAAGTTTACCAATCTGTATTGTAAGTAGTTATATTTTGTACGTGTAGTATGCTTTGTACTGTTTGTCGGTTTCTTTTGTAATGTTTGTAATGTTTGTTGGTTTCTTTTGTATTGTTTGTAATGTTTGTTATTTTTGTCAACCATGTTTGTAATGTTTGTAATGTTTGTTGGTTTCTTTTGTATTGTTTGTAATGTTTGTTATTTTTGTCAACCATGTTTGTAATGTTTGTATTGTTTGTAATGTTTGTATGACTATTTTGTATATATTGTAATTTGTAACTTTTGTTATTCAAGTTTGTATATTTTTATGTTATGATTTGTATACTTTGTATTCATTTGTTTGTAATACAAGTTTACCAATCTGTATTCTAAGTAGTGATATTCTGTACGTGTAGTATGCTTTGTACTGTTTGTAATGTTTGTTTGTAATGTTTGTAATGTTTGTTTGCAATGTTTGTAATGTTTGTTATTTTGTAATGTTTGTAATGTTTGTTGGTTTCTTTTGTATTGTTTGTAATGTTTGTTATTTTTGTCCACATGTTTGTCATTTTTGTCAACCATGTTTGTAATGTTTTTTGCATCACAAATCAATACATATAAAGTATACAAATTATTAGTACTTACAATACAAAGCGAAACATACTAAGAATACAAGCAAAACATACTAAGAATACAAACTGTCAAAGAAAAACATACTAAGAGTACAAATTGTCAAAGAAAAACATACTAAGAGTACAAACTGTCAAAGAAAAACATACAAACCATACTGACATTTTGTACAAAAATACTAACAATACAAACTAATGTTACAAAACATACAAACTATACAAATCACTGTTCTTCCTTCAGATGACGATACGATGTCTCTCCACGCCGCCGCCGCTGCCGCCGCCGCCGTCGCCGTCGACTCTCTCTACAGCCGTCGTTACCTCTCTCTCTCCATCACCGCGCCGCTTCTATCTCCTCCATCGTCGTCGAAGCTCTCTCCGCCGCCTCTCTCTCCTCACCATCGTCTCTCTCTCCTCTGTTTTCCGACGAGTAGATCTACTTTCTCTCTCCAAGGCTGCCGCCTCTCTCTCCTCCATCGTAGCGGCGTTCGTCGGGAGATCGCTTGGCCTTCGTCGGGAAGAAATCGGCTCGCCGTTGCTGGAGAATCGCCTCGCCGTTCGCCGGAGAAGCCTCGCCGTTCGCCGTTGCTGGAGAAGCCTCGTCTCTCTCTCTCTGGACAATACAACGGGAAAGGAAGAGAGAATTGGAGAGGGGAAAAAGGAAAAAATAAATAAAATGGAAAACATGATTTAATTTTTTTTTAAATGCCAAAACTACCCCTATGATTAATTATTAACCCTTCCTTCATCTGGACCATTAGATCTACCCATTCTAATCTAAGGGCTGAGGGGAGCTTAGCCATGTGACTAAGCACCCCCCCTTAGTCACCAGATCCGGACTCCAGTTAGTTTCCTGAACCTTGTGGGTCAGTAAACCTGGCGATACAAGAAACAAGGTTGGACCATGGGGAAAAGGTGAATGAAAGTAATGAGTTAAATTGAGGCGACAATAAAGATAACAAATACAATTACTTTTACAATTAATATGAATGTTCTAATATGCGCTAAAAAGAATGAGTGGGTGCACCAAATACAAATATCATCATTTTCATTACAAAAATTAAGCAGGAGGGAGAATTTACAGATCTATTCTAGTCATAATCGTAGCAAAATTCCCAAAAATTTAGAGAGAAAACAAACAACCTTATATTCAGTCATATTAATGATTGGCCGCTTCACTCCTACAAGTCAGCAAGTCCTAGCCGAGTCAGCTGCTCGTTTAGAAAGTGGACCCATAAGTGCTCGTCCATAAGCTAAAGGCAATGACGCAAACTTTTTTGCTTTCCCTACATAAGCGCGCTTCGTGAAGTTGTCATAATCATTCGCTTCAATGGCGTCTAATATCTGCTTATACAGAATTAGAGATGCCCACACCGGCCATCTGCTCGCCCCGTTTAGCTCCCCAACACCTTTCTCTGCCTGATCGAAGAACATCCTTGCCCGCTTGATCTGCCCTTTCATGAAACTCCTCCATTTCTCCGTCACCTTCCCCTTGAATATATCTTCGTCGGAGAGCCCAGCTTGCCTCAGCTCGTCCTGTGGCAGATAAATCCTTCCTCTCCTTGCACTGCCAAACAATATCAAAACGAATATTAGAGCAAACAGATAGCGATCAGCTTCAGGAAGCGTTGGAGGGTTAATGAAAACAAAGGAGAGCATACTCTTCTCCAACATCTCGTAGTATGTTAGTTAGCTGGTTGGCGATCCCCAAGGCCAATGCAGCATTGTAAACGCTCTCGGTGGAAGCCTTTGATTCCGTGGAGATCCCCATTACCGGAACACTCATCAGGCTGACTGTCCCCGCAACATAGTAACAGTAGAGGTAGAGCTCATCGAAATCCCGGTATCGTGACTTCTTCAAGTCCATCCGCATTCCTTCAATCATGTCCTTGAAGGGCTGCACCAGGAAAAAGAGGGCAAGGAAGGATCATTCAGTTCCATAAGATGAAAGATCCTTAGCCAACAGAAGCAAAGGGAGTGCATGATCCAGTAAAATATTAATCTGTATACCTGGATATCAACAGGGTATTTAGTGACCGTGTCGGATAGAGCAGCATCAAACATGTCATATGGGCGACCTTCAAAGAGATCTTTCAGTCTTGTCTCCCATCCATCAAGAGCTTCCGGTGTGATGTGAGTTGCATTTGGCCCATCCACCAGCTCATCAGTCCTTCTGCACCAAACTTACCAAAGAAATCCAACAAAAAAAAACAGCACGTTCAATTGTTTGTGCTGGAAGCCGTAGAATAATCCAGTATTCGGCCACCATAAGCAGTCCAAGTAAGGCTCGGACACGGTTGGCAGATTGAGACACAAGTAGAAGCGGGAAATAAAATATGGGTTTCAATGCAACAGTTGAAATGGACAAGGACAAACAATAACAGCGACGACTGAGAATGACGCATGGAGATGAGTATTGAGCTCCCAGCTCATGTTGAACAACAAGGAGAGGAGACAGAGCTCACATACCATAAATTGCCCACACAGCTCTTTGCCGTTCCGGTGTCATCAACAAGGTTCCTGCAATGATAAATCAAAGTTGAGAGCAAACTTTGATGGTTAGAACATATTCGTTTCTGGTTGCAGAACTTTCAACAAAAGGCAAAGGATTAGCACAAAAAAATGTTTTGACCCATTCTAACAGAAGAAAGAAAAGGAAAAGTAAAAAACTGTTTGCAAGGTTCAACTTAGGTCACCTAATTCGCGGCACAAGGGCTGCCGCTCCCGCTCTAGCGCGTGTAAACGCGAATTTTCAGTAATTCGGCAATAAATCGCGAACTAAAATATCTTGGAGCGCGAATTATATTTTTTGGAGCGCGATCTTCCCATGGAAGATCCTGGATGGCATTGGCAACCACATCGGACTCACAATCGACGTTCCCGGCCTCCGTCACCTGTTCCTAGAGCTCCGCCGTCCCCACCCCTGAGTTCGAACAACTAATTCCTAGAGCTACCTTACCCCGGCAAAGTCGACGGCATCCTCGCTCCCTCCACCATGGGTTGCGTGGAGTTTCAGCCTCCCGTTCCCAATGATGATTCAGCCATTTCCGCCAGCGACGTACCACCGCTACCGCAAACAGACGGCGACCGCAAGCAAACGGCGGACTCCACTACTTTCCAATTTAATTCAGCTTGCTCGACTTTTGGGGAGTCCAATTAAATCTATTACAAGATCTTAGATTGCATGGAGGAGAGGGTACATTTTGATCGGTAGAAAAATTGGAGATCTAATGCTCTTGCTCTGGGTCGCGGAAAGAAAGAGATAATAGTCATTTTGTGATGGGGAAGAATGGAAAATGAGTGTTGCCCAGCGAGAGTTAAGGGGAAAAAAATATATAAAATAAGTTAATAGAGAAAATATAAAAAAACTAAAAGAAATACTAATTTCTCAAAATAAAAAATATATTTGTCCTCTTTTCGTTATCATATTTTTATGTAAATTTTTCCAATGATTATGTCATGTACTATTTTTTAGTAATTATATTATAAATATAAAAATAATATAATAATGACGCTCTCTTTACGCTCTTAATATCAAATTCTTATAATATAGGCGCTCTCACGCTCTCGCTCTCGCTCCCGCTCCCGCTCTCGCTCCACGAACTGGTTAGCTAAGGTTCAACACAGATTCTACCATCATCTTAACCCCCTTCATAGCATGGTCCATGATGAAACTATACCGGATATCGTATCGGAAAAGTCAGCGGTATAATATTTTATGATAAAATCATAGTTTAATCGCAGTTTAACCGTTAGACCGTTAAATACCACCTACCAGTTTAGCCTTCAATACGGGTATTTCGTTTGTTAAACCGCCAGTACGATACGGTTTCATGGACCATACTTCATAGACTGAACTGAAAACCGGGAGAAATATTAACTAATCACCACAGTTTCAAATAGCTAATTACAATAATAAACAAATCATCATATAGGCTCCAATCCCTAGTCAAGTTACAGAAAGTAAAAATGAAAACCACAACAACAGAGGAGGAAGGGAAGAGCGGAGAAAGGAAGGGGGGGAAATTACCCAAGTAAAACGTTTTGGCGTACTCGGCGCAGACCTCGCCGCACCTATCGTAAGCGTCGTTCAGAAGATCCCAATTCGATATCGTTCCGGCTACTGCCTCTTCCTCCGCCGACCGTCTCTGCAGCTCCTTCACCAGCGCCGCCTGCTTTAGCACCACCTCGTAGACCTTCTCTTCCGAAGATCTTGCCGGGCTCGCAGCAACGGCGGCGGTGCTCGAGTACACAGCAGACACCCCGCTATTCGAATTCATCGACGACGCAATTCTCGGCCTCTGGCTTGTAGCGCCTGAGCCGGCGCCGGCGCCCCTGGGCCTAGTTACCAACTGCGAAGCGACGCCGCCGCCAGCTCCGGTTCTGGGTATGAGACCGAGTAGAGCGGAGGAACTGACAGCATTCTCTTTCGGACCAACAACCCAAAGCAGAACGCCGGCCGCCATCTCGAAGGAAGGAAGCGAAATGTGGTACGATTAATCGTATATATCTTTTTTATGAATCCTAGTCGTCCGGCGAGTTTGGAGTTTGTTTTGTGTGGTTGAGGAGAAAGATGGTGAACAGTGCGAGAAGAAGAGAACGAAAGTGAGTGGAAAGTACAGTTTTGAGTAAAAGTTGTGAGGGAAATTTTCCTCTTCTCCTCTCTTTCTCTGTCAGTCTGCACATTGCACACTTGTGTTGTGCTTCCTGCTTTTGTTTGTCCTCCTTTTGGCTGTGGACGTGGCTAATAAATGAGTGAATGGAGGTTGGTCCTCATCAAAAAGGAAAAGAATTGAGGGGAAAGATTTATAAAGGAAAATGTGGGTTGGACAATGCCTTTGGCGTTTCCCGTCCCTAATTTCTATTTCACTGCTTCTCTTGTAGACATGTATTCTTTCACGGGCTCGCTCATTAACTAATGTGTAGAGATCGAGTGATGTTCAACTCAATTCGTTAATTATTAGGTTTGGAAGTTAGCTTGACTTGATGGCTCGTTGCGTTTGGCTTGTTGAGTTTGGTTAGCGAGTTAGATTGATTTGAAACTCAAGAATCAACTCGATACTATTACAGGGGGTTTTGGAGCTATTAGTACTTTGGATCAAATAACTATAAAAACCAATTTAGGTTGTTTTTACTTGTAGTACCAACTACTCACTACTACAACTAAGCATGCACAAGTAAATTGCATGGCTGGGCAGGGGCGTAGCCAGGATTTTGTCGAGGGTGGGTCCATTTAGAAAAAATACATACGATAACATAATTTTGTTAGCTTTCTAAATCGTTCATGATATAATTTTGTATTTGAAAAAACTTGGTAAATTAAATTATATGTCAAAACTATCAAGAATATCACCATATATGTATCAAACAATTATTTATGATTTAGTTAGATATTTGCTTTTGAATCGTGTTCTTCGTCAAGGCCGTTTAGTATCATTAACTCGAGTTGTTAGGAAAGATTTAATAATGAATCTAATACTATTTAGTATTTACTAACACTTTTCCTGCTTACTACAACCAACTTATGCGTGCTTAAAGTTTACGTAAATCCGAATATCATGTGTTTAACAAATAGGGTTACAAAGATTCGAACAAATGATATCTCGGTCAACCATTCTCAATTAGAAGTGCCCTAAATTTCATTCTCAATTAACTATTGTACTAATTTACTCATTTTCGTCCTTAGAAAACACCTGTTACAATCTCTCTACCCCTGATTGAAATAAAATTATTTTTACAAATAAATTATGATTTGGTGGAAATTTGTTGTAAATATTGAATACATACATCTTCAATTTTGGCCGAATCATATACATCATTATCATTTGTACATAGCTCGTTAAAATACATTGAATATGTCAACGCTCGTTATAAATCATACATCAAATATTTCAAAGTTCTACCAATTTCATTTAAATACGTATTATTTTTCATAGCCGATTAACTATTGTACCTAATTGAAACCCGAGCCAAGGTGGGTCCGGGGACCCACCCTCTAACTCTCTCCCTCCGCCCCAGGCTGGGTTGTTTATTAAAATAGTGAACAAGTTGCTAGGGTGTTGGATCCCCCCTAGAGTTGTTCAAGCATAGTTATAAGTTATAAACCTTCCAATTAGTTATTGAAATTCTTTATCAAGCAACCATTCTACATAAATAAAGCTTTTGGAAGTACTTTGAATTACGCTACTAAGTTGTCTTAGTCCAAAAAGAGGGTACAATTCACTTTCATACAACCTCCCCCTCTTTTCCTTTCATGGTTGTTCTAATCTAACAAAATGAATTTCTTCCACTAAGCCAATGACCCACAATTACTCAAAATTGATCAAATTTGAGAAATCAATAGCAATACCATGAATGGAATTCATTATCCTAACCCACACATCTACGATTCATCTAACCGCAACAACAAGAGATTAGTTCATAGATAGAAGAAAAGTGACCAAACAACCAATAAAAGACATCTCCAAGGTTATAGGCATTATCTTCTTCAAGATTTTTTCTATCTTGTTGCTTTTGGATGGATTTTGAGCTCCCAAAGTTTCCTTGGCTTTTTGACTTCTCTTCAACCTTCTCTCGCTAGAATCTCCCTTTTCTCTCTTTTCTAAAAGTCTTAGATATAATGATGTTGAATGTACGAGATGGGTATTACCCACAGGTATCCGAAACCCATAGATACGGCCATACGAGAATGGGTTTGCAAAACATTCATCGCATGGATATGAATCGGGTACGGGTTTGGATATCTATAACCAGGGCATTGCCATCCCTATTTGCAGCCCTGCTTACAACACTCGGAATCAAGAGATCTATTCTAGTTATGCACTTGGCCGGCCCTGTGTCCTTGCCTCATTGGCGGGTTGTAATTGCCTTCCATACCCAATAACTATGTACTGCTGAAAGAAATTGCCCGAACGCAGTCACTGAACTGACACACGTGCAATGCAAGGCTAATACAGGTAATTAACAGTCCAACCATCACTGGCAGCAGTCCAATTAAATTCTTTCCTGTTCATGAGGTAGCAAGAACTTCAGACATCTAAGTGTTCAAAAGGCAAATCCCGCTTCACATGATGCTTGAATCGACAGCAGACAAACTCCAACCATATATAGCAGCCAAAATTCAACGGGGGTGGACGAAAAGCAAAAAACGGTACATTACCAAAGCTAATCTGCAGCTAAATGCCAACCAATGGTTGCCTATCCGCTACCCAGCAGATCTTCACATGCGTTTTTGCTTCTCCAAATTTGCAGTAGCAACACGTTGACGCTTCTTCCATGCCGGAATCCTGCCAGGGAACGCCCACCTCAACAATCTCTCCCAAGCGTAGCAGCTCAAGTACATAAGAAACGCCCAAAGCAGAAGCTTATTCCTCAACCCTGGCGGCAAAGGCACCAACTTCAACCAGTCATTCAGATCCCTGAAAAGATCTGAGGTTATGACGGTGAAGAAGCCAGCGGCACCCAACAGAGCATACATGAAAGGCTTGTTCTCGGAGATGCTCTGGTTGAAAGGATGGCCCATGTAGTTCACGGCAAAGGTTGCTAGCTGAATCATCATGCTCACCATGTATGAAACTGTGTTTACCAAATTTGGATGGAAATCAGAATCCGGTTCAATGCACTCCTCCGGCATATGCTTCTCAGCTTCTTTCACTGAAGAAATGAGGAAGAACAAGTGCATCGCAAACTGCCCCATTAGTGACAGAAAGACATAGAAGCAAAAAATGTTTGGGTGGGGCCGCTCAGCGGAAAGTGTGGGGAGAGGACGTGCATGCGAGATAAAGAGGAAGAATGAGGCAGTAAAGATGCCACTGATTGTAGCCTGGACGTCGCCAAGCTTCACACCATCCAAGTACATGACGCTCAACACATATGCTGTGGCAAGGCAGTTGAGACCAAGGATCTTAAACATCTGAAGGGTGGTCACCAGAGTGCTTCGACCTTGGCGTATGATGTCTGTCGTCGGGGCAACAGACGCGTGCTTTGCGGTGAAAGGGGATGCCATCGAAGCGTCTCCAAGTTTGACAACTGGAGCCGATCGACCGTCACCCTCTTCGTTCATCTCGTCCATCAGCTTCTTCAGTTTCTGCTGCTGCATTTCTACAGACGTTAGATGACGATTACCAACAGACCTACTGATGGGATCTGACTTAGTTCCGGCTCTCCCCCTTGAAGAAGACCCCGTTTCAGTCATTGTATTTGCTTTTTTGGAAGGCTTGACAACAGGCTTCTCATTTCCATCTTTTCCTTCGTCTTTAACTTTTTTAGATGATTCCGACGATGGAGGCACTGCATTCAATAGGGCTACACCTACATGGGCCTGGGTATAAAATGTTACAGCAAGGTTAATGCTTTTCTCTAGGATAATCAAATTTCTCCCTCGGACAAAGGCATATCACACCTGACAAGTGATTATATGAATGCATGCCGAGTGCATGATTGAAAGCAAAATCTGAACCTAACTTGTGATATGGTTATATGAATCCAAACCAGAAGGTTGAAAAGAGATTTATGCCCTCGTAACTGATAACTAATCTGAAATTTTACCTGCTTCAAAGCTCCAACATCATTTGTTCCATCCCCACACATCAATGTAATCCTCCCCACGGTCTTGAATGTAGTCATGATCAGTTCTTTTTGCTCAGGGGCAACCCTTGCAAAGACCTGAACAGCAGTTTAAACTTCTGATTAAGATGAGAATGAAACAAACCATGAATTTTAAGATTAAATGCAACAGATTAGAACCTTGACATAAGGAATGACACGAAGAACAGCTGAACTCTGTTGCAGCATTTCAATACAGTCACCTCCAATGCACAGATCATGGGTCTCTGATAAAGCTTCAACTTCTTTGTCACTGACAATTCAGAAGCTGAGATTTTCAGCAAAAAGTCTCACATACTCGCAAAGAGCAAAATAAAAGAAACCACTAGGAGAACACAACTAAGAGAGAATAAAGCCTTGAAACACAACCATTTTCTAATTCACATGTGGTTAAAATCTGAGAAACATAAAAGCAGGGAACTATTACTGCAAGCAGCCTGGCATACTACAATATGAAAGACTTTGTCAGAGAGAGCAGATGCATAGACTCGAGCTAATGGAAGGCCTATATAATTATTACATGATTCAAGACCCTGAAACATGAAATATTACATCATATCCAACAATAAATAGAATAAACGCTACCTGTACGGCATAACCTCTGTTTCATCTGGTGAGATCCACTCATATCCTTCACTCCTTGTTTTGACAAGAATTAATGTTGGTTTTGAGATGATATGCACTAGGCTGGCAACATGGCAAGCTGTTAAAGCTTGGTCCCCAGTGATCATTGCCTAAAATCAGAGGGACCTTTTTACTAAAAGCATTCAAGAATTGAAGATTGCCAATGGCCAATACATAAGAACATATCAAGTTACATGAACAACTGAAGTCCAATCATTGAGTCAGCATACACCAACTGATTTGCAATTTTCATAACTATTCAGCATATCAATAAAGTTCATCAAGAAGGTGCCCAATGACTCAAGGTAACCTCCACACTGGGATTGGCAAGGCCATCATCTATCTTCATGAAGTCATCTTACCCACAACACTAGGTATCTCACCCACAACAGTATCCCTCAGTGCAGATGATTCAGCCTAAGCGTCAGTTACTTATTTTACAATATAAAAAAAGATACTAATAATTCAGTAACTTCCAAAACAGCTTCTCAGTCTATGCCAATACACAAGATGCCAGCTAGATGACAAATTAAAACAGAATTTGGAACTTACCAAGTCATGTGATGCATTCTTTAACTCTAACAATACAGTAGCTGAATCTGCTCTTATTGGGCAATTAAATACCTGATATTCAGTTAATTAGCAAGGCGACAATAGATATATATAAACATCAATATACACGCACAAGTCACCAACTACCAGGAAAATATTGCAAAAGAAACCAAATAAACACGAGTTTTATGTGCTTACAGCAAAACCAGCAAAAGTGAGACTATTCTCCACTTCATCCCTCTCCAAGTTCCTTGCTTCGCTGACCTTCATATGAAACAAAGAAAAAGTACATCAACTCAAATAAAATCTACTCCGTTGAAAGAGAAAAATGCAGCACAATATCTTTCACAAAGGAAGGCAAGTGTAATAGACTAAAAAACATCGAATGCCCGACTTATGATTGAATATTGTCATTCTGTAAAGCCATTGCAAAGTGTTTATTCCATTCCACATTACGTCGCTATCTTCAGTTTAAATTGAAGGATTTCATCAAATAGGCATAGATGCTAAAATAACTAAATGTTCACGGTGATCCTTGAAGCATGTATTACATAAGAGCTCAGCACTTGTAAGGATCACTCAAAGCCTATGAGGAAAACAACAGAGTGAATCTTACATGCAATTCGAAAACTCAAGTCCCTCATAAGAAATTTTTTGAAAACTGGAGCGGTGAGAATAACAAGAGAAAAGCATTTTGCAAACAGCAAACAAGATAATGATATTTACTTGGCAGTTGAAACAGAATTTAGCCTAAGATTTCATTATAAGTTAAAGATAATACAAATAAACAACATTACTAGAATTGTGGTCCTAGTGATTCGGTAAGGCATGATATATATACTTCAGTTGTGTGTATGGGTGAGAAACTCACTGTCATGTCTGGAAGGGACTTGAAAGCAAGGGCCAGAACACGAGATCCCTGGCGAGTGTATTTCTTGTAAGTATCCACATAGGATGGCGGCAAATTAGTCAGCCTATCTTGAATAGTCTCTGGTGCACCCTAAGATAGAAGGATGGGAAGTTTATTTCTTGTAAGTATCCACGTTGTGGCATATTGAGAGCAGCATTATGCAGATAGGAATAATTTGGATTTAGCTTCTACAAAATAAGAGCCCTCTTGCCTCCTTACTTCCAAGAATCAACTCGATTTTAGCAAAATGCCAAGAGAGGAACTCAAGTTACTTTAATCAAGATGCAGCCAAACCCGAAAGAGAAAAAAAGAAACCGACCTTCACAAAAGCCAAAAATGCCTCCTCTACACGAACAACAACTGACATTCTCTTTAGATAGGAAGCAAAGTGGTGTCGCTGAACAATCTGAACAGCATTCCCACTTCCCCTGTCATCAATGAGGATAACAAGACAGAAGCGTTGAACTTCAATCAATAGGGGAAAACAGAGGTATTCAAGAAAATGCAAGATATAAAAAAAAAATGACAGTGCGTGTTTCACCAAGGAAACATTGAACTTCGGTTAATAGGGGGGAAAATAAAATCAAGAAAATGCAGGAAACAGAAATAAATGAAAATGCGAGTTCAGGAAGAGAACTTAAGAATAATAGTAGGGACAGGTCATGAATTTCGACGAAGATGTCAATCATTGGTATTTGTTACAATTGGTAGAATGGGGGGTTCCAGAAAGAAAAACAATGGAACCTCAAATGTAATAGAAACAAATAGTTTTCATTAACTAAGCAGAATGATAAGATTCTAAAAGAAAACCTACTGATAAACATTTATACATATACTTTATCTCATCACCCACCTTTTGGGTACAGCCTTCTCATCTGACTTGTAGCTCCAGTCTATTCCCTTCAGTGCAGCCTTCTCAAGAGGATCTCCAACCTATAAGAAGTTAAGGAATGCTCAAGCAACAGAGATGCATACAGTTCCCATCCAATTGACAATATCTCATTGGCAAGTCATCTCTATAGAAAGGTTCAAAGACTCTAGCCAGCATACTAGTATTTAGACACCAAACTGAAAAAGTGATATCCACGTACCAGCTTATTGTCGACAAAAACCAACGCATGACAAGCCGCCAAAATTTCAACAGTACGAACAGGCACTTTAGTCATGTCAGATTGGAGATCAGTATCATCATCCAACCCAACTACCCCACGAAACTCCTGGAAGGCAGAAAGATGACAAAGACTCATCAACCAGTATGAAAAAATTAATTAGCCTAAGAGCAAGGTTATATTCATACCATGTCATCTGATGTCAGTGTTCCAGTCTTGTCAAAACAACAAATATCAACCTGCAAAGACAAATATTAGAAATATATCAATACCCATGCTGCTTGAATCAATAAGATTTTTCACATATACCAAAACTTCCTCCGTCATCGACAAAAGAATGTAGAAAGCAAAAACTTCTTATGCTCGGCATACTTAAAAAGGGCTATGCTATAATAGATGATGTCAAAACAGTATGCCTCCATTACACTGCTCCAAAAAGGATAACCAAGGTTTTTCATTCATGACACCCACCAACATTGAAAGGGGAAGTAGGTATACTTGATTAATTCATGCAAGAAGAAGAGGATCCTCCAGATAAACCAACTTACCTTCCCAGCAAATGGAATGCGGAAAGGTTCTGTGCAAAATATGCCACGACGTGCCAAGGCAATTAGAGATGTATTAACTGCTATGGATAATTCCATTGGCAATTCTGGTGGAATAACTGAAGTTATGATCAGTGAACAACTGAGAAAGAGTTTGTACTTGCTCCTTGTAGGATCCTCCAGTCCCTGTGACAAAAGCAGTGTTTAGACAACAGCAATAAAATATAAAATACCCTGAAGTGAAATATCACCTACCTTTTTCAGAACATAGCCTGCTGCAATCACAGCAAACACAACTAAGAACAGAATGAAAAACCCACTTTCCCAGCTGTTTGCAGTTACCTTCAACAAAAAACAGTGGAGGCAGAGGTCATAGCAATTAGAAAATGAGAACACAGAAAATGCATTTCCAAATATTAGCCCGGCTAGGAATGGCTACAGATTTACAATATAAGGTTTTGTGGTACGTAACATTAAGTTATGAATTTTACCCTCTCTGTAGAAAACAAAATTGTCCGCATCAATTTTCCTTGACTTGTTTCAAACCCAGTTCGTAGAACAACAGCCAGGCAGCCTCCATCAGGGGTTCGCAGCGGAAATGTCTACCTCCAAGGATAAAATTGGACCATCCATCATGAGAAGATGAATCATGGTAATGACCACTGTAACTTTACAGGTGATACCTATCAAACCAACCTTATCTGGAGTGTGCTGCAATATCTTAGTTCCACCGAACAAGACATGGGTTTTATCCCGTCTTGCTGACAGATTCTCATCTTTTCCCCTACCACTAGTTGAAACCTGAAAAATACTAGTTGTTTCAAAATTACATAAAAATGAAAGAAATTTACAGAAACATAACTTCATTACCTGACAAAACTTAAGTACCCAATCACATAGAGGGAGCTCATATAAACATATGGATAGCCAACTCAATAGTAAAACCAAGTTAATAGGCACAGCATCAGGTTTAGAAAGCACTAAATAATAATAATAATAATAACAACAACAACAACAACAGCAGCATCAGGATAGCCCTGCTAAAGAAACCTTTATTTGAATCAAAAAGTTCCATGATATGCAAGCTAATTCACAGAATGAGAGAACCAGAGGATAAGCATAAGCCTCTACTCACCAGCTGGTGATCCTTATTTTTTGTAACCTAGATGTCAACTCCACAAAGAAATAATTATCAAACCAGAAACAAACAGATTGAGAACCACCTTCCACTGGGGAGTTGACTCGCCTGTGAGAATGGCTTCATTCACAATAGCACTCCCAGCCAATATAAGCATGTCTGCAGGCACTGTCTTATCTTCGCCATTCTGGCCAACTGAGCGACCAATGGATACAATATCCCCTGGCAGCATTTCAGTTCCAGCAAGTTTCACCCACCTAAAACAATGATTTCTTCGTCATGATTGCCTGGAACTACAGACATGAACGTACATATATAGACGTATATATACATATCTCCAGATGGAGATAATCATGACATACTTTCCACAACGATGAACCATTACTGTTTGACTGTCCACTCTAACACGTCTTAGCTCACTAAGAGTCTTCAATCTGCTTTTGGCCATTGTTGATTCAAACATAAACAGCATAAACAGAGTGAATATGCTGTAGTACCAGTACTCATCCAAGCACCAAAGTCCCACGCAAAACACCTAAGAATATAGAACAAAGGTTGATAATGTACAACAGATAGTTAGACCGAGACAAAGTAAATGTTAAAACGTTAATGATGCAGTGAGTAGCAAGAGGGGGGTACAAAATATTTACAAATGGAAGAAACCCAAGATGAGAGCAGGAACTACAATATTTTTAAGAGAAATAGTGAAAAGGTATGCAGAAGGAATTCTTGTTGACCAAGTTGTGTAACTTCTCAAACCGAGCACCAAAAGTTGCGACAGTCATATCCAAACATGCCCTTGAGCTGGAAATTTGAATTTAAAATGCTAACATACTTTGGAGACAATTACATCACTTAGACTGACAGAAATTAGTAGAGATACCAGTTAAGTTTCATGATTCATGACAAACCTGAAACACAAAAAAGGGTTCCATGCAGTGCTCCTTCATCAGCTTTTGGAACGTCGGTTGTGGATATTCAAATCTACAGAAATATGTAACCACAACAGTCAAGCAACAGAAATCACTCCCAAAAAAAGAATAAAAAAGAATTCCAATGATGCCTTACATGATTCTGACTAGAAACCAGAAAGACCAACTCAACTAGTAAGAACGTAAATTACAGGTAGTAACCACACTATTCCATCACTGCAGAAAATAATGACACATGCCATAGGTTTGCTTATTACTAGGAAGATCACTGTCTGCACTGAGATAGATGATAATTAAATATTCAACTTGGAAAATGAACGAAGCAGAGAGCAACTAAATTATACAAAGATACAATAAAAAGTCCTGTAGGGAAAGGAACTCACACATTCCGTCCCCATTTTTCACTAGCAGCAAGTACTTTTGCTTCAGACCCGTAGCCAGTGCATTTGAGATAGTATCCAAATGTTTCTTTTGTTGGGTATGGAAGCTTGAAAAAGGTCTTCTTCTCATTTGAATATATAAAGCGTTGCTTTCTGAAATCAAAGAAAATCTCGTCCTCATCCTCTGCAGATGAAGATTCTCTTACCTGTGCAAGTGAGCGCCAGTAAGATCACTAGGGGAAGCACGTAAAATAATTATGACTTCAGACATGCAATACAACCACAAGAACACTTCGGTCCAAGAGCTAAATGGTACAAATTCAATAAGCCGTAGCGTAGGGGCACCAGTTTGGACACTGTTTTCTAATTAAAATAACATTTCAACAGATTAACTTGTAGAAAGTTCAGGATGAAGATAACATGTAACATTCAGCCACTCTGTCCATGAAAGAAACTCTGACCAGGAAACTTGACCTCCACTAAAAATGAAGAACATTAGATAAACTAGGCAGAGATGGGTGCAATAATTCCTCATTTCCATTGCAAGCATCAGAAACCAATAGTTCATAATCTTACTTGTTTACGGATACATAGGGGCACAACTTCTTTGGGCCCTGAAAACTTGGCTGGGGTTATTTTACAAGCATCTGCCTGATGAATATCGTTACCCTGCACAGCAAGTGAATCACAAAAATGCTTGGTTAATCAATAATTCACGACCTCCCCACTCCATGAAGCCACCAGCAGTTTAATCACACAAAAAAAAAACCATACGGTGCACTTGTTGCCTAGAGCACTGAACTATCCAGGAATATGCATAACAGCCAGCGATATACCTTACTATACTGAACGAAGCACTTGAAATCAATAGACCACGCAGAGAACAGCCAGACCAGAATGTGGAAAGCAACAAGCCCGCCAAAAACAATGCCGGCATCACCAATGTCAATACTCGGGACGACAGTTGTGACCCAGAGAGCATAGAGAATGGTGAACGGCCACACATCCAATCGCCATATCCAATGCTTCTTCCTCAACAAATCAACTCTTTCCACGACTTTGCCGCCGACGTGGAACCGCGACATATCAACACCCAGCGAGAATCCACACTTCCAGACCTCCGATTACCAGGTTGCTGCTCCACAACAATTCCGCGGGGAACAAACAGTTTAAAGCTGCTGGAATACGCCGGAAATCAAATCTCCGAACAGAAGAGGGATCGCATAAGAAAGAGAAAACTGTAAGTGAAAGGAAACGCAAAGTTCGGAAACCAAAGGGAATCAGGAAGGAGCTTGCCAGAGTATACGATGAAAGGCAACCCTAGATTGATTCCGGAGCGCCTCTGATACAGTGATCTAGTACTGTCAGACCGGCTGGCGACTGGGCATTTCTCGTTTCAAACCCTTACCGAGTTTCGAGGGTGCCAGATTCGTTAAATCGTTATGATGCATGGTTGTCACGCCGGCCGGCGTGCCACTGGTTGAATCTGGTTGAACCTGTGCCGGTCATAAAACCGACATGACACCACCAGTATGACCGGCACGATCGATTTACGAATCTCCAAGTAAAATTATCTTATCTTAGTGAATTTAATTGATACAAAGTAGTTTATTATTTGTTTTATGTGTTAAAAAGTAAAATGTTGATGTTATTTGTTGGATTCAAGTACAAATATTTAGGTATTTACGTTAAATGTCATGTTTAAATATGAGTATTTGTAAATTATTTGTAATATTAACCGGTATGAACCGGCACAAACCGGTATGTACCACCGGTCGAACCATTCCACTTGCTAAACCGGCACACTGGCATAAACCGGTTTGACAACCTTGTTATGATGCCTTTTCCAAAGGGTGGGCATTCGGTCGGTTCGGTTTCGACCGAACCGAAATTATGAACATCGGGTCCCCAAATTCTCCCAAACTTCAAACCGAATTGTAATTCGGTTCGGTTTTTTACACAGAACCGAATTTGTTAAACTACTTGTATCTTCTGACTTTTAAATTATTTTTACCACTAATATAAACAATAAATATGTAATTATATGCATCATCAATGATAAAATCAAACTTTTCAACACATAAATCATAAAATATTTCAAATATTTAAGTCTAAAAACAACTACAAACATAAAAATCCACCATTTGGAGCTTGCAATTATAGTATTTCAGTTTTTCGGTCGAAAATTCGGTTCAGTTGAGAGAACTTTGGTTACCGAACCATCCATATTTTCCTTCCGAATTCCGAACCGAATAGCATTAATTCGGTTTCGGTTCAGTTTCGGTTCAGTTCGGTTCGGTTTTACCGAACCGGTTGTCCACCCCTAATGCTTGTGACGTGTAAGTCATGAAATCAGTGTGAACATTATCAATTTACCATCCTCAAACGAATCCATCAAGGATTGGTCCACCAAGCTCGATAATACTCTTTGGGAATACAAGGCAGCCTACAAGACACTGATAGGTACTTCAACATATCAGATTGTCTATGGAAAGGTCTGTCAGTTGCTCGTCCAGCTAGAACACAAGGCCTTCTGGGCCCTTAAACTGCTAAACCCTAGTCTAAGTGCTTCAGGTACCGAGAGGAAGATGCAGATGGTGGAGTTGGAGGAGTAGCGCTGTTACACCTATGAGAACAGTAGTATGTATAATGAGCAGACCAAGCGTCTCACGACGCTCGTTTGAGGGGCCCCAAGGAGTTTCAGGTCGGTGATCAAGTTCTCGTGTACAAATCCCGCCTAAAACTCTTCCCAGGAAAGCTCCATTCCAGATGGTCCAGGTCATTCAATCACGCAGGTGTTTCCTTATGGAACCATCGAGATCGTCAATTCATAGACTCAGCCCTTCAAGGTTAATGGGTATCGCTAACTCTTTAAAACCAACACAACCAAACTACGACCAAGTGTAATCATAGTATAGCAATGTAGTATAGTGGATCAAGTTCTATTTGTCAACCCGAGTACTAGGTCTACTGGTTACTCCGTTCAAATCTATTATTTAGTGGTTGAGTTCGAGTGAAGTGTTCAAAAGCAAAGTGAACGGAAAGGAGGGAATGTTATGGTTTCAATTATGCAAAAAAGGTCATCCGGATATGTGTCCCCCTAGTCTGCAGTTAGTTCAGATTATAATTCCCAATTTGTTTCAATAGACATATATACCACGAAAAATTCTTGACAAGTCTGGAATCTCGACTGAAGAATTCTAGACCCTCTCAGTTCGGATACGCAGCGGGCGACTAGCCTCCACCGACGTAAGCTAACCAAGGCACTAACAAATTAAACTTCCACTACTGGTTTCAATTCCAGTACAAAGCAGTGAATCAATTCCTCTATTAAAGTAATCGATCCACTACTTCCAATTAAGGTTGCTCTATTAACCTATGCAGAGACTATCTGTAACACCCTACTCTATACGTTTTGCCTGATCGTATTGTTCATACAATTGCAGCGGAATTTAAAACTGTTGTTACATTAATTACCAAAATTCACCCAAATAAAATTTCGACATGAATTACTCGCGTAATGGGCTAATAGTTCTTGCAACTAGAGCTGCAAAATAATTCATCTGAATCCCTACATTCGTAGACATAAATATATATCCACAACCATATACATTGGCTTTCATAGCCATAGGCACAGTTTCATACTCCACAACTGCATACCTTACTAATACATGCCATAGTGGTCACAACTTACACAACCACACAAATATACACATATCAACTTTTCACACCTGTGGATATGTAATACTACAACAAAAGCTAGTATGCACATGAAAAACATTCTCAAAACATTTTTACAAAAGAGGTGTGGATCATTGGCCAAAATTCAAAGTAGTCATCCAAGTACAGAATAGTTGAAGACCATACCTCATCTTGCCTTCAACTCTTGCTCAGCTCCCACCTATACACATATCTACTACTGATGATGATGATATGCTTACACATGGCATAAGCAGAGAAAAAGGATAAAAGAGGGTCAGCTCATGGCTGAGTGAGACAATCATTGCATCGTGAGTTCATAACAAAGCATACCCCTACCATACATCTAGCAATCAAGCCAAAACACCAGGATCGGACCTCAGCCATCCTCATATCCCAATGGGCAAAAGACTCAACCACACTGACTTATGCATATGCGTCTTATCATGTTTTACTTATAGGCGGAACCCCGGATGAAATCCGGGGTACCTCATACCTTGAGTATGAAAACACTATCTAGACCTCGAATTAGCAGGATTTTTGGGCATGATACTATACCCTAACCCTTAATGAGTGAACCCTAGGTCCTAATTATCTAAATCATAAATTATAAACCCTAAGATGGTGCATTGATTTTTTGCCTATATTTAGACGAATCATAACTGTCGATTATGGTTTCTAATTAAATTGATCTTGGGGTATAAGATTTAGAGAATTAAGACCTATATTTTGATTATTAAGGGTTAGAGTATAGTATCATATCCAAAATATCAATTAATTCAAGTTCTGGATAGCGTTTTCTTACTCAAGGTATGCGGTACCCCGGATTTCACCCTAGGTATCGTAGAACTCCCCATATATATATATATATAATAATACGTATACTTATTCGATCGATCGATATTCCGATTTTTGTCGAAATACTATCAAAACACTCGATTTTAATCGCACACTTTTTAGCAACAAAAAATATGGGTTTAGCCGGAATGGGATGTTACACTATCGTTCTAGGTTAAAGGCGTAAACTCACTCTACTTAAAGGTTTTATAGGTACTTATTCAAGTATGGGAGGGAAGATGACTCAGGAATCACAAGAATTCGATCATGACTCATGCAATTTTTAATTATGCCTCAATTGAATATATCAAGTCAATCATCCACAAAACAGGGTTCATACACCATTCCTAACATATACGACTAGGGTTCTTCATACCCATATGAAAAGAGAGTTTACTCCATGGAAAGAAGAGAAATCACAAAGCTTGTAAGAGAAATCATCATGTGAGGGATGAGAATCTGCTCCAAGATGGAAATCAACACTGTGAAGGTGAAAGATCGAGCTCCAATATCCTTAGATAGCTCAAATCCTTTCCCAAGGTTGTTCTTCACTGCTTTCTCTCTAGGGCTCTCTCTTGATGTTGAGAACTTGGAAAATCGGATAAGTGGCCAAAAAAACCCGAAAGTTTCTTTTAACAACCTCATCTCAGATTCCCCGACCCTATTCCCCAGACGGGTATTTCACCTCTGACCAGGTCTGGTCAGAGAAATACCTGATTGGGGATTGTCATCAGCACATTGGGGATTATCTCCTGTTTTTATCTCCAGGTTTATCTTCGAGATACCCGTCCAGATAATCAAGACCCCAGGCCGGGTAATATGCCTGGCGATGACACTTTCTCCCATAGTCTCCAACTTTCCCGAAAGTCCATAGTCTCCAACTTGCCCGAAATCAACTCCAAGGCCTTCTTCTACATACGAGGTCCTGAAACACCTCACATACACACAACCTAGCGTAAAATATGCCAAGGAGCACACAAAACCAAGCTAAAACGATCAAGAATTTAGGGAAAAAACATGTGCAAATACAGTGTTATCAATCGCCTCAAGTTGTATTTGGGAGGTAAGGTAGAACATGCGGAGTTGGTGGACAAACTCGCGAACCCTTATTTCCGCTTGCTACGTCTAGCTAAAGACGTTAAAAAAAGCGCTTGTGTGGAGGCAACCCCATCACAGTTTGCATTAATTTTCCCTTTTTCAATGGATTTTTTGGTTTGTTTGAGTTAATCTCTATGTTTGTCGAGTTTTATCATCTGGCCTGCCCTTGTTTTGGGGTCTTTTCGTTCCTGGGTGATAAGTGTGTTGAAAAAATCAAGTGAGGTGTTTTTTGTGATTTTTTAGCAATCCTCGGTCGTCATGCATCTAATCCCTGATCGAGGATTTCTCGCTCATTGAGCGGGGGCCTTCCAGAAGTAGTACTTCATGTCAAAGAAGAACTTCCTCTTAGTATGAGTAGTAATCCCCTTTAACGGGCAACTGTTTGTCCACCACATAATTGGCAAAGTCATAATACCAAGGGGTGCACTCTATACCAGACACATTGCTAGTACTCTCTCATCCGTAAAGGAGATCGATCTCATCCACAAATTTGTCCACTAGTGATGGCAATGGCGCGAGGCATGACATGTACCTCAATACCCATGCCCTGCCCTACGCTACTGTGGGGCAGGCGGGTAAAACCCATGTAACACCTTCGGCAAATCCCACATTTACAAAGCACGGGAGAGATCCATGGTTCATAAGTAGGAAACCGACCTTAACTGACAAAACACGTTTTTGGTGAAATGGAGCAGTTCTTGTGAGAACTTCGAAGTTAAACGTGCCCAGTGCGGAGTACAACAAGGATGTGTGACCTTATGGGAAGTCACCTTAAATTGCACCCCAAGTTGAAAATCGTGAGGGTTCAGGCCCAAAGCGAATAATATTTTGCTCGGGATAAGGTTCGGGATGTTACAACCCGCACGGGTACATGGCGGGGCGATTTGACCCACTCATACATGTTATTTGAAAAAAATACACACAAATTTTACTTTTTTATGATAAAACGAAGTGGAGAACACTTTATGAATGAAAAATAGTGGTAATAGAATGGGTAATCGAGTATGAAAAGTTGAAAGATCAACTCTAACTAGTTGAAGAAAAGTCAAAATAGGAGAAATATGTATAAATACTGTAAAGAATTGAGATGTAATGGGCCAAGAACGGGGCGGGGTGGGGAAGGGCGGGTTAGAAGTAGATAACCACGCTCCGCCCCACGCTACTGTGGGTCGGGTAATACCCGCCTCATCGCTGGTCAGGTCAGTTAATACCCATGGGCCGGGTTCAAATTTCCATCACTATTGTCTTCCTAAGGGGCTTCCATCTGCGAAAGGTGATCTGCACTGACATTATTGGCTCCCTTCTTGTCCCGGATCTTGATATCAAACTCCTGCATCAATATGATCAAGCGGATGAGCTTAGACTTGGCATCGACCTTGGTCATCAAATAACGGATAACAGAATGATACGTGTAAACCGACACATGAGACAACACCATATATGGTCGGAATATGTTGAAGTTGTACACCACTACAAGCAACTCCTTCTTCGTGGTGGTGTAGTTCTCATGTGCATCATTTAGGTTCTTGGACGCGCAGTAGATAGGATGAAAAATCTTGTCACGTCTCTGTCTCAGAACGGCTCCGACCGCGTAGTCACTCGCATCGCACATCAGTTCAAATGACAGATTCCAATATGGAGTCACCAATCCAATAGATGAGCTTCTCCTTCAAGGTCTCAAAGGCATATGTGCACTCTAGAGTGAACTGAAATGACACATCCTTCTCGAGCAGCTTAGTCATAGGCAAGGCGATCTTCGAGAAATCCTTGATGAATCTCCTGTAGAATCTTGTGTGACCTAGAAAGCTTCGGATCCCCTTCATTGAAATAGGAGGAGGTAGCTTACTGATCGTCTCAATCTTCGCCCGATCTACCTCAATCCCCTTCTTGGAAATCTTGTGCCCGAGCACAATCCCTTTCACGAACCATGATGTGGCACTTCTCCTACCTGAGTGTCAAGTTTATCTCCTCACACCTCTTTAGGACAAGTTCTAGGATATGGAGAGTTTGGAGACAATAAGAGAATGAGTCTCCATATAATGAGAAGTCATCCATGAAGACTTCCATAATGTCTCCAAATAGTCGGTCGAATATCGCCATCATGCATCGTTGGAAGGTTGCCGGTGCGTTGTAGAGACCATAAGGAATCCACAGGCATGCAAAGGTGCTGAAGGGGCAGGTGAAAGTTGTCTTCGCCTGATCCTCTAGAGGTATCAAAATATGAAAATACCCGAACATGCCATCTAGGAAGCAGTGGAACTCATGTCCCGCAAATCTCTCCAACATTTGATCAATAAACGAGAGCGGGAAATGGTCTTTCCTGGTGGCGTCATTCAAGCAGCGATAGTCGATTCAATTGCGCCACCCAGTCATTCTGCCTTTCTTTGGGACCACCTAAGTGGAGCTAAACCACTATTGTCGGAGGTGGCGAAGATGATTCTTGCGTCCATCCGCTTGATACTCTTGGCCCAGATCACTACATCCAGATTGGGAGTCCACCTCCGTTGCGGCTACCTTACTGGCCTGAACTCATCCTCCATTAGAATCTTGTGGGAGCATAAGGAGGGAATGATCCCTCTGATGTCTATGATCTTCCAAGCCATATCACAGGCTACCAGACTGCCTTTCTGCTCAGGGGTCAATTTCGAGTTGATGATGAATGGCAGCTTATCACCCTTGTCCATATATGCATATTCCAGGTGATTGGGGAGGAGGTTAAGCTCCAATTTGGATGGCTCCTCCAGCGAGGTGGTGATAAGCACCAATGAAGGGATCGAATTGAACGGCTTTTCGCGCCCCAGGATCGCAGCTTCGTCTAGTGCTGCCAGCTACTCCTTTTGCTGCAGTTGCTGTGATGTATGTTTCCCTAGCAAAAGACAACACTCAAGGAAATCATCAGTATCCGCACTCGTGATGGCGAGTGCAGTCTCAAAATCAGCAAGCACATCATAGTAATTCAAATAATCATACAAGTAGGGGTTTTTTAGATTATCAGCAACATAAAATGTAATTTGTTCACCCCCAGTCCGCAAAATCAGCTTGCCATCATTAACATCACTAAGTGCCTTGGCGGTGGCAAGAAAAAGTTTACCCATAATTAAAGGCACATCCACATCCTCATTAATATAAAGAAAATCACAAAATCAACAGGATATGAAAATGGCCCTACTGTGGCAATCAAATCCTCTACAATGCCTCTAGGATGCACAATGGAATGAACAGTGACTCACTCCGAGTACCACAATTATAAAATCCCGACTAGAGCCCAAGTATAAACTCTAGAAGGATGAAGTATAAGGCAAGCATTTTAATTGTCAACCCAGACTGATCCATGTACCCGTACTTTAATCGCTTAGGTTGTTATCTAGCAAACGGTTTTGAGTTTAAAACTAAGAAAACTACAAAATAAACAGGCAAGTTAAGCAAATTGTGGTCAATTCTACTTGAGAGAACTTCACTCGAGTATTGCTCCCCCTAGTCTCATATTAAGAAACAATGAACAAAACTCTAGTGTGAAGGATGTTTTTATATACCGTGAGGTGGGTGCAACTAGTTAGGAAACCCTAACTCTCTTAGTCGACCAATTAAGGATTGCAACTATAAGCTAGGTAACCTAGCTCGCTTAACCATTCGGCCAAGGATTGCAACTAAAAGCTAGAAAATCTAGCCCTCCTAACCAATCAATCAAGGATTGCAAAAACCAATCGCTCGGAAATTAATCCGGACGGTGGATAGCGACCAATCACGATGGAATCATGGCACTAATCCGATATTTGAGGTTTGCCCTCATTTTCCTAGTGGGTGACACACATTGGCCGAGAAATCCAGCTTCTCAAAGCCTCAAACAAAAAGGGATTCTCTCCACCTAGGTCAAAGTGACCCAATTATGAGTTAAACCTAGCAACATTCAATCATTCATGAATAATACCTCAAATATTATATAAAACACACAATCAACACACATAAACTCATTTTCGTACATCCTAGCACACATCTAGACTAGGGTTCACAATACCCAAGTGAGAGAGAGCACTACTCCATAGTTAGGCAAGGGAATAGAACAAAGATGAAAGAAAAAACCATGGTGTGGTGACTATCCTACTTTTTGCTTGAATCACCCATGAGAGAAGAAAACCTTCAAACCTCTAGCTTAGGGAAAGCCCAAATCTCCTTCTTCTTCATTTGGTTCTTCACTTTCTCTCTCTTAACAACAAGAAGAAGATCTCTCTTTCTCTCACTAGAATTCTTCCTTCCTTTTTTTTTGGGTTTCTTAGATGGAACCTAGAAGGAAACCCTGAAAATCGGGCATAATGTCACGAACGTGACATTGGACAAAAAATCATGTCTCTGGTGCCGTTTTGGTCCGACTAAACAATCTACTTGCAATTGTCACAGTATGGTGACCGTGACAAACTTTAGTCTTGAGAGATGTGAAGACCTTTCTATTTCTGGTCAAATGTCACAACCTGGGATCAATTGTCACGTCCTGGGATCAATTGTCACGGCCCAGAGAACGTTACAATTACCTCACACCCGTGACTTTTGATTGTTCTTCACTTTTGTCGCTTTTCAACCTCCAATCGTCCCAAAACTCGTCCTCGACCTCCCCACACGTTCTAGGACCTGAAATGTAATAGAAATAGCACAACCTAGCGTAAAATAGGTCTAGGGACAATGAATTATTGCAAAGTCAAACTATTAAGAAATGAAGGCTAAAATATGTGTAATTAGCCCCGAATCAAACAACCAACTATAAGTTCATCCTAGTATCATACTGAGTTCACCTAGCACTAGCTACTTAAATATTTTATATGGCATCACATTTATGCTAGCGTCTAAGTACTCACCGGGATGCATAATATGAACATGAAAATGAGAAAGAATCACTCACTTTCGACCAGTGGGGTCAGAACCATTTGATGCAAGAGATGTGCATAATCAATACTTAGCCCTATCGTCTCTTCACCATGACGCTAATCTTTGAATGTTAGGGCTCACAAGATGGTTGTCGTCACTACCTTGCTCGGAGGTCTTAGACACGAGTTCAGATGACTAGCTATTGTCTTGGACATGTAGAAAAGGCTTTTTGGGTGGTGGCAAACATAGCATGAGGTTCCAAATCTTCAACCTAAAACCAACACAAGGTTTTATGGTTTCGACTAGAACCTTTTCCTACAAGCAATGGCCAATAGCTTCGGCTAAAAACCACACTTCCTCAATCCCAAACCTCAACCAATCCTGAACGACATTCAAATACACTTTCTCTGCTATACCTGGTATCCCATTTTTAAGCATTGTAGTGAAGGAGGTCAACAAACAAGTAGGTGTTTCAAAAGGTGGAGTGCCAAGAAACACCTTTCTAGAGCATACACATCAACTTGGTGGCAACTCTCTATCTTTTATTTACCCCTTTTTCCCTCTTTTTCACTTACATTTCTTCCTTTCTTTCCCCCCTTTTCTTCCTTTTCTTTCAAATTTTTTTCGAGGGGGGTACTAGAGAGCTAAACACATGCCACCCTTTAAACTTACGAACAATGCTCACCATTAAGAACTTCCTCCAACACTACCTTTTTATTCGTACCAGGAACCGTGCAAAACTCACCTATGTAGAACCTCAATGGAACTCAAGTAACGGGAGCTCCGAGATACAAGGATGACTCACAACGGTTTAGACACGAAGAAAGTAAAGGGTCGCTCTATCAATCTCAATTAAGCTCAAGTACAAAAGCTCCTAAAATGAGAATGACCCTAAGTCACACATCTCAAAAAGGGTTGACTAGGGGATATAAAGATCGGGACAATCAAATTTTTGGTGCTTGGACTAATCCTATGCCTCCATCTTCCTCACTAATGACAACATGAATGCTAAGCTACCATCATGGTAAGAGGGATATTTCACACGTGAAAAAGACGATCGACACAAATCTCACACAGCTACCTAGCCGCTCAAACCTCCATTCCAATTTCAAAAAAATTCGATGCATGGCAATTGCAATCAATGAGTACTCAAGTCAAGGCATCCATCCATTTGCACACATATGAGAACTAATCACTTGCACCAACCTAATGGAATTTTCAATCATCATAATAGGATGCACTCAATCGCAAGTAATCAATCCAAAGTCAATGACAATAAACACAAGATTCTCCAACAACCGGCCACAATGAACATGCGATGCTTGGAGCCCACAATTTTTTAAAAAATTTGGGCATACATCTAGGATCCAAGAACTCAATCACACACACAAGCATAATAAACTACCCCCCCCCCCCACACACACACACTTAAACTCGACATTGCCTTCAATGACGTAAAATAAGGAGGTAGAACGATGTTACCGCATATCTTGGCAAGTGAAAGTCGGGACAGAATTGGGCCAGTGATGAAGAGGAGAGAGCTTCAAGGAGACAAAAACAAACACACACATACCCGCGCAAGGCGAGGTTATTACACAATAATAGTACTTAACATAAAAACAAACACAAACCTACGTTAGGTTGCCTCCCAATATGCTCTACTTTTATGTCATAAGCTAGACGGTACTCCTTAAGCCTCGGTCCAAACTAGGACCTCCTTCAAGTTGAGGTTCCCGTTGTCTAGGTGGAGCCTCAAGTCATGAGCATATGGAATAGTAGATGATGACGACTCATGGACTTGAGTAAGTTGAAGCCTCCACCATTGAGACCTCTCTTCTCTTTGCCCCAAACCGCATAAAACATAACAAACACTCTATCACCTCATCCATCAAGGAAGAATGATGATGGCGTGGTCTTTGTCGAGCAAAGAGTGATCGCAAAAGGATCCTTGATAAGAAACTCCTTGAAGTTTGGTGGAGATTTCAAAATAATCCCATGGCCGATGCAAGCCACTACCACCAAGACTTCCTCCTTCATACGAAAACCATTTGCTTCATCCAACTCCTTCCCTTCTTTATATTTCTCCTCTTGGGGATCCTCCAGAAATTCCTCTTCATTTGCTTCTACCTCCTCCACAACTTCTTCTCTCATCTTCCATCGCTCTTCCGCAAGCATGCATTGGATAGCAAGTTTCCAAGCAATGTATTCGATTGACTCGACCCTCATCTCCTCATTAAAAACCTCCTTTTTAATGCTTAAAAGGAAGTGTGAAAGAGCGATGGTTACCTCAAGAGGAGATTCATGTTCTTGAGCATCACGGTGGCCATCTGTGAGACCGTGACAACCTCCGACCGTTCCAATTCATCCTCGAGGCTTGCCTCTTCATCTTCCTTTTCTTTACCAACCGCCAAGAATCGATCTTGAGTGAACCGTGCACAAGCTTCATTGACCTTCGATTTAGCTTCTTCGTGCTCTTGCGTATTTCCTCCGCTTTATTAAGGAAATCTGAGTGAGGTGGATCCATGGTTGGAAAGGCTGGTTCGAAGTATGATCTCTCATCATCCGATGCAAACTTCTCCACCAATAGCTCCAATTGGCTCTTCACTTCATGTTGTGGAGGGTAATCTTCATAGTATGATTGAAACTCTTGAACATCTGGGGATACGGTTGTTCATCATGGAAAGATAGTTAGTAGTCGACCCCAAATCCGTAGTCTTCTCCTTCTTGATAGCTCCATGTCTTGGGGTAACACCATTCGGGTGTTTGTGGATATCCCACTTGTATGAGAAGCTATTGTGATGCAACCAAGATCGCCTCACAAGACGTCCATCGAGTTAGAAGAACATACGACGATCGTGGTCCGAAGATGAAGGTTTTAAAGGTCAAGCTAAGGCATTCAAGGGTCGAATTCAAGCTTATTTGGCCCAGACCATCATGGAGTCCGACTTGTTCGTTGGACGAGAAGTGATGATTATTGGTGTTGGGGCTGTTTCAGGCCAAATACCTAGTCGTGAAGGCTAAATACCATGTCGGGTATTTTTGAGTCACGATAGGGTATTTGAAGGGAAGACAGAAGGGGTCCCGGTCGTGACAAAAATACATTGTAGGGTATTTTTGAGCCACGATAGGGTATTTTTCCCTGGGCTGCAGACGACCTATTTTCTGTTTCCTTTGCGGATTATGTGACTTTTACACCCAAACTCGGGTTTCTTTGTTATTTTTGGCCCAAAACCTTTGTAGCCTAAATAAGTGGCTGAACTAAGTCTTTTAGAGAAAAAAATCAAAAAGTTTATTTAGAAATACAAACCCTAGAATTGGTTGTTCAAACACCAACTTCTCCTCTTCTTCTTTCTTGATCGTGGAATCGATTCAGCAAGAGGAATTGAGGAAACTGACGTTTTCTGCTAGCTCATCACCCTAGCCGAATCGTCCTTCGTATACCTGGCCTCTTCCCGACTCATGGATTTGGTTTGGGTTATTATCCGTTTTGTGATCGTTGTGCTTTAATCGATCTTTGCTGCGTTTCTGATTGTTTAAGTCCAGGATTTGGAGCCTCGGCTTATATCAGGTGGTATCAGAGCTCCGGTGCACCACAATGACATACATATCCTCCTTTCTTGTGCGGGAATCAATCAAAGAAGGTTTCGTGCTCTTAACCGCCGTCAGGAGAGGTTACTTTTCAGTTTTTGTTTTCATTTTTGTTCTTGATTGTAACGTGCATATGAAAAAAAGGCCGATCTTATATAAAAAAACCGAAAAATCAAAGTAAAGAAAAGGGGGGAGCTAGATCAGATCACGCAAGGGAAGTCATTTCGTATGTGGTTCTTGATTGGTTTCTGATTGTGTTGTTTGTTGAGAAGTTCTTACCTAAGGTTTCAGAGTGCGAGAAGAAAGAGGCTTTGTGGGTTCATTTTCGGGTAAAAGCCAATTATGTTGAGTGAAACACGATTGGTAAGAAAATGAGTGATCTCAATCGAGTGCAAACACGTGAGGGAGTGATTTTGTGAGGACCTTTCTTCATAATATTAGTCTGAAACTTTAAGCATTGATGGGTAACTTCTTGTTTCGATTTTCTGAATTAAATGGCAGGACAAGGAGAAACTCACAACAATTAGGAAGTTCTTAACCTGGAGGGCATTCCACAAGCCACCATGGATGATGCGCGACCAGTAGGATAAGATCAACACTCGCCTCGATGAGATGGCCCGAGCTATCAATCTCCACCCCGAGGAGGAGGAGGAGGACGACTATCCACCACCATCGGGAAGAAGGCAAGGCCGACCTCTGAGTCCCAACAATCTCAGACACCTACGAGGTAGAGGAGGTAGTGGTTAAGGAGGATGACCCCCAGTTCAAGTCCGTAGATCTTCTGAACCTCATGACTATGAGGAGTACTTCGAGGAGGAAGAGTACCCCCAGCATATGGATGATGATTGACACGCTAAAACACAACACCTAACAATGGCCAAGTGTAACCAATGAAAGGGACTGCAGTATAGTGGCACAAGTAATAAATATCGAATCCACGGGTCTCTAGAGTTACTATTACTCAGCTTCAGTTCATTATCTAGGAACTAGATTAAGGATTGATTAACTAAACTACTCTACTAACTAAACTAAGTAAAACTACTAATTACAGTTTGGGAACTCACTTAGGTATGATTCCCCCTAGCTCCTCAATTAGGTCAAAGTTGCAATTACCTTTGGTTGATCTACTGTTGATTAAACTGCGGAAGATCCTAAATTAGCTTGGAATCTCTTAAGGTGACCAAGCCTCTCAGTCCAACTACCCGGCAGACGACTAGTCTTCACCAGGATAGAAAGCTAAGGCTATGAATACAGAACTCCACTACTGGAATGAATTCCAGTACAAAGCAGTGAATTGATTGACTCTCGCACAACCAATTCACCACTATCAATCAAGGAAGCTCTCTTAACCTAATCAGATTCTATCTATCATAGGTTAAAGCAGAAATCAAGAGAATTTGATCAAGATTCAATTGACTCAATAAATCATGCCTCAATCGATTATAATCAAACAATATAGCATCCAAAACTTCATACAAGAAAGATCCTAACACATGGAACTAGGGTTCCTCAAAACCTAAGTGAAGGGAAGTTACTCCATAGAGAAGAGAGAGACTGCAGAAATCTGATCTAGGTCTTCAATCTCCATCTCCAAGCTTGATTCCCGAGCTCCAATGGCGAAGAAATCCTCCAAAATAGCTCCAAGAATGTTCCCAAGTCGCTCTCTCTCTCTAGGGTTTGTCCCTTGGGTGTTTGGGAACCAAAAACCCAGCTCTCTCCTTTCTTTTGCTGAAAATCGGGTTTTAAACAGAAATTCCCGATCACGCGGCCAGGCCACACGGCCGTGTGGATTTCCCAGCTGCCCATGTGAAGGCTCGGTGATTTCCACACGGCCACGACCCACACGGCCGTGTGGAGTTCCAGGATGCCCGTGTGGCTTACCCAGCCTCTGTTTAATGCTTCATTTCTCCCTCGTCCGGCCTCCGAATCAGTTGCCATTTGATCCCAGACGCTCATAGTCTCGTCCTCTTTCTTTTCATGACAAAATTCCATTATTATTTGTCCATAATATAAGGTATAATTCCATTATTCCTTAGGTCATGCTCGTGCATGTTTCTTCTCCCGAATTGCCAAATGATCTCCGATTGACTTGAAACTTGCGCCTATGCTTCAATTTACATGCTAGGACCTGAAATGTGACAAAGGAACACAACCTAGCGTAAAATAATCCAAGAAAGCAGAAACTCAAGCCAAAATGATCAAGAAACGAGGGTGCAAACATGTGCAAATCCGATGTTATCAAATTCCCCAACACTTAACCGTTTGCTTGTCCCCAAGAAAACCTAACTCAAACCAATGCAGCTATCCAGACCTCTATAGAAACAAACAACCCCGATCACCGGTAGAGGATTTCCTAGATCATATAGCAGCTTACGAGGTCAACTGGTCTTCTAAGACGTCCCCTATCTCTCTCAATGCGAGTACTAGACTCAAGCCAGGATCATGAGAAGAAGTGGAAGTAAGACAGCCAGTTCATGGATAAAGGAACTCACACCATTCATAATCAAGGACTCGTTGTACCGGGGTGCTATTTCACTTCATTTCACCGTTGGAACCCCTTTTTGCACTTTCATTTACATTTCTTTTTCTCTTTTTTTTCTTCATTCACTTGGCGGGGGTTCCAACTGCAGTCTTTTGCACGGTCGACCCTTATTAGTCGAGCAAGAGCAATTTTTGTACATCTAGCGCTCGCCAAAGTACTTCTTTTAACTCCTTTTCCTCAACTCGTGTGGAGGGTCAATGAAATTAAGGGGGGTCGGAAGCTCTATCCGTGCCCTTAAAAACATATCCTCAAGTAGGCAAACCGTTCAACGAGTGGAAGTTTTACTTGTACTAGAGACAACTTAGCTTCACCTTGTAGGAGTACCCCACTAAGTATCACTAAAATCTCTTCCAAAACCCGATTTTGTGCAATGAACCGTGCCACACACGTTGGGCTTACCCCATGTTTAAGATTTTTGATGATTTCGACATGGAGGACCAACTGCTTTTCATTTTCCACATGAGCACCCTGTTCAATACACGAGTCCATAACACAATTCAAACAGAGTCCACATTACCACATGAATTCAACGGTCTTAGCTCCACTAATTCACAAAATCAACTGACACAGCAGAGAGCTAGATAGGAAAAATCTTATGCTTCAATATCCTCCATAGTGCTACACTACCTCCCTAGGTTGCACATTACTATAGAGACTGTCAATTCAAAGCATACTAAGCAGGCAATTTGCATGGTAACACGTACTTCGAGCCCTCAAATTTAAAAATTTGGACAGTGGACTAGGCTCCAAGCACACAAACAGCCAAACATTCACTCGCATACATAATCGAACATCCCCCCCACACTTAAGCACGACATTGTCCTCAATGGAGGAAAGATAAGGAGGGTAGAACGAAGTTACCAGATCAAGGGTGAATGATGATGGATGGGTCGGGCGGTGCATTCCAGGAAGAGAGAGTAATCAGAACACAAACACCACATAAAATCTCACAAAGGTTGAGTTATTGACTCTAAAATCAAATAACACAACTGACTCAACCGAGGAGAAATAAAGAAAGAAATGCAAACCGACTGGTTGGGTTGCCTCCCAACAAGCGCTTCTTTCACGTCGTGAGCCGGACGATGGCTCCTAAGTTTCGGTTCATGCTAGAACCTCCTTGAAGTTGAGGTTCTCGTCAATGAGGTGGAGTCGCAAGTCACGAGCATGTGGTATGACTGGTGATGGAAGCTCGTGCACTTGATGCAGATGAAGCCTCCATCCTCAAGACCTCTTATTCTCTTCTCTCGTCTCATTGCCCCAAACCATATATGACAACATCGATTGACCACCATCGCGTCCACCAAGAGGGACTGATGTCGATGTGGCATTGGTCTGGCAGAGAGACACTGCAAATGGGTCCTTGCTAAGCAGTTCCTCGAAGTTTGGTGGGGATATTACTTGTATTATAGGGCCGGTGCAAGCCTCTTCCACCTCAACTTCATCCTCAGCCTAGACACCACTCGCTTCTTCAACCCCCCTACCTTCTTCAAAATGTGGTCTCTCTCCTCGGAAAAGATCAAGAACTACCTCTTCTTTCCTTTCTTCCTCATCCTCCACAACTTCTTTCCTCACCCTTTCTCTCTCTTCTTCTTCCATAACTGATTGGAGAGCAAGTCGCCATGCAAGGTTCTCAATAAGTTCAGCTTGCATCTCCTCACTCGGGCCCAGCATGTCAGAGCGGAAATGGGGAAAGTTGTGATCTACCACCAGAGGATACACTTGATCATGATTATCATGGGAGCTTTCCTTGACAACTTCTGTATGCTCCTCAACATCCTCACGATTGCCTTCTTCTTCCTCCACCTCTACTTGTATGGCAGCATAAAGGTTATCTTGAGAAAACTGTGAACATGCTTTCTCAATGACCTCTATGTGCTTCTTTATGCTCCGAAGGGTATCCTCTGTTTCACGGGGAAAGGAGAAGTCAGTTTGGGCAATGGCCTGGATATGAGGATCCATCTCGGGAAAGGATCTCTCAGGTACTCGAGCAATCTGCTCCACGAGAAGCCTCAAGTGATAGTTTGGATCTGGCTGTGGAGTGTAGCATGGCTCTACCGGATCGCCCGTGAAGGCTGTGGCGAACTCAAGATCTGATGGCCCTTCTTGTTGTGGGAAGAATTCTTCTTGATAAGGAGATTGTTCTTGAAATACCCAGGGGTCTGATTTTTCTTCGTAGTAGGGGGGTTGGTACTGAAACCCGACTCCATAGTCTTCTCCTCCTTGGTTACTCCAGGAAGTCTCAGGGTAATACCACTTGGATGGTGGTGGATACCCCCAATGATTGAAGAAGCCATGAGGATCCATGATTCAGATCTGCACCAACAACAACAAAAAAACCACCCAAGTGAAAAGCAAGGGAGGAAAACAAAAGAAAAACGCTAAAGTAACAAACTTCTGCCTTTCCTAATAATCTAAAAAGTCCCTGGCAACGGCGCCAAAAACTTGACACGCTAAAACACAACACCTAACAATGGCCAAGTGTAACCAATGAAAGGGACTGCAGTATAGTGGCACAAGTAATAAATATCGAATCCACGGGTCTCTAGAGTTACTATTACTCAGCTTCAGTTCATTATCTAGCAAACTAGATTAAGGATTGATTAACTAAACTACTCTACTAACTAAACTAAGTAAAACTACTAATTACAGTTTGGGAACTCACTTAGGTATGATTCCCCCTAGCTCCTCAATTAGGTCCAAGTTGCAATTACCTTTGGTTGATCTACTGTTGATTAAACTGCGGAAGATCCTAAATTAGCTTGGAATCTCTTAAGCTGACCAAGCCCTCTCAGTCCAACTACCCGGCAGACGACTAGTCTTCACCAGGATAGAAAGCTGAGGCTATGAACACTGAATTCCAGTACAAAGCAGTGAATTGATTGACTCTCGCACAACCAATTCACCACTATCAATCAAGGAAGCTCTCTTAACCTAATCAGATTCTATCTATCATAGGTTAAAGCAGAAATCAAGAGAATTTGATCAAGATTCAATTGACTCAATAAATCATGCCTCAATCGATTATAATAAAAAAATATAGCATCCAAAACTTCAGACAAGAAAGATCCTAACACATGGAACTAGGGTTCCTCAAAACCTAAGTGAAGGGAAGTTACTCCATAGAGAAGAGAGAGACTGCAGAAATCTGATCTAGATCTTCAATCTCCATCTCCAAGCTTGATTCCCGAGCTCCAATGGCGAAGAAAACATACAAAATAGCTCCAAGAATGTTCCCAAGTCGCTCTCTCTCTCTAGGGTTCGTCCCTTGGGTGTTTGGGAACCAAAAACTCAGCTCTCTCCTTTCCTTTTGCTGAAAATCGGGTTTTAAACAGAAATTCCGGATCACGCGGCCAGGCCACACGGCCGTGTGGCTTTCCCAGCTGCCCGTGTGAAGGCTCGGTGATTTCCACACGGCCACGACTCACACGGCCGTGTGGAGTTCCAGGATGCCCGTGTGGCTTACCCAGCCTCTGTTTAATGCTTCATTTCTCCCTCGTCCGGACTCCGAATCAGTCGTCGTTTGATCCCAGACGCTCGTAGTCTCGTCCTCTTTCTTTTCATGACAAAATTCCATGATTATTTGTCCATAATATAAGGTATAAGTCCATTATTCCTCAGGTCATGCTCGTGCATGTTTCTTCTCCCGAATTGCCAAATGATCTCCGATTGACTTGAAACTTGCGCCTATGCTTCAATTTACATGCTAGGACCTGAAATGTGACAAAGGAACACAACCTAGCGTAAAATAGTCCAAGAAAGCAGAAACTCAAGCCAAAATGATCAAGAAACGAGGGTGCAAACATGTGCAAATCCGATGTTATCAATGATATGAGGGGGCTGAAGGTGAAGGTGCCATCATTTCAAGGGAGGAGTGATCCTGAAGCTTACCTTGACTGGGAGAGAAAGATGGAGTACTTGTTCAAGTGCCATGACTACTCCGAAATGAAGAAGGTAATCATTGTTGCTCTTGAGTTTTCTGACTATGCCATTGTTGGGTGGGACCAGCTGGGTGCTGAACGGAGTTTGCAAGGAGAAGATCCCATCACGACATGGCATCAAATGAAGGCAGCCATGAGCAGGAGATTCGTGCCCGTTCATCATCAACGGGATCTGCATCAAGCTCTTCACTTGTTGGGAAAAGGTGCAAACAGCGTAGAGGATTATTTCAAGGGGATGGATACATTGATGATTTGAGCTCGTGTCAATATAGATAGAGAAGCAACAATGGCTCGATTTCTCAATGGCCTCAATTGGGAGATCAGGCATGTCGTGGAGATTCACCATTATGGGGAGATTGAGGATTTGGTGCAGATGGCTACTAAGGTTGAGAAGCATCAAAATGGAGGCTATGCAAGGAGGATTGCATCATCTACAAATTCTTCGTCGAGCGTGACCCAGGCTCCATTTGAGAAGAAGGAGGATCCTAAGCCAGTGCCCAAGCCGATTGCCACTAATGGTGGAGAAAAGGAAGCTAGTAACACACGTTCGAGCTCTATTGTGTGTTACAAGTGCCAAGGTCGAGGTCATGTGGCAAATCAATGTCTGAACAAGTGTACGATGATCTTACTGGAGAATGGTGAGTAAGAGTCCGAGCGGAAGATGGAGAATTCGAGATGGAGGACGAAGAAGAAGCGGAGGAGCTTCCAATGCAAGGCAATTACAACTGGGTCATTTGTCGACTTTTGAACGTGCAACAAAGAGAAGAAGTTGAGCAGGGGGAAAATATGTTCCATACCCATTGCTTAGTCAATGAGAAGTTATGCTCGATGGTCATAGATGGAGGAAGCTGCACCAACATTGCTAGTTCTTACATGGTGGAGAAGCAAGGATTGAAGACCATCAAGCATCCGCGTCCCTAATCTTTGCAGTGGCTGAACGAGGATGAAGCCATTAAGGTGACACGCCAGGTACTACTGAGCTTTGAGATTGGAAGGTACAAGGATGAGGTGCTCTGTGACTAGGGCTGGAAGTTTGGTACCGGTATTTGGGATATATCGAATTTGTCTATATTTGGTATTATCGAATACACGTATTATTTTGTGGATTGGGATTGGGATTGGGATTGAGTTTCAATTGTTATTCGGTATTAGGGATTATGGGATTGGGATCGGTATATACCGAAATACCGAAATATAAGCTAGTGTGTATATTATCCTCTCAACCACCAAGAGTGTCATTTAATTATACATAGATCATTACATCACTATTTCACACAGTATTAGTCGTCTCTCAACCTCAAAATTCATCAAATTAAAGATTACCAATTACAAAAACTTGAGATGTTAGCTCTAGGCAACTCAAGACTCTTTGCTTAGTCTCTTTGCCCATTAAACAATAAAATGTCATTTATATATTTAATTATTAATTGCAAAGGTAATTAATTTTTTATTTGATAATATCAATTGGGATACCGATTGGGATACCAAAATATTTAGGGATTGGGATACCGAAATTATTTAGCGATTGGGATTGGGATTGATTTTAGGGTGTAATTTGGTATTCGGGATTTTGATATTTGGTATTGGGATACTGATACCTTACCGATTTCCACCCCTATCTGTGAAGTGGTACCTATGGCGGCTGCCTACATCCTATTAGGACGTCCTTGGCAATTCGACAGAGCTGCACAATATGATGGCTTCACCAACAAGTACAAGTTGTCACATGGCGGGAAGAAGATCGTGTTGCAGCCACTATCTCCTGGAGAGGTCTATGAAGATCAACGCCAAATTCAGCAAAGTATAGAGAAGTAACGAGAGTCGAACAAGAAGAAGAAGGTTACAGGATTGGCGAATAGAACTTTGATGATGACCCGAATGGAAGATAAGATCATGGGAGAAGGAAGAAATCATCTTAGCGGTAACTCGATTCAGATTTCAGATTATGGCTAGATTACTGATCACATCGGCTTTGTTGTGGGAGATGAAGTACCAGCCATAGAAGTTCAAATCAGAGAAAGGTGACGACTTCAAGAGTTCGTGGAGAAGCTTTGCACTCAAGGTGTATGTTCTAGTTCGAGGGTGATGGAGTCGTACAATGGAGTCTATATGCAGCCACAAGATTTGAGGACAAATCTTTTTGAAGAGGGAGGGAATGATGCAATCCAAACCGCCTCACAAGATGTCCATCGAGTTAGAAGAACATACAACGATCATGATCCAAAGATGAAGGTTTTAGAGGTCAAGCCAAGGCATTCAAGGGTCGAATTCAAGCTTATTTGGCCCAGAACTTCACCAAAATGGAGGTTGGCTTCTTCGTGGGACGAGAAGTGATGATCATTGGTGTTGGGGCTGTTTCAGGCCAAACACCCGGTCGTGAAGGCTAAATACCCTTTTGGGTATTTTTGAGCCACGATGGGGTATTTTGCCCTGGGCTGCAGATGACCTATTTTCTGATTCCTTTGCGGATTATGTGACTTTTACACCCAAACTCGGGTTTCCTTGTTATTTTTTGCCCAAAACTTTGTAGCCTATATAAGGGGCTAGACTAAGCCTTTTAGAGAAAAAATCAACAAGTTTATTCAGAAATACAAACCCTAGAATTGGTTGTTCAAACACCAACTTCTCTTCTTCTTCTTCTTCTTCTTCTTCTTCTTCTTCTTCTTCTTCTTCTTCTTCTTCTTCTTCTTGATCGTGGAATCGATTTAGAAAGAGGAAAGCGACATTTTCTGCTAGCGCATCACCCTAGCCGAATAGTCCTTCGTATACCTGGCCCTCTTCCCGACTCGTGGATTTGGTTTGGGTTATTATCCATTTTGAATCTTTGTTGCGTTTCTGATTGTTTAAGTTCAGGAGTTGGAGCCTTAGCGTATATCATATCGGGATCCATGACTCAACTATGCATCACAAGAAATTGAAACACAAAACAAAACAAAAGACAAGACAAGACAAGATAGAAAATGTTAGAGTAACAATAAACACTTTTTCTGGATAACAGACCGTAACATATCCTCGGCAACAGCGCCAAAAACATGACTCACTCTGAATACCACAATTATAAAATCCCGACTAGAGCCCAAGTATAAACTCTAGAAGGGTGTTGTATAGGGAAAGCGTTTTAATTGTCAACCCGGGTCGGTCCATGTACCCCTACTTCATTCGCTTAGGTTGTTGTCTAGCAAACAATTTCTACTTTAAAACTAAGAAAACTACAAAATAAACAAGCAAGTAAAGTAAATTGTGGAGAATTCTATTTCAGAGAACTTCACTCGGGTATTGCTCCCCCTAGTCTCATATTAAGAAACAATGAACTAAACTCTTGTGTGAAGGACGTGTTTATATACTGTGAGGCGGTGCAACTAGTTAGGAAACCCTGACTCTCTTAATCGACCAATTAAGGATTTCAACTATAAGCTAGGTAACCTAGCTCTCTTAACCATTCGGCTAAGGGTTGTAACTAAAAGCTAGGAAATCTAGCCCTCATAACCAATCAACCAAGGATTGCAAGAACCAATCCCTCGGAAATTAATCCAGACGGTGAATAGCGACCAATCACGATGGAATCATGGCACTAATCCAATATTTGAGGTTTGTCCTCATTTGCCTAGGTACGTGACACAAATTTGCCAAGAAATCCAGCTTCTCAAAGCCTCTAACAAAAGAGGATTCTCTCCACCTAGGTCTTAATGACCCAATAATGAGTTAAAGCTAGCAACACTCGACCATTCATGAATAATACCTCAAATATTATATAAAACACACAATCAACTCACATAGAGTCATGTTCTTACATCCTAACACACATCTAGACTAGGGTTCACAATACCCAATTGAGAGGGAGCACTACGCCATAGCTAGGCAAGGGAATATAACAAAGATGAAAGAAAGAACCATGATGTGGTGACTATCCTCCTTCCTTGTTGCTTGAATAGCCCTTGAGAGAAGAAAGCCTTCAAACCTCTAGCTTAGGGCAAGCCCAAATCTCCTTCTGCCTTTGGTTCTCTCTCTTAACAACAAAAAAAATCTCTTTTTCTCTCACTAGAATTCTTCCTTCATTTGTGGTTTTTAGCTAGAAACCTAGAAGGGAACCTAAAAAATCTAAAACCCAACCAATTTTTAGCTCCTTTCTCTCTCCCAGCTGCCTTTTATTTATACAGCGCGACAGTCACCATCATGGACAGAATGTCACGATCGTGACAATGGAGCTCCATTTGTGGCACCGAACAAAAATACAGTTCTCTGATGCCGTTTTGGTCCGACTTCACGGTCTGCTTGGAATTGTCACGGTCTGGTGACCGTTACAACCTTTAGGTCCGCGATACGCGAGACCGTGTCATTTACCCCCATCCTGTGACTTTTCACTTTTTGGCACTTTTTGACCTCCAATCCTCCCAAAACTCATCCTCGACCTCCCCACACGTGCTAGGACCTTAAATGTAACAGAAATAGCACAACCTAGCTTAAAATAGATCAAGGGACGATGAATTTCAAAGTCAAACTATCAAGAAATGAGGGGTAAAATATATGTAATTAGCCTCGAATCAAACAACCAACTGTATGTTGATCCTAGTAATACTGGCACTACAAGAAAACTTGGCTTTAGGAACTGAGATTATTTGCATCAAAATGTCTTTTATTTGATTCTATATATCTTTTGAGTAAGATAACTTATTTGCATCGGGCGCTTCTGTCTCTAATTCGTTTTAGAGACAAATGTAGATGCAAATATCATTTGTCTCTAGTTGTGGAAATGGAAGCAAATATTTTTATTTCTAATTTTACAAATAGAAGCCTCTCTTTTTTTATAGGTAATGCATTTACAGAAGCAGATATGTTGGTTTGTAATAATAGTTCTTGAAGCAATTTTATTTGCTTGTAAAAATAGTATATGGAAACACAAATATTTGTCTCTAATAACTATATTTGGTAATTTTTAGTATTTTTATTTTAGGTGTAATATATAACGTTTCTTCAGACCTTTGCGACGGATATATATACATCTCCATAATCCATATAGATTACACGCACCATTCATTTGTATAAAAATAAAAATATTATTAATTGATTAAACAATAGTTGAATACATTATAATAAAACTACAAGAATACATTAATTGGTATACATTGTAAATAAATTAAGAATACACTGAATACTATCAAAGCAATGGACTACCAAGCTCTTCCTCGCATCCCATCAAGACCGTAAATTATTATTTCATTGAAGGGAAAGGGAATGATTAGATCTAGGGCATATGAAGAGGATATTTGAACCTCCAAGAAGGCCTTTGCGTTTGGCCCGACCCAGAACCATGCTGGTGTCACAAAATCTATCATTGTGCTCCAGCATATTCGCCTGCACTACATCTGCCTTCAGTTCTCATCCCTCTGAGATTTCTGCAAATTCCTGCCGGCATATTCAGGAGACCCGAAAGAAGGAAGAGCGCTATAAAAGAGAGTCTGGAGACTCTAATTAGGCTTATCAAAAGCCGCGTTTGATTTATTATACTGGTAAATGTGGCTTTTTTTTTTTTACAAAAGATAATCATATATTGATCAAAAAACATAGTTACACCCTGGAAAACAGCTAGGTCCGGAAATCAAAAGCACGACTCATAGCCGGATACAAAGAGAGGGCCTTTCTAGCCACCAAATGGGCTACCCTATTGTTTTGCCGACCTACAAATCTAACACTAAAACCAGGATTATTTCCAAGAACCTGAATGAGCTCCTCCAACACTGCTCCAAATCGACTATCCCGAGCATCCGCCTGATTAATTTTATCAATGATAACCTTCGCATCTCCTTCGAAGACTACATCCGCAAAACCGAGCGATTGACACCACAGCACAGCTTCACGAAGCGTAACCAACTCTACAACCAAGGGATCATCAAAACACGGAAACTGCACCCCTATCGCCAGTAAAACAGCACCATCCGTAGCCAAAGGCACTACACCACCAGCCAAGTGCGAACCCATCCGAACCGCCCCGTCCCAACGGCACACAACCCCGTTCACCCTATCCTGAACCAAATGGGGCTGCTCCAGTTGGATACGTACTGGTAAATGTGGCTTTAACATTCATAATTAAATATAAAAAATGGTTCATATGTTTTGACGTGGCTTGGTAGTTTCATACATGGAGGGAACTTTTGTGATTTGAATATTTCAACCCAGATTTCAATTTTCATATCCCGCTCTCAATGTTAATAATTTATCCTTTACAACGATTTTATATGCTCTCTTTCTATGCAACCATTAATAGTATCATCTATAATTGCTTCTAAAAGTTATTAAATTTGTGTATCATTCATTTGTGACGTTTGTATTTGTCTCTAAAAATTGTTAGATTTGCTTCTATTTCTATATGATATAATAGGTTTGTATTTGTCTCTGAAAATTAATAGATTTGCCTCTGTATATATAAACTAGCGTGGGCCCCGGCCATTTGGCCAAAGGAAGGTGAGGTATGAAATTTGATAATGTAATGGGCTGTAGAGCTTATTGTTGTATAGTTTTTTTGGAAACGCGTGATAAAAATAGTGAATTTTAGTAGGAAAGAGACATGAATGATGCAACGAATCAAAAATCAGCCTTGTGAACAAAATCAAGTACCTGTTACCTTGTGAAACAATATTGTTTATGGTAATATGATGAGGTGGAGTAAGTTTTATAGAAACCGAATTCCAGAAAATCGAATAAAAAATCATCTATCCCGCCTGTTTTTGGGAAATGAGCATCTCACAATCGTTGCTAGCTTTTACTCGGCCAGTTGGCCGATTAATTTGCTTTATAAAACTTTCATCTTGTCATCATTGTGCTTTCTGGTTTTTTACCAAGCCATGATAAAATCTAAAGAAATTAAGAATGAACAACACGATTTGGGATAGGAACCACCGTTCCTGTATCCCTAGAAAATGGTGGTAAACACGGACTCACCTGCCAAACTGGTTTGGATTGAGATTTGTATCGGGTATTAGGGAACCATGTGATTATAAATTAGACTTGATCAAAACGGGCCAAAACTTGAAATTCAGCATGTTTGACCGACCCATGCCAAACTCTAATTATTCTTTACTTTTAAACTTTCTATTTGAAAATAAAAAATAATGAAAGAAAAGAGATGACTGCAATTCGCCATTTGCACATCACTGATTCGGGAATAAAACTATAGAATTTCGAAAGGAAACTGAATATGTGTAGGATCGTTTTAATGTTAAAAATAACCAAATAGATCTTTCTGTTTAGTTTTTTACTAAAAAATACCAAACGATTCCCTATAATATACAGTATAATTTAATAATTATCATATCAAATAATTACATAATATATATTTGAAATGATAAAAATTGGACTAATTGGGTTGGTCGAGGTTGAACCATTGAATAACTTTAAAATACATTATATTTTAGCCACTAAGATATAAAAATATATTATGCTAGAGAAAATAGTTTGTTTTAGAATGACAAACCCATGATGTTCATTTATTTTACTAGATGGGCAAATCTCGTGTAGGTCAGGCCCTTTCAACTCTTTTATTTTATGATTAGCGGTAGCCCATTAGAATCCATGCATTAGTTTATTGTTAAATTTTTTTCTTTTTAGCAATAAAAAGGAGTATTGTTTTTGCCTTTTCATATATATTTTACCACCACGGAGAAATAAAAGGACTTAAAGAAAAAAATTGACACTCCTGGACCCGTTTAAATCCGCATGTGTACGGTAAGTTGGCCCGTTCCACAGAGGAAAAAGAAAAAAATTGACACTCCCTATTCTACCCTTCCTACAAACGCTCATGGAGAAGAAAATTTGAAATGGGGGAAGGGTTTTTTTCTCTCTGCGATTATATGTTTTTAATTTAAAAAGATACAACAAATGTACTTAGTGTGATTGGTTATGATCTGTGATTTTCTTTAAAGTGGTCATGGTTCGAATCCTAGTAAGTGTCTTTTTAATGAATAAAAAAAAGTAATTGTGAAGACCAGAATGTCCTTCCTACTTTCACTCTGGATGCAGGAAATTTGAAATGGGGCTTCAAGTTTTCTCATTTGGCTTTTATTTATTGTGTAGATTATATATGATATAGCAACATATCTTCTAAAACTATAATCTGATTTATTTTAAATAATTTATAAAAAAAAATCTTGATGATATAGAGACAAATTATATGACATATAGAAACAAATAATGTTTTTGCATCAAAAGAATAGCTATAGAGACTAATACAACAATTGTCTCCAATGATTTGTCTCTAAAACTAGGTTTTCTCGTAGTATGGGTTAGGGCTGGGAAAATAGACCAGACCGTTAGAAAAACCGTGGTCCAAACCGTACCGCACAGTTTGGTCCGGACCGTAGACCGTGAAGTATGGTCTGGTCTGGTCCATGGTCTGTATTATTTTATGATTTGATCTCTTGGTCTGGTCTGGTCTAGACCGCGGTTTACCGGACCAAACCATAGACCCAACTGACTTGTCAATACGTGTTAACAACCCATTCGACCACTCTCCAAACTCCCACAACGACACCCAAGTCTCAACCTTAATTTCGTGAATCTCTTCCCTCCTTCATTCACAACCACATTTAACCACAGAGTAGAGATAATCGTGTCTCCATATGACATTATGTTAATGTTTATGAAATTATGGTGCAAGTTGAGATGCTTTTACTTTGTATCTTTGTTATGTACTAAGATTTAGAGTATCAAAATTATTCATGCATGTTAGGATTAATGTTTTAAGGCAAATAACAATTATTTTTCTTGGTTATTGGTTCAATTTTTTGTGTGGTTGACTAAACAAATTATTCATTTTTCGTTGAGTGTGGTCTATCTGGACCAGACCAGACCGAACCAGACCGCACAGGCGTGGTCTGGACCAGACCGTATAGTCTGTGGTCTATACTTTAGCCTCTCGGTCTGGACCGTAGACCGTATATATGGTCTGGTCTGGACCAGACCGCACCGTTTCCCAGCCCTAGTATGGGTTCACCTAGGTCTAGCTTTTTAAACAGTTTATATGGTATCACATATATGCTAGCATCTTATCCCGCCAAGGACTTCCCTACATGCATACTACCTATAATGTAAGGGATAGTAAAACTCTCTGGGTCTTTCCTCTTCACCTGTAGCTTGTTCTGAAAGATGGCAAAACATTCTTCACTCAACATCACTGTCGAGAGTTCCCCAAACTTCCTCTTCTTGATGAGGAGGTCCTTATGAATTTAGCATACTTGGGCATCTTCAACAGTGCATCCATGAATGGTAGGCTAATTTGGCCAACTCTGTCTCTAGCTTGTCTTTGTGCAATCAAGTTGGGAAGGGCAGTTGAGGAACATAATCTTTCACCACTAATTGTGGTTAGGAGCAAGCACCTCAGCCTCCTCTATCTCCTCTTCAGTAGCTTGCACTTCGAGAGTTGGTTGTTTGAAACAACTAGAGCAGGAATATCAACACTCTTCTTCGTGCTCCTAAGAGTAATGGGCATGCAGATCTATGGGATTTGGTGTGGTGTTGGCTGGTAAGGTACCTAGAGGTCTGGTGGTCATGGCCTGAGCACCACTAATGAGGCACCAGAATTTTCAATTTTGAAAATTAGGCTTCTCTCCCTCGTGGCTAAGAGCAAAAGGACATTGATATCTCTATCTTAGCCTTATGTGGGTAAAGTGATGGTTGAAATGATGGAATAGTAAAAGGTGAATCGTTGGACGTTAGTCCGCTCTCTCAAGCACCAACTCTTAGCCTGCACTCTTCGTCTCAACGACACCGAATTGCCACACGTGTTGGTACAGACACAACTTCAAGTGGCACTCCTGACCGAGAGAGAAGCCCTTTGATGGCCTAACTCAAACACTATGCGTAGTTGCCGAGAACCTCATTTTTCAAAAGATTTTTTTCAAAGTGAGCACATTTTTGCAAACATTTTTTAGTCCAAGATTGGGGAGAAAGTCTCGCACACATGTCTTAACATAGATACCAAACACTATCAACACAACCAAGAGGATATAGAAGTAAAACCCCTCATACACTGATAATTCTCGTAACGCTACACTACTCCCTATAAGGCACACCATCCTTTAAAACATCAAGATGCACAAACCCAAGACACCTTTAATCATAAAAGAAATATGACTTGGAAAGAAAAAAAAACCCGTAAGCAATGGTGTAGACAAAAAGGACCAACACCACTACATCTTATCCTTCACTTTTGACAAAAACAACTTTAAGATTAGAGTGCTTAATCATCACACTCCTATTTGAACAATTCAACCCAATATCTTTAATAAAATCATTCATTCTATTATCCACATCATCACCACTCAAAATCACATATTTGTGACACCAATAGAGACTATAAACATGCTCTGCATAATCTCTAGTTGTATCAACAAAAGTATCATCATCTATAAGTAAGCAAAGTAATTTATGCTCAAAATTGGTATCCAATAGGTTCTTGAAATCTTGCAGGAGACTAGAGATACCAAATTGTAATGTATAAGAAAGCCCCCATCCTTTAACTATATTAAACTGAACATTAGCATCACGATTACAGTTTTTAGAAACTATATTAACAAGACGTGTACAAAGCCTTGTATATATATCTCCCTTAGTTTCATTATTTACTCTACCATCCTCTTCCACTCCTTCATCAAAACATCCCCTTGTTCTGTATCATTCCCCTATTTTACATCACTACTCTCATTCCTTTGCAATTCTAAGTTGGATTCTTCATCCTAGTTTAATTTACCATCATCACCAACATTACCCTTCACACGACACATTTTAAACATAGACTTTTTCCCATAATAATTTTCACAATTGTACAGATCAATAAACAACAAGAATCAAAATGTACAAAAGTCAATGAAAAGTACAAAATGTATGTACAAATTTTTTCTCTACAATAATGTTAAAATTAGTATAAAAGCCAACATAGCACCAACAAAACTAAAACAACCAAATAATTATAACCTTTTTATGTACAACAAACTATTGTAAACCACGTTTTTTTTTTGCCATAGATATTGCAGAAAGAACAACCAGATACAAGAATATACATGACATTTTTAGGCCAAATAAAAAATAAACAAAAGAAAGGGACGTTGGTCGACATATTGTAATTGTTGAACCAACGATAAAAGGCTTGTTTTGCCACAATATAGGTGACTCTTTCACAATTGTACCTCCCAATGCGTGCGATGAATTCCTCAGGTTGGTCATCCAAACGAGGACCTAAGAATCATCACAAAACATAATGTTAGTTACAATATGAGACAAACACCAATGAATGGCCTCTTTCAGTGCCATGAGCTTTATGAGAAAATAGATTAGAATGTTAAGATAAAGTAATTCAAAAGCGAAGTCAATAGATTTGAGGAATAGTGTAGAATGACCTAATGCCACAATGGGTGAATGACATATACATAATAGAGATCCAGCAGGATACCCTAGGAGATAATGCACTGACATTGTGTGTGATACTTGAAGGAGATACAATGTTGTTTCAATTGTAACCAATCCCAAATAGGACACACAAGAAATGCCAAGAAGCTAAATAGTGGGTACAATTCACAATACTGCAAATTAAGACTGCAGATAAAGAGACAAGTGTGTAAACACTAATTATCACATACATATTCTCCATTCAAATGTCAGGAAATGATCATAGCACTTTGGTGTATATACTTATAAGTAATGACATGAATTTATATGGATATAATAATCAATCAATTTATACAACCTCACCACCCCTCCCATATATAACAAACCCAAAAGTGAATGATCAAATGTCAAATAGGTCAAGTTTGTCAAGGATGGATTTAAAGATGACTGACCCAGTGTGGAACTTGTAGAAAGTAGCAAGAATAGCAGGCAACTAGCTAATCAAGTGCTAAGAGGAGCGCTCTTAGACCATCATCACAATAAACAAACATAGAAGATGAGAATTGGCAACAAGACACGATCAAACGAGAACTTGCCCTAAGTAGAATTAGATGAACATACAAAGAGAGTAACTGAAAACCTATTACCAAGAGACAGGTTGCTAAAACGACTTATGGTGGAAAGGTTGGGTAGAAGATGTTGGTCATAAACCAAAAAAAGCAACCAGATATGAGATAACCAAGAAGGTAACATGGTACCCTTCAACTTCAAGTGATAGGTTTGAGGGCTCCAAGTGGCTTCCTAATTTTTCATCGTTGGCTGTTCGAGGGATTGGAGGAAGGTGCTTGGGGGGAGGGGGAGAATAATAAACTGCGGCTATTGTAGAGAGAGTAATAGTGTAGCTGCATCTCTAGGAGAATCCTGAGTGACAGCTTGAGATTGTCGCTATCGTAACAAGTGAAAGGCCACTATCACAATCCTAAAATTAGCTAGGGTTCCATAGATGGAAGCAGGTTCCTTAAAATAATGATAAGAATCTAAAATCACCAAGAATCAAAGAGTTATACACATAGAATACCTCCGCCAGAGCCCAATAACACATCGGAAGCATCACCACCTTTTCAAATGACGACGATAGTGGGTGGATTTTGTGTTTCTTTTATTTTCAAGAGATTTGAAGAAGGTGGACAACAGGAGGAGAGAGCTCAGAAAGAGGAGAGCCAATTTGCACTAAAGGAACTATCAGTGGCGGTGGTGGTTTCGTGAGGAGAATTTTGTGGCCCATGGCAGTTCATGCTAAACAATAAGAAATGCAGTAAAAAAATAGTCAAGGAATAGAAAGTTAGTTTGGAAAGTCAATCAACAGAAGAAACATGGGAGTTATGTGGAAGAGAAAATGAGATTATGTTGATGGAGAAGCAGCAGCAACAACAACGGTGGTTGGTGATACCGAGACGACGACAAACGGGGCTCTATATAATATCGAAACTCTTTTATGTACGAAAAAAGAACAACTAATTAAAAACCAAGACAAAAAAACTAATTAACATAATATAAAACAAATTAATAATGAAATCCTAGTCACCAAAATATCAAATGATAATGAAAATTAAAAAATGAGAGATCACAACCAACTCACTAGAATAATCAAACAAATGGAAGGGGAGATAAGGAATAAGAAAGAAACCACAAAACAAAAGGATCTTTTCCCCAAACACACTAGTTCTTAAACAAAATTTCCAAATACAATATTTAATATAAAAATTCCTAAACTACACATGTTTAATGTTTTCACTAAATCGCTTGCGACACAAGCAATCTACATAATGATCGTTGGGGAGGAAGGCGATCATATACAAATTGCTTTCCAGCGTAGCGATGAAACTTAAATTGCTTCCTAAGAAAGCGATTAAAGTATTAGACGCCTTCAAAGAAATGATTTACTCTATAATCGTTGGCGTGGAAAGAGATAACTAAAATGGTTGTGAAGCAAAGCAATCAAGTATAAATTCTTGTCCTCAAATGCGATTTTATTTGAACACGAGGTTAGGGTTGGTGTATCTGTTTTTTCCACGAGGCTAGGGTTAGGTGCAACGACTTAGTCATGATCGCTTTAGTGAAAAGTGATCTTGTGTTGATCATATTCCAATATAAATATACGCCCCTTACACCCTATTTCACTCTCATTTTCCTACTTCTCCACCTTCATAGCAGAAGCTTCCCTCTTCTCCACCACACTTGCAGAAAATCTCACAACCATTCCAGAACTCCATTCCTTCATTTTGACTATAAGGTATGTCTGAATTTCTTTAGTATGGTCATGTTTAAGTAGTTGTGTGGTTGTGCTTCACTAATTACACATCGTGTTAATTACGCTAAATATTCTGATTAAAGTTGAATGTATGATGGCTTATGGTTTTGGATGTTATATTTGATCGTTAGTTATTTTAAATTGCGAACATGGGTAGATTTTGAAAGTTCCAGCTTCTTATTCGGTGAAATGGTCTGGTGACGAACTCTGAAAGAGGGATCGGTTATGAAGATGGTGAATCTAGTAAGTTGAAAATTGAGATAAGATTCACGTGGCAAGAACTCTATGACATTTGTGCGTACAAGGTTTGTATGGTGGGACAGACAAGAATTTGTAAAATTACCTACCGATATCCAAACATTGATGGAGGCAGTGTCACATACGAAGGAGTTTTCATATCCCACGATGATGTGGTTAACATGATGGTGAACTTCCTAGCTGAAAACAAGATCGGGCTTGCTGAGGTGTATGTTGAGATCGAGAATGTCGGTCATGGTGGAGCCAGTTACTGATATGATGGTGGTGAATCCTCTTATCACCATCATTATTATGGTGGGTTTTTTTCTCTTAAATACACTAGTTCTTTAAAAAAATCTCAAATAAAATAGTTGTTAGCCAAATCTTAAACGACACATGTTTTGCAGGAGGGCACAAATGAGGTGGTTATTGAAGCAATTATGAAGTAGGTAGTTATGCAGGCAGTGATATGGGGGATGGGGTACTATGGGGCAATGCTGCTCCACATCGTGTTAACTCTGTTAAGCACGCATTTCTTGTTGAATCAGATGGCGTTCAATGGCCGACTTGGGGTCCATAATGGTCTATCATTGAAAATAGCATTAGGGCATCCAGGCGATCTGTACAAAGTCGAGATGATGTTGGCGGTGATGGTAGAGAGGATCCCACTGACAAGATGCCGAGTTGTCCTTTCGAAAGAGATGAGGATAGCAAAGAAGATTTGGGATCTATGAGTGTGGAAGAGGATACAGACGATGAGGTTGGGGTCCGAGAGCCACCTACTCCATACTACACAAATATCACTACTCATCCCTTATATACTCTTAACCAAGGTTGTCAAACCGGTTTATGCCGGTACGCAGGTTTTACAAGTGGAATGGTTCTACCGTAGTAGAACCAGTTTCATGCCGGTTTGTGCCGGCTTTACTAAAATTCCTGAATACAAATATAAATAACCCATCACAAAAAATATTTTTAGAATACATCCATAATTGAATTAGGACAAGATTAAATACAAACTCACAAATGTTCATAGTTAATTCATCATCACCTTATTCACTTCACCCGCAAAAGATTATATGCACAAGAATATATACAAATTAAATACAAATTATATAAAAATAAAATAGATAGAAGCTTTTAAGTAATTTACAGCTCAATCTATTTCCCAAGAACAAGGATATCGAATGAGTTTGGAGAATAGAAGAAGCCCAAGTTGTTACCTCCAATCAGTGACGGGGAAGAGCTCGAGGCGAGGGCTGCTGGCGGCCAGTCGATCGTCACCGACAGGAAGAAACAGGGACGTCCGCATCTCGTGCCTCGCCGAAAGAACTAGCAGCTAGCGAATCGAGGCGTCGGTGGAAGAAGTCGCGTCGAGAAGAAGACGAACGTGATGGCGAGCTGCTCCGATCTGTCAAAGATGCACCTTGGCGGAGGAGTTTGCTGCTAGGCTGCTAGCAGATATAGGTGTCACCGGAAGGTGGTCGTGCCGGGAGGAGATTGAAAGCCAGCTCCAGGAGGAGGTAGAGACCGGTGGTGGGCAAGGCGAAGTGGGGAACGGGGATGCGATTTCGATCTCCCAGACCAGCTGAAACCCTACAAAAACTGGGGTAGACGATAGCGTTTGGATAATATGGCTGGTATCTCCCATTCTGGTTGAACCACCGAAATTCCCAGTATTGACTGAAGGGTTATGCCGGTGGTATTCCAGCCGGTTTCATGATCGGTATCGGTTGGACCTGGTTCAACCAGTCGGCATACCACTGGCAGTCTGGCATGACAACCATGCTCTTAACGAAGATCCCGACTTTCTCTTATGCCAGTTTGGATTTCGACGGCCGATTGGGAGGTGAGAATTTCATTTTCCACTAAGGATCCTATTGGTGATGCTTATAGAAAAAAAGCCATGCGACGGAATTTTGAGTGGAATATCAAATATTCTGACAAAAAACACCCCATGTCATATGAAAGAATGTTGGAGACGGATGCCGGTGGGAGCTTCGAGCTACATGGATGAAGAAAAAGTTTGCTTGGTTGATTTACATGGTGCAGAACAACAACACCTGCTCCTCCTTCATTCTTTCCCAAGACCACCTCCAACTAAATGCAAAGAAATTGAGTGCCACTATTAAGCACTTAATCAAGGCACAACCAGACATCACCATCAAAGTTATCGTGGCTGAGGTGAAAGGTCTTCATTCATACACAATAAGGTACAAGAAGGCATGACATGGAAAACAAAAGGACATGGCTGACATGTATGGCGACTGGGATGACTCATACACTCTCCTTCCTAGATTGATGAAGGAGTCTAACCCCGATATTGTTTTTATGTCGTAGTTCAACAATGTAGAAACCATGGACCAAGTTCGGGTCTAAAATGAGCTTATTTTCACTGCTTATATTGGTCATTCAGGCCATGCATTGATGGGTCCGATTTCTGCCTTCCAGCGATCCAATTAGATGACACCTTCCTTTTTGAAAAGTACAAGGGAACCCTTCTTATTTCCACTGGTGTTGATGGGAATATGTAGATTTTTCCATTTGCATTTGCTTAGTTGAGGGGGAGAATAATTTAAGTTGGGCTTGGTTTTTTCGAGTAACTATATGACAACGTCACATAGCAACAGGGCATCACGATCATTTTCGACCGACACGTTGGGATTAGACATGTCGTGTATGACTTTCCTAATGAATGGGGGTGGACGTGGCATTGGTGCATTCGCCACTTTCTAGCCAATTACAACACAAATATGACACGAAGATTGTCAAAAATTCTTTGTGGCATGAATGTATATTTTTTTGGTATCATGTTCCTATTTTTTGTGCCTAGATTTTATCCTATATTAAATAATTTATATTGTTTTCCATCTTGAAGTGATTGCTAACCAACCCAAAAAATATGAAAAGAAGATGAAGATTATGTGACATATAAACCAGGAGGGGGCAACATGGGATGAGCAGCAGGGTCTACACATGTGGACCTTTCATATAGATGATAGAGTTAGGTTCGGGAGCTCCACTACTAACCATGGTGAAAATATAAATGGAGTGTACGAAGGCCTTCAAGCAATGCCTATTTCAACAATAGTGGAGCTGACCTACTAGAGGGCCAACGAGTGGTTTGTCAAAAGAACATAGCACCACTGGCTTGCTTTGTACCCAGCCTCGAGCATCCACATAGCTGTCGATACATCGTAGCTAAATAGTCGATCCACAACTCTTTGCCCCGATCACGTCCCAATCACCAAGGAGCAATGGTAGCCACATGAAATTTATCCACCTATTCGCCTTGTTTGGAAACAACACTCCACCAACCAAGGTGATGAGATAAACGCGGGCATACCGCTCCACTTGATCTTCTCGGGTGAATGCATCCAACTGATCACCTCCTCCGTTATATGATCAACGAGCCACAGGATTGATACTTGACCCACATGAAATAGCGGTTGACGATGTCCCTCTATTTTCGCCGGCATGTTGAATCCCAAATGCTTAAAATTCAGTGGCCCCCAATGATCAGCGACTCAATGAGGATGGCGACATCTCGCAGTGTGATCGTCATTTCCCCCTCGAGAAAGTGGAAGGTATATGTCTCGGAAAGCCACCTCTTTGACATAGTTGTGAATAGTTCGTTGTCAATCTCCATCTTCACGACATGTCCAACCCCCGCCCTTTCTAGATAGGGCGAGAGTCGACCGTGAAATGGGGGCAAGCGCCTGGTCCTTCTATGGATGATGTGAACAAGTGCTAAGAAAAAATGCACAGTAATTTTTATAGGAACGTTTTAAAATAATTACAAAATAGGATTTTAAAGGTAGGGCGTGCCTACCGGGTTGTGGTTCTAAATCGCATGGGATCAATGATTTGCTTGCTTGATTAAATATTGTGCATCCCTCAGGCTAGGTTGGTCATACAATCTAGGATCGTAAATATCTGTCGCCATCAATCATTTCAATACAATCATATAATATTATTGATTGTAAACAAATCATGAAAATACAATATGTTCAAATACAATGAAAACTTTTTTTTTAGTATTTTGGGCAAAAATCATAAGTATTCAAAAAAAACCCTTTAATCATGGTTATTTTACTAAGACAGTGGTCTTATAGCTTCGGTCATGATTCACCTTGATAAATAACAAAAAAATATAAAATATATGACGTATCTATGAGTCTCTTCGCCAATTTTTGGCAGAAGCGGGACGGAGGTTCAGCCGGGTTTTTAGCGGGACAAAGTTTTTTCAGAACTCAAGAAAACATGATCAGATGTGGAAGATCCGCAATCACAGAGCATACCGGTATTCCTTGAGTGGCGAGGTGAGGAAGATTGTGGTGTTGGTGGTGTGAATGAAATGAGGAGGAAGGGTGTCTATTTATAGGCTGAAGGGGAGCCAAGATCGCGTTTGTCACAGGTGGTGTGCGTCTGGAGTGTAGGAGAGATCGCGCCTGGATCGAGGCCTTCGAAAGCGATCAACGATTGATCACTTTCCACCTCAGCTATCCGCTCCTCCCCTTTCCAAAATCGCATCCCACGTTAGCGTTCAACGTCATTGGTAATAGCTAATTGGGTCTCTAAAAAATGATTAACACGGATCGCGTCCTTGAAAAGCGATCGAGTGGTTAATTGCTTGCCATGTCAGAGATCCAATCTGATCGACTTCGACAGAAGGAATCTTTCCTAAATCGCGTTTGGGTAAGGCGATTTACATATAGATCGCCTTTGTTGGATGTGATCTAGGGGAAAACATGTGTTTTTATAAAAACTACTGTATTTGGAGATTTTTTTAAAGAACTAGTGTATTACGTGAAAAACCCCAAAACAAAAAGCATAATCGCTGACCACAACAATGATAAAAAAAATGTGAACGACAACAACACCCAAAAAATTGACGGTGGTAAGAAAAAAGACAAAAAAAAAACAATAGAAAGATATAAGAAAAAAACTTTGAATCGCAAATAAAATCTACAAAAATTGAGTAAGGAAAAAACATGAAGTCAGATGGACAGAAAATCGCTCAGTCCAAGAGATAAAAAGAGGAAAAGGAAGAGACTAGAGAGAGAGTTGAAGAGACACTGAAAAGAAACTAGCGGAGAAAAGAAGAACTAGTCTCTCTCCCATCGCCAACCATGACATCATCAAAATAAAATATTAAAATACAAACAAAAAAAACTCACCCTGAAGCTTCCTTATAAGAGCCTTCATATGACATGGGAATCAAAAGGTCATTTTAATTTTAACAGATTGCCCTTAATCTCCAAAACAACGAAGTCTTGATAAGTTTTTGAGCTGATCTTGACCGTTACTAGCATATGTGATCATGGGTATGATCCTACGTTTACGGTCGTGATTTTGAGATCACGATCAAAGTTGATGCTTGTGATCTACCCTCTCCTGGCCGTGAACCACTCAGTGTCTTGTAAAAAAAGATCACAATCAAACAGGGGGTACATCACGACCGTGGTCTCCAACTTCTTGATTGTGATGTTCAAGACCTAGCTCACGTTCATGGATCATTATAAGAACCTGAACATGATAGCATCTAACAATGAGGGTATGATCATGCCCAATTTAGGTGGTATTAGTTTTATATTTTGAGTCTATATGCAATGACAACCTACTTGTACCTACCATAGTACCAAATAAAATATCTAACATATAGATAGCTTATGATAATCTTTAAGTTTAGGAACTCTTCGTCACTGAGGACATTATATGATCTTCATATGGTGACTATCCTAAATAATGGCTTAATGAGTATCGTTATTTAGTTTCTGAGCGATCTCCTTGAGATCGGTCCGACAATATTTCTTGCTATAACTTTCATACTTATGTAGAACATCGTTAAATCATCCTACATGCCCGTCTTTTTGCATTGTGTCAATCCATAGCAACAAAATAGTTGACTATAGTCTATAGGCAATATATAAATTGAATCCAAAATTTGTTCTATCCAAACATAATACAAATACATTACCCTAGGTCACTAAAACGTTTATGTTTCGCATTTTAGCCGATCAACTTTAGTTAAATGTTTGGGTAGTAGCTTTCAAGCAATGCTTGTGAGACTGTAACGAATGTTATATCGAAAATATCATTATAAATTATGTTTTAATGAAATTGTGATAATCGTAATTCGACCGTTACATAACACATAAATATTATCTAACATTTGACGTCTCGATACCTTATATTTTCGGTCCAACCGGACTATAGGTTATGCTTTCTAACCCATTGCTTTCAAGTCCGGAGGTTGCCAACACAACACGCAGCGCAACAACAGTGAATATATATAAGAAAGACGAGAGAAAATTCCATAGTCCAGGGTCTAGAGAGAGAGAGAAAAGACGTGGGATTTGGGTAGTGATTCGGCGGAGTTAATCGGTGGGAGAATCCAGTGGAGGCGAAGCGATTTGATGAATAAAGAAAGTAAGAAAGGGATTCTTGGTGAGGATAGATAGACCAGGCGGTTGATATTTCGACTGGGGTTGGGGACGGAAAGTGAATTTTTGGAGCAGAAGGGCGTGGAAAAGAGAAGTGGATAAAGGAGAAAGCCAAAGGCATTGGCGTTGGAGCTTCGTCCTTTAGGGACGGAGGAAGGAGAAGTTTCTTCTAGCCCGAGGACGATTTCTGAAGGAGACTGGTCCACATCAGGATCGTTCTCTGCCATCAGTTCTCCAGGTCTGTGCTCCGAGTTGAAGTCTTGGGAGATCTTTTTTCTTGAAAATTGATGATCCGCTGCTAGCCCATTTTGTATATTTAGGGGGATAGTTTCTAGTTCTACTGTGTATTGATGATATTTTTCTGTCTGCTTGCGTAGGAAGTCCTCCCTTGCGATTACTCAGACAGTTCCTCTATAACATCCAGCAATTGATTTGTGCTTCTTCATTTGTATGATATATGGGCTGAGTTGCACATTTCATGGGAGGTGTAGAGGACGATGAACCAGCATCGAAACGTATGAAATTAGCCTGTAGAGAGTTGAAAGGCAATCCAAACGATTCTTTGCTATCAGAGCCAAGTTTTGGGTCTTCAAGAGACTTGATGGCCCGCCTCCTGCAATCTGAAGAGGATGAGGTCATTGGTTCAAAAGGGGTCATTAAAAAAGTTGAATTCGTCCAGATAATAGCCAAAGCCTTGTATTCTCTTGGATACAAGAAGAGCGGTGCCCATCTAGAAGAAGAGTCAGGCATACCCTTACACTCCTCTGCAGTGAACATGTTTATGCACCAGATTCTTGATGGCAATTGGGGTGAAAGTGTTGCTACGTTACATAGCATTGGGTTAAAGGATGAAAGTACTGTTAAGTCGGCCTCTTTTCTGATACTGGAGCAGAAATTTTTTGAGCTTTTGGACGGGGGCAAAGTCATGGATGCTCTGAAAACTTTGAGGACTGAGATTGCTCATCTGTGTGCTAGTAGCAATCAGCTTCGGGAGCTTTCTTCAAACCTTGTGTCTTTTTCACATGGTGCTTCAGTGGGGTCTTCTAATCAGGTTAATCTGAGGGCCAAGTCTCGGCCAAAGCTGCTGCAGGAATTACAAGAGCTTCTTCCCCCGACCATTATGGTACCAGAAAGGCGGTTAGAACAGTTAGTTGAGCAGGCTCTGACCTTGCAGCGAGATGCCTGCGTCTTTCACAACTCATTGGACAGAGAAATTTCATTGTACACAGATCATCAGTGTGGAAGAGATCAGATTCCATCTCGAACACTACAGGTTTGAACATTTTTACAGCAATGTTGCTTCTTTCTGAACTACTTTTCACTCTCATACAATTCGTAAATGCAATGAGCTTTATAAGGCCACAGTTTGCCTTGTAGTTGAGAAATGCTTCCTTGGTATTGTTAATGAGATGTAAAACTGATTATGTAAATACATTTTGGAGACTGTTTGCAGTTTGTACATTTGTTAGAAGTGAAAATAAAGCATGTCTATTAATGGTTGTAGTTGTGGTGTCAACTGCAAATAAATCTTTAGGTTGTAGACTATATGAAAGTTGGTCATAAGATCCCATTATTGGAATCATTGAACTGATAACATTTAGCGAGTGAGAGCTTGTTGTATTGATCCTTAAATTGCATGTGTGGGCTGAGGAGGCAGCCCTGAGATTTTTTATCGGTAAAAAGGGAAGGAGTCCTTTATCTATCTATCAGGGGGCCCTTATGGTAGTCCACAAAGAAGATCGAACTTAAATAGCTTACACAAGTTTGATTTGATCCTCACAGCTGATCTCTTAACAAGGAACCCTTCTCTAGATACCAGTTCTGACTTCTGAGCTTGAAACATGCATAAGACTAGAGATTCTTGACTGATAATCACGTTCGTTAGTTGTATTTTTGCACAAGGAATTGTTTAGACAATTTCTGCTGCAGAGTTTTTATGTATTTTTTGTGCTACTAAAGTTAAAAAGAGAGAACCACATTGAAGAAGGGTATGAATGTGTTAAGAAGTACAGCCATAAACTTTTTCTTCTCAATTTGTGTGGTTGTATATGCTGGGACAATACCCTCCATGTATAGCTGTTTTATTTCATGTAAAAAATTCAGATCCACCCAACTAAGATTTTTCTATAGTTCTATATGATATGTATGTTAATCTAGTTCACTCTCTGAGGTAGACTATTGATTATGCCATTTCCAACAAAAACTGTGTGTGGACCAGAACAGGGGTTAATACTTTACTTATCTGTTTGTTTCAGACTTGTTTAGATACTAATTAAATGCTTTTGCTGGCACAATTTCATTACGCCCTAATCCTTATTTTTTTTCTGGACAGATATTAGAAGCACACTCTGATGAAGTCTGGTTCTTGAATTTTTCTCATAATGGGAAGTATTTAGCTTCCTCCTCTAATGACCAGTCAGCAATCATATGGGAGGTACACATTATTTATTTTGGCATTGGAAAATGCTTGTAGCATTTTCTGGAGCTTGTCCACTTAAGGATTTGTTGTGGTGTTTTGGTTTCTTAAAGAAGTGTCCAAGTTAATATTGAACTTCATGTGTTTAATTAAGTCCATTAGAGTAAATCGCTTCTTCTTTTTTGGTTGAAAGTAAATCGCCTCTTCAAGTGGGTATTGAGAAGTTTTTTTTATGCTGTAGACATTTAGTTGTTCTCTCTTGTTATTTATTCACTTCCTCTATGAAATGGCTTCTGGTTTAGCCATTGAAGATCTTGTGCGTCTATGCATAGTTTATTTGAATGGAAAGTTTTTGGTTGGATAGTGTTCTTGTTGTCACAATGTGGTGTTGTGGATCATGGTGAAGGAAATTCATGGGGCACAAGCCATAACATACCTTTCGAAACAATTTATTTTTTAGTCTCCGCAAACAAAATTCGGACTATCATGTGTTAGTTGTTTGCCAATTTTTACTGTCTGTTTATGAACTCTGCACACGGTGTGGCCTGCAGCAGCCAGGCACACTAGCTTTATGTTTTCTAATCCTTGTTCTTGTTATCATTCTGTCTTCCTTCTTCAGTACTAATGATATTTTGCCAATTTATTTTTTCTCAGGTCGGTACAAATGGTGAAGTTTCTTTAAAGCATAAACTGTCTGGCCACCATAAACCTGTATCCTCTGTTTCGTGGAGTTCTGATGATGGTAAACTCCTCACTTGTGGCGTTGAGGAGTCTGTTAGATGCTGGGATGTGTCATCTGGTGAATGCCTCCATGTTTATGAGAAATCTGGGCCTGGTCTAGTTTCCTGTGGATGGTCTCCAGATGGGAAATCGATATTTTCTGGTGTTAATGATAGGAGCATATGCATGTGGGATTTGGATGGGAAAGAGGTAGAGAATTGGAAAGGTCAACGAACTCTCAGAATTTCAGATTTGGAAATCACTAGGGATGGGAAGCAAATTATGTCCATATTCAAGGAAACTGCAATTCTTTTATTCGATAGGGAAGCGAAGTCCGAGAGAGTGATTGAGGAGGACCAAACCATAACTTCATTCTCATTGTCAAGGGATAATAGATACCTGTTGGTTAACCTTGTGGGTCCGGAAATCCATCTCTGGAATATAGATGGCGATATCAATCTTGTCGCCAAGTACAAAGGTCATAAGCGTACCCGTTTTGTCATCAAGTCATGTTTTGGAGGGTCTGAACAAGCTTTTGTTGCCAGTGGCAGTGAAGACTCACAGGTATGAAAATTTCAGGCTGACAGCCACACTTGTTACTATTGAAACATAAATAGCTTATTATTTGTCCATAGAAACTTAGCCTTTGGTTCTTACTGGATATCCATCCTTGCATGCTTCAGTATTTTATGTACGTGAGGTTCTTTTAATTTCTGATTAACTTATTTGAAAGGGAAGTCTTTCTGTCTGGCAAGGATGTCTGCAGCGGCCTGTTGTAGTAGATTGGAAGGGGGTGCGATGAGAAATCTGAAAGTTTTTGTTGTGAAGCAACCATTCTCAGAGTCGTCCTCATTAGCATAATAATCACCCAAGTTTTTATTTTTAATCATTGATGATGATTTTTGGCAGGTATATATATGGCATAGAGGATCAGAGGAGCTGATAGGGAAATTGTCAGGGCATTCGGGATCCGTAAACTGTGTGAGTTGGAATCCTGTGAATCCACACATGTTGGCATCAGCCAGTGATGATGGTACAATTCGAATATGGGGCTTAAACAGTCATCTGCAGCAGCACAAGAAGCTGCAGCAGGTTCATAGCAATGGTGGTTCTATGGCTGCTGCCTACAATGGGAGAACTTGAACAAGACAGACGAAAAGATGGCGAAACGCCCATATAGTCAGTCCACTTCTTTGCTTTCCACCTTCACTAAAGGGTTCATCTACAAGTTGTGACCTTTTTACTTTGTCCCCTTGGTTTTCTTTCTTGTAATCTTTGGCACTGGACATTCATGTGAGAACTCAGAACATCATCATCCATCTTAATGGGAAGGAATCAGAAAGGCAGACTCGGATAATAAATATTTCGGTCTCTCCCGTGCTCTGATGTTTTCAGTTGATGTTCGGCTCCTGCCTTCATTCGGTTATTAAATGTCTCTCTGTCATATGTTGGATTGGTAGAAAAGCAAGCTTCGGGTGGCAGAGTATAGTATGGTAGCAGTGTACGAGTCACACACACATGAATCCTGATAATAATGTTGTTCATTGGAAAAGCAAAATGTGGTAGGCTGTTTCATTACTTGTTTCTTCTGACGCAATTGAATTGGCCCGTGAAGTCTTTGGATCCTATAAATAGTGGTGTGGGTTCAATTCTTTAAACTAATACTTAACTAATTTCTAACCCTTAGACTAATGTAGGTAGTTAATACTTAATAGATAATTGGCTTGCTCTAAACTACTATCACAATCGAAGGCCAAATATAACCAACGATCAGGTGTAGTATAGTGGAAGCAGGTAACAAAATTATCGACTCCTAGGGTCTCTAGATGTACCATTACTATAACTTCGGTTTGTTACTTAGCAAAACAAGGTTTAAAGATTAAAAAACTAAACTAGTCTAACAACTACTCTAACTAATTACAAGGTGGGAGCTCATTTAGACATTAATCCCACCGGTCCATACAGTATAACGATGTTTAGTACTACCCCAGATTAATTTATTCAATAACCAAGGAGAATCCTAGACTCGATTGGAATCCCCATTCGGGTTGTCCAATTCACTCAATTGCTCTACCCAGAAAAGGCGTACCAACAACCGACCTAGTCAACCAACACATTCATAACCTATTCCTACTAAAGGACGAAAACCCAATACGACACTATGTATCCAATCACATTCGTTCAAAGACCCACAATGCAGGATCATAGGTGCTCTATTAAACCTAGGGAGATATTTTCTCTCTTAGGTCAAAGCATATGATGAAGGCACGAATTAGTGACGTGTCAGCAGTTTGTTACTTTAATTACGTCATATTTATTATTATTATTGTTATTTGAGGATATTCATTGGGATTATTGAGAATATTTGGGGAGATTTGGGGTTATTGTGGTAGTTGTTAGGAGAATGAGACTATAAGTCTACGTATTATTGTCAATGAGAATTATTAAGAAATAAACAATCACTTAATCAAAGCATCTCATCTCCCTTCTCTCTATACTTAGCCAATCGGCTATTCCCTCCCTTTCTTCTTCCCACATCCAACTCCTTCCAAACCCTCTTCTGTACTCTCACAACCACCAATCCAATCTACTCCCTCCCACTCCTCACGTACACAAACCACCATAATCACCACCATTACCTTTCCCTCTTAATCACATAACCCTCCCTTGACACATGCACTCATCAACATAATTGATATGTAGTGGGATCAAGACTCAAACAAGTCATCATAAACATCAATCAAATAGATAATATGAGTAATCAATCATAGGATTGTCACATACATCAACAACCATCCAAAATCTAGAACTAGGGTTCATCAACCTAAGTGGAGGAGAACTATTCCATAGAGAGGAGAGAGAAAACAATATAAAGCTCAAGATCTTCAATTTTCATCTCTAGGCTTGATCTTTTACCTCCAACGGGGCTGGATACATCCAAAATAGCTGCAAGAACCCTCCTAGAATACTCTCCCTCTCTTTGGAATGCCCTTGGGTTTTTTTGGTCGGAACCCAAGCTCCCCCATCTTAAAATCGCAAAAAACAGCTTTATACTGCAGTGGTGGATGGTAGCATAGGGCAAGCAAGAAATAAAATTTATCGAACCATGGTGATCTAGGTGTACCCTACTTCGAGGTTTAGGTTTTTTTTTATCTAATCAACCTAGAATAGTGATTAGGGAAAACGAAACTAACTAACCTAGCTAACCACTAACCTAGCTAATTACAAGTGTTGGAGCCTTGTTAGGTTTGAATCTCCCTAGTTCCATCATTCGGATCAAGGTTGAGTACTATCCTAGCTTGACCGACCCAATTTTATCTACCAAATAGGAGCTAGGTTCCCTCGGGTGTCCACTCGAAATGACATAGTGGTGTATGGTAGTGCTCTATTCAACCTAGGGTTTTCTATACCGTCAAGACCTCAATCGTAATGGTGGACGATTTAGTTAACACATCATCAAATAAGATATTGAGGCGTATGGAAATCATCAGTATGAAAGGAAGGGTGCAAGGAGCGTGGCCAACTCAAGTTGTATCTTAAGATAGGAGGCAAAGGAGGTTGGGTCTGTGAATGATAAGCTAAGAATGATTCCTAAGGCTCTCATGATCAAGTATCTCGTTGACACGATGGATACTAGTTCGTGAATCAGTTAACGAACTCCTCAGATGTTATCGAAGAGATTTTCATCACCAATCTAGAGAAGGAAGGAGGAACGTTTGCCAAGGTCGATGGAGGTAGAATAATATGTGTGATGACTTCTACTCTAAACACCAACAAAGATGCATCAATTAAGTAGGAGTTGAACGAGAATAGGGTTTCAAGGACATGAAACTTGGTATATGTGGTGGACAGATGGAGGTCATGGGTTTCTTCTAACGAGAAAGGAGCCGCGAAGGAAACTCAAAGAAACCAACTCGTAGGATCGGTATTGGAATAATGTAGTAGAGCACGACACACATGTGGTTCAGGAAAATTAAAGGATATAGTCGTCCATCACTAGGAATCCCATGGACGTCCTAAAAGAGTATGTGAAGCTCAAGATCGAGCAAACAAGGAAGCAAGATGTCTTTACGAGATTAGAGAGGAAAGTACGATCGGTTCAGCAAGGGAAGATATAGGTTTGCATGGACAAAGTCGATTAAGATCAAACGCACGGAGTGATGGTAGCCACCAAATTTCGAGGGAAAAATTCCTATAGGTGGGGAAGAAATGTGATACCTCGATATTGATTTAGGCTCAATAACAAGTGTTGAATAAGTTGAACCAATTAATCAAACTAAAACGGTACAATCAACTATTCGAGATAAGCAAAGAACACCATTAAAGTTCAGATAGCGAGAATAAATTCTTGTGGCAAGGAAACACAAGAATGATGTTGGCAGAGGAATGAGTTTCAACTAAATTTCAGGGACAAAATTTTCCCAACGGGGGGGGGGGGGGGGAGAAATGTTACACCCCGTCCTTTTCTAAATCGAAAAGAAAATTTTACATCCCGACCAAGATAACTTCAATCAAACACAAGGTCTCTTAATAAAAATGTTCACTTCTCAGTCGCTATCCTACAACTCCAATTCAGAGAACAAAAATTTTATAAGTCGGGAGGAAATATAACAACTCGAATTTTGAAATTTGGTTCTACCAATAATAACGGAATGGGTTGGTTCGAGAATTACAATTAAGTCTTGATTTTAATCATAATTCTTATATTATGATTCTAATTAAGGGGCTTTGTATTCTAATTAAAAGCCCCAACGAATCCCCTCCACTCTCACCCGTAACTCTTACACTTTCTCGGCTCTCTCTTAATCCCCCTAATTAAACCCCAACCATACTCTCTCTTATTTGGATCCTATCCCATTAAAACCCAAAACTAACCTACTGCAAACCCCAAAACTAACCTACTGAAAACACATATCATCTCTCTTTCTTATTCCTCCACTGCAACGAAGCTAAGGCAACTCACTCCCTCCACCAACTCAGCCTTCCCCATTCATCCATGAGGGGTGGGCATTGAGTGGGTCGGATGGATTTTGACCATAAAATGTACTTATCCGCGATTAAAAGAATTGACAATTTTAACACACTGCCCACCAACATTTAGTCTCGGGTTGGATTGGGTCGGATGAATGGCGAATGATGCAGGTATGTGCGGGTTCACCCAAATCACAATGTACATAATATAAAGGAGTCAATTTGATATGATCCATTTATATTTCAGAACCCCTGTCTGTGTAATGTCAATATGTAAAATAAAAATTTATTTCAATATCCATTCACCCTCCAAATTTGAGATCCACTTCAAGTAGCTAGATAATTGGTGGAGAGTTATCGGGCAGAAGCAAGAAGATGGAAATTCTATTATGGAGGAGTTTTCTACGAATGGAGATGATTATCAGGTGCAGGAAACTAAAAAAAATAATTCAACGGAGGAAAGAGAGTGTATTTGGGCACAAGAATCAGAGGAAAAAATATAGGAAAGAAGAGGAAAATCGAGATTTGGAAGATTGGCTTTGAGATTCGATCTCCAAAAGTAGCCCTAGTTTCTGGTAGTGTCTCCACTCTCCAGCGCCAACAACTTTGTTCTTTTAGGTGTTGGGTTGAGCGGGTCATCCGCGCACCCGCCCACAACCCATCCGCCACCCGATGGATGCCTCCCAACACAACCGTCACCCACCCACATAACGAAATTCGGGTTAAATACGGGCGGATCGGCCCAAACCTGCGGGTGACCCGCCTGCATGCCTAGCCCTAACAACTAGTAGGAAGAGAGAGCGGTAATGTCCATAGCCGTGATGATGCTTGGTGATAAACAACCAGACGAGGTTACGGTCAGGGCAATCCTTTTTCCGTCACATGACATAGATACATAGATAGTGAGAGCCAAGTAAGGTTGAGCTTTGTGACATAGGGCTGGGGAATCATGGAGGACAGTCGACAAACAATGCCATTGGAGGCGTTTGATGCAGCCTGGTCCCGCGATGGCACGTCTGGTGAATCCATGGAGGCAATTACAGGTGGCGCTGGCAGGCAGAAGGCACGTCTGGTGTGATTGGAAGCTTGTTCCATTCTCCTTCAACTGAGGACGTAGTCCATCTACTAAGAGCAAGGATGTAATATACATAAAAGTTAATGACAGTAATAATAAAAAGGAAAAAAAGGAAACTAATCCCACAAGCACAAACCAAAAAACGGCCGCCATAAACCATTTTGAAAAGATGCATCTCCTCCCAACCCTAGAACTTCCCACCATTGATCCTCTCCCTCTCTGTCGTTCTCTCCCACCGTCGCCGTCCTCTCTGCAGTCGTGTCTCTCTTGTCCGGCCACAATTCCCTCGTCCGTAGCTGGCGAGCGGCGGATGGCGCAACCACCGCTTAGTGCTCCGACGATCCCAGCTTATTCGTTGCCCCGTCGTTGCCTTTTCCGATCGACGAACACGACCGACGTCTGGTGGTTGAGCAACCGGCGGTGGCATGGAACGTGCACTGCCTTTTGATTTTGGTATGAAAGTTTTTATGTTGTTTGGGTGATATACATTGGTGAAAGCACCTTAATTGTTTTTTTCGTTGGTTGTGGTTAGATGATCTCCTCTCAAGTTGAAAGCTTAATTGTTGATAGGTATTTGTGATCTCGTCAGTTTTTTTTTTGTTATCAATGATATTAATAACGAAATGTGAAAATGTTAATATGGCATGGAAGAAAGCTGATATGTAGTGGTGATGATGTTGTTAAATCGATGTAGTTACCGGTTAATAATTGTATAATTAATAATAGGTTAGTGTTCGGTTATTAAGGTGTAATAATATGGATTGATAATGTGGTTGAATATTATTAAAATTGTTAGTGTAATGTGTTAATAACGTTGTTGGGTACATCAGATTAAAGGCTTCTCGTAGTATAATATTGATGTAGTTAAATAATCCAAGTAGTAAAATTAACAATAGGTTAGTGTTCGGTTAATTATGTATAATAGTATGGGCTCACAATCTTGGTGAACTTGAAAACTATATTAATAGTGTAACGTGAAAATGTTAATAATGGAGGGAACAAAGTTGAAATGTACTGATGATGAACACATTTTCATATCGATATAATTTTTTATTAATAATTGCAACAATATAATTAATAATAGTTGTGTGATCTATTAATGAAGTTTAATAATATGAGTTCATAACGTGGTTGTATACTATTAAAATTGTAACTTTAGTGTGTTAATAACGTTGATCAAAACCTTAGATTAAAGGCTCCCCGTATTGTCATGGCAATGTAGTTACCCGTTAATAATGTAAGTAATAAAATTAATAATAGTGTACTGGTCGGTTAATTATGCTTAAAAATATGGGCTGGCAATGTTGCCGAAGTTGAAAATTCTATTAATAAAGTAATTGAAAATGTTATTAAGGGAGGGAAAATATTTTAAATGTACTAGTTATCACGTTTTCATAGCAATATCATTTCTTGTTAATAATTGTAGTAATATAATTAATAATAGTCGCGATGTTGGTTAATAAGGCATAATAATATGAGTGGATAACGTGGTTGAATATTGTTAAAATTGTAACTTTAGTGTGTTAATAATGTTGTTGGAAACCTCCGATTAAGTAATCCACGTATTGTCATAGCGATGTAGTCACTCGTTAAGAATTCAAACAATAAAATTAACAATAGTGTAGTGGTGGGATAATTATTTAAAAAATCTTTATCAATGTGTGATTTTTAATGGATCGAATTTATTCATTTTGTTCTTTAACTGTCGCATTATTAACCTTTTATCCACCATTTTAACAATTTCCACATACATTCGCTTTTGCAGTGGTTTTCCCTTTGTGCATCGGCATATACTTTGTTGTCTATTGTGTTGATATACGAAAGAAGCAATTCCAATTTATGCACAGTTTTCCTGAAGTGTGGGAAAAATAACAGTACAAACTGATGGGGAAGAAATTTGTCCAGTACGTCATTGCTTTTTGTGGCTGGCAAGTGAAGTGAGAGATAAATTTCGATAAGTTCACATGGGAGAATGTCCTTGGGTTCAGGAAGTCAAGCGGCACTTCCTATGGTGTTTATGCTCTCACTTTCCTAGAGTTTTGGAATGGTGCAAGAGAGCACGGATGGAAGTCCTTGTGGAATAACCCCGTCTGCATCCGCATGAGGAGAGCTGAATGCTAGTTTATTTTTGACATTTTTAGGGTCGATTGTCATTTGACGTTTTATTATTCCATGGTTCGAAACATACATTGATATGTTCTATTGGCGAAGTTAGTCATATGAGTTAATTATCAATTTTTCTGCGATGAATTTATCAATGCAATAGCAGAACAATATTAATAAATATCAAACCATAATTAATGAGTACAGTCGAAATAGCAGAACATTATTAATATATCATTTTTTTGGGATGAATTTTTTAATGAAATAGCATAACATTATTAATATATCTCAAAGCATTATTTATAAATACACTCGAAATAGCAGGCCACAATATTATATATTCGGGAGCAACGTTATCAACATTTATGCATATGATTATCACTGTCATTAATGTTATCAACTATTACACAATTTCAGCATCATTTGCAACATTTTCCTCGTCATTATCAATGTCTCTTGCCCCTACTCTTATTGAAATCTTCCTTCACCTCACTTACAAAAACATCATGTGAATGCAAAGTAACATACCGACTGCAAATCGTCCTGACCACCTCTTACGCGATGTATTCTTTTGTACGCGACATATTGTGTAGCACTAAAAATAATACAAATTACACATAAATATATTTATAACCTAAGACTCGATAAATAATAACAACAACAAAAAAATGTTGAGCATGATAGTATAGTGAATGAACTTAAAGTACCAACGAATTGAAAACAAAAATTCACTATTTCTAATGTCAAAAACAAAATGAAACATTAAAAAATATACATGGCATATAATAACATTTTTTTTTTCGTTGAATCAGTTGCTTTTATTCCAAGTAAACCGACACAACGAAGCGAGACGAATCTCGAGTACAGCAACAATCTCTACCGTATCAAGCTACTAACAACTATGCAACTGTCAGGAAACAGGGAAAGAACCAAAAAGTGAACCTGTCTACAAGTATCCCAACTCTTCTAGTATGTCTCTGTAACTCCTATTGCCATAGACTATAAATTGCAAGTCATCACGAATCAGGTCTGCCACCTGAGCAGGAGCACGACGCTGAGACCCATGAATCACACCACATCTCTCTTTCCATGTATAAGTCACCATCAAGCACCACATCAGACCATGCCACAGTCTTGTTCTCGATGTCCCAACCTTCTCCATCGCCCTCAACATCTGCTCCCAGTCATTTCGCAGCAGCTTTGTACACTGCAGTTCACCTGCAAGCTGTTTCCAATAAGAACAATGAACAAACAAGTGATCTCTGCTCTCAAGTGAAGAGCTGCAAAGCTGGCATGATGCATCACTAATTTTCCCCCATCTCTGCAACTTATCTCTCGTAACAATAGCCTTCTTGACAATTAACCATACTATCAGACTACAACGCGGGGGACAATTCTTGCCCCAAACCAAACTGTACCAGGCAACTTTGGGAGCCTTATGTCGCAGGGTTTCCCATACCCTCTTAGTAGAATAGACCATCATTTCTTTCGAGTCCCAGTAAACAGTACCATTCTGATTCTTCATCCAGGGATAGATGATAGACCTTAACTTTAGCAGTTTTCTCCAAGCCCATGAACTACTAGCTTGCACCCTTACTGACCACAAGTCCAAATCCCTGCATTTATACGTTTGCATCCATGCTACCCACAAGGTCCCAGAATTCATAAGAAACAGCTATAGTAACCTTACACAACAAGCCTGATTCCAAGCTCCTAAGTCCTTCACCCCTAAACCCCCTTCCTGCTTAGGCAGAGAAATAAATTCCCAAGCCACTTTCGCCCTGCCTTCAGCAACACCATGCCATAAGAACTGCGAGCAGACTTTCTGAATCCGTTTCAAAGCTAGTTTAGGAATGACAAACAATTGCATCCAGAACTGAACTATACTAAGAAGCACTGAGTTCAGGAGTTGTAACCTCCCTGCATATGTGAGCTTTTTAGCTCGCCATGTTTTAATGCGCTTTGTGATTTTATCCACCAAATTATCAATCTCTGAGGAAGAAAGTTTACCTGCCAGAAGAGGCAGTCCCAGGTATCTGACAGGTAAGGCCCCTTCCTGGAACCCTGAAAGCTCCAGCGCATTGGCTTTGTACTGAACTGACTCACCCCCAAAATATATTTCGCATTTAGCTGGATTACACTTGAGACCTGACACTCTATAGAACTGGTTGAGAACTTCCTTTACCTGAACAATTGCTTGAGCAGAACCTTTAGTAAAAATGAGGAGATCATCCGCAAAGCATAAGTGATTCAACTCGACTTTCTTACACAGAGGGTGAAAAGGCACTGCTCCTGATAGACTTGCCTCCTTCAAGAGTGTGGATAAGCCCTCCATGGCTATGGTGAACAGGTAGGGTGACAAGGGGTCACCCTGCCGAACTCCCTTCTTAGCTCGAAAAAAGCCACAAAGACTACCATTTATGTTAAAACTGTAGTGTGCAGTCTGTAAGCAAGTTCTAATCCATAACAGAAACTTCTCAGGGAATCCAATAGTCTTCATCATAATGAACAGATACCTCCAATTTACAGAGTCAAATGCCTTCATTATGTCCACTTTTATTGCACAGCGAGATGAGAGATGTTTTCTATTATAACCACTTACTAACTCCTGAGCTAACAGAATGTTATCCATAATGCTTCTACCTTTAATAAAAGCAGATTGGGAGCTGCTTATGATTAAAGGCATTACTTCACGGATTCGAGCTGTTAAGATCTTAGCTATGACCTTGTATAGGATGTTAAGGCAGGAGATAGGTCTAAAGTTTCTAAGAGTATCAGCATTAGTAACCTTAGGCAACAAGGACACAGCAGCAGAGTTGATGCCACTAGGAAGCATACCTGTAATGAAGAAGCACTGAATACCCTTGACTACATCTTCTCCAATAACAGCCCATGCCTTCTTGAAAAAACCAGCAGAGAATCCGTCTGGTCCTGGGGCCTTCTGTGCATTCATACTAAACACTGCAGCCTTGATCTCATCAGTGGTAACATGCTTAATCAAACCTGCACATTCTTCTTGGGGGAGCTTGTGTCTAACCAGCTTTTGAATAGCCTCAATACATGGTGTAATTTCTTCATTGGTTTCCCCTAGGAGCCTTTTGTAGAAACCTAGCACTTCATCTACTATCTCCTCCATTTTATAGACTTCCTCCCCGGACTCCTTAACCAATTTTCTTATTGCTCTTTTAGAATTCCTTATTTTTACAGCCTGGTAGAAGAAGTTGGAACACTTATCACCCACTGTCAGCCAAGATACTCTTGACTTCTGCCAGCAGAAGCTTTCATATGCTTTTGATACTTGAATAAAGTGATCCTTGGCCTGCACAACTTTCTCAAAACTTACTGCAGAAGGATCAGAATAGGCTTGAGCATTAGCACTTTGATATGCCTCTGCAGCCACCTTAACCTGATCCTGTAGATTCCCATAAACTTCTCTGTTGAACTTTTTGAGAGCCTGCTTCACCTCTTTCATTTTCTTCTGCAGGATCTGCCATGGATTCCCAGAAGCTTCCACCTGCCAAGCAGCCTCAACCACATCTAGAAACTTGGGATGCTCTGACCAGAACTCGAAATACTTAAACGGTTTAGGCATGGTTTTAATTGGAGCAGCTGTACTAACCTGTATCCCACAGTGATCTGAGAAATTGCCTGGAATCACCTCTACTACACAGTTCTGAAATTTCTCAATCCATTCCAAATTAACCAACGCACGATCTAACTTCCTAGCAATAGGGTTACTAACTTGTCTGTTAGTCCAAGTAAACTGTGGCCCTACTGTTCTATGATCTAGTAATTCCATGTCCCCAATCCATTCATTAAAATCACCCATACTGCTAGTTAGTTGCTTCTGATTTGATGTTTCCTCTGGACTTCTTACAGTGTTAAAGTCACCCCCAATGATCCAAGGAAGCCCCACAACTTTATACTTGGCAATCTCCCTGTACGTTGCCTGTCTCTCAGCTTCATCATTCGAAGCATATACTGCCGTCAAAAAGACCCTATCCTTGTTTACATCCTCCACCACACAATGCACAAAATTTTTACTAGGCTTAATCACATGAATCTTGACCTCTGGAACCCAGAACAACCAAACCCTTCCCAAACTAGAATCCACACATTCAATACATCTCTCCCATCCTGCAAAAACTTCCTCAACAGCATCTTTAGCTTTCTCTGCTTTAATTCTAGTCTCTAATACTGCAACCACATCTACTTTGTTTCTATGAAGGACTTGCATCAAGTCCTTCTGTTTGGAGGTTTTATTAAACCCCCTCACATTCCAAAACAATACAATCATCTAGAAGTTGAGGGTTTCCCCCCACCTCCCTTCCACTGATCCCTTTTCACCTCTTTCTTCTTTGGGGCATCCATAACCTTACCTGATTCCTTGTCTCCTAGCTGGCTTAACACATTGAAAGAAGAGGGTGAGGCTTGGATAGTACCACCTGTTTTATCTGGCTTCCAGACTCTCGGTTTAGCACCATTCACAACTCTTTGGAATTCATCTTCAGTTGGCAATTTTGGTGAAGCAGTTCCAGCCACAGCCGCAAAGGACCTCTCCAAATTTTGTGGAGCAATCCTGCCCCCATCTAGTGAAGGGCTTGCAAAAATAGCCTGTAGCTGCGGATCAACACTTTCCTGTAACCCCTTCCCCTTAGCACTCTCTGTAGTAGCCACTGCTTTCTCCTGTGCCTCCACTGTAGTAACCACTGTATTCTCTGTAATAACCACTGCATTCTCCTTTGCAACCACTGGCACCCACTGTTTCCCCTGATGAGCAACACACGCCCCTGATACACCAAATATCTTGCATACTGAACAGACAGGAGGCAAATTACAATAGGAAACACCAATCCTGATGGATGAATCATCATCTGGCCACACCAGAACATGATCAGGACAGGCACTGTCTACAGTTAATTCGACTAGAACCTTAGCAAAACCATGACGATTCCCCATCCTAGTTGTGTGATCGACTCCCAGTGGAACTCCCACCCAACTAGCAATCCGGCTCAAACCCTGAAAATCGTTGTATTCCAACGGAACATTCGACAAATGAACCCAAATTGGGAGGGCTTTTCTCCCCAAATCTTCAACACTGATCCCAGGCACCCATGGACGAAGATAGAGCAAATTGTTGAACCAGAACCAAGGACCATTCTCCAAGATCCAGTCACACACCTGTTGATTCGGGAGCTGAATCAGCAACATTTTATCATAAAGAAGAGAAACCCTAACCAGACCGTCTCTTCCCCACAGCTTGTTGACCCAGCGCCTCAGGACATAGAGCGACGGCGGATCCTGTAAGAATTGCCCAACCAAGCAATTCTTCCAACGAGCTGCCCCCGCATCGCGAACCGCCTTAGGCATTCTTAGTCCACCGTTAATCACTTCCGGAGGGATATACATCAGGCGATTCGCTTCCGAGATGCCGAACAGCGATGCCCAGGGCTTCGTCGGAACGCCCCGAACATCACCACTCGATTCCTCTGATGCGGGTGAAGGATCAGCAGCACTCTCTCCACTCATAAGAAAAGAAGAAGAGGGGGAACAGAAGCTGCTCCGGCGCAGATGCCGGAGCTGGCCACAGGCAACGATGAACGGGAAAACCTAGTGCACCAGAACGCTCACTCTCTCTCTACTCTCTCTCTACACGCACCGATATAATAACATTATTAAAAAGGATTATGAACGCCATTAATAATAAAGCAGCATAATTAGTAACATACCTAGTTGTTGATAATGCCATTTTATAAAGTTACAAACATAAACTAAATTGTTAATAATGAAATAAATATGGTTATATTGTGGCCGGGAAAAAACATTGACCTAGCCCTTTAAAAGATTACAAATCATTGCGATCTAAATTGATAACAAACTGTATTAGTGCATCAATTTCGAGTACCAACAAATTTTAAAAACAATTTCATCTTTACTAATGTTAAAAAACGACCATAAGAAGTTAATAACGCAGTACAATGTACTTAAAAACATGTCCAATAACCTTAATAACAACAAATTTTTTTTTATAATCAACTTCTGGAATTTTATTAATAGCTTGCCATCTCCTTAGTCAAACTGTCTAGGAGGAAAATAGGTGGTCTAGAGTCCCAGACCTCTTGGGTCTCCCAACTACATAGAGAGTGGGCCATAATATGGGCCAGATTATTCCCAGCCCATTTAACAAAGCTCCATTGAATCTCCCCAACTCTTTGGGCCTCGGTCTGCAACTCTCTGATCACCTGGCCCGTCTCCAGCCTCGAGTATTCCACCCTCTGAAGCGCAACTTCCACCTGCTGGCAATCCATCTCCACCACCGCCCGGCGAAACCCGCTTATTTCCAGCTGCTTCAGGCCGAACTCCACCGCTTTCATTTCCGCGATTTCCGGTGGCCAGCAATGTCGCTCCCGCCGCACCGCTCTCCGAAGGAAGCCTCCATTCTCATCTCTCAGAACCATCCCCAATACCGTGCCCTGACCTTCAATCACCGCCGCGTCCACGTTCGCCTTCGCCCACCCAGCTGGCGGCCGCTTCCAGGTAATCACTTCTGCCTCTTTGATCTGCTCCTCCCTCTTATGGTATGATGCATACTCCTCCCAGTAGCTTAGAGCCCTCCCAACAACTTCCCACTCTTCTGCCTTCTTCCGATTGAACAATTGGTTGTTTCTCTCATTCCACATCATTCATAGAACCACCACAAATTGCTCCAGCATTTCGTCGTCTACCCGCTCCATAACTTCACACATCCAGCCACACAACGACAACCCTGGCTCCAATTCGAAAAGGTGTCTGAAATCCGATTGCCTCTAAACCCTAATTGCCCACTAGCATTCGCGAAATATATGATTTTGCGTTTCTTCCAGGTGGCAGAATGGGCATTCAACTGCCGCTTCCTCCTTCCTCTTCTCGATGTTTTTTCATGTTGGGAGAATATCATGGATCAGCCGCCATGTAAAGATTTTGACTTTTGCCGGTATCTTAAGCCGCCAGAGTCTTTTCCAATTCATGGGGTCGTAGATTTCCACTGCTTGCCCCTCCTCCTCCTTACCTCCACTAGTATCTTCATACGTATTTGACGAAGGACTTCTACTCTGCATTTTAGCCAGTCTATAGGTTGTCTTTACTAAGTAGTTACCTGTTCTTTCACAGCTCCACACTCGTTCATCCTCCATTGTCTGTCTAGGAATTGGAATTCCAGAAATGCGCGCCCGATCAATAGGGTTGAAGAATTGTTGTAGTAGACTCTGATTCCATGTTCGATCCTCATGGTCACTAAGATCAACTACTACCTTAAGCTCATCAATCTCCACCTCAGGCGTTGTCACCCTGAACCCATCCTCTTCCGCCTCTGGTATCCACTTCTCCCCCCAAATTCTCACCCCATCTCCACTGCATATCCTCCACCTCAAACCACTTTTAACTAGCTCCTGTGCTGCCATGATACTACGCCATGTATAACTTGGGTTATACCCTATCTTTGCCTCCTTCCATTCCTTCCATGGGATTCTGCGTTCCTCCTTCTGCTGTCCCCACCAAAAGCTCGAGATGGCCTTCCTAATCTCATTCAACACTCCACTCGGAATCAGAAACACTGACATCATATATGTAGCTTGAGATTGGGCCACCGCCTTAATCAAGATCTCCTTAGCCGCTACAGATAGGGTGAGCCCCTTCCAATTTTTAATCTTCTTTCTCACTTTATTAACCAGGACATCGAAAACTACCCTTTTTTCTCGCCCAATCACTGTGGGGAGGCCTAGGTATTTTGTATAATTGTCCACAATTTTCATCTGTAAGATGCCAGCCAACTCTGTTCTTTTGTTCAAATCCACACTAGGGCTGAAAATCAACTATGACTTCTGCATGTTGACCATCTGCCCTGATTCAGCCTCATACACTCTGAGGATCTCTCTTAGTTGTTGACATTCCTGCGAAGTAGCTCTCAAAAAGAAAATGTTGTCATCAGCAAAGAGTAGGTGGGAAATTTTAGGTCCACGAACTGTACCTTCAAACCATGAATTCTCCCCTCCTAAACTGCCTGTAGAGTTAAGGCTGAAAGGCCCTCCATACATATCAGAAATAAATATGGGGAGATTGGGTCCCCCTGTCTCAACCCTCTTTCTGGTGTAAACAAATCAGATTGGTGACCATTTACCAGTATAGAATAAGTCACTGTAGTTATACAGTGCATTATAATCTTGATCCATCTGTCTGCAAATCCCAATTTCCTCATCATGGCCTCCAGGAAGCCCCATTCCACTCTATCATACGCTTTAGAGATATCTAACTTGGCTTCCATTACCCCCATCTTTGCTTTCTTCTTTTGCTTCATTGCATGGAAGCATTCAAAACCAACTAGGACATTATCATTTATGAAGCGCCCCGGCACAAACGCACTTTGCTGCTCTCCAATAATCTGGTCAAGTACTCATTTAAGTCTATTTGCCAGAACCTTAGACATAATTTTATATAGAACTGATTGGTCTAAACTCCAAAGGGGTTTCTGGTTTCTTCGTCTTTGGGATTAATGCAATAATGGTGTGGTTGAGCTTCTGTGGGAACTCCTCCAGTTCCAGGTAGCTCCTCAGCTCTTCCTTTACTGTCTGCCCCACCACCTTACAATGTTTCTGGAAGAAACGTGCTGGCATCCCATCAGCCACAGGAGCCTTGTTTGGCCCCATATATTTCAGGACATGCCAAATTTCTTCATCTGAAAAGGGTTTGAGTAGCTCCTGATTCATCTCCTCTGTGACTTTTGTTTTAACTGCTTGCATAACTCTGCTCACTTCAAGGCTACTTCCCGCTTTGAACAATCTTTTCATGTAATCCAGGAGGCAAGTAGTGACCCCCTGCTGTCCTTTATGAATTTTCCCTCGCTCATCTTTTAGCTTCTTTATAGTATTCCTTCTTCTTCTCTCTGAAGCTTTACAGTGGAAGTACCCCGTGTTCTGGTCCCCCTCCTTCAACCAGTTTGATCGAGACCTTTGCTTCCACTTTATCTCTTGTTGTAAGAGGATTTTGTTAAGCTCCTGTTCGATGACTTTTCTCTGCAGCAAGACAGCCTTTGTTCTCCTCCTCTTCTCTAGAATTCTTAAAGCCCTCTATGCTCTCTTCCTTCTTTCTGTTAGCGAACCAAAAGCTGTCACTGTCCATAAACGAAGCTTGGCTTCTACATTATGAATTCTGTCCATAAGATTCCCTTGTCCTGCTCCCATCCAGCCTTCCTCTACCACTTTTCCACAGTCTTCGTGTCGCTCCCGATATGGTTCATAATGAAAGCTCCATCCCCATGTGATCTCTTCCTCCTCAAGGTCTAATTTCATTTGTATGGGTAGATGATCCGAGCGACATCGCTCTAAGTGATATACCCTCATATTAGGGTATAAATGCAGCCAAGCTGCATTACCTACAGCCCTGTCCAGACGCTCCTTGGTATAGTTCTCTTCCTTATTGCTTTCCCATGTGAAAGTTCTGCCATAATAGCCACAATCTTCAAGCCTGCAACTCTCGAGGAAATCCCTAAACATTTCCAATTCTCTTTCATCCGGGTCATGTTTGCCACTCTTTTCTAGCTGGTCAACCATTAAATTAAAATCTCCTATCGCCAACCAAGGCATCTCCACCTGCCTGCACAACTGGTGGAGCAGTTCACATGTTTTATACTTGTTTTGTGATTGCGGCCAGCCATAGATACCTATTAGCCTCCAATCCTCTGAGCAATTTGCCATTTTGACCTTAGCATCAATAAAATGCAGATCACAGCCTTTCACTTCTACTTCTACTTATTCTCTCCACATCATCAGCAGGCCCCCTGCTCTATGCTCCCCAGCGGCAACACCCTTTCCGCTGTAATAGCCAAATTCTTTAATCTTCCTCTTCCATTCTTCCTCATACAACCTTGTCTCCATTAGAAACACAATCTCGGGATTGGTTTGACGCAAAAGCGTCTTCAGCTTCTCAACTTCCGGGGTATTCCCAAGCCCCCGACAGTTGTATCTCAGTAGACTCATTGAGCTCGGCGGCTCTGCTCCAAAGCAGAGTCCGCCACTTCGCCAAACATTTGTTTTTGTGTGCCATCAACCACCATTGCTGTTTCATTCGGGAAAACCAGGATTCGAGCCTTTTTCTGGTTTATTCGTTCCTCTTCCTTTGTGAGAATTGCTTCATTCTGTTATTCCAGAACTCGCTTCTGGGGGGTGATTTGAGAGCTCTCTCCATTCCTATGTTTTGTTTGCCCCTGTCTCCTCCAACTCTTAGCTCTTGATTTCCTTACCTCAATTTCTTCTTGCTTTTCCATAAGTAGCCTTGCTATTGCGCCCGCCTTTGCTCCATTTCCCTGTATATCTGATTGTGGTGCTTTTTGGACTTCCACCAGCTGTTCCTTTGGTAGCATTACATCCGCTGATTCTGTAGGCCTGTGCTGGCCCGGAGCTTCTTCCTCCTGTTGGGGAACTTCCTTAAAGGTATACTCCTTCTCTAGCTGATCTATGGTGTCTTTAGCCCCACCTTGTTGGGTTGCTTGTATGGTGGGTTCAGCATCCATACTTGCAGCTCCCATATACTGTATTTGGCTTCCCTGTTGGTTTGAACCAATACTCTCTACTTCGAACTTTTGTCTCAATTGCCTCCAGATGTCCCCATCTGCCTTTCGTGCCCCTGAAGGAAGCCAATTTCGGGGGCAGGTGGGGATGCCCTGAGATCAAAGCCAAACGGGTCTATCGCCAGCTGTGACGGTTGAGGGCACTTGATCTTCACATGCCCGATTCTCCCACAAGAGTGGCAGAAAAGCGGTAATTTTTCGTACTTTACTTGGTAGTCCACTAGTTTGCCACCTATGTTCAGCTTCACTTTCTTCTTAAGTGGGTTTCTTATAGACAGATGCACCCTTAATCTCATGTAATCTTCCCACATTTTATCTGCACCATCCTCAAAATACACTAGCTCCCCGAAACGCTTTGCTAGTTTCTCCGCCATGGATTGGGTCCTCAGTTCTGCCGGAAAGCCTTTAATTTGTATCCAGATGTCAATCTCATGCAGGTCCTCAGGCGTAGGTTTTTTAATCATCCAGCTGGCTTTAAAGATCATGATACTGCTCTCATAGTGCCACGACCCCCCGTAGCAGACCTTGTTTCGGTCATCAAATTCCAGAAACTGAAACACAAACAGATTATTCTGTAAATCTGTGATTTGGTAAGTCTTTTTCAGGCCCCATGCTTTTGACAGAGCATCTTCATCGATTTTATATTTGGTTTCTTTTCTGATACCAGGCGGCCAATCAGCCCTAGGTGCCTTACTGCTTCCATGCGAACCACGTCAACATCCGCGTCTTCAACTTCCAGCGGTTCCTCCTCTTCTTCATCTAGAGTGATCTTTGTCAGCTTCTACTCGATCACGCCAGTGGGATCGAGATTGTCTTTTGTGGATTCCTCCACCAATGGGATTTCATCGCTATCAAAGGAATTCTCCATTCTAATATTGGTTTACCTTGTCAGGCTTCTCACAGGAGCCTTACGAAACACGTCTTTTGCTCAATCTCTCCACCGAACAAACTCTATGATTGTCAATAGAGACTTGTATTGACACCTTCAGTAGATCTCTATGCGCTATATCTCGAACAGGTCTAAGTAATATAGCCGATCAGGGAGCCGCCGCGCTTTAACCCTACCCTACTCTGCTTCGGAAAACTTTAGGTTTTCCGCCACTCGCAAAACCCTCGCTAAACGAGAGAATTAGCCTACATATTATTATAATAACAAAAAAACATTTAACAACAACGAAACCCTAAAACTATGAAACAAACGAAAAACCTAAACATTAAAAACAATAACAAGCGAGAAAAAGAAGGTACTGACAACGGATGAGAGCAACGCCGGAAGCCGACGACGTGATCAACTGCGGAAAGGAACGACGACGGATGTGAGCGACGTCGGAAGCCGGATTTATGCCGCTGTTGACAGAAACAAAAAGCTTGGTATTGACGGAACTCGAATCAAATAGAAGAACGTTGTAGGCAGCCGACGGGAGAGGAGAAAGGAGTGGAGTAATGCCGGAAGCCGTTGCTTTCAGTGACCTCGACGAGAACTCGACGGCAAGTCAGAAATCGATGGGACGGGAGAAAGATGACAACAAGCTTGCTATTGACAGACAACTGCGATAGAAACGACGACGAAAGATTAACGACGAGGGACAAAGGATGAACGAAGGAAGGGATCGACGACGGACGTGAGGGATGTCGGAAGCCGGACAAACGACGAGGGAAACGGGAAGACATAGGTGAACTTTGTGGAGACTGACATTTTGGCTGGGATTGCGGAATGATGTTTAGGAATAATACGTGGACTAATAATAGGTTAATTATTATAATTTTATTATTAAACATAATTCCTAAAAAACCCTTATTAACTACCTAGCCAATAACTCCCTCATAACTACCTAAAACTCCAGCAGCCAATAGAATTGCTTTAAGATCCTTCGTAAAAAATGGGGTTTAAGGACCTGAACTTAGGCCGTATTGGCCTTACCTGTTTAAGTAATTGCTTTACTTGAAGTCGAGTGTTTGATTATGTTTGTGCTTGATAATGCATGATTTCATTTGAAATATTGTTTGAGGTGCTTACTTGAGTTTTCAATATTTACTTTTCAAGCACTTTAGTTTTTGTTTGTTTTAAGAGTTCTTAGTCACTAGCGGCAGTCTGTTTCCCGTTTGAGATTTTGAGATAGAGCAACAGTTATGCTCTTGAGACTTTTAAGATGAGCAGCAATTATGCTCTTGAGAATCGTGAGAATGAATCGTTACAACTTCCACGATAAGTTTAAAATGTTAGGGGGATGAATCGTTACGACTCTCCTAGCTAAGTTAAACGTTTTAAGTAAAGTGCTCAAGTATTAGAAATTTTAAACGTAAGAGTGTCGATTGACCCCAACTCATTCACCAGGTTGTAGTAAAGAAATGAGAGAGCACCCAGTTCGAGAGCATCTAGCCAGAAGAGAGAAGCATGAGCATCACTACAGACGTCGGAGAAACGGATCTCGGTTAGCCGCAACAAGAACTTCTTAGTTATTACATTTTATGATTATGAGTTTAGTTTAGAGATCATGTTAAGATTTTAAGAATTGAGTTTGCCCACATGTTAGGGGCGTTGCTTTGAACTCAAAGTGTGTGATTTAAGTATTTTATTAATGAAAATTTTTCATGCTGCTTTTAGAGTTTATGGCTCTTGAGTGTTTTTTCCATTTTAACAAGGGCATTTTGGTAAAATTAGTAACCGATCGGGTTAGGGTGTTTCAACAAATTCATCCATCTTCATCTTCTAGGGGTTGGTCTCCAAGCTTCAATGGTGGATGATATACTGATATCCTCCAAAAAATCTCCAAGGACTATCTAGGTCTCTCTCTCTCTAGAAATCTCCCCTTTGGGGTTTTGGGTCGGAACCCTAGAAGGGAACCCAGAAATTCCAAACCCAGCCAAGCTCTCACTTCTCTCTCCCAACTGCCTTCTACTTATTTTACCCGAGAGACAACATCACGGTTTGGATGTAACATCAGACACCTGCCCGTGATCTCGACAAAAAACGCAGGAGTTTGCTGCCTTTTTTGTCCAATGTCACGTTCTGCGGGATATTGTCACGGTTTGGTGACCGTGACAATTGACCTACCTACGAGGTGTACAAAACCTCCTATTCCTCTACGATCTTCATGGCCAATGATCAATCTTCACGGGCCATGGACCGTGACAAATTCTCCCAGCCTGTGACCTCAGCTCTTTCTTCACATTTTGGCGCTTTTCGACCTCCATTCGTGCAGAAATTCGTCATCGACCTTCCCACACGTGTTAGGACCTGAAATGTAGCAAAAATAGCACAACCTATTGTAAAATAGGTCGGGGTACGTTATTTACCAAGTCAAACGATCAAGAAACAAAGGGTAAAACATGTGCAATTAGACCCGAATCAGATGTGCTTTGATAAACTTGTGGTCTACATTAATGAACTTGTGATATGTTTTATGAGGATTCTAGTATGCTTCGAGGACTTGTCGTCTTCTTTAAGAAACCTACGGTATGCTTTATAAGCTTGCTGGTATTCATGGTGTGATTTATGAATTATATGATGTGGTGAGATTATGATATGCTTTATAAGTTTTCCGGTATATTTTATGAGTTTTTTAGTATGCTTCATGAATTTTGTAGTGTTGTAAGGTTTCTTTATGAGATTTTATGTATGCTTTATGATATTTGTGGTATGGTTTTATTGTGATTTCTGGTTTGTGTATTGTGATATGCTTCATGATGCTTGTGGTGAGGAGAAATTAATGGCTACCAAGCCAATTTTTAATAATGACAAGCGTTCCCTTGTCTTTATAAATTTGCATTAATTGTGGTCAACCCATTAGAATAAAAATGTTATCAATGAAATGTTTTCTAGAAACTAATTATAAAATCATATTAACAATTCATGTATTACCATGTGTATGCTTGTCTCATATGACCATGGTTGCCAAACCGGTTTTCTGTTGGCCGGTTCAATTGGTATCAGTCACCAAACCAACTGGAAAGGGGCTGGTATTTAGCTTTTGTCAATTCCGATCAATGCCAGTGAGATTTGGTCAAATCCGGAAATTACGGCTGATTAGACCCGAAATCGAAATTCAGTGTTACACACATTATATCCGAAAATAAACACCATTCATAGAGTTTGAACCAAGTACCTCATGTTCATTTTAGTTTCAGTTATACACCACCAAGCTACAAACAACTTTATTGTATATATAAACCTTATATATTATATATCTAATACTATATTTTACACAAATCATTATAAATATTAATTAAATTCATTTTATATACTTTTATTAGGGATGGACAATGGGTGAGTGGGTTTTGGGCAAAGTCCACCCACCCATTGTTATGGTGAGTGATGAAAAAATGACCTCACCCACTCAAATGTATCGTTGTGGGTGGGTGGGTGACAACAAATGGTGGGTGGGTTTGGCGGTTTTGGTTGGTCAAATTATTTTTAAATAATTAAATAATTATGAGTCATAAATGTTGCTTGAAACTAATTGAAAATAAGTACTACAAATCAAGAAAATCCATAGCTATTAAACGTAGTTTATTGCATAACCTAACACCAATTGTCTAATTTGCGAACACAAAATATTGTGTTGATGGTTATCATATTTTAAAATAATCGATTTTATGTTGTAAATCAAGTAAAATATATAAAAGACCATTTTAATTTAATTGAATCAATCACGATTGAAGTTTTGGTATAAGAAAATATAGTGTTTTATTATAGAATGTGCATTAACAACTTAATATATCATGTGATTTTGCAGGTAACGTTCCATTCTCTACCCACCCACCCAAAATTAGTGGGTGACACAAACGAAGACCCACACCCACCCACCACATCTACCCAAACATGTAATGAGTCGAGTGGGTCTAGCGGTTGACCCACCATTGCTCATCCCTAACTTTATTTTGACGCATTTAATTATTTACTATTAGTTACCAATTCTTAGCTTTAAATCATTTTGTGTGAAATAATTATTCTAATTGCTTTTTCATGATTAATTTATTTGAAATTAAGGATTTTCACTTTTCTCATGTATTTTCTTAAAACTGACATAACCGACATGAATACTGGTTGTCCCACGATCAAACCATTTCACTTATAAAACCAGCGCACCAACATAAACCGATTTGACAATCCATTATTTTTCTTCAGCCAAATAAGGCGTACATCAGCAAATCTGGTCTTGTGGTTTTGACCAAAATCTAGTTATATGCCAATCTTCATCCAGATGTTCGAAACATTGAGAACCCTCCCCTCCCTTCCCCCTCCGCTTGGCACAAAGGAGGGAAACGAACCCAACCCAACCCATTGGCTCGGCCCCTTCCAAATGCCAGGTGTCACAAAGTGAGAGGCTCAGCAGGCTTATCCCATACACCACAAAATCTAATCCTCCTCGTCATCTCAATATCCAAAACCAGCCAATTGGCAATCACTTGTTTCTTCACGCCCTTCATTTTTTCAAATCAATACCTGAAAGTTCCACAAGGGAAATAAGAAAAAGGAGATCCGGGGGAGCAAACAAAGAGTAAGTAACAGTTCAAATGGCTTCCACAGCATGCTTCCTCCACCACGCCGCCCTCACAACTTCCACCAGGTCAGCGGCCGCCGCCTCATCCGCCGTTCAGCGCCTTCCCTCTCCCGCCGCCGGCAGGCTACTCTGCCGTGCCCAGAAAAACCAGCAGCAGCAGGCCGATGATCAGGACACCGGCAGCGAGGGCGCCTTGTCGCGTCGGTTGGCCCTCACTCTCCTCGTCGGAGCCGCTGCCATTGGCTCCAAGACCGCCCCTGCCGACGCCGCCTACGGTGAATCCGGTAATTCGTTCAACCAACCACATTGATGCTAATTGAATTGTAGAGAATTTTCTAGATCCAACAGAAGAGAATCTGTAATTATTTACATTTTCTAGCGTGTATACGGTTTGTCACAATTTGTTGAATGGGGTTTTTTTCCCCTTCTTTTTTTATGTGAGGCAGCAAACATATTTGGGAAGCCAAAGACGAACACGGATTTCTTGCCCTACAATGGCGAAGGGTTCAAGCTTTCGATCCCGGCGAAGTGGAACCCTAGCAAAGAGGTGGAGTATCCAGGGCAGGTTTTGAGATACGAGGACAATTTTGACGCCAACAGCTACGTCAGTGTTATGGTCACCCCAACTGACAAGAAATCCATCACCGACTACGGCACCCCTGAAGAATTCCTCTCTCAGGTAAGTAAGTGTAACCAATTTCTTATTCCAAATTCCGACCAAGTGATGTACTCTGGTGGCTGTAGTTGATGAACGTATTCATATCTGGAACATGCAGGTCAGCTTCTTGCTCGGAAAGCAGGCCTACTTTGGCAAGACCGATTCGGAGGTATCCCTCCTCCCATGTCTCATCAGTTGCGCTCCCATTTCGTGATTTGTTGGTCCCAATAACTCGAGTTGTTGAGAGATGTTCAATTCTGGATCATATACCGTTGTTGAGCTGATTTGGGAACGCGGCGGTGATTGTGGTGATGCAGGGTGGGTTCCAGTCTGGTGAGGTCGCGACGGCTAACATCTTGGAGACATCAGCTCCAGTGGTGGGCGGGAAACAGTACTACATTGTGTCGGTGCTGACGAGGACCGCCGACGGAGATGAAGGCGGGAAGCACCAGCTGATCAGCGCTGCCGTGAAAGATGGGAAGCTCTACATCTGCAAGGCGCAAGCTGGAGACAAGAGGTGGTTCAAGGGTGCCAGAAAGTTTGTGGAGAACGCTGCAACTTCCTTCAGTGTCGCCTAACACAAAAAAACACCATTCCCTATTGTAGCCGCTTGAGTGTAATGTATATCCCAAGGGACAACAACTTCATTTTCGAATGCGTATGTTTTGTGAGTTGTTGTTTCAAGCAAGCATATAAACATTTTTTTGGAGACTGATAATTGGTTGAGGCAGTACGGAAACATATTATGCTTCATCTGTGGATACATTAAAACAAGGGTTTATAGTATAAATTTGTTTTAATTAAGGTTAATAGCAATGTTGTCGGGATTATATGAATCGATATAGTCAATTGTTCACATTTTACCGGTGTAACTGCTATTAGATTGTTAAAAAACCGGTAATGAATTGATGCCACTCTTAAACAAATTTAAACTTGAGTACTAAATGTTCGAAAATTTAAACCTTACTTGATCCACCCAAATCTTCAAAAAATTTTAAACATAAATAGAGCTGTCAAAATATAACCCGACCCGAGTAACCGGATTGATCAAAATGACCTGTAACCTGCCTACAACCAGATTTGACTAAAAGTCAACATCTCGTACCCTGACCGACCTGCAACCAATAAACCTATAATCTAGTTGACCCCCAACCTGATCCACCCATAACCCGACTGACCCGTAGCACTACTGACCCACAACCTGATTGACCCGAGACCCGACTAACCCAACCTGAACATGACCGAACCCGCTTGCTTGACCCAAAATTATATGACACATCATATATGATTGTTCCGTTATAGAAGTGATTCTATGTAATTTGATATTAAAAATTACGAAATTGTATTCTAATGTGTTCTTTCTACTTTATTATTTTGTTTTGATCTTGTCATCCTAAATAAAATGTAAAAATAATGAAATGGGTTAGGTGACAATGTGGTATTTGTGGGATCAAATAATTAATTGTTTATCTATAGGATCTCTTTTACATATATAGAATCTGAATAACTCATTATTTGAGATTGCAGTATTTGTATATTATTTATGTGTTAATTAATTTAAATAACTCGTTTTACTGAAGAATAATTTGTGGGGTTAAAACCTCCACATTTTAACTTTCTTTTGTTTCAATATTGGACTTTGGGACTCACTTATGCCTTGCAAAATCAACTCCAAGTTTTGTTCAGGTATTTTTAATGCTCAAGTATGTCTATATACAAGATGAACAATATTACAGTTGCAAAGAAACTAAAGAGGCAACCATTGAAGTTATTATTTTCAGCTAACACCTCCGTTCTGGCTTCACTCCTTGTCGGGATGCTTAAAAAAACTTCAATCCCAAAAGAAGCTTGATGCTTTCTCCCTCGCTCCAAGTTAGCCATTCTCTGGCATGGGATTCAGAAATAAAGACCAGCATTTTGACTATGTCAAAGGCGATCCTCAAGTTTACTATCCATGCTGCACAAATTGTTGATCCAGCAATAAAAAGCTTGCTTCCAAGCCACTGTATTATATGCTTAACAAATCCTCAATTCACTCAATTAGCAGACCTGCAAGTGTTCTGCCTTAGTTTCCCCCAACTTGACATATGCTTACTCTTCCCATATGATTGAGAAGATGAGTATTTGGGTTTAACAAACTGATGACCACCATGTGGCCAACTTCACTCTTTTCAAACCCCATGTCTTCTCGACTTTTACACTTAACTAAACGATAGTAGTGAAGCTCTTCTTTGGCCAAATTACATAAAGAAAACAACACAAATAAATGAGAGACTAACAATAGCAAACCAACACTCGACCAGTAAAAAGACCCGCAGCAGTAACAACACCCCGCCAGTAAAAAGACCAGCAACCAATGTTGCTACCAATTAACTACTTCGTGTGTACTATTTTGTAACTTTCTTCCTAAAGTGCAAACAACACCTTGCAGTCCTGTTTTCCTTCAAGCTTGGGCTCTTCTTGTTCCTCCATGATGGACATCGAAACAAAGGTAAACTCACCAGCCAATTCAGACCTTAGTGCAACCCAACCATGCTCTACATCATCTGTACTTCCTGCCAAATGTATGATTCTTCCTACATTCCTTTTTGGCTATGATATGGACGTGTGATGATGGGAATTGTGGGTGGGTTGGTGTTTGTGGTGGATGAACAGAAGGGAGAGAGAGGAGGTTTGGACGTGAGATAGAGAGAGGGAAATTGGGACGTTGATTAATTTGGTTGTTTATTTTTTAATTACTCCAAAATGACAATCAAGGTAGACTTATAGTCTCCTGCTCCTATATATCAACTACTATAATAATCACATATCTCCCTAATATTTTCAATAATCCCCAAATTCTCTAAAATTTCATTGAATATCCTCAAATAACAATAGTAATTAAAATAATAAACTCGTGATACATCATCAATCCGTGTGTAACACCATATCCTGTAAGTATTACCTAATCAATTTGTGCATGCAATTGAGCGAAATTTAACTTGGGTATTACAATAATTCTCAAAATTTATTCAAATTAAAATTCGATATGAATTACTCGCTTATTGGGCTAACAGTTCTTGCAACTAAACCTGCAAAATATTTTATCTGAATCACTGCATTTGTAGACATACATATATACCCAAGAACATATACATTGGCTTTTCATAGTCATAGTCACAATTTCATACTCCGTAACTGCATACCATACTTTTACATGCCATAATCTTCACAACTTACACGACCACGCATATATACACATATCATCAACTTTCCACACCTGTGGATAGCTCACACTACATCAAGAGTTAGTATGCACATGAAAAATATTCTCAAAAAATTTTCACAAAAAGGTGTGGATCACTGACGAAAATCCCGAGTAGTCATCCAAGCACTGAATAGTTGAAGACAGTACCTCATCTTGCCTTCAATTCCTCGGTCCGCTCACACCTATGTACTTGCTACTGTTACTGCTGATGATCTGCTTACACATGGCATAAGCATAGTAGAAGAATAAAAGAGGGTCAGCTCATAGCTGAGTGAGAAAAATCCAACCTTCTTCTTCCTTCTCATAATCCTAGCTCTCAAAGCTTCTCTATATTGTATCAAATTTGGAACAAATCCAGTGACCTCGATGATAACAACTCCACTACCTCGATCTACTAATGGAATTCCCTTGAGTGCAGGTGCCATAAAATTCCGTACTCATGAATTGCAATCAAGCACAATCTAACAACAACAAAAATAACAACAAATAGGCGTCAAGATATGTTGTTTGGTAACCAGATAGTATAGAGTACCAGATGTGGCAGCGAGCAATTAGAATGACTTTGAAAACTAAACATAAGATTGGGTTTATCGATGGATCCATCCCTATTGCAGATCTCGGTGACCCTAATTATGGTTCGTGGGATGCTTGTTCCACTCTTTTTTGTGTTGGATTCTAAACTTCATTGAGAAGAGATAAGGAGAAGTGGGATGCAACATGAGAATGTCGTAACTCTTCGGGAAGAGTTGAAGAAAAGGTTTGTGATAAAACCATAACACAGGCACACACATTGGTATTACCAGTTACCATATATATTATTACTAATGACATTTGTCTTATTGGTAAAACTTATCGATAATGGATATTTTTTTCTTCCCTTCAACATTTATAAGAACAATTACACTGCCTAGGAGCAAAAGGATGAGTGCGGTAGTCACAATGTCCTTTTCCGTCGTAGCGACTCCTGCAGTCATCCCAACAACGTTCTTCAGTGGTGCAATCCCATGTCGCTCCACAGTCTTTAGCTTCCGCTACAATCCTTGCACCACCTTTATAATAATCACACAAGTATAAGTAATTTAGGTAGGAAATAAATAAATTAGTATTATACATTCATATACTCTGATTCTTTTTCATATGTTTCATATTTGTCTTAATCAATTTTACCTGAGGAGGAGATGACCAGAAGGAAGAACAAGAAGCATAGTACTGAAGACTTAGCCATGTCTTTGGAAAACCGAAGAGGAGAGAGGTAGTTCTATATTTTAGTTTTATGTTTCCTCAGTTATTTGATTGTCTTTGCGTTTGGTTGTGCTATCTATAAGAAAACAGTCTTGTACGATTCAACGCGTCAGAAGAAAGTTTTTGCATGAAACGGACAAAAAAAGGACTTAAGCCAACATCATAACTGCTTACCAATAAAAAGGTAAGAGATAATGGAAAAGTAAAAAAAAAAAAAATTAAGGCTGCATCATAATTAAGTGACCTTTTAAGCCTTTATCTTTTAAGATATTTTTGACTAGTCAAAATTCACTATATATTCTCATATTTTCTTAATGTGTCAAGAAGAAATTTTTGCATGAAACGGACAAGAAAAAGACATATTGGATGAGTCTTTTTGATGAGGCAATGTGATCCAATTGGCTCAAAATGAGACAATTGGAGCAAATTAACCCATTTGGCTGGATAAAATGAAAACGGAACAATTTGGAGTGGGGGAATTAACATTGCACCGTTATGGGGCAATTGAGAATACCTGGGGTGGGGGCAGATATTCTCAATTGACGCGTTTTCATTCCCACCTTCCAATTCTGACCCTTTTTCTTTCCCCCCTCTCTCTCTCCAGAGACAACCCATCTCTTTCCTTTCTCTGCAACAATTAAACCCTTCCTCCTCTCTTCTTCTCTTTCCTTTTTCTCTCTTGACAAACGATCTGCAGAACAAATCTTCTCCCTTCTCCTCTATTTCCTCTTGCGGATGATATAATGACGACGAAAGGGAAGCTTGATTGTTTCGTTATGTTTACGAGAACCCATCTGATAAAGGGTAAAGTTTGTCGACGAAGAGGGAAGAGAGGACCTGGGTTTGTTGCTCGATTGGGCTTGCGATTTTGAATATTCAGAAATCAATTGGGAGTTCTGCATGTAATTGAGTTGTGGGTCGATCTGGATTCTTTTTATTTCTCGGTAGGTTTTTCATCAATTCAATCAAGCTTAGGTTCAAATTGGATGCTCTACTATTAGGGGGTTTCATTTTATTTAGGGGGAAATCGATTGCTTGATTGGTAGCCTTCTCCCTGGGTTTGGGGTTGTTTTCCGTTGCTCTGTTTATTAGGGGGATCTATGAGGAAAAAGGCTTCTTCTTCTTACCTTGCCTTCTTTCTCCTCTCCGTCTTGATCTCTGACTCTCTGTGAAAACTTCAAAAATAGCGGCGATTATGATTTGCTTTTCTGTTCTATTTTGTTTATTAGTTGGTTATTATTCCCTTTTAAAATTTTCCATTGTGTTTTGTGGGTATGACAGCAGAAACTGATTGCATGTGAGGGATATGGTGAATCCGAGAGGATTTAAGTAGAATTTTGAAAATGAAGAACTCGGCAGAAAGAAACCCAGAAGCAGGGACGAAAAATTGCAGTAAACAAGAGGAGAATCTTGCAGAAGATAAGGGTAAATTGGTATTTCACCAAATTGACTCACCAAAATTTCTCCATCTCATAGTCTATTCCAAACGACACATTATTGGCAGATTTCCTCACCAGATTGACTCATTTTTTAGAATGGATCTTTTGATCCAAATTGCCTCATTTTGGGAATGACCCATCCAAACGACCCCATTTCCATTCGTGGTCACTAAAATTAATTGAATGGTTCAGGTTTGGTCACTCTCCGTCCAATTTTGTTATCTTTATCCTATGTAGCGGTCAACTTTTATAGTTGACAGTTAAATAAATGATGTGGCAATTGAAAAATTAATAAATAAATTAAATTTAATCTTATTCAATTTCCACCTCATATTAAAAATATAATTAATTAAATAAATAAATAATTATTATAATTATCAAAAAATGAGGAAGAAAACTAAAACAACCAAAAAACACACAAATCGGAGGAAAACTTTCCTCCTCCCCACAACCCCCAAAAAAACCCCACTTTCCCCATTCTTCTCCGATTCGCAGATCTAAAAATTCTCCACTACCCAGAAGCCCAAATGCATTGATCCTACTCCATCACTCCTCCCCTCGACTACTCCACCCCCGACTCCAATCTCCCACTCCTTAGACCCAAATAGCTTCCTTCGTCCCACTCCTTAGTCACGCCGCAACATAAGCAACTGGAATTCGTCCTCCGCTGCTCTCAGCGCTACCGGAAAGGTCACCAAGCGAAAGTCGAGCGCCTAGTCGAAGAAGTCCCAGACCACTTTCTGTAATGAAGCTCTCCGGTAGTGAATAGTGAATCCAGCCGGTGAGGGAAGATGAGGGGTGTCTATGTGTGTTTGGTGGAATTTAACAGGGGAGAAGATTGGGCTTTTGTGAAAGAAAGTTCCCGCAGATTTCCTGCAATTTTCGAGTGAGTTTTTGCTTTGGGGTCAGATCGATGCCTAATATGTAACAAGAAGAGCATAAAGGAGGGGATTAAGGCGGCGGGCTAAGGAAACGAAAAATGAGTGGTGAAAACAGAGAGGCCGGAGGTCCAAATCGTCTTCCTCGCGCCGGATGGCATCGAGTACCAGTGGTGAAAACAGAGAGGCTGAAGGTCCAGTTTGTCCTCGCTGCCGCATAGTCGTGCACGGGTTTGGCAGCTGGACGCCCCATGAGGACAGATCGGCGACGATGGCGGAGAGATTCGACTTCTCGAGTCTGCGGTGAGATATTGGTAACAGATTCAACATGTCGAGGCGTTGATGATGGGTGAAGACGGGATAGGCGTGAGAGGGTTGCGGTGTTTAAGGGATTAATACTTGTTTTGGTAATTGTATTTTATTTGTTTTAATTTATTGTTAAAAATGAGGCGAAAATTGAAAAGGATTAAATTTATTATTTATATTATTTTTAATTGCCACATCACTCATTTAACGGTCAACTATTAGAGTTGACCGCCATATAGGATAAAGATAACAGAATTGGACGAAGAGTGACCAAATTTAAACCATTAAATTAATTTTAGTGACCACGAATGGAATTTAATTTTTTTAGTGACTAAACATGAACCTTTTTAGTAAACTCGATGACTAAACTTGCAATTTACCCTTATGCGTTAGTTCATATACGTAGCTAGTAGGTGGGTTATATTAGTGCATGCGCTTAGTAAGTCCAATTAGAAGTCTTATTGCGGTAGGTGGCCGAGTTGGCTAGCCATAGGGATAGGTTAGGTTTAAAATATTAGGTTTTCTATCTTATAAATATGTAAGTTTGACATTAGTTCCATTATCAAATAATAAACTAAAGTTATTTTGACACTTACGTTATTCTCTCACTTGTGAGTTATAAGCAAAACCCTGAATCATGGGTGCCGGTTCATGACTATGATCCTGCTATAGTTGGGTTGACACTTTTAAGGGTCATACTTGAGGTTTTCATGTTTCATGTTTATTGTGAGGCTGAAGTTCTTGTAAATTGTCCTCACATATAAGGGACACTCGATGCCATGATATGACCCTAATTTGAGAATCCACTCAAATTTGGACCAAAACACCAGAGGTGTACACGTCATACTATTGAGGGGTTTTCTTCTTTCCTGAATAACAAGAAAATAAAAGATACTTGCGGAAGATCAAACAGATTCGAACTCGCGAGAAAGGCCAATTGGTATATGAAACCAATCAAACAATCTCAAACCCGTGGATAACACCAACCGATATAGTCGATGCTCGCCACAACTAGACAGGTTCTCTAGTTGATAAGAGACCACTCAATTCTCCTCAATCATCATAGGAGAGATTAAGCAAAACCCTTCACTTGAACTTGAAAACACTCTATTTGATTGCTGAAATGCTCCAACTTAAATGCTCCAAAGCTCTCTTTAAACCTTTTAAATCATCTCTTAACCCATGGTCCATGTAGAGATCTAATTTGGGCTTGAGTAACTCCATGTGGGGTGAGCGGGGTCGCATCATTCACTCCCTCTTGATAAAGATTTGCCCTCAAATCTTGCTGCGACGTATAAGTGCTCTCCCATGAATTTATTATTTCCAAACTTGAATACGCACATAAATTCATTTAGTTAAGAGTTTCATATTGAAATGCAAGACATTGGTCGTTGTACAACTTAGTCGGGAGTTCCTTCCCTGCTTGATTTATGCTTAAGCACTATGGTTGTAAAATCAGGCCAAAAAAGTTAGTTGTAGCATATTATTTACTAAAATCATGGTTCAACTATTTTGTCCTGTTAAAATAGTCTAAATATTGATGAAGCGATATGGTGCACCCATTTTCACAAAAAAAAAAAAAAACACTCAAGGGTCGTTGGCTAAGATTTGATTCCAACGGTCGTGATTTTCATTTCCATCGTCGTGAGAATCATTGTCGGCTTTCTATTGCTCATTTTTTGCCTCAAACTCGCTCCCAACCCTTTACCACATTCTAGGACCTGAAATATGGTAAAAGATCACAACCTACGCAAAATTGGCAAATGATAAGGCATTTCCAAGGTAAATGGTCAAGAAACAATCAAGAGACGAGGGGTAAAACATGTATAGATGAGCTTTGTACCATACTACCTCGCACTTAGCCGTTTGTTTGTCTCAAAGTAAGCCATACTCAAAACCGTTCAAACTTGCTAAACCTCCATGAAGATTTGTGACTATCGATCGTCAGTAGTGGACCATAAGTAACTTACGTAGCCAACCCTCACACTCGGAGACTTGACTACATCAATGATCTAGAATCTCGTCAGGAAAAATATGTCTGCTTTCATAACTCACACACGATCAACTAAATACAAGAGTCTAAAAAATGCATGAATTGAGGCCTTTTCAAACTTTAATTTGACTTTAAGCTCATTCCTACCTTTTCCTCACAACGAGATTTTTGCTCATTTTCTTTTGTTATTTCTTGCCATTTCACACATTTGCGCACAAGAGGATGGTTTCTTACTACCATGACTGAGCAAGAGAAATTTCTACACCTCAACACTCACATTAGGTCTTTGTTTAACTCTTTTCTCTCGATCCGGATGGAGCGTAAGTGCAAACAAGGGGTGTCAGAAGAATTATTCTTGCCCCTCAAACACTCTATTGAAATGACACTTCACTAGGTAGGAGATTGTACTAGATAAACTACATTGTATGACCGCGAACTGATGCTCAGTTGAATCTTTCCTATTACGCCTGTGCAGTGAGTGATTACCTCACAAGTTGGCGTACCCCCACACTTTATTTGTTATGGTAAATTTTTATTAAAAATTTATTGTTAGGTAGGATTTTCTTCATTTCATTGATAAATATTCAATTCATCCGTCTAAAACTTTTCAAAATATATAGGCTCATATGCAGTGCTTAACAGTTCACAAGAGAAAAAGCGGACAGTGTATCCAGACATGTTGAGTGGAATTCAAGTCTCAGGACGAAGACCTCTTTCATAGCCACTATACTAGCCTTCTTAGGTCACGTATCATCATACAGACTACCAAATCAAAGCAAATTCAGCATGAAAATGCATAGGACAATGTATTTGGAGCTCTAAACTTTGAAAAAATTGGACTGTGAACTAGCGTCTAAGACAAACATTGATTCTCACTATTCATTCACACCCATAGACAACGTAATACATACCCACACTTAAGCACAACATTGTTCTCAATGGTGAAAAGATAAGCATGCACTACAAAAAAGACAGGCAGAAGTGACGAAATCCTTCTGAAGACACTATTTTTTTGTTGGAAATAACCTTTTTGTGAAAAAAATTGTTGTCCTCATAAAAACATAAAATATTTGTGACGAACATCAATACTCGTCAATAATGTCCAAAACATTCGTCACTAAAAGTCAATTTCTCCAATACGAGGAACACCATCTCACTTTTACTGTGGACATTTTAACTTTTGTCAAAAATACAAATTATTTATGACCAAATTGTAATAAGCGTCAGAAATAATATGTTTTTCTGAAGCCGAAAAGGAAGGGGAAATTATTGAATTTTATTTTTTGAGGACACAAAATTTTCCTCAGAAAATATTGTTGGAAAAAGTATTATTTGTTAGGAATTTCCCTATCTCTCAGAAAATAAACCTTTTTATGAGGGAACATATTTTGTCGTCGATATAAGTTTGTTAGAAAAGTGACTGGACAAAAGGCCATCACAAATGATTATTCCGTTGAAATAACTTCGTAATAAAAACACTTTCTGTGAAGAATTTATATGTCGCCAATAATATGCAAACAATGTCGTCACATATAGAACATTATTGACAAATTTCGCTTATCAGAAAAGTTTCGTTACATATGTACAATTTCTTAGTTTTAAGAGTTGAAATTAAAGGTCATGAATGTACTCGAACCATGAATCTCTTGTTCGCAAAAACGAAGTCCAGACTTGTTAGATTGATTACATTTCTTCTCTGCAATAAAAGAAGGAAGTCGAGCAGATTCTGTTCCTTTCTTCCTATGCAATAAACGAATGAACTCCAGCAGATTCATTCCCTTTTTTCTCTGCAATAAACGAAGGAAGTCCAAAGAAATTGATAAAGACAAACAGAGAAAGGGGAAGAATCAAAACAATCCTTGTTCACAAACCAAGTCCAAAGATGATGGCTTTGTCTTATAATTTTAGGCATCATCTATAAAGCAATAAAAATAATTGGCCTACATCAGTTTACATGAAAGTTCATCATTTTAATTGGTTAGTACGTTAGTTTTGGTCAAGAAGGAATGGGTTCGATTCTCCAAATTGCTTCCAATTACTTAATTAATTTTTTAAACTAAACTCGAAACTCTAAACCCTAAAACCTAAATCATGAACCCTATAAAAATCATGATTGACTTGATTATATCCGGTGGTGGAGGCAGTTTGGTAGAGGGTGGGTCTCGGGACCCACCTCGGTTCGACCTAGAACACAAACTTCTTAATTAATATTTGTACTTAATTCATAATACGTAAATCCAACAGGTCATGTTCACCAATTTTACTTGTGTGACAACATATTGTAGATAACTTTGTGACACACATATATCAAGTAATTCTAATTGTTTAATATGATTTTACGAATTCATAATTTAGTGTTGAGTTCTCTATTCTCAAGCGAGGGAATTAGTCAATAATTTAAGAAACATATCGTAGATTATTTAAATATTAATAAAAATATGTTCAAATATTTCTATTTGTACATCGTACCCATTTTAAGTGAGATTCGTGTCGGACCACTGATCACATCTCAGTGGCCTGATTTGTGGCTTGTTGTTTACTAAGTTTAAGTTTAGTATTTGTTTATTTGTTTTTGCCTAATTTATAGATTTATTTGTTTTATTTAATTAGAACTAAAGGGGTGGGCATTTTATTAATTCCTTGAAAATCGAAGGACAAAGTATAGAGTATATAAACAACTTTAACAACAAACCCTAAGTAGCAGATGACACTGATTATGAGGCAGAGGGACACAGAATTGAACTGTCACCGCCCACCGTCATCGCTCAGTCATGGAGATCCAAATCACAACTATCATCCTCTAAAATCTGACTAAGGTAAGTGTTTTGGAGGCTTTCGATTGAGTTGATTCTCTCAATGGGGATTTTTTCCGATATTGAGAGCGTCGTTATTATATTATATTTTTTTATTTATTTTAACATTATAAAAAATGATATGCTGTAAAATTATTAAAATAAATTTATTTAATCATTAATAGGTTTTTCATTTACTTGAATAATACCCTCTAGAGCTTAATTGCGATAGAGTGATAAATATAATGGATTGGAATAACATTTTTTAGTATAAATTTGTAATATCAATTTCATTTATTTTTCTTTAAGTAGCAATTTGTTGACAATTAGCAAATAAAGATCAGCAAATAATAATAACAAAAACGATAACGTTAAATTGTTGGAGGGAGCCCAAAGATCAGTTTGTTAATTAATAGGGCAGACTAAAAATATAATTTAATATTTTGGGAGGGGGATCTCGAAGCTTTCCCATCTTTTCACCTTTTGTTCATCACAATCTCTATCCCTCTTCACTTTTAATTAAATCCACCGAACATCAGAGAAATGCTCCGCTCGCTCCTCCAATTCCTTTGTTCTTTTTCATAGACCTTCAATCCAAAACCCGCAGTTCCACCTTCCAAACACTCACGAATCCCACTTCACCTACTTCGTCTCATGTGCTTCCGAAATTGATGTTTCCCCATTTTGATTCCAACCAAACCCTGAAAAATCGTTGCATGTCAGCAGGTGATCATCCACAAGAGCTTGAAGCTTCACCATATCGTTTTATCCAAACCTCTCTGATGGCTTCCCTGCTTCATCTCCCCTACTTCTCCCTTGTCGACCGAGCAGTCAACATCGAACCCAGCAACTCTTGCTTTCAGCTTCTCCTCGCTGACCATAAACTTGGTTACATGCTGAAAATTTATGGAGATGAGTATGTTTTTTTCACAATCACACTTCTTCTCTGTCGTCGGTTACCCAAGCCAAGATGCATTGCATACTCGAGGCTTTGGTTAGCCATTGGAGAAGGAGGAAGAAATCGCAACGGGCAGCGACAGTGGGTGGGAGAGGAAGCGACAAAAATTTGTTCTTTTATTTTTTAATTAATAGTCTTTATTAAATGTATTCGATATGATTTTCTAATAAATGTATATAGTAAGTTGTGAACTATAATTATCATTGATATTAAAGAAAATGTCATTGAATAATATTTTGTTGGTGTTTTCAATATATGATAATTAATTTTGTTGTTGGGAAATGCATAGACAATAATTACGTTTCAGGTTTCCAGGTATTAAATGTATTTACTTAGTGTTCCGAAAAAACCATTGCGTCGGTAATAATTTCATTTCTGAGGAGTTTTCCATTCATGAGGACTTTACTCGTCAGAAATAACAAAAGGATATTTTGGGAACAAAAAATTTGCCTAATTATACAACCTTTTCTGACATTAAACAAGTCATCACAAAAACACATAAGAGTATTTTGGGATGAAAATTCCAAAGTGTTATTAACAAAAAAATATTTTTTCTTACAAAAAAATATTCTCACAAATACTTAAACTAATAAAATAATTTCCTTAGACATAGGCTTTCCTCTCTCACAAAAACTTTTTGTCAAGTTTTTTTCTCAAGGGTATTTCTTTTCTAACAACGATAAGTTGGATTTTGATGACTATTTATCCTCACAAAAATGTTTTTATGACGCCAATTTTTTATGGACTATTACCCACGGACCTTTACCCCACGACCCAGCTAACGACCATATTTCGTCAGAAAAAACTTTTAGTGACGAGAAAAAGTCTTTTGTGATGCCAATCGTCTGGTAACATCTGCCAGTCTTTTTTGTAGTGATGGTAGAATGAAGTTAACGGACCAGGAGTGAAGGATGGTGGATGGGACAAGAGCACATGCAAAATCCTGAAGAGAAACTCGAACATGAAAACACCACAAGCTCACAAAGGTTGAGTTAACGACTCTAAACTAAAGCACAAACTTACTCAACCAAAAGAAAACGAGAGAGTAAGTGCAAAACGATGGGTTGGGTTGCCTTTTAACAAGCGCTTCTTTCACGTAATGAGCCAGACGGTGGCTCCTAAGGTTAGGTCCAACCCAAAACCTCTTTGAATTTGAGGTTCTTATCAGTGATGTGGAGTCTTAAGTCTCAAGTCACGAGCAATGGGTTCTTATAAAGTGTCGAGGGCTAGTGTACTTGATTGAAATGGGAGCTCACCCTAGGAACTTTTCCTTCTCTTCCTGCTTCTCATTGCCCAAAGCCATGTAGGACAACATTAATTGACCACCATAACATCCACCTAGAGGGACCCATGATGGCGTGGCCTTGGTCTAGCAAAGATAAGGTCTAAAAGGGTCATTCTTTATAAGCTCCTTAAAGTTGGGTGGGGATCTTTGAAATGAGTGTGGGGTTGTAGAAGCTGCAACCACCTCAAACTCTTTCTTGTCTTGGACCTCAATTACCTCTTAAACCTCTATTCCCTCTTCGAAATTAGGCTCCTCTCCTTGGGATAAGTCAAGAGTTTCCTCTTCTCTTCTCTCTCCTTCCTTTTCCACAACTTCGTCTCTCACCCGTACATCAAATTCTTCAAGCAATAATTTGATAGCAAGTCGCCATCAAAGGTTCTCGATGAGATCAACTTGCAATTCCTCATTCATGTTCGTTTCTTCAAATCTCGACGTGGAACATGAAAAAGTTTTGTCTGCCACAACATGAATCAATTGCTCATCATTGGCATAGTTTCATATGCTCCATATTGTCCTTGTGGATCACCTTTTCTTCCTTCTTCTCTTATGTAATAGTGAAAAATCAAGCGTGAGCAAATTGTGCACAAGCTTGCTCAAAAAACTCTCTTTGCTTCTCTGCACTCTAGAAAGCCACCTCTGTTCATGGAGAAAAGCTGGGTCAAGAGGGGTGACTCGCACGGAACTACAATGTGAATTAATCCTGACTAGAGCCAAAGTTTTAAAACTCTAGGGTGGTGTAGTATAGGACAAGTATTTAAATTGTCAATCCGGGCTGATCCATGTACCCTTACTTCAATCGCTTAAGTTGTTATCTAGCAAAACGGGTTTGGGTTTAAAACTAAGAAAACTACAAAGTGAATGAACAAGGAAAGTAAATCGAGGAGAATTCTACTTGAGGGGACTTCACCTAGGTATTTCTCCCCCTAGTCTCGTGCTAAGAAGCGACACACAAAGCTCTAGTGAGAAGGACGTGTTCATACACCGCTATGTGGCGCAACTAGCTAGGGACAAACTCTCTTAGTCGATCAATGAAGGAAAATCAACAAATATAAGCTAGGGGAACTAGCTCTCTTAACCGTTATGTGAAGAATTATGATTCGTAACTAAAGAGTCCAGCCCTCTTTATCGATCAACCAAGGAGATCCCTAACTCTCTCTTAGTTAGCTAATTGAGAGTCGTTGCAACAAGTTAGGAAGCTAACTCACTTAACCTTTCGGCTAAGGGTGACAATGATAGGATAGGGAACCTAACCCTCTCAACTAGCCAGTTAAGGATTGCAAACCAAACCCTCGGAACTTAATCCGGTCGGCGGAGAGACCTATCCATGTGGAATCACGACCCTATTCCTAATTGTCCTAAAGGAGGTTTTTTTTTTGATGAATGATGAAAAAATTTTATTAGAAAAAAATTGCTAGCAGCTCAACCAATAGTAGAGCAAGCTAGAGACAATAAAAATAAAAATAAAAAAGCATTCTAAAATTTAGGTACAAGGACAAGACTAGAACAGAGAGAGAGAAAAAGCAAAACAGCAAAACGAAACAAAACATAAAGAGAACGAAGATCAAATAAGGTGCTTTGTCCCGGTCGTCACCCACTCGTGAAATAGTCCATCTGAGATCCGACTACGAACTCTTAGCCACCGTCCGATCATACGAACAATCTTGTTCCCGATCTCTTGCGGGGAGGAATCAACATCTCTAAAAATTCTATTGTTTCTCTCCAACCAGATGAACCAAAGTACTGCATGGGGCAACAACTTAATGCATTCACTAAACCGTTGATCACACCACAAGCCTCGCCAAGCAATGAGAAAATCACGAGTGGAAGGAGGGTAAGGGCCATGAAGATCAAATCCCTTTTTGAAGCTTTCCCAAATCGAAACCGCAAATGGGCATAAGTAGAAGATATGTGAGATCGACTCCTCATGGCATTTGCAAAGAATGCACCAATTCGGAAGAATCATCCCTCTTCTTTTCAAGTTGTCCAAAGTAGAAATATTTCCATGATAGACCATCCACATGAAGCAACAGATCTTTGAGGGCACGATAGGACTCCAAACTAACTTGAAAGGAAAAGCAACGTCACCCCCAAAGTTATTCTCAATAAGGTTTGCAGCGAACGAATGCACCGAAAAGACCTCAGAGGACTCCAAAGGCCACACCAAGCGTGCAGGTCCTGTGGTGATCCATATTTGCGGAAGATCACTCAAAGTTTGCATCAATAGGACACGTTCTGCTTCAGCGCCTCGCCTAAGAGAGACAGAGAGAGGAATCTCCCAAGACCTATCAACCATAGAAAACACGTCAGAAACAAAAGCATCCAAGGATTGGGCAACTGACCCAACCCTTGGAAAATCACTCACCAAAAGTTTCCCAGGAACCCAAGAATCATGCCAAAAAGATACTGATAGACCGTCATTTACACATGTTTTTACCCCCGTTCTTACACCGTTTGAGGTGTTGATTCTCGTGTTTTAGGCCCATTTCACCCTAGGGTGTGCTTGTTTGTGATGTTTCAGGTCCTAGTACGTGAATGAAGGCTTAGGAGCGAGTCTGGGGTCGATTGGACGAAGAACGGACGAATGGCGAGGTTTTTGGGAGCTGCACGGGCAGACCAGGGAGGCTGCACGGCCGTGCACGGTTGCAAGTTGGCCGTGCACCTTGTGCCGAGGCCACGCACGGGCAGACCCTGAAGATCGCACGGCCGTGCACCCTGGCCGTGCGAGAAGCCTGAGGCCGACTTAATGACACGGCTGCGTTTTGGAGTGCACGACCAGAATGGTGATATGCACGGCCGTGCACCCTGGCCGTGCGAGTCGGGAAAGCCTGGTTTTAGAGCCTATTCCGAGCCAGAAGGGGGAGAATCGTGTTTTGAGAGAAAAAACAGAGCCCTAGAGAGAGAAAGTGCGAAGAACACACCCTAGAAGCTGTCTTAGAGCTGGATTTCATCGAATCGAGCCTGGAGATCGTCATAGGAGTGGAAATCATCGTCCCAGAGCAGATTATCCTCATCGTTATGAGTATGACTAATCCGATTCTTGTTTTCTCTTCTCTCTCTATGGAGTAGAACCCTTCTCTCACTTGGGTATGAAGAACCCTAGTTCCTTGTGTTAGGGATTTGATTGTAATGACTTGGGATGATATTACTGTTTGATTTTAATCGAATGACGCATGTTTAATGAATTGATTTGAGTCTGATCAGCTTTTCTCAATTTCTGCTGCAACCTGAGATAGATAGAATCTGATTAGGTTGTTAGAGCCTCTTCATTCGATAGTAGGAGATTGGCTATATGAGAGTTAGCCAGTTGACTGCTTTGTACTGGTGTTCTTGGCGCCACTAGTGGAGTTCTGTGTTCATAGCCTCAGCTTTCTATCCCGGTGAAGACTAGTCGTCTGCCGGGTAGTTAGACTGAGAGGGCTTGGTCAGCTTAAGAGATTCCAAGCTACTGTCGGATCTTCCGCAGTCTAATCAACAGTAAATCAACCCAGGGAATTACAATTGAACCTAACTAAGGGGCTAGGGGGACTCAATCCCGAGTGACTCTTGCCTGCTTTAGAAACCCGAACAATTTACTGCTTTCTTGTTGCTTTTACTTTTCACAACAATCACTCGAACTAGTTTGCTAGATAATAGAGAATCACGGAGTAAGCAGTAGATCTAGACCCCGGGTTGATAATTAAACTTGCCTGTTACTGCATTCCCGGACTGCGATTACACTTGGTCGCAGTTTGGTGTTGTGTTTTGGCGTGTCAGATACCCCATAACCCCCACCAGGATCGACATAGGCAACCTTCCAAAAGTAAGAGCTTTCGTTAACAATTGCTCGCCACAAAGAACAACCATATGTACCCAAATTCCAACATGGTCTCCACTCGGACCTACCCTGACCACACTTTGCAACAATCAACCTCCTCCGCCACGAATTTCTCTCAACTCCAAATCTCCAAGCCCATTTCCCCAACAAGGCTCTGTTCATACTCCTGAGATCCAAGACTCCCAAACCGCCTCTAGTGATTGGAGTCTTCACAATATCCCATTTGACCAAATGCAAGCGTTTAGTCTCAAACACCCCTGACCATAAAAAGTCATTATAAATCTTCTCAAGTCGAGCAATCACCGAGGTTGGAGCTCTAAAAAGGGAAAGAAAGTAGATAGGGAGATTAGAAAGCACACTTTTCAAAAGCACCAACCTCCCGCCAAAGGAAAGCATCCTAGCCTTCCAAGAAGCTAATCGAGCTTGCACTTTGTTAATCATAGGTTCCCAAACTGACAAAGAAGCTGCTTTGGAACCCAAAGGCAATCCTAAGTAGGTAGTCGGAAGAGAACCCAAGTGGCTAAGGAGTCTAGATCCTAATTGGACCAAGAAGGGATTTCCACCCTCTAGGTTAATTTCACCCAATATTGAGTTAAATCTAGCACACTCAATCATTCATGAATAATACCCCAAATAACATATAAAACTATTAATCAACACAATAGGTCATGTTCTTGCAGCCTAACACATAGAGAGACTAGGGTTCACAATACCTAAGTGAGTAGGTAGGATATTCCATAGCTAAACTAGAGAAAACAACATAAAGGGAAGAAATAACCATGAAGTGATGTCAATCTTTCCTCCTTGTTGCTTGAGATACCCTTGAGATGAAGAAATCTTCAATCCTCTAGGTAGGAACAGGCCCAAAGCTCCTTCTTCCTCATTTGATTTGCACTTTCTCACTCTAGAAGAAACCCTAAACTCTCACTAGAATCCTCTTTCTTATGAAAATGATTAGGCCCATTAGCCTTATGGGCAGTATTAGCAAACTTATCAGCAGGGTTCTAAGTCGCAAGATGAGAGGTGTGTGGCCTAGCCTTGTCTCTGAAAACCAGCAAGCTTTGGTGAAGGGTAGACAAATTACTGAAGCGGCTTTAATCGCGAATGAGGTGATTGATAGCAGAAGGAGGAGCAGGAAATCAGGTCTGCTGTTCAAGCTCGATATCGAAAAGGCCTTTGACTATGTAAACTGGGGTTGTCTATTCAAGGTGTTGGCAACCTTGGTATTCCCTTTACAATGGCATCAGTGGGTTCGTAGAGCGATGTGATCTCTGTGCATCTCGATCTTAGTTAACGGTGAGTCTAGCGGTTTTTTCTCTCCTCAAAAGGGACTCCGTAAAGGCAATCCGCTTTCTCCGGCTCTCTTTGTTCTCGTTATGGATATCCTGTTGTTCATGCTCAACAAGCTCAAAAAGGCGAATGGTATTAATGGGTTCTTCATGAATGAGGATCAATGCCGGGGCGAGGTCACGCATATGCTTTTCGCCGATGATACCTTGATATTCTGCGATGCATTGGCTGAGCAAGTGCTAAACATCCTTGCTACATTGGTGTGTTTCCAAGCAATCACAGGCCTTAGAATCAACATTGAGAAGACAATGATGTATACGGTTGGGGACGTGTCAGATCCAAGTTTCTTTGCTTCAATTTTTGGCTGTAATTGGAGTTCCTCCACCTCTTTGTACCTTGACCTGCCGCTAGGAGCCAAACCCAATGCGATTTCCATTTGGTAACCTATTGTGGCAAAATTTCAGCAAAGGCTTGATGGATGGAAGGGTCGATATCTTTCCATTGGAGCCCGTAAGACCCTCATCAATGCAACACTCTCCAATCAGCCTATATATTATTGCTCCCTGTTCGAGGCTCCATGTTCAGTTATTGCCAATATGGAGAGAATCCAAAAGAGGTTCCTGTGGTGCGGAAGTGAGGATTCTTTGAAATTCCATTTGGTTCGTTGGGACATTTGCAAAACTTCTAAGAAATGCGTCAACCTTGGAATTATTGATCTCACCATCATGAACAAAGCCCTCTTTGGTAAGTGGCTGTGGAGATTTGGATAAGAAAGAGAGAGCTGGTGGTAGAAGTTAGTTGATATCAAGTTTCCGAATCATGATTCTATTTGGTGGACAACTTGCGCTAGTTCTGGTTTCTCTCGGTCTGTTTGGGCCAATATCTCTAGGGAAAATGAGGAATTTTGGAAATGGGCATTTGTAGAGCCGGGCATAGGAGGTTGGGTCTCTTTTTGGCATGATTGTTGGATCTCTGGAGGTACCCTCGCTGAATCCTTCCCACGTGTTGCTGCTGCTGTGCTGAACTCTGCATATCAGATTCCTGATTTTTTGTCTAATTCCTGGGAGAGTGAGAGGTGGGTTGTGCCTTTGCGAGTTAATTTGAGAGGGGGTGCAAAGAGTGAGAGAGTTTCTTTCCTCAATAAGCTTAATTCTGTTGATTCTAATTGGGTTTCTTGTGGCCCCAGTAGAATGGTGTGGCCTCTTTCCCCTGACGGTAACTTTTCAGTCCACTCTCATTACAAGCAGTTGCAGGAACAAGCTTTCCCGGGCATCCCAAATTTTCTTCATCTCTCAATTTGGAAGTCTATCATTCCTCCGAAAGTGTGCTTCTTTGTTTGGCTAGTTTATTACAAGAGAATTTTAACTCAAGATTGCTTGAAGAGTCGTGGATGGATGTTGGCTAATTGGTGTGAGCTTTGTTCCTGCAAGGAAGAGACGACTAATCACTTATTCGTTGAATGCAATTTTGTTCGTGAAGTGTGGAGCAGGGTCGGTTTTACGGGTCGAGATGTGAGATCAATCAGCGGTGACATTTCGGCTGCCATCAAGGATTGGCCGAGTCACAAAGATGGGTACATTGGTGAATGGTTTCTTTCGTGTCTTCATCATGCTATGTGCTAGGGTGTTTGGCTCGAAAGAAACAGGCGCATATTTCGCCAGGAAAATCGTTCTGCAGCAATGGTCCCCAACCAAATTGTGAAGTCTGTTATTGATTGGGTTGATGCTCATGGAAAAGTCGAGAAAACCCAAGGACGTCAGTGGGTTAGGGACAAGACTTGAAAGCTGTGAGTTCGGTTCCTTGTCGTGGTGCCTAGCGTTTGTCGAGTGTTTTGCAGTTGTGTTGAGCTCTTTGTTCCAAGCTTTGCGTGGTCTGCTATTTGTTGATTCTTTTTCAGCTGTATGCTAACGTTTTACTGTTTTTTTTTTTTGTTTCTGTTGTTATTTTTCTCTTCTTTTCTTTGGTCCCTTGGGTGGCCTCTTTGTTGTAGTATGTTTCTCCCAAACTTCCCCGTCCTTTTTCCTTTTGTTCTCTTCTTCTTTTTGTTCCTTTTGGCAGACCCTCACCACTTGTGAGGTCTGTTTGTAGTTTGTACCTCTGCTGGAACATTGTACTTTTGTTCCTTATTTCAATTCAATTTTCACCATTATAAAAAATGAAGCTCTCCCTCTCTTCCTTTCAGCTCACATTTTATACCAGGATCGGGCTCAGTTCACTGCCTCAGTTCAGGGCCGTAAACTCTTCAACGCGTCCGTGAATACAGAGCGTTGTGTCAAAATGCACCGCTTCACTTGCATGAGTTCACGGTTTACACTCAATGTTCACGATTTTGTTGATCGTGAACTCGCCTTGCGCTAGTAACTGCAGATTTCTCCATGGATGCCTCACAGTTCACGGTTTTTGGCTTCAGTTCACGGACTTAGGAGACTGTGAACTCTAATGGGAAGCCGTGAACATGGCCTCAAACTTGGTCGCCTGCACTTCACTGTTACGGGACAATTTTCATGGTCTTTGGATTTTTCTTCGGTTTTTGCGCTTTTTGACCTCCAATTGTCCTGAAACTCGTCCTCGACCCTTTCACACGTGCTAGGACTTGAAATGTATAAAAGCAAGCACAACCTAGCGTGAAATATGTCGAGGGACGATGAAATGCAAAGCCAAACTATCAAGAAATGAGGGATAAAATGTGTACATTTGGACCCGAATCAAGGGGCGGTAGATTAGATGGCCACTTTGGAGCAAGCTCTGTCACTATCTTTGTCTCTATTTTTGGAGTGTAGCATGGTTCTGCATACTATGCCACTTCTGGTTGAGGAGAGAAGTCTTCTTGATAAGAAGAGGGTTCTCAAAATGCTTATGTGTTTCGTTGTGCATTGTAGAAAGGTGGTTGTTCATGGAACTCGAATCTGTAGTCTTCTCCGCACTAGTTATTGCATGAAGTCTGAGGGTAATCTCAGTTCTGTATTGTTTGATATCCCTAAATGTTGGGATTCCTAATTCAAACCTGCACAACCGAAAATCAAAACAATTAAGTGAAAATCAAGGGTGGAAAAAGTACAAAAAAGCTAAAGTAAGAAACTTCTGTCTTTCCTAGTTATCTAGAAAGTCCCCCAACAATGACGTCAAACGTGATGGTGTGGCTTGTAGCGAAAAACTATGTCTTTTGTGTCCACTTACCGATATATGGATTTGTGGAATTTGTTATGTGTTGTGATGCTGCAAGATGTGGAACGTGAAGAGATCTTGGAGGGATGCCACTTTTAGTAGTTTTAACAGCCTTGTTTATTCTTGCTACTTGGATCTGGTGGCTCGCAAGTGTACACCTCTTTCATTCTTATCCTTTTTTTTTCGTCTCAAAAGTTTTTAATGCCACTTCATTAACAATTTCCCTAAGATCCCGAATATAATGAGTCTTATTCGTTTTTCGCCACTACCTTGTATTAAAAAGACAATCTCAACGATCATAGCTAATAGTAGTAGAAAAATATTGCTTTCTAATATTTGGAAAATTAAGCCCGCCTTCATTAACAATATGAATAATGGAGATCATATTCTTATGTCTCAACTCACAAGAGATTGTTCAAAATTACAATAGCATAATGTGTTTCTGTAGTGCACTAAAATCGACTTAATCAAAACGTTTGATTCTATACTTTTGAGAGTATCTTTTATCGTCTTCAAGGCCATGGGATTCTCTCATCAATGTATTATGTGGATTCATTTTAGTATTTCCACTCCTCACTTCAGTATTTGCATCCATGTTTGGGTTGTGTGGATTCTTTCAAGTTGAGAGAAAAGTCGTCGACAAAGAGATCCTTTGTTGCTTTATTTATTCTCTATTGCAATCGAGTTTTGTGGTCACTTATTGCCTAGACTGCATTATCACATCAACTCCCCTATCATCCATCGCACAAAGCCATTGATTTAAGTAACTTGAACGATTTGTTAATGATCGTCTTATTGTTCATACAATAGTTATATAAATCTCTAATTATTTTGTTGATGTATTGTAGATAGAACATTCTGGTATGCACTATTTAATGCAACCTGTATTTGGTGGGTGCACTTAAATACGAATATGTTGCATTTATCAAAAGAACAAAAAGATACGTTTTTAATTAGGTGAAGCCATATTTTAACTAGATGGTCAAATGAAATCAAAACATGCAAACTCATACTTTCTTCTAGTCAACTTCAACTAAGGGAAGTTAGTTTTACAACTCAACTCAATATCTCCTTTCTTCATTATATCCTCTAGGAGAGTTGGAACATAGACCATACCTCTAGTCAAACAATTATGAAATTGCAAGAGACCACAGAACTCTTAGGGATAGTATGCTTGTTTAATTTGAAAATTGAACGTTTTGGTTATATATTTGAAAAATGAAGGTTGGTGATGAATTTTGGTCATTAAAATTTTGAGAAAGTTATTTGTTTGATTGTTATATTTTACGCTTGATTTCGGTGAGTTGGATTTTTTTTTGGATAATGGTGAACTCATTTATTAATAGTACCAAAAGCAAAGAAAAGAAGACAAGACAATACATGTCCAGCACAACCACATCCTTAACACTGAGAGGGATTGCGGCACACAGAAAGAAGGAAAAGAACTGATGAAAGACAAGAGTACACCATAAGCAGAAAAATGCCACCAAGGCTCAAAGTTGAATCTATCCCGCGTCTCTAGGGAGAAGAAGTTGTCTAATAATACTCAACCACTCTTCCATTGTGATTGTGTCAACTTTGTGGAAAGCACTTAGCCAGTTTGCCATCAACCAATCGATTATGTAGTAGATATGTAATGTTGGTGTCACCTTACCATTGAAGATCTGTTCGTTTCTTTCAGTCCAAATACAATAACAAAAGGCATGGAAGAAGATCTTAGTGCACCAGTCTTGAGGAGATGAGTTCTTGAAAGACTAAGCTCGGATTGTTGCAGGGATATCCCTTGGGCTGTTCTTGGTGATCTTCATGAATGTGGCCATCACTGTCCAAACAACCCTTGAAATTGCAGGTGAGGAGCATGTGATCAGTGGTTTCCTCATTAGAGCGACACATAGGACATTGGTTGGCCAAAGGCACGCCCCTCTTCTTTATGCCATCCGAAGTGAAAATCTTTTTATAGTATGCGATCCCCAGAAAAACACATATTTTATGAGCGATCTCCATTTTCCAAGTGACCTTGGCAGGGAACTTGTTCGCTTTGTTGTTCTGGTCTAGCAGAAGTAGGCTTCGGTACCTGGAGTTGGCGGTGAAGCCTTTAGTATTTCTTGGCTCTAAAATGACGATTGGGGGACCTGTGAAAAACATAATAAAATAAAGTTTGTGATGAAGGTTCTGCAAATTACATCTCTCCCTTTCAGCCCCACCTCTCAAAACAAACTTAAGAGAAATGTCCTAGGAAATACTAAGGTAGAATTGGAATCGTAGATAAAAATCGTAAGATTTGAAGGTTCATATTAAAATTAGCAATAAAACTCCTTATAGTAATACTAACACATATTCTGTATAATAGTCAACCACATATAACTTAATTATTTCCCAAGATAAGTTTGTTTATTACGTAAACACAAATAAATGCATAGATATATTTTTGTGAATAACATAAACTCAAAAATAAGCAACCTAAAACCTCATAAGAATCACTTAATCTAGTTAATAGCTAAGAGTAGAAAATCAAATAAGATCATTAGGATCAACATTAACATCCCTCATACATCATCATCCTTACCGTCACCCTCACTCACATCCTCATAGAATCCTTGTCTATTTGCTTGAGCAATAGTATCATTATTATTCTAAGGATCACTTGAAGTACTTTCACCATTGAACATATTTACTTGATAACCATCATCTGGAAAAGGTAATTCATTGATTTATGCATTCCCTTCTTGATTGATATCGGGGATGGTGGTGTTGAAGGTTTGAAAGACGAACAAAAGCTTGCAAGAGAATGGGGATTGGGCTAATTGTGAGTGTGGTGGAAAGAAATTCTGTGCTAATTGTGAGGGTGGAGGAAATCGTTGATAGAAGAGGTTGGGTGTCAGCATGCAGAAGAGAAAGAGAACAAACATAAATTGAGGCTCACATATCGGTTTAAGATTATGTTGTTCATGGTATTGGGATGATGGAAGTGAACTTGACCCGGTTCATGGGAAAAACCCGACCTGACCTTTGCATGATTTTGCTTCAATTGACATGAATCTTAAAATCGTACAAAATCCAAAAAAATCATAGATTTTAAGGATTTTACAGTTTTAAATTGGGATTTACGAGAATTTAAGGTTCAAAGAATTTACAGTAAAATCAGGATCGGAACTCATAGCTAAAATCATAAAATTGTAAGATTTTAAAATTAAAATCAGAATTTTGACTACGTTGTAGAGCACCACCGTGCGTGCACGCACCCATCAAAAGAAAAGTAGAGACTCCAAAATTACTTTTCATGGCCATACAGGGGCGGATACATGGGTCTGTAGGGGTGTCCCGGGACACCCCTAAAATTTGGGGAAACGATTATCCAACCTCCAGTAGTAGTTTCGTATGGGTATACAAGATATAATTGGTAATTCGGGACACCCTAACATTTGAAAAAATGATTATCCTACCCTCGATAATAGTTTGCTTATGATTAACAAAATATAAGTGGTAGTCCGTGTTATTCCAACCTAGGACACTACTATTATCAAACATATTCTAATTATGTTGCTACTCAGTTGTTATTATATTTTAAACATCATGCAACAGTAAAACGCTATTTTTTTATCCCCAACTATTTTCAATACCTAATAATTAAACTACGTACACGCTACCCTTAATTTTGAATTGATTTTATAGTTACACGACAAGTGTTGAAAGAGTCTTTTCTACTTTGAGCTACATTAAGAACAAGGTTAGAAATCGAATATGTGATAAGTTCGTGAAGTATTGTCTAGTAGGATATGTAGATTTTTTTTGAACAGTGCAGACACGGAGTTTATTTATATTATTTTTCAAAATATGAAAACACATCATGAATTTTAATAAAAAATTTATACAAGTATGATATTTTTAATATACAAATTATTTAATTTATTATTTAATTAAATTGAACTTTTGAAGAGGACACCCCTGTAAAAAATTTCTGAATCCGCCACTGTGGCCATATACGTTGAACTGAAAAGTAGTGACCCCATAATGGACTTGATTAAGATCTCTCATTAGTCTAAGTACCTCTCTTATTCTTGTGCTTAGTTGTTTTGTTTGCACTCTTTTTTGGATGATGGCGATGAGATACCACCATACCATAATCATATAATTAATCCTTGGGCTAATACCACTACAACACCCGAACTATCGCAAAAATGCCACTTGTGTCCTATTGTATTCAATATTCCATCCGTGTCCTGAACTATGATTCCGTTAATGTTGACTTTTGTTGACCGTTTGTTTTTAACAGAAAGTCCAGTCAGTGCTGATGTGGCATCTGACGTGGAATTTTTAATATTAATTTTATTTATTTATTCTATCTAATATTAATAAAATAAGAAAAAGTAAATAATTAAAATATAAAATAAAATAAAATTTTAACCCACTAATCCCCTTGTCCCACCAACCTCTTCCCCAAGATCCAGATCTGCAATTCACCACCACACCACAAAGCCCAACCTCTTCCCCAAGACGAACAGGCACCCTCTTCCGCCTTTCTTCCAGGTGCAATCGTGCAGGCAAAGATATGGGGAAGCAACAACAACCAACAAGAATTGCCTTCTAGAAACAACCCCTCAAGCTCAGCGATTGGGGATATGGATCATCTGGTCGTATTCAGAGGTTGGAGATCCGGTTCTTCTTGTTTGAATGCGGTGGCGGCTGTGGCTAGATGGAGAGATGCTGATCGGAAATATGAGAGGATTGACGGCGGCAGGCTCGGGATACAGGAGGGAGATGCTTGTTTTGGGATGGAGAAGGTCGACGGCGGCGGCCGATACTGGTGGATTAACGACGACGACAGCTTCGGGATGAACAACCCCAATACCCCTGCCGTCATTTGCCTCTCTTAGCGGAGACCAAGAATGAGAAGGGTCAAGGGTGTCGCGTCGTTCTTCTTCTCCCTTGCGAGCCGAGATTGATTTGAGCGTAGATGGGGCAATTAAATCCCTAATTTGTTTGCTTGTGACAGAACCGAACAAAAAAATTGGGGAAGGGGACAGATCTGTGTCAAGTCGGCGGGCTCGGGCAATTTGGAGGTTCGGCAGGCTTGGGCAGTTTAGAGGGGAAGAAGGCGTCGTCGTCGGCGTTTGTTATGGATTGGAGAAAGAGGAGAATTCCCGCCGTCGTCGTCAAAGTTTGGGGGTTTTCCAGGTTAGGGAATTTTTTAGAGAAAGAGAGAGGAATCAATAGAGAAAAACAGAGATCGATGGAGATGATTAAGTTGCGACGGGGGTGATTCAAAGTTCAATTGAGAAACACAGAGGATGGACGGCGACTACGCCTGGACTTTGGAGGGAAGACGATGGGACGGAGGAAGGAGGAAGGTTACGGTGGAAGAGGATGATGGGAGGAGGAGTTTCTTATTTTATGTTTTCTATTTTTATGAGAGTTGGAAAATTTTATATTAATAATTAGTTTTTTATTATTAAGTTTTTTAAATTTTTTGATTTTTCTTATTATAATTTAATTTAAACTAAACTAAATAATGACATGGTAATGACGTGGCATCACATGGATGTCACTTTTTTGCCACATCTGCGAAAGTCAACAATAATTTGACTTCCGTTCGGTCAACAGTTATCTTTAACGGTCAACTTAAATTGTCATGTCACAAATGTCACAAACTCATATAGTTCAGGACACAGATGGAATATTGAATACAATAGGACACAAGTGGCATTTTTCGAATAGTTCGGGTGTTGTAGTGGTATTAGCCCTTAATCCTTTAAAGTATCTTAAGCTTACGGGCTTCAAATCTTTCTTTCTCTGTGTGCGCTGTGTACGGCTTTGTTATGGGTGGTTGGTTTTTTTTTTTGCTTTGGCTGGCCGACACTTCCCTTCTGCATGGCATTTCTATATTCTAGCATTAACGTCCCACTTGAAAGGCGATAAGACCCCTCGCCCCTTCTCGCCATTTTACAATATAAAAGTGTCATTTTAATTTTACCCACTCGAATGAATATGGTATTGGATATTGTACTTAGAGAGGTATCAATCAGGCGGGTTCGGGCTGGGTTCATTTGGATTGCGGGTCGTTCGGGTTGCGGGTTCATCGGATTCGGGTTGCGGGTTACTCGGGTTACAGGTCAATCGGGTTGCGGGTCAATCGAGCTGCGGGCCAATCGGGTTAGGGGTCAATCGGGTGAGGGTCAATCGGGTTGCAGGCCAATCGGGTTACGGGTCAATCGGGTGCTGGGTCGGGCGGTTCGGGTTGCGGGTTTTACGGACCAGAACATCACGTTAGTTTTTGTGATTACTAGTAAGTCGTAAATCGTAACTATATGAAGCTAGCATAATACTTGTAAAAAAAAAGGAATCACTACTCAAAGTCAAAGACGCAATGGTGGGGGGACAAAATTTTGTGGAAACATTACAGAGGGAATTATTGGCGGGTCTCGGCGGGTGGGGCTAATCAAATTTTTGGGCAGTAAGATTTGGGGAACCGAAAAATTTGGAGAGAAAGTTTAAAAGTAGTTTTTTTAATTTTTTAAAAACAAGTGAAATTATTCATATAAATGTATAGTGAAATTGTTGGTTTAGCTAGTTAATTGTTTATATGATTTTTGTATTAAACTAAATTATAAAATTTAGAAAAATTGTTGGTTTAACAACACTAATCACAATATTTTGTCTATTAAAGATGTTGACGAGAAAAGATGGTTTTGTTGGATAGCGAGGAAAATTGAAACTTACAAAAACCCTTTCCAGAAGCAGACATATTACACCACCGGTGAAAAGCCAAACTAGCCATACCAGTAGGAGAAGTCAGCTCATCCGAAGGACAAAACGACGAAGTAGCCAAATTTCATGTCACTTTCCTGCCACATACTCAAAACGAAAAGAACTCCAGCTTTTGGATGTTCATAAATGGCGGTTTTTTATTGAGTCAATTGTTAATGGCCATTGATTCATATATGAGTGAGTAGTTGTTTTCTCGGCGAGAAAAATAAAGGAAAGAGAATTGAATTTTGCATCTTTTTGACTTCCAAACAAACAATTAATAAACACGGTCCACACCTCTTTGAACAAAGTTCAAACAAGGGTGTTCGATGTTCTTGGTGATCTACGAGGCAAACTAAATTACATTAATTCTACTCCTATGGAGGTTTAACGAGAGCTCCGAAACTACAACTATGGCTACATTTGCAGAGGAAAAGGTAAAGATAAAAGGATAAAATTTGACAATAGGTTGTCTAGTGTGATTTTGGCGAACCCTTTCTCTGTCATCTTCACCTCCTATTTATAGCCACCAGAAGTAACTGCCCCAAGAAACTAGTCTGCTGACGTGGAGAGACGGTTACCCACTCAACTGCTATGACGGTTACCCTGATGTTGGATGTGGGATCCTCTTCAGTCTTGACTTCCTCCTCTTGAGACCTCAACCTCTACTCTTGGCATCTCCTTCGTAGTTTTGCTTATCCGTTGAGTATAAATTGGCTAAGGCATAAAGAAATACCACTTATCACATATGGGTGGGTATTTGAATAATATGAGTTAAAAATGGCAAAAAGTACTTCACCATTAGTAGAGTAAAGAGACCACCTGCTCACATGACCCCCTTGCCTTGGCCATACCATGGGGGTGTACATTAGTGACCCCCTCACCATACCATTGGGCATCCTCCATGGGGGTCATATGGATCACCCTCGGCACTATATCATCCTCATGAGAGCCGACGTTAGTGATCCCCCACCCCCTGATCATACCATGGGGGTGGTACGTTCACCATATCATTGGGGGCATCCCCCATGGGGTCATATGGATCACCCCACCACTATATCATCCTCATGGGAGCTGGCGTTGGTGACCCCTCATCCCCTGATCATACCATGGGGGTGCTATGTTGGTGGTCCCCAGACCACCTCATGGGGGTGCTCCTTCCACCATCATCATCTTCCATGTCATGGGGGTGGCGGTATGATGTCCACCACCCTTGCCATGTCCTCGGGGTGGTGGCATGATGACCACTCCCCTTGATACCTCCTGGGGGTGGTTGTATGACGCCCACCCCCTTGCCACGTCCTGGGGGTGGTACTATGGTGGCCACCCCCCTTGGTACCTCCTGGGGGTGGTGGTATGATGCCCACCCCCCTCACCACGTCCTCGGGGTGGTATGATGGTGGTCACCCCCCTTGGTACCTCCTGGGGGTGGCTACCATACTCCTTGCCTTAGCCAAATTCGGCCATCACCCCCCTCACCACGTCCTGGGGGGTGGCGGTATGATGTCCACTCCCTTGCCACGTCCTGGGGGTGGTGGGTATGATGCCCATCCCCCTCTATGTGCCTGGGGGTGGTGGTATGATGCCCATCCCCCCCCCCCCCCCCTCTGCGTGTCATCGGGGTGGCTCCCATACTTAGTCAAATTTGGATATGCATGGCGAGCGTGGTGGCACGGAGTAATGGGCCCAAAAACCCAATCCTCATGGCCCACTCAACTGATTTAAACTGATATGATTAAGTTGGCCTTATAAAGCCATTTAATTCCTTGTTTTTAACCGATGTGGTACAAGGTTAATTTTTATGGGTAAACAAATGCCCCCCAACTACTTAGTGCATAAGAATTATGGATTAAGTAGTTTCACACCAACTAGGCCATCAAACTCAAATAGTTGGCCTTACAATTTAAATGACCAAAACCATCCCAATTTCTTCTCCTTTGCTGCCGTGTTGGAGGAAGGAAGGGAGTCAAACATAATTATTCCATAATCCTTCCATCTCGACACAACTGTGCCCCCCATTCCACTGTGACCACCAACAGTTATGGTCACTCTTAAATCACACGGCGTGTTATCTTTTGAAGTTATTGAGCTAGAACAACATCAAACCCCCCTAGTTAATTCAAACTACTACTAATCATACCCCATGCCATTCAACATCACCTCCATGTCTTGTCATGGGGTATATAGTTCACACCTTACAAAATTTTAAAGTTTGGCATGGTTAGGCCACCTTAATGGCCTGACAATACGAGTAATGATTGAGGCTTACAAGTCGTGGCAAGATTCTCACATCAAAACCTACTAACTTCTTCTGAAACTTGCAACTTTGGGATATTATATATATATATATATATATATATATAGCCATGATTGGCTTTTCTATATTAATTAATATAATTTTTTTTTACTTTTTTTATTGTATATAATAAGTAGTTACAAACATCATTGATCTCCATACCCTTTGGCAATAACCAAAGTGCCAAAGGTATACATCCACTGCCAAGTCCATGTATTAAACCAAACAAGCCAACCATACACCATATGGCCATGGTTTTTCAAAGGAGATGATTCTTCACAAGCTGACTTTGAATCACCCCCTACACCATTTTTTCCCTTATGACCCTTACCATCACTTTGGACTTGGACATGCTTGCCCTGGTCAGACACTATCACTTTGGAACCGGTGGTCATAGAGTTGTCCACCTCAATACTAGCATGACCATCCTCATTGTGTTGTGTTGGTCTCACCATCTCACCAGGTACTACTGGGTATTGCCCCTTTCGTGCTTTGGCATTCTTACGTAGGAATCTCCTCCTTTGAGTCTTTGTCATCTCCCCAATAGCTACTGGTTGACTACTGGTTTTCGATAAACAGGTGGCATGGTGGGTCTCACTCCCATGCCAAATTGCTCGGCAATAAGTTGAGCCACCTGATCCCTTAGAGTGTTGGGATCATGCCCCCTGGCTGCCCCCATTGGGGTACGAAACCCATGGGGTCCATGCCATGCCCATTGAAACTGGGTGGCATGGGTGTTGGGTATGCTATGGGAGGAACTTGATCTCCCCCACCTAAGTCTACTCCCCCTCCCATGTGAGCAGGCACCGTATAGGGCCTTGCCACTGGTATGGGTATGGGTGGTGGTTCCACTGGAGCAGAATGTGTAACTCCCAAATTCTCACCACGTGGGGGAATTTCTCCAACTCCCACATTGGGTACCCCTTCCACCTGAGTAGTGGCAGGAATCTCGCCGCGATTCATGCGGTGAGGAGTTGGTTGGTTTGTCATCGGCGGAAAGAGGTTATCTTGTCGTGGCTGACCATTTTCGCCGCCGACAGGAGATGAACTAGAATTTACAGAATTGTTAATGGGGTTTGGATTCCCGCCATCTAATGGCAGAGCTCTAGATTGGATTATTGGTGTGGTTAAAAATCTTCTAAACTCATCAAAATCACTTTTGTTCTTATTAACCACTTCAAGTAATTGACTTAGACATCTATCAACTCTAGAATTAAGACAGTCCATTTGAGAATTTACCTGATGAGAAGCAGCTCTAGCCTCCTCCATCAAATGGCGGTTCTTCACCATCATTTGGTGGTTCTCCTCTGTGTCTTGACGGTTCTCTACCACCAGTTTGCGGTTCTCCTCCATCATTTGACGAAGAACCCCCACTGCTTCACCAATATCTCCACTAGGCGTCGGCGTTGGTAGGATCTCCGCCCCACCATTATTTTCGGCCACCGCCTCTGACACTTGGCCATATTCAATGTTGGCCACCTGCTCCTCCACAAAACCAGCCGGAGCGTCACCTTCTTGATTCCTCCGCCTCGGAGCCATCAAATCGAACACACGGGTCCCACCTGGGGTGCTAATTTGTTTTCCCAGGGAGAAAAATAAAGGAAAGAGAATTGAATTTTGCACCTTTTTGACTTCCAAACAAACAATTAACAAACACGGTCCACACCTCTTTGAACAAAGTTCAAACAAGGGTGTTCGATGTTCTTGGTTATCTACGAGGCAAACTAAATTACATTAATTCTACTCCTATGGAGGTTCAGCGAGAGCTCCGAAACTACAACTATGGCTACATTTGCAAAGGAAAAGGTAAAGATAAAAGGATAAAATTTGACAATAGGTTGTCTGGTGTGATTTTGGCGAACCCTTTCTCTGTCATCTTCACCTCCTATTTATAGCCATCAGAAGTAACTGCCCCAAGAAACTGCTCTGCTGACGTGAAGTAATCGATCCCAACACAACCATAAACCGCAAAAACACAACACTCGCCATGGGGACACCACTTCACCAATCGAACCCTTCACATGACACTAAAACAAAACTAAAGAAAAGAAAACAAACCTACGTTGGGTTGCCTGGCAACAAGCGATTGTTTATCGTCATTACCTTGACGGTTGGGGATCAATCACGACTTCAAACGTGATGCCATCGAGAGCGGATCCACCACACTCTCGGGGTGAGGCTTGTAGCCTCCCATCTTAGGCTCCTTGAGTTGGCCCTCTTGGTTGGCCAACATCCCTTTGGCCTCTCCCTTCTTCCGGGCCAAATCTCCCTTCATCCTTCTTCTCCAAGCATTCAATCTCGGTCCTTTGGGCTTAGGACCCTTCTTAACTTCCTGCTCAACATCATCAAGGACAACACAAGTAACGATGGGGGTTGCCTTGAGAGGCTCTCCTCCACTCTCGTTCACATCATTTGAAACTAATCCCTTCATTTCATCACTTCTAACCCTAGGATCAATTTCAAGCTTGATTCTCTCCTTGCCATCCCTCAAAAATTAGGGTCCCCTCATTAACTTTTATCAATACCTTGGCGATTTCAAGAAAGGGACGACCGAAGATGAGGAGCATATCCGAGTCCTCACTTATGTCGAGAATCACGAAATCAATTGGATAGCAAAACTTGCCCACTCTCACCATCATGTCCTCCACTATACCTCTCGAGCTAATGACCGAACGGTCGACTAAGGTGATGCTAAGCTTAGAGGTCTTAAGTTCGCTTACTTCTAACTTTTTGAAAAGCTTGTAGGGCATCACATTAACACTAGCTTCTAAGTCCACCTAGGCATTGTCTATATGATGGTTGCCACCAAGAGGGCTAGTAAAGATAAATGGGTCGGACCACTTTTTGGGCAAGCGGTCGAGGAGATAAGCCGAACACTCCTCGCCAAGAGCCACATTGGCGAGGCCTTCAAGCTTGGGCTTTCTGGTGAGGAATCCCTTGAGGTGCTTCGCATATCGGGGCATTTGAGCCATGGCTTCAAGGAATGTGATGTGGAGGTGGAGGTTGCGGAGAATTTCTATGAAACCTCCACACTTGTTCTCCAACCTCTCCTTGTACATCCTTGTGGGATAAGGAAGAGGAGGTGTGTATCCATCCATTGGCAATGCCTCCCTCGTCGTCTTCCTCTCATTCCTCGAGGGATTCCCTTCTCCCTTCTTCGGGTTGGTCTCTCCCTTGTTAGAATCCTCATTCTCCACCACTTCATTAGTGGCGACTTCCGGAACCACCTTCACACTCACTTGAAGTGCATTCACCCCGGCTTGATTGGGGTTCGCCACAGTTTTGGGAAGGTAAGGCTCCCTTGGGTCTCTCAGTGAGGATGCCGGCAAGATTACCGATTTGCACCTCCAAACTTTGGAGGCTCGTTTGATGGCTTCGAAGACCTGCCTCAACCGAGGTAAACTTGGTAGTCGCCACATCCATGAATTGCTCTATCTTCTCAAATTTTTGGCTACTCGTACTCACAAAGGTGTTCACTAGGTCTTCAAGCTTGGATAGCTTGTCAGGTTGTTGTTGTTGAACTGGCTCTTTTTCATCTCTTCTCTCGACTTTCGATCCTTTTCGCCAATCTTTCGACTCCAAGGCTGGTTTCACATGTTAAGTCCTGAAACACACTCAAACACGAAGAACCTAGCGTAAAACCAACCTTTTAGGAACGAATTTGGCCCAGACATCTAAGTAAAACGGGGGCAAAACATGTGCAATTAGGCTTGAATCATGTATGTTCTCATTTTCATGAGCAGTTCTGGGGATGGCCTCAACCTGGGTTCTGTTTGGCCATCTCCTTCTCCCGGGTGCGGAACCACTCGAAGGTCACCACACTGCACGGAACGGCCTTCATCACTCAGTTGGCCCGGTTCTTTGGGGTGCCCCTTGACGGCTGCACTCTCGTGGGGCATGCCCGCACTTTCCTCGACGAGACTTTGAGTGCTATGGGCCTGATTCAGGTCGCGCGGACAGACCCACAGGTTCGCTGGATCAGGGTTCTGCGTCCTGCGGACAGACCACCTCTACCAGCCCACACCTCCTGGTGGCTACTGGTCAGCAATGGAGGCTCGTTTCGACCGGATTGAGGCGCACCTGGACCATGAGTGTGACGTCTGCCGGTACACACACTTCCTGTTGGAGCGCCTATACTTGGAGGACGATGTAGACACTACCCAGAACTTTTGGCATCCGTCTGCACCTAAGGACGACACTGATGATTAGGATTGAGCCTGTCGGGATCACGATTCCCTATTTTTATGTGTTTGTGTCTTTGTGTTTTGAGTCGAATTGTATTTATTTTATTTCGATTTGTGTGTTTTATTGTGTCCCATGGGGCTGACACTGATGTTCCTAACTCTTACCTAGTATGAGTGTTGCGTGCTTTTTGGTTGTTCTTAGAATATGGTCCATTTCCAGTCCGCTCCACCAGACTGGTCCTATTTCGAGTCTCACTGCAACCCGTTTTCCTGGTAACATCGTTCCCCTTATCTTCCCCTCTTCTCAATTGAGGGCAATGTCGTGCTTAAGTGTGAAGGGATGTTTATCTTTGGCCGCATTGAAAGATGATGTGCTTAGAGCCTAGTCCGCTATCCAAATCTCGAGATTTGAGGGCTTCAAGCACTAATGTTTGCATGATCGTATTGGAAATATGATGATTGTGGTGAATCGAATGGCTATTGGCATAGATACATGGTGACTTGCTTTTGACTAGGACAACTGATACTAATGATTGAGACGTGCAGTAGAACTGTGTAGGAGTTCAGTTTTTCAACTGGTTGCTTACCAACTGTGACTTGAATTGATCACTTATTGGCTACAGTCGTTTATTCATTAAGATCAGGGAATCAGAATGAGAGATAGAGCACATAGGTAGCCATGTGAGATTTGAGCCTGCTCGTTTCTTTCTTGTGCGATAGATCCCTCTTCCATGATGTGTAGCATTCACGTTGTCACTAATTAGGATGATGGATTAATAGGATTAGCCCATGAACAAATTTTCTGCCCTGTTGTCATACCCCTAGTCATCCCCTTTGAGCCGTGTAACTTCCTTTCTTTCGGTCTTCAATGAAAATCACCCTTTTTTGCATCTATATCTTAGAGGTTCCATAGAGTGGTTTTCGCATGTTCTCTGTTGTTCTGCTAAAAACAATATGAGGGATGGAGGTAGTTCTTAAAGGTTGGGCATTTGTTTGAAAAAAAGTGAAAAGGGGTGGTTCTCTCTCAAAAAAGAAAAAAAAAACGGATAAGAAAAAAAATAAATGAATGAAAGAAAGAGAGAGCCACCATAAAAATCTAAATCATGCTCATTAAGTAGTGTTTCTTAGCAATCTGGCTTAGGAATGCTAGCAATATTGTGACCACCTTCACTCTTGTACTCTAAAGAATTGGATTAATGCAGAATAGCATAAGGGAAGTAAATGGTTTGAATGATTTTGACTTTGTTGGTATTGGAACTGTGGAACCTTATGCTATGAATCTTCCACCACTTAAAAGGCCTCTTCCCCATGTCCAAGTCCCTAGTTAGTCATCTGTACCTGTGTCTAAGACCTCCGGATTAGTTAATGATGACACCGGATATGTAAACTATAGTATTTAGAGAGGCTGCCATCATGGTGAAGAGACGTTAGGATTAAGAGAATGAGCATGCACATCTTTCGCATCAAATTGTCCTGACCCCACTGTTCGAGAGTGAGTGATTCATTTACTTATTTTCTTTGTACTCTATACCCCCGTGAATGGGCGCGATGGAACGAGGTTTTGGGACATTTTGGAGCAAAGGACAGAAAGCACCTGGAAGTTACGGTTTGGCCTGTAACTTCCCAAGAGGAGCCGTAAGCTGCAAAAGGAGAACAAAGAGTTCCATGAGGTTTCTTGGAGTTATGGGCTGACCCAGCAAGTTACGGGCAAGGCCGTAACTCAGCCTTTGCAGCCGTAACTCATGGAAAGCCTCGACATCAGTTTCAGAAGCATCTTTGGTGTAACGGTCTCTCTCTGCAAGTTAAGGTCGAGACCGTAACTCCCCAAAGGAAGCCATAACTCTTGGTTTACAGATTGCAATAATGGCGTCGTTCTTACTCAAGTTACGAGCGGGCAATGAGAGTTAGGGCTGTACCTTAGGCCGTAACTCGCGGATTCTCGGCCTATTTAAAGGCTTCTCGGGAAATTTGCAAGGGATCCGGATTTTTGGGCTTCCAAAAGCAACAAACGAACCCTAGAGAGAGAGAGAGGGAGAGAGAGTGACAAAGAGAAACCCTTGGGCAAGGATTGGAGTGGTCTGAAGACATCGGAGCTTGATTCCCCAACCTCGGAGTACCGATTATCCGCCAGGAGCAGTTATTCATTGTCGTCTTGATGATGTCTACTCGAAGCATGACGTTATCGCATCTCTCCATGGAGTAATTTTTTGTTTCCTCTGGGTATGAAGAACCCTAGTTTTATATGTTAGGAATGATTGCATGAAACGCCATGTTACGAATTGGTTTGATAAATTCAGTTGAGGAATTATTCAGAATTGCAAGAGTCTTGATAAAACCTAGGTAATTCTGGATTTAACCTAGAACGATAGTCTCTATATAGGTTAAAAGAGCAACCGTTAATTGAAGTTGGTGAGTTGACTACTTTAGTCAAGAAGTTGATTCACTGCTCCGTACTGGAACATAGAGCCAGTAGTGGAAGTTTTGCGTGGTTACCCTTGGTTACTGTATGCTGGTGGAGGTTAGTCGCCCGTCGGGTATTCAAATCAAGAGGGTCTGGATATCTTTAGTCGAGATTCCAGACCAGTAAAGAACTTCCCGCGGTTTATCTATCAATCTGAGTAATTTGCGACCGTATAACTTGAACTAGCTGCATATTAGGGGGAATCATATCTGCATGGCCTTTTGAACCTGAAAAGAACCAGACCATTACTTGCTTTTGTTTCTTTTGCACTGAAAACACTTCACTCTCTTGTTCCCGCTAGATAATAGGAGTTCACTAAGTAGGCAGTAGACCTAGAGCCCGGGTTGATATTTAAACTTAACCACTATTCTACATTTCCACTCTACGATTATACTTGGTCGCAGTTTGGTGTTGTATCATAGCGTGTCATGATCTTGATGGTGCCATACAGAAACACCTGCGTGACCGCAAACAGTCCTAACCACCCAGATCAGAGCTTTCCAGGAAAGAGTTTTAGACGAGAGTTATAGAGAAGAACTAGATCACCAACGTGAAACTCCTTCGGGCCCCTCAAATCGAGCGTCGTGAATACACTTCGTTCGCTCTTTGTACAGCTTGGTGTTCTAATAGGCGTGGTAACTCCATTCCTTCAGCTCCAACATCTGCATCTTGCGTTCAGCACCTGCAAGACTCACATCCAAGTTTAACATCTTAAGGCCCAGAAGGCCTTGTGCTCTAACTCGACAGGTAAGTGGCATGCCTTTCCATAGACGAGCCGGTATGAAGAAGTACCGATCGGCGTCTTGCAAGCAGTCCGGTAGGCCCAGAGAGCATCATCGAGCTTGGTGGACCAATCTTTGATGGATTGATCCACCGTTTTCTCAATTATGCGCTTAAGCTCCCCATTCGTCAGCTCGGCCTGACCACTCGTTTGGGGGTGGTAGGCTACGGACACCTTGTGAGTGACCACATAGCGAGAGAGGAGCTTATTGAATTGGCCCTGAAAGTGGGTGCCTCGATTGCTAATGATGGCTCTTTGGCGTCCCAATCCGGGACAACAACTACTTAAGAAACTGACAAACACGTCTACCATCATTGGTGGGCAAATCCTGAGCTTCAGCCCACCTAGAGACGTAATCAACACATTTTGGGCCCATGAAATCGATGCCCCAGACAAAAAAATTCCTCAAGTAATAAACACATTTTGGGGCATCTCATCCCGGGCAGAAATGTTACCTGACCTCTAGCAGCGGTCGCACCTGCGTGCGAAGGTGTCAGCGTCCTTGAAGAGCGAGGGCCAGTAAAAGCCTGACTGTAGTATCTTCCTCGCTGTGCGGTTACCACCATGGTGCCCTTAGTAGGTCCATCATGGCAATGAGATAGAATGCCCTCCATATCATTGTCCATGATACAGTAACGGATAACCCTGTCGGCTCCAATCCTGAAGAGATACAGATCATCCTAGAAGTAGTTCTTCAGGTCGGAGAAAAACTTCCTCTTCACCTGAGTCGTCATCCTCTTGGGCAGCTGCTGGCCAACAATATAGTTCGCGAAATCGGAGAACTAATAGTGACACTCTCCACCAGGCACATCGTCATCAGTCGCTCATCTGGAAAGGAGTGATTGATCTCTTCCACAAAGTTGTCAGCAGAAGGTGCGTCCAACAGGGAAAGATGATCAACAACAACATTTTTGGCTCTCTTCTTGTCCCGGATTTTGGATGTCAAACTCCTGCAACAACAAGATCCCCTCGTATGAGCCAAGGCATGGCATCGGCTTTTCTCATAAGGTATCTAATGGCTGAGTGATTCGTGTATACTACCACGCGGGACAGGACTAGATAAGGGCGAAATTTTTCGAAGGCAAACACCACCGCCAGCAGCTCCTTTGTGGTGGTGTAATTTCGTTGGGCATCATTGAGGGTCTTTAATGCATAATATATGGGTCGGAAATGCTGATCTCGCCTCTACCCCAAGAAAGCTCCAACTGCTAAATCACTCGCGTCGCGCATCAACTCGAATGGCAGGGTCCAATCATGAGTGACCATAATAGGAGCATGAGTGAGCTTCTCCTTCTAGGTCGTGATGTCGTTGTGCATGCGTCTGTGAAATAGTAGGGGGCATCCTTATCAAGGAGCTTTGTCAGTGGCAGGGCAATCTTCAAGAATTCCTTGATGAAACGTCGATAGAAACCTGCATGGCCTAGGAAGCTGCGAATTCCCTTCACCGAAGTGGGAGGAGGCAGCTTACTGATCGTCTCAATCTTGGCTCTGTCCACCTCGATCCCCATCTTGGAGATCATATGCCCAAGCACTATGCCCTTGCGGATCATGAAATGACATTTCTCCCAACTTAGCGCCAGGTTCGTCCCCTCACACCTCTTCAAGACGAGTTCTAGGTTATGGAGACAATGAGAGAATGAGTCTCCATAAATCGAAAAATCGTCCATGAACACCTCAGTGATTTCTCTAACCAGGAAATGGGACGAAGCAAGTTCAAACTTGATGAATGGCGAAGTGTGTGGCAAACTACACTCTCCACATTGTTTTACATGAGGCATTTAAAGATGAGGTTTTCCAAAACTTTGTTACGAACCAAGACTTTAGCAATTTTGATAAATAGCTGAGGATGTGCATACATTTTAATGATTTTAAATAGAGAAAAGCAGTTGGGTGTTACATAGAATATGTTCTTTTTCACCTTCCCCTACATCATCACTTCTTCAGTGGGTCCATTCTCTGGTCCCTCTTGAATCTCACTTTCCTCATCTTCACTCCAGTCTATAGTTGGTAGTACTCCTTCACCATTAGCCTGCAAGGCATTGAGTTGCTTCTTTGATTCAAAAACATGACCAAAGAAGTATTTGTCCCCACATTTGTAACATGCACCTTTAGGGTAATGGCATTTATTATTAGACATTGCAGTAGCCATAGCCCTCATTGTGGTTTACTCCCACCTTCCCATCTCTTACCCCATGACTGCCTCCACTACTAGCAAAGAGTGTAGAGGGACGAACAATAGTATTCCTCCATTTCCTTCTTTTGGCTTTATTGGAAGTCTCTTCCAGTTTGGCTATCTTATTTGCATATGATAGTGATTGAGGCCTCAACATCACTATTGGCCTTAGCTCCTCCTCTAAGTCACTGATGAAACTGGAGATAAAAAAACTCTTCCGATAATGCGGCATTATACCTCAATATCTATGACTTCAGATCTTCGAACTTCTCCTGATATTCAACCAAGGATCTCCTTTGTCGAAGCTTGTTAAACTCACCGACCACTCCTCTCTGAGTCCAATCACTAAATCGAGCACATAAAGCATTCACAAACTCAGGCCATATAAACTCACAACGAGTAGATTTCGAGCCTTCATAGGTGATCAAAATAGATGGCTGCCATTTTCACCCATTGGTGTACAAGAATCTCATATAAGCCAAACATTTTCTCAAATTTCTGGTCCACTGGGTTTTTCTCCATTAAAAGAGGGAAAATCTAAACGAGGTAACTGCACTTGATTGTTATTTTTGCAAGATTGAATTGATTCACTTCCAAGTTTGCTACACGATTCCTCGGAACCTATACCCTTCGAGGTGGATTGAGCTCCAATGCAGCGACCCCGAGTTCTGGCAGGAGAAGTATGACTCTATCTTTGTGTCAATCTACTACAGCTACCGCCGCATCAGCCACAACCACCGCTGGCTGGGGACAACCTAATTGATCGAGACGACGAAACATTTCCTCAAATATCTGATCGAAACATTGCTCAAGATCACCAAACCTTTAATCCAATTCGTTGAACCGTCGATCCATTCCTCCCACTCTGGTTGTGAGATTCGCGAACTGTCTTGAATGACCCTCGGCCTTCGTCGTTAATTCTTGTATATGAGATTCACTTCTCGCCAAATAATCTTGAACTACCACCGCTTGCTCCTCGACATTGGTGATGTGCAGAGAGACACATTGTTTCGAAATTGTTGGATACTGGTCTCCAAGGCTGCAACCTGTTTGTTAACCGTAGTGATTCGTTCCTCCAATAGGATGTTGCGAGTAGCTGCCGCCGTTGGTGTCTAGTACCGCTCTGTAGGGGTGAACAAACACACCCGCAAACCGACTCACCCGTCCAACCCGACCCAACCCACCTGTATTTATCGCTAAATCGAAGGTTTTGGGTTGGGTGAGGGTTTTCTTTTGTACAACCCGCCTCTTTTGGGTTGGGTTTGGATTTTGGATTACACAACCCGTAGAACCCGACCCAACCCGTGTTCCAATTATTGGTATGAGTCCGTATCCAAAAAAATATTTATGTCGTATTTAATCATACTTATGAGAAAATTAAGATATTTCGCCATGTTTTTCTCTTAAAGTCTCACTAATCTAATGCATTCTTCGACTTAAAGTTTAGACATATATTTAATATAGCTATGATTCACGTAATTTTTTTTTCTTGTGTACAATTTTAAAAGAATATCATATTATGGATGCGTTCCTTTGTAACCTTTTTAGCCTATTTCAACAAATATCGTGAAAAAAACTAGACATAAGTTGAAGTAAATCAAGTTTTATTAAAATTAAAACAATATTATTTTGATACTTTTCACCTCGGTTTATTCGTTTGAATTTTTAATTTGTTATAAAATATTTTTATGATGTAGAATAATTACATATTTTGTGTTGGGTTGGGTTTTTACTTAAAAATATCGCCAACCCGACCCAACCCAATTAGAAACAAACCGTAGGGTTTAGATTTTTTTGGGTGGGTTTGGGTTTAATATTTCCCAAACCGTAGTGCATTGGTCGGGTGATTAAAATGCCTAAACCCGAACCACCCGACCCATGTACACCCCTACCGCTCTGCCCCTTTTATATTGAACCCGGCTGACAAATTGTCGATCAGTCCCCCACTATCTACTGTCTACTATTCCGTCTTTGCAATTGAGTCCTTTAGTTTGAATTCCTTACACTCAAGTCCACGATCATTACACGGTGACAAGAGAGGATGGCGGGGGATGGAGTCGGCCGGTTCCCCTATTCCAATTTGAGGGTTCCTCACCCATAGCTCAAACCCCATGATTCTCCTCCATCCAAATTTCCCAGCCACCGAAACCTCCCCGGAAGTCGTTGTCCCCACATACACATCGTCGCCCAGCTCCGTTCTCCTCCATCCAAATCTGCCCGCCGCCAAACCATCCCCAGAAGTCGCGATCCGCACATATACGCCAGGCACGTTATTTTTTCTTTTCCTTATACAAGCCGGAAATGGTAGCCAAATCCTTTATGAACTCAAAGTACCCACGGATTAATTAGCTTATGTAAGCTTTGGTACTCCTCAACAGCAACAACAATAGCAGGTTATGCATCGCCATCAAAAGAATAATCGGCAGGAGCCGCCGGCTCTACGACCAGAGCCATGGCTGGTATACTCCCACGGGAAGCAGCGGAAGTCACAAACTTTTTAGGGTGCGTTTGGATAAGTGTATTTTAAATGTAAGGTATTTGAAATACTAGCATTTGAAATGGATGTATTTGAAGTATTAGCATTTGAAATACATGTAATTCAAATTCATTGTTTGGATACTCATTTGTAATTTGTTTGTATTTTTGTATTTATGATTTTCAATTTCAATTTTTAATTTTCTGGTCACTTACTACAAATTTTGGTAAATTACAGTTTGGTACTCAAAATTATTTTTTCTTACAATTTAGTACCTAAACTTTTAAAATTTTACAAAAAGGTCCTGAAATTTTGATGGTAAAATTACATTTTGGTACCTTTATATGTTTTGTCTCACACTATAGTACCTAAACTTTTCATATTTTACAAATAGGTCAATTCTTTTGTTAGGAGGTATTTCAAATCACTAGTTGTTGAAATGTATTTGAAGTTGACAAAAAATACACTAGACATGTATTTGGAAATCACACCATGAATTTGACACAAATCCAAATACCAAATCTAATTAATATCCAAACACATGATTTGGTATTTGAAAATCCAAATCACAAATACCAAATCCAAATCTTTGTATCCAAACGCACCCTTACAGCTTGTCGGAACGACGTTGCCACGTCCGAAATATTCCTCAGCTGCGAAATCGACATATATGGGCACATTGCCAAGGCTGGTTAGCCCTTTTTGGCACCGATCGAAGACTAAGATATTGTTCATTGTTTAACCCTGCGACCATGGAGGAGGTTCACTTACCCAACTTCCCATCCACTGCTAAGTCCATCTACAACTGTGCACTTTCTTCTCCTCCTACTCGTGGCAGTGTTAATAATTGTCTGCTGATGTGTATCGAATATTGTGACCAAAAGAAGCAGAGTGTTTTCCACTTCTGTCAGCCGGGGGATAAAGATTGGACCACACAACTAGTGGAGCCGCAACAAGGTCAATGCCGGGACGACGAGAATGCCCATCTCTTCCATTTCCACCACATCGTCAGCTTCAATGGCGAGTTATATGTTGTTTCAAAGTGCTGTCTCAGCCTCTTCAGGGTTCAGTTGATGATTGACAAACATAGTATTAATGATGTCTCAATCAAGTTACTTGATCTCAAGTTAAGGAGACCGGACATGCCTTGGGCGCACTTTATTAGGAGCACTATGTTGAGATTTTGCTTCCTGGTTCAGGCTTCACCTACTGAACTAATGAGAGTTGAGCTACACTACGGTGACAACAGAGACACTGACTTAAGCTTTGAGGCTTGTGTCGAGGGCTTGAAGATTGGTGTCAAGAAAATTGAGTTGTATAAGGTCAACTTCCAGAAACAAAGGTGGGAACACGTGGAGACTTTTCCCGAGGACACTGCAATCTTCTTAGGCTCCCATAACGATACTACAGTCTTCTATAAAATTCCAAGAAGACCAGATTTGGATGTGGAAGGATTTGTTCGTGGGAACACGGTGTACTTCATGGCAACAAGAGACGGGTATCTTTATGCGTATGATGTTGGAGAGAGAAGTATTAGTGTCTCGTTACCGTGTCCTAATGCTAACAGACATGATTATACTCAACCAGTTTGGATCATGCCCCTAGGTTGCTCATCTTCAACCATTGGTCCTCAACGGGAAATAGTAGCAGCCTTTAGAGATGATAGGGGAGACCATGAACACGAAATCTTGCCTGATGAGATTGGTAGTGAGCAAATTTTGTTGGCAGACATCAACTATAGCAGTACTGACGATGGGCGACATTGGTGGTCTGACATTCCAAGTGATCTTCTTTCTGATATACTATCTCGTTTATTTGTAGCCGATCGCTGCTTTTTTCGTCTTGCTTGCAAAACATGGAATTCAATATTCTCTAACGCTGTCTCTACATCATCAAATTATCAATTTGGAAGGGATCACTCATTTCCAATCCTCATACATAGAGGATTAGATGGGGAGGTAGTCGATGTATTCCACCCAATAACAGGTGTTACCAGTATCTTGTCTTTAGATGGTTTGAGTCTGAGAGGCGCAGTCATTCGCTGCTCCAAACACGGGTGGTTGCTAATGTCACAAGGACGTCAGGGTGATCAACTGTTCTTCTTCAATCCTTTTACCAAAGAAAGGATCAACATTCCTAGCATGCCATGTGACTTTGAAGGGATTACATTCTCGTCCCCTCCAACATCCGTTGACTCTATGGTTATTTGCTACACAGTTTGGCAGCAGCAAGTGGTGATATTCTTTATTTACCGAGGGGAGCATGAGTGGAGTCGATATGGAGTAATGAGCGACGGTATTGATTTCAAGAGCCCTTTCAGTAATCCAATTTACCACAAAGGATTACTATATTTTATGGGAAAGAATGCAGATCTGTGCATTCATAACTTTGAACAAAGAGCCAACAAGATCATAGAGTTTCCTGCTAGATCTTGTACTTCAATAAGAAGAAGCTATCTGTTAGAGTTCAATGGGAAGCTTTTGTCAGTGTTGATAGGCCACATGGGGAAATTTCTGCAAGTATATGCACTCAATCAAGAAACCATTGCTTGGAAAAAACTGGATGATCTCGAATACAAGATGTTGTTTGTGAGCGCTACTTCTGCATTATCAGCAACAAATAGCAGAGATAGGATTTCCGGCTTGGGAAACAAGCTGTTTTTGGACAGGTTTAAGGAGAAGGATGGTGTGTTCTATTCTCTGGCAACAAAAAGGTTTCATAATTTTTGGAGCGGATACAACAATGATGATTGGTGCAACACCAAAGAATATTTAAATTGTACATAGATCGAACCAAGCTTCAAAACACACACGAAAGATGAGCTTCAATGGTAATGGTTTGATCTGTAGTTCTTGTAGAAGAAACATCAAGCGATTGGGAATTCGACCATAACCTGTAATCTAGAGCAGTTTTTTCTTAGTTATTTAGGATATATCTAGTAAAGCTCTTTTACTTTAGAGATGAATTGGAGAAATCAATAGAGCTATTTTAAATATTTTTCATGATGCCCACAACAGTTTATTGACCTGTGGCTTTTCTCTGGCTTCCTTTCCCTCTTTTATTTCTCTAACTTTGGTTTCCTGTTTCTTGATGCAGTTGGGGTGTGCATGGGTGAATTATTTTCTTGGTTAGGGCTGTTTTCATTTCTCATTACAGATCTTTGCTCCCACATCAGTTTATTGAGCTTGTGGTTGATCAGTTCTCATGCTAATACTCTGGTTTCCTTTCCCTTTTTAATTTCTCTTGCTTTAGTTTCCTATTTCTTGATGCAGTTGGGGTTTGCCTAGATGATTTATTGTCTTGTGTGACAGTTGTGGGTTTGGTTGATTATAATCACTTCGCCTCTCTCATTCCTAACTTAGGAGTCCAAACTTGAATTGTTAATTGCGTATCTATTTTGTATCTTGGGTTTTGCCTTGTTGAGGATCTTTGCACAACTCTCCAGGCTTACATATGTGGCCTGCTTTTACTGTCCGCTGATTCCCATCATCATGTACTCATTCGGTGTCAACATTGTTTTGGGGAAGGCTTGGATGGTGCTCTATTTTCTATTTGTTTCTCTATAGTGCCCTTCAATTTTTCTTCTTCAGCGGCAGTAGGGGAGTTCTGATTTCTTGGGTTCTTGGAGGTCGTGTATTTCATTGTGGGTTTATTGCTCTTATATGGCTATTCGTGTTACTTGGGTTTGGTTCTTCGGATTTACCTTGTTGAACATCTTGATCACTCTGAATGGTGATTTCCTCTCTTCTGGTGTTTATGGAGCTTTCAATTGCACTTTTGATGATTGCTTGGTCTGCCCTGGTGGGGCTATTTATTAGTTGTTATGCAGGCGGCTGGTTTCATTGATTTACAATCAGATGTGCCTGCAATGTATCTCTGCGACATTGCCAAATCATCCGACTTTGGGTTTAATGATATTTACGTTTCTCTGTGTGTTTTGAGTTGCAGTCATCTGTACAAGATCAGGAGACTGGGAAATCATATAGATGTGTTGATCTTTACTCCATGACTCAGGTGAGGTACTGATGGACCAGTAGGTTGAGGAAATTGTTTAAAAGGAGTTTTTGGCCGTTTCCTGCAATTATTGCAGGATTTCTTCTTTCAAGGCAAAGAAAAAGTTGCATTCCTATTTCTATGCCGCCACAAAGTTGCTTGTTCTTTAAATGATTTTGGCTCAAGGCTAAGCTGCACTTCCATTGCAGTGTCATTTCTGATTTCTCGGGTGTTACTTCTACTTCTACAGGGAAAGATGGAAATGGATATAGTATATTTGTTTGGAACGCTTCGCCATCGTGGTTCTTTATGCTCTTACTTACACTACCCTGGTTTGTTGAATTAGAAGTGCTTTAGGTAGGAGTAGGACGGATAGACATCTTCTGTTACTTCTTATTTTTGAAAGAGCTGTTGGTTTCTGCTTAAGGTATATAATTATTTGTCTGTGATGGCGATCAGAAGAATGTTTTTTCTCTAAACCTCTGCGGAAAAAATAGTTTTCATCTGATGGAGCGGTCTAAGCATTCTGAACTAGCAGATGGTTCTTAGCTAGTCCTTGCAGTTCAGGGATGCTCTCTGTGTGCATATTATGTGTTGAAAACATGTTTCATAGCCTTCAGTGGTATCTATGTGCCATGTTACAGATCATTAGTTTAACTTCCTGCTTAAATTTGTGAAGCTTATCTGTTCATTTCTCTATGTGGTATGAATCTGTGGCCTCCAGACCCATTTGATTACTCTTTCAATGTTCCCTTGAAGGAGTATGAAGCTTTGTGTTTTTTGTTTAATTTTTGCTTGTTGTTTTCTTGTCTCTTACTTCCTGTCCTTTCCTCTTTTGTATTGTGTTGACCAATTCATGGAGCACAAGCTGTTGGGATATCGTTTGTATTAGCTTGTCCTGTTTTTTTGTTTGTTCAGGAAGGTATGATTTTGTAGAACTCTGTCTCAGTGGTCCAAAAGAGAAGCTGGGCTCTGCTGTTATAAGCCAGGTACTCTTCCTTTAAGGTGCATTTAAAAAAGTACTCTTGATAGCTTATTGGGAAGAGAATAATTGGAAAAGATAGTGTTGTCTATTTTGCAGCCTGCTATATATGTCACAAGTCTAGCTGCACTTGCGATCGTGATGATAGCCAGCAAATAATTGATTCAGTTGATGTCACTTGTGGTTGTGGACTCAGCTTGGGAGAATGCACTGCTCCAGCATTTTCTGGAGCCTTCAGGTGGTAACTCAGGACAATGTTTATGGTAGTTCTCTAACTGGAAGGTACCTTCAAGGCGGAAGTTGGATAATTATGTGACAAGATTCAAGGGGAATGCCATGCTAAATTTGCTTGTCGTTTGGACTGTTTTGCTTGGGTCAAGCTTGATAGTTATCTTCCTCAGGATAGCCATGGCCTTAAGGTTTGTTCTTTCTCTACGGTTCTTTTTCTTCGTTTTTAATTGTTGTTCTCTGGGTTTCCTGTTGTAAACTTTGTAGAGAATGTAGAAATTTTGGAGAGAAAGCTCAGCTGTATCAGAGCTTTCTATAGCTTTTATAGCTACTTTTGCAATTAGCATAAATGTAGCACGTGTCCTTACAGGATTGGTTCTCAATTTAAAAAAACAGTAAATTAACGGCTAACACAATTAAACTAAAATGCTGCCGTTTTCTTTAGTTCTTCAGCACTCATTCTTATCCTTTCTTCTGCAACAACGTCGTCTTCAATCTTTCACAATCCGCAGCCAGTGAGGATTGCTACACTCTGCAACTCTGCTTTGTCACCCCCTTCAAGTTGGTGGTACACCTGTGATCCCCAACTTGCTCATGATCTCTTTCATTCTAAATCGATCCAGGCCTTTGGTAAATATGTCTGCTAACTGTTCAGATGTTCCAACATGCTGCAACTTGATCAACCCAACTTTAATCCTATCTCTTGTAACATGAATGTCTATTTCGATGTGCTTTGTTCTTTCATGGAAAACAGGGTTTTCTGCTATGTGAATAGCAAACCTGTTATCACAATATACAAGGATAGGAAGAGGTACCTGCACTGTCAACTCAGAAAGTAACCTCTTTAACCACTCAATTTCACAAACCAGGTGTGCCAAGGCATGTATTCAGCTTCAGATGAAGATCTTGAAACTATTGTTTGTTTCTTGGTTTTCCAGGTAAGGAGAGAAGAGCCAAGGAAGGTGCAGTAACCTGTGATGGAACGCCTGGTGTCAGGGCAGCTTGCCCAGTCTGAATCACTGTATACCCTGATCTGGTGAAGACTTTAGATACCTTAGCACTCGATAAGCAGCCTGCATATGTTCTTCACAAGGATTCCTTTGGTATTGGCAGAGCTGCTGCACTGCAAACACTATGTCTGGTCTTGTGATTGTGAGATAATGAAGCCTGCCTACCAACCTTCTGTATGCTTCACCATCCTTTAGCAAAGTTCCCATAGAACTCAGTTTTACCTTTGCATCAATTGGAGTTTTACACCCCTTTTCTTCCAAATACCCTGTATCCTTCAATAAGTTTACACAATACTTTCTTTGACATACATTCCAGCCCTTTTGATCCCTGCCAACTTCTAGACCAAGAAAATACTTCAATAGTCCCGGAAGCTTCAACTTGAACTCTTTGCTCAGAGCTGTCTTCACTTGATCTATGTCTTTCTGTGCATCACCTCCAACTAAGATATCATCAACATATACAAGTATTACTGTAATCCTTCCATGTGTCCATTTAGTGAAGAGTGAGTAATCAGACACTGACTGAGAGAAACCCAATTTCAACAGAAAACTGGTAAGCTTTGCAAACCATTGCCTAGAGGCCTGTTTCAGGCCATATAATGACTTTTTCAACCTGCAAGTCATCTTCTGATTTCCTGTTGAGTTTACTTTCAGTCCAAGTGGGATTTTCATGTAGACCACTTCATCTAAATCTCCATGCAGGAATGCATTAGATACATCCATTTGTTCCAAAGTCCAATTCCTCAAACTTGCTACTGCTAGGAAGGTCTTCACTGTGTTTATCTGAGCTACTGGTAGGGGGTGTCTATTTGGACCGGGACTGGATTAAAAACCAGAAACCGGACCGTTTAAGACCGGGACCAGATTTAAAACAATCCAATCCCGTCTTTGGTCTTAGAAATAGCAAAAAAACCGGACCAATCCAATCCGGGTCAAAACCGTGTTAAAACCGGAAGACCGGATAACTAAATAAGCCCAGAGGCAGGCCAAGCCCACTCACTACAAGTCTGCAACTCAGGCCCATTTTCCCCTCCCTCCCAGGCCCAGCCGAGTCAAGTGTCAAAGCAGCAGCGGCTAGGGTTTGCATTTTGCAATTTGCAAAGTAGGCAGCAGCAGCCGCTCGCCCGCTCCAGCCTCCAATCCATCGTCCTCGACAGTCGACTCCTCGTCCATCCTCCCCCAACAGGCCAACAGACGACCGAGCTTCTCCTCCTCCATAGTCGCCGGCTCGCCCTCCACGCCTCCACCAGCTATCGTCGCCGGCTCGCCGCTCCCCGCTCCACGCCTCGCACAGTCGCCGGCTCGCCGTTCCACTCCTCCACCAGCCTCCGTCCCGTCGGCCGTCGCAACCCCACCCTCCGCCCTCCACTCCATCTCGACGAACAGACCAACATCCGGCAGCTGTCCCATCGGCCGTTGCAACCCTAGCCTCCGCCCTCCACTCCATCTCGTCGTCTCTGTTTGTCGACCAGCAGCCGGCAGCTGTCCCGTCGGCCGTCGCAACCCCAGCCTTCGCCCTCCACTCCATCTCGTCGTACTCTGTTCGTCGACCATTTGCTATAAAAGGTCAACCGCGTCGTTGAACCTCACAAAACTGAAACTGCATATTTGGTCGACATAATCCTATATAAGGTCGACCTAAAAGTGCAAGTTATGGTGACATGCATGTCGCCGTAGCAAAGTCCTGAAGCATTTTAAACATATAAGTTTTGAGTGAATATGGGGCACAAGTGACTTTACGAGGGGTAAATATGGAAAGGTTGAGTGATGTTGGTTTGTCGAACTCAGATGGAAACACGCAACTAATATAAACGGGTCTAAATAGTGTCTTGGTCTATTAAATGCTCAACCATCGCTGTTTCTCCAAAACTTCGCAATAGACTCGACAACCGCATAACATCCTCCACCTATATTGTTACGCAAGCAATTTTCAGAGGGGTAAATGTGGGAAGGTTGAGTGTTCTGGCTTGGAGAGCTGACAGGTGGGTTATTTAGTTTCTTTGACGGTAATATGTGATCTCTTAGCATCAATTCATTTGGTTGATCTTCTAGGTTAACTTTTGAGTCGATTAAAGATACAATAGTATCCCGGCCTACTAAACGCTCAACCTTCACCGTCTCTCCAAACCTTTTCATCGGAATCGACAACCACCTATCCTCCTCCACCTATATTGTTAAAAAAAAAGCAATTTTCAAAGGGGTAAATATGGAAATGTTGAGTGTTCTTGCCTGGAGAGCTGACTAGTGGTTATTTAGTTTCTTTGATAGTAGTGTGTGATCTCTTAACATCAGTTCATTTGGTTCATCTTCTAAGTTGACTTTTGAGTTGATTAAAGATAAATATCTATACTTTTTTTGCTTTTGGTATGACACTCTTTTCAGTATCATAATTTTTTTTAAATGTTTTTCTTTTGTTATAGCATACATGCTATTACAACAATAGGAAGTGGGAGTAGAAATATATATACATGTGTAAATCGTGTAGTATGTATCTCAACCATAATATCTCAAAATTCTGACTCGCCATGACTCAATATTCTGCCTCAACAGAGGATAGGAAAACGATCTTTCTTTTGTTCGACCTCCAGCAAATTAATGAATTTACAACATCATACAAATTCTAGAAGCGGACCAACATGTATCAGAACAAATTTCCTAGTCACTGTGACAAAAGGAGTGCAACTAAATGGCTTAATACTTTTGGAGAAAGAAAATACCTTTGACCGGGACTACATGTAGGAGTAGTGATGGCAATGAGACAGGGTGGATACCTCAACACCCTTACTCACCCCATACTAAATGTGGTCATGTCGTGTAATCCCAGAGCTGTATAGGGCGGGGCGGCTCTACCCAATCTTATATGTTATTTGGAAAAAGAACGTCAATATTTAACTCTTTTATAAGAACACATTGAGAAATCACTTCATAAACGAACGAGAAATATAGTCAAAAGAATAATCAAGTCTAAATAGTTGAAATATAATGTATTAAAATTTACTTGAGATCAAATATGATTTCAGAAAGGCCGACAGGAGATATGTCTGTCGCGTGAGTCAGGTTAGAAATTGTCATCACCACTTAGGATAGCAGAGAACCATTTGGCCACATGCATATGTGCATGAGTGCATCTATAGGTGCAAAATTGAATTGACTCAGCTTATATATGGACTAGGCTAGATTAGGTAGAATATGTCATAATTAGAAAAGTCGGCATCCTCTCCTAAGTGATAAATTTCAATCCTTGTTGGTTTATCTCAAAAGTACGGCTGGAGAAATTTTCAAAAGTGTAGTCATTCTCCTTATTTGTGTTGCATCGATGATAAAACCCTCAGGCATACACATTTGGGTTACCACTTAACATATATTATTACTTTATGACTTTTCTCTTATTAGTACGAATGATTCATAATGGATAATTTCCTTTCTTCTCAACATTTATAAGAACAAAAACACTGTCTAGGAACAAAAGGAATAGTTATGTCGTCACAACGTCCTATCCCTCCGTAGCGGCTCTTACAGTCATCCCAGCAGTTATCAGTGGTGGTGCAATCCCATGTCTTGTGGCAATCTTTAGCTTCTGCTACCATCTTGTCTCCGTCTTTTCAATTAGCAAACAAGTATAATTAATTTTCCGTAAGGAAATAAATTAACTAATAATATGCATCCATTTACATGATTGCTTCAAAATAAAATTCATGAAATTAATTAAAGAGAAATGCAAAGAGAGGCCAAAAAGAACCGTCAGAAATATTTTATCATTGGTTTACGATTATTATAATATTTTTGTGGTGCATAATTTTTCAGAATTATTGTAAGAAATTTTACCTAATGAGGCGATGAACAGAAGGAAGAACAAGAAGTATAGTGCAGAAGACTTAGTCATTCTCTGAAAAAAGGTAACAGGAAGAATATAATTCTATATTTTAGATTTGTGTCTTCTCAATTATATGATAGTTTTTGTACTTAGCTTTGCTATTTATAAGAAAAAGTTCATTGTACTCTTCAACACCTCAATAGAAATATTGACGTGAAAAGCAAAAGTTAATAAGGCAACTTCATAATTGCTCACAGATAAGAGAATTTTGACAAGATGGAAAAGATGGAGAAAGAAAAAATAAGGCAATATATTAATGTAAAAATTACGGAGATAAGGAAACTTAATAATTAATTTCTTTATCTTTGAATACCTTTTTAGCATATTAATAATGTAGTCAACAATCCGACCAAAACAAATGTAGTCAAGAAGTAATTTGGCAGTGGGTTTGTTCAGTAACGTAACTTGGTCAGTTATTGATCAATAAATTTAATGGGATATATTTCTTTTAGAATTTAAATTTTTTTGTATAGAATAATCAAATTATTCGTGCTCTTCAAAATAACGTCTACTTTGATATGTATTAGAAAAAAATCTGAGACTTATATTACTAGTCTATACCATGGTAATAATGCTTCATAGTATTTAAAATTATACCATGGAGGTATGAAAATGTATCATGGCAGTATAAATATATATACCATATCGTGTAATAGTTGTATATAATGATATTAGGAATATACTAATCACCATTTACCACCATCTATCACTAGTTAACCACCCTGTAACTGGATGATATATCTGGTTCTGAAATTTTTTCCAGAATTTTCGTTGATAATATATCACGATGAACTCATTCGTTCTATGCAAATTTTCAAAATATGAGTTCGAACGAAGGGGGTATAGAGTGTACTAGGTGGGACTAGGATGATAACTAGTGGTCAACCCTTTCTGACTGTATGCCGAAAATATTTCAAAATATGTCGAAAATGGATATCACAATGAACCCATTTCGTAAGTGCATAGTATTTTAAAACCCTATTTAAAACATGGTTAAATACACTTGTATATCCAAAACTTTCACGGTTGTTCCAATAATATCCAAATTTCCCGAAATACCACTTATATCCAATTCCTTCACATTCTTTAACGGTGTTTTTGGATATACAAGTGTATTTAACCAAAAATATATTGGAAAATGGATAGATTTGGCAAAGAACAACTTTAAAACATTGATATAAGTGGTATTCCGGGAAATTTGGATATTATTGGCACAACCGTGAAAGTTTTGCATATACAAGTGTATTAAACCTTAAAACAAAGATGATGCAAATTCAATTAGAAAAGCTGGGAAAATCAGAATGAATGGAGGAAGCCCACCATGATGGGCTTAAATGTCGTTCCGCCGTCGTCGGGCCTACCGAATCTGCTTCAACCCAAATTCATATAGGAGATATCTTGTGGACCAATCAACCTAGATCGATGAAGAAACCAACGACGGGTCCGACTACCGAGTGGTCGCCGATAGCCCAAGGACTTTGAATTATCCCCCAATAATATATAGTACACTTTTGTGTATTTTTCTCCATTTCAAATTTCCTGCAACGAGAGTGAAAGTAGGAAGGACATTTTTGTCTTTACAATTAATTATTTATCTCACATAAAAAATATCGACATCAGAATTTGAACTCGGGTCTCTTCAAACAAAGACAACAATCACAACCATTTACACTGAACAAATTTGTTGTGTCTTTTTTAATACAAAATATACACAAAGTTCAACTCTTTGAAAATCGTAGGACTTTCCATCATGATTAGCAAGCCCAATAAGTATATCATATGTATTTTTATGGTGTTTGATACTTCAATTTTCATAGTAGAGTTTCATGTACTTTCTCAATTTTAAAATTCTTTCTCTCCTTAATTAGCTAAAGGTAAATTGGTAATTGGCTAACATGGTAAAAAACTCATTTTGTCACTATGTGTTGTGTCCTTGCACTTTTCAATTTAAATTTTGTGGTTTTTATCTTTGTTCTTATCTCTTTCTAACTTCCTCGAAAATTCCCTCCATCGTACAATAATTTGCGCCCCTTTCACTTTCCAGTACAAGGTCGCCTTTGAAAATCAATCATCTGGTATCTCTTGGCACGCCGATTTTATTTTTGGGGGATTTAAGTTGAGCAAGTAAAAGAGTTTAATAAATAATGGAGTTGCAGAAGGAGGATTAGAAATTGAATTTTGTTTGGAACATATGTCTCTTGAGATAAAAATTTGGTTGTAAAACGAAGAGTGGTGACTATTGGATCTTTATATTTATGGTTTTTACATCTATCACAACCTATTTCTATCTTAAAACAAGGAATCATTGATTGATTTATTGAAGTAGGTTGATTCTTTATTCAACCTACTGGAACTGATAGACAAGGAGTGTTTAATGTTGTGCCTTATTACTTTGCTTGAGTCTATTAGTATGTTGGAGATAACCCTAATTTTGTCGTTTGCTCTCAAATTTTGATGGTCCACTCTTAGCTGAGTTGTTAATATATAGTTGACTTGAATCAACAACTCTCCATTTCTTTTTTATTAGTGGCATATTATTCATAAAAAGAGCGCATTAAACCCTTATGTAGGATTGTGAGGTTTAAGATTTAGTTTCAAACTATCTATGGGTCGTGTGGAATTCACTTAGCTTTATCACCTCTTTCGTGACAATCAACTAACCAATATCATTTTAATGAGGGCTTAAATATCATTATGAAAATGGAATTAATGATACATTTTATATTTTATATTCTTAAATGATGATAGTATTTTCCCGAATGTTATACCTTTATATTTTTTCTTTATGTATCATCTCGATCGAAGAATTGTCAATAGAATTAAACCGGTTAATTAGCTTAAACGTAATATAAAAATATAAATAATCAAATATGAATATTCCGGCTAATAGGCCGGGTTATAAGCTAGTTCTAAAAGGTTCTTTCTTTGTCCCTAAGTCAAGGGATCCGAGTTGAATTCATAAAATGAGTGTTTCGGATGAGTTTTTGGAGAAAACGCCCAAATACCTTGTCTTTTCTTGTATTATAATTATAGGCTTATCCTAGATTCAGTAAGTCAAAATAGGAGAAGGCTCGAGGTTAGGACCCACAATTAGGTGGGGATTGACATAAGTTCATCCGAAGTTCTGGCCTTTCCTAGCAAGAAATTTATTCCATGAAGTTGATCTTGTTAGCATCCATCAAGTGGAAGAATTCCTCCTGGACTTTGTTAGGGTCTTCACCCAGAAGCGTTGTCAGAATGGAGATGTCTTCATCACGATGGTGTTATCGTCTATCTTCATTATGGTTAGCTAAAGCCTTGTTGTTTAGGGATGTAAATTTCATGATGCTTCATACATAACTTTCAGTGATTTAATGAGATGTCTATGGTATTTCATGGTCATATCATCTATTATATGCTATCTTAGTTTTTCTTATACTGTCATATCAAGTTGATAGGACATGTTATCCTTACTTACTTGTCCCTAATTGATTAGTTAGTGACATGAAATGAAATCACGCATTAACCAGTTGATAGTGCTCAGATCATAGTGTTTATCACTCTCAAATTTGATACATTTTTCTCTTCAATCGATGAATCTTTAGTAAATTTCACACTATTTCATATAAATATTATATTTTTTCATAATGTGCGTAAGATAGACCTTAAGTGTGTTTTGTAGTATTTTAAGCCTTTTGGTTTTATTTTGTATATTTCAGGGATATAATACACTCAAGAGGAGTATGAATCACCAATGGATCAGAAGGAGGATGGGAATACATGCTCCTGAGATCAAACGTAGATGCATTTGTATTTCGAATGTTCATTTGATGGCCTAACGAACCACATATATGAAAGCTGATTTGTCAAACGAAGCCAAATGAGTTAAAATCTGAGGAGGATGTCAATAAGCCCAAAATAGAGTTGTCCACTTAAAATTAGACCATTTGGAGGAAACAATGTCACGGCGGTGGTGACTGCTGTTGGGCCATATGGTCCAGGTCCACAGAGATTATGCAATAGCTTTACTTTGGCCCAAAGTCAAGCAATCAACATCCTAGTGGCACGAGGACTCTTTTGGACTAATTTTAGGAGGAACATACTCTAAAATGTCCCTCCTTCCATGTACTATAAATAGAGGTTTAGGCTATAGCTTTTACACTCGGCCCTAGTGGTCTCAAGTTAGCAACAATAGGAGAGGAGATATTCTGTCAGATTTTCATGGAAATGTCTTCATCCTTGATGGTAGTGTCATCAATCTTCTCTATGGACACCTAAATTGTTCATTTTTTAGGGATGTGAATTCTGTTCTGCTTAATGCATCTACTTTCTATGATTTAATGAGATGCTTTGGTCATTGTTAATCTATGCTATTCAATGCTTATATCATCAGATAGCTTAACCATTTGATGCCTATATCATCTATTAAGTGCTATTAATATTTCTTATAATATCATGAAAGGTTGGATAGGAAAAAAACACTTATATGATATGTCTTTGCCTCGTGTTTGTCTGCCTAGTTGGATGCAACTATGCATACCTATTGATGATGGTTTTGTTCATACAAGTGATAAAAGTCCAGGATGTCAGAGGGTCGTATTCCACAAAGTCTTGTAATAAATAACTACCCACACCGTACAATCCATGATCAAAGGAGAATAGTAAAGACTTTTAGGTTATTTTTTAGTAAAGCAAGTAGTGAGCATCAAAAGAAAACAAGCAATGAAAAGTAAAAGTTGTTTAGGGGGTTTTCAAGTTTTATAAACACATACAAGTAATGTTTTATTGTTTCACCGACTTGGGCCAGCAAGTAGATCAGGGGGCACATAACAGGTTGTGCAGTGTTTCGCCGACTTGGCAAGAGTCTTTGCCACCACGAGTCCCAAATGCAGAGGATGGGCCAATTGGGTCACTCTGTACATGAACTGAAGGGCTCTCTTGGTGATCTTGTGAGAAGAAGTGGCGCTGAGAATGATCGATCGGCTGAGAATGAGTTGGATGATCTGGCACTACAAGTGCCAAGTGGTGGCATTGGTCTACCCCGCATCAAACAGCTCAGCTTTGTGCTTAGGTAGACAGATCTAATCATACAAGTCGTCGAGGTTAACGTCGAGGGGAGTGGCTAGCTCGAAAATGTGGTGGTGCAGGGGGTGGAAGCTCATACCCATCACCTTATCCAGGTAGTCGATGCTCATTTCGCGATCCGCGCCACCGAGCCAGATATGAAGGGCATCGCCACGCTCACCTGGGGCTTTCATGCAATGTGGAATGTGGTTTAGAACTCCCAGACGAGCTCAGTGTAGGTGGTTGCATTCAAGCAAAGCAGCCTCCGACTCTGGCGGTTGGCAATGGCATGGTAGATGTACTCATCACAGTGAAACACCTGGAGAACATGTGCGTGGAGGAACCAGTGCTCCTGGATAGTCCTGTCTCGGACATCCGTGATTGATATCGATGACAAATCGCCATTATCTTGCCGAACAGATGAGCCATAGGTGGATCCAAGAAAAACCATGATACATAACTAAAGGCACGGGAGAACCAGTTCCCCCACACTTAAAAGCCACCAGGGCATTTAGTTACGGCCAAAACAGCAGCATTGCAGAATAAAACGCGGAAAACACAGGCAACACAGACTTTTTATGTTCTCAGGACTTGAAGCAAACAAGTCAAACTATGCAATCACAACCACACCACCATCTAGCACACCGCATTAGGGGTGGGCATACGGTTCGGTAAAACCAAACCGAATCGATTCCAACCAGATATAAATTAAATCGAAAACAAATTAATGTTATTCGGTTCAGAATTCAGAAGGTAACTGCCTAACTGGGCATATTTCGAAATTCATGACTCGTCGTGCGGTAGGCAGGGGGAGAGAGCGATGCAAATAAAGTAATAGACTATTAACTAATTACTTACTAGGTCCTAGGTTGATTACTTAGTTGGGGAGGATTGGACCATTGGGGATTTGAGGCGACTTTTGCTTCCCCCATTCCCTCATTCGAATACAGTTTCATTTGGTTAACGGGGTTACCTGTACGGTTACTGGTTAAACCTTTAACGGAAAAACTGTTTACCAGCCCTAGTTCAAACAAGCCAAGCAATCTATGGTTCTCTCTCCTAACAACTACAACCCGATTTTCCAGAATTGACAAAGAAACTGTCAAGCACAAACCTGGAAACTCAAGGAGGATCGTTGAGGAAGGTGAGGAATGGTAGAGGAACTTGAAACCACGTAAGAATGACGATCGGAGAGGTCGTCCGACACTGGCCAGTAAGTCAATGACGGCGGCAGAGGTGGTGGCCGACGATGACAAAAGTCTGCCAAACGGCCCCAACTTTCTAGCAAAGGGGCACTTGGTAGAGGGGAGGACGGATCCGCGAATGAATTTGCAATCAGAGGTCTAGTGATCATGGGAAAAAATGTGAAAAATTGGGTCTTATCGTGGAATTTGAGTTTATATAGGGAAATTTCGTGGTCGGGCTCTCTATTCAACGAGCGTGATTGCCTTCAACTGGTGGTCTTAGGAGTTAGGCACCATGTGAGCACGTAAGGTCCCCGGGGATCTGTGTGCCACAAATTGAGGCAGGGGCGGAGCCAGGATTTCGATACCGGTTGGCCAAAAATAATTAAATAAAAATAAAAATAAAATAATTATATATAATTACTTTAAAAGTATACAATATTTTTTGAAATCATTGAAAAATCACTCAAAATAACATTTCTAAAAATCATTGAAATCACTCAAAATAAAGCAAAATGTGAGGTAGTGGTGAATTGAACATGGGTTCTTCACACTAAAAATTAGATTAGCTAACAGTAGACTACATAATAGCTATATGACCTAATTTTCTAGTCAAGTCCTACTTATTCAAATTTATCTAAATATCTTTAAGGTCCTAGGGGCCCGGACTATTCCCAGGGGGTCGGGGCCCACCCTACCTTCTAAGTAACTCTGCCCCTGAATTGAGCTACATTCCCGAGTTGGGTCTAGCTGTCCTGCAAGATAGCCTGTTGGTTCGTCTGACAAGCTTTTAGCTCCATGAACTTCGTCGTTGCCAGCTCCACGAACGGATTCATCTTACTAAACTTCAGAGTGCTGGAGCTGGCGAGAAGCTCATTATATCTCTCAGCTCAGACATTGGATCGTCTTGTGCTGGGGTCAAAGGAGATGCATCTGGCTGCTGATACGAACGTTGTTGTTGCGGCGGAAAGTTTTGCCCCTATCTGGGCCGATAAGGTTGCTGTCTGCACAATCTACTCCGGTCAAGTGCCATTCCTAGATCTGCAACTCGAGCTTCCAATGCTGATGGTCGAGCCACTAAAGCATACACACTTCGGCCTTGAACACACTGACCTCTTTTTGAAGCGCCCTAGTAATAGTTTTGTTCCACCAGGTCTTCAAATAGTTTATTCATTTCGGGGGGTGTCTTAGTCAGCATATTGCTATTGCACACGGATTCGATCAACTGAAAGTCTTCAGGAAAGAGGGCCTAGTAGAAATTGCCCACCTTGAAGGAGTCGTTGAACCCATGATGGGGACACTTCTGGAAGAGTCATGAGTATCGCTCCTGAGAATCTCTTAGGGTCTCGTCCTCCTCCTGTGCAAAGTGAGTGATCTCTTTATGCAGATCTGTTGTCTTCAATGAGGGGGGGGGGATAGTGGTTCAGGAATTTGCTCAGCATATCTAGGGGTGTTCAATCAGTGTGGTTACCGTGGTAACCGTTTTAACCGGTAGTATTTGGCTAATTTGGTTTGGTTAATTTGAATAATTGTTTTCGTTTGTTTAAAAGTTTTAGGTTGTTTGGTTTAGCTGGTTTGATTTGGTTTCATACACTTCTAACCAATCAAACTAAATTAACCAGTAAAGTAATTACCCATATATAATATATATTATATACACATACTTAATACTCGGCATAACCACCCAAGAGCCAAACTTCCTTTTAGGCTCATCAACAATAAAGCTCAATATGGTTTATATATTGTATATTTATATTTGTAGAGTATACACCATGATATATGAAAGCCAATTTAGATAAAACTCATACAATGATGAAAACTTAAAAGGAAGATATTTTTCAACCTATGATAATTGCTGAGACTAATTCAATTCATACAATCACAACAATTAATCAACTCCGTACTATTGACATATATTTTTGTTAGGCGAATACTTCTATTGACTGTAAGAAATTGTATTAGTCGCATGTATTTTTGTAAGGGTTAACTATAACTATGTTTTGGTTGTAATGTTTTATTCATCATATAAATTGTGAATTGATTCATTAACCAAAAATTTTCTCACTTAATGATTAAGTCATGTTATATTGGTTAATCTGGTTAATCAATTAACCAAACCGATTAAACATTAGTTTGGTTAATTTGGTTGTTGTATTAGTTTGGACAGTTTGGTTATGATATTGTATTCTAGGAAACCCGAACTATTAAGAATGTTTCATTTGTATCCTAAAGTATCTAATATGACATTTGTGTCCTAAATTATTTTTCCGTTAGAGTTTACCGGCGTTGACCATTAGTATTTAACAAATTGCACATTCTTAATAGTTCAGGTTAGGACATAAATGACACAAAACTATAATAGGTTGGGACATAAATGACACAAAACTATAATAGGTTGGATACAAATGTCATATGGGATACTTTAGGACACAAATGACATATTCTTAATAGTTCGGGTTTTCTAGTGGTATTAGCTCTTAATAGAATTCTGGCTTGTTTGGTTTGGTAATTACCATGGTAACCATTTGAACATCCCTAAGCAGATCGGTCGATGAGGTGATTGAGCCTAGTGTACGTTTATCCAACCATGCCCTATCCCTTCCATCCATAGAGAAGGGGAAGTAGCAAAGCCGGATTGCCTCCTGCATCACACTGTTGATCTTGATCTCGACGATCAACTCATGGAAGCGATTGAGGTGCTCTCGTGGACAGTCGCCTGCCAATCCACAGAACAACAATGAGGTCTGAAACATCTGAATGACAGAGGTCTTCACCTCAAAGTTATTTGCAGCAACTTGAGGGTGTTGGATAGTAAATCTCAAGTCCTCAACCATAGGGTCAGGTAGTACCCCATTGTCCGGGCCTCTGGTTGTTGCTGAGCATTGTTCGGGTCCCCCCGCCTGGTTTTTCGGTTGTGCCATCTTCTTTTTTGTATCTGTCTCTTGGTCTCTCTCGGATCCATCCTTCAAGATAGGACAATCCAAATCTTCCTTCGCAGCTAGTAACTCTTTGAGCACTCTCTTGAGCTGGTGTAAGGTTCTTTCGAGCTCTTGATCCAACGGCAATAAGTCTTATGACTGGCTACGAGTCATGCAGTACCTGCCCACGTGTAGGAAACAAAACCTGTGAAGGAAAACAAGGGAAAAAGGAAAATGCAGAAAGGTAAATGCTAAAGTAACAGATTTTTATGTTTCTTTAATAACCTAGTTGTTTCCGGCAACGGCGCCAAAACTTGACTCGCTAAAACCAACACAACTAAACTACGACCAAGTGTAATCGTAATCTAGAAATGCATTATAGTGGTTAAGGTTCTAAATATCAACCCGAGTCCTAAGTGAAATTCTATTATCTTGTAGTCGAAACTCGGGTGAACTTGTGTAACATCCCGTTTTGGCTAAAATCGTATTACTGTCGCTAGAAAATTTCACGATTTAAAATCGAGCATTTTGGCATTATTTCGGCAAAAATCAGATTATCGATCGATCGGATAAGTATACGTATTAATTATATATATATATTATATAATAAATAAAAGAAAAATTGAAAAAAGGACGGAAAGTAAAGGCGGTCAGGGGCCATATATATTTCTTCACAATCTCTCCGTCCCATTTCATTCCTTCTCCCATTTTCGAACCGAGAGCAACAAAGAAGCAGAGCGCGCACAGGGAAGCGTCGGGGAAAAATTCCAAAGCTCAAATTCTTGAGGATCCAAAAATCCCGTAAGTAAAGCCTAATTCATCCATATATCGTGATTTATCGATTTAGAGCTTTAAAACGAGTCTTTGGTTAAGGAATTTCTCGAATTCTCGATAAGCCAAATTAGGGTTTCGAAGTATCCGGAAGCCGGATTGAGCCCAAATTTCATATAAGAGCTTCCTGCAGCGAGGTAATCAATCCTCTGGTTCTAATCCCTGAATTTTGGCAATTATTTAGTTCAGGGTCCAAATCGATGAATTTAGCTCCGGCCAGGGTTTGATGTGTTTTTATCAAGAATTTGACCCGGAGCCTAGAACTAATATTGACGGGGATACTGCAGGGGATATGAGGACAATCTTGGATTTTGATTCCGGGTTTGTTTGAGAAAAGTGAAGTTGTGGTACTGGAGGCTAAAACCGGTGTTTGAACGACCATAACTGGTGAGGGATTAACACGGCATACCGGGTTTGTCGTATCACGATAAGTATATGTGTATGAACTTTTGTGCTATATGATGAATCATGGACTACTGTATGCTATTATTTACTTGCCCTATCCGATATGGACCTTGTTTATGTTGATGATTGCATACATGTTGCCATTGGTGGCTTAACCGTTGATATGACTTCATGGTTGTTCGATCAGGTGTTTTGACATGATGTGATATTGTGGTTGTATTTGGAGTCACAAGTGGGGGAAATAAACTTCCCAGGGTGATATTATGATGTTTAAAGAGGATGACTTGCACGAGGGTTTATCCCGAGGAAGTGCAATTATACGACTCCTGATTTACCTATGTTGAGCCAATTATGGCTAGGTCAAGTTCATGTGCAAGTAACGAATTATGATTAAGCAAGATGAGATATGGATCATGTATAAGATTACCAAATGAGAGTGTTTTGGTCTCATGGTCAATTACATAGTTATTAGGGCTCCCCATGATATTACTCTGTTATGATATGTTATGTCACACCCCTGATGTGGTGTTGATTGTTGATTCATCATGAGATATGACCACACCCAGAATGGTGTTGAGTCCGATATGACCACACCCAGAGTGGTGTCGGTCCGATATGACTACACCGGCAGTGGTGGGTCCGATATGACCACATCCACGAGATGTTTGGTCCGTATTCCCGGGAGAGTAATTAGCATGGGAGTAGCCAGGCGCCTATAAGTAAAACATGATAAGACACACATGCATAAGTCAAGGTGGTTGAGTCTTTTGCCCATTGGGACATGAGGATGGCTGAGGTCCGATCCTAGTGTTTTGGCTTGTTTGCTAGATGTATGGTAGGGGTATGCTCTGTTATGAACTCACGATGCTATGATTATCTCATTCAGCTATGAGCTGACCCTCTTTTATTCTTCTTCTCTGCTTATGCTATGTGTAAGCAGATCATCAGCAGCAGCTAGGGGTGGGCATTGGGTGGGTCGGGTGGATTTTGACCATAAAATGCACCCACCCGCGCTTAAACGGATTGATAATTTTTAACCCACCATTCACCCACATTTAGTCTCGGGTTGGGTCGGGCGGATGGTGGATGATGCGGGTGGGTTTGTGGGTTCACCCACATCACAATGTATATAATATAAAGGAGTCAACTTGACATGATAATAGGTGAAGAGAATCATCGAGGGTAACCAGAAGTTGAAATAGGGCGAAAAATGTCGAATTAGTTCTTAAATTGGATAGAAATTCTATTATGAAGAGTTTTCTACAGATTGAGACGATTATTAGGTGCAAGGAACTAAGGAAAATAATTCCACAAAGGAAAGAGCGGTGATCTAGGCACAATAATTAGAGGGAAAAGTGAAGGGAAGAAGAGGGGATCTCTATTTGGAAGGTTGGCTTTGAGGTTCAAACTCCAGGAGCAGTCCGAGTTTATATCTAACGTCTCCACTCTTCTCTCTCTAGCGCCAACGACTTTGACTTTTTTGCTGTTGGGTTGAGCGGGTCACCCGCGCACTCACCCACAACCCACCCACCACCCGGCGGATGGCTTCCAGCGCAACCCGTCACCCACCCACAGACTCACCCACTTAACGAAATTCGGGTCAAATGCGGATGGGTCGGCCCAAACCCGCGGATGATCCGCCCGCATGCCCAGCCCTAGCAGCAGCAGTAGATAAGTGTTAGGTGGGAGAGGAGCTAGAGTTGAAGCCAGGATGAGGTATGGTCTTCAACTATTCTGTGCTTGGACTACTACTCGGGATTTTGGCCAGTGATCCACACCTTTTTGTAAAAATGTTTTGAGAACGTTTTTCATGTGCATACTAGCTTCTGATGTAGTGTGAGATATCCACAGGTGTGGAAAGTTGATGATATGTGTATATGTTGTGTAACTGTGTAAGTTGTGACGATTATGGTATGTACAAGTATGGTATGCAGTTGTGGAGTATGAAAAGGGTGGCTATGGCTATGAAAAGCCAATGCATATGGTTGTGAGTATATATGTTTGTGATGAATTATTTTGCAGGATAAGTTGCAAGAACTGTTAGCCAATTACGCGAGTAATTCATGTCGAAATTTTATTTGGGTAAATTTTGATAATTAATGTAACACCCGAGATAAATTCCGCTGCAATTGTATGAACAATATGATTAGGTAATACGTACAGGGTAGGGTGTTACAACTTGATTGCAAGTAGAAACAGCAAGAAAGCAGTAAATTTTCTGGTTTTCAAGTATGAGAAAATAAACCCAAGTGTGTATCCCCCTAGTCTGAAGTTAAGTCTGCAATTAAGTCTTGTAATTCCCCAAGTTCAGTTGAATTGATAGTTATACTGGAATCTCGACAAAGAATTCCAGACCCTCTCAGTTAAAATACCCGGTGGGTGACACACAAAACTTCCCTACTGGATTTCAATTCCAATACATAGCAGTGAATTGACTTCTCGACTAAAGCAATTAATTCACTACTCTCAATTCAGGTTTCTCTTTTAACCTATACAGAGACTATTATTCCAGGTTAAAGCAAGATCATGACGCATGCAATTCTAAATAATGCCTCAATTGAATATGGTATAATCAATCATCTATGAAAATGGGTTCATAAAATCACTCCTAACATACACGATTAGGGTTCTTCGTACCTAGACGAGAAGAGACTTTACTCCATGGAGAAGCGGAAAAAACCAAGCTGGATGTAGAAATCATCATATGAATGATGGAATTCTTCTCCAAACGATGAATCGGCACTCCACGGGGGAAAGATAGAGCTCCAATAGCCTTAGACAACTACAATATCCTCCCAAGGCTGTTCTTCGTCACTTTCTCTCTCTAGGGCTCTCTCTCTCTCTCTTTCTCTGTTTTCAAACTTCAAAATTGGATCGCAAGCCAAAATCCCAAGTTTTAGCTTAGTACTCGTGGCAACAGAATTTCGCGGTCATGTTCCAAGGCCGTGGAACTGAGTTCCAGACCCCCAATTCAGGCGGGTCTTCTAAAGAAGACTTGACCCTTGCCAATTTTGGAAGTTCGAAGGTTGGACACCCCTCAAGCTCAATTTCGGTATCAAGTTCTTGAATAAACATGGTCTGCTCAACCTGGTGAGGCAACAGTGCATAAGAGTCACCTGCATGAGACAATCACTCAAAGGATCTCCTCCATACACATCCATGTCAACATTAGAAGCATCAAAGTTCAAGACATGCATTAGACATGTATAGAGATCATCATGTGTAGAAGATTGTTTCATGCTCTCAGATATTTTAAAAATAATTTGATCATCTCCTACTCTCAAGATCAACTTTCCATCATTAACATCAACCAAAGCTTTAGCAGTAGAAAGGAAAGGTCAACCAAATATAAGAGATAGGTCAGCATCAGAATCAATATATAAGATCAAGAAATCAATAAGGAATACTAAACTCCCTAATTTCACAATCACAACTTCTATTATTCCCTTAGAATGCACGATAGATCTGTCAGCCAATTGAATGCTCATGAAAGTGGGATTCAGCTTACCAAATCCTACTTTCTTGAGGATATCATATGACATGACATTTATACTAGCACCTAAATCAGCCGAAGAACACTTAATATAGTGATTGCCGATAGAGCAAGGTACAATGAAACTGTCGGGATCCTTGCGCTTCTCTTAAGCTTGTTCTGTAGGATGGCAGAGCACATTTCATTGTGAAGCACTAGTCCATCTTCTTCTTGTTGCTCAGAATATCCTTCTAAAATTCTTCATATTTGGGCATCTGGATTTGATAATGGCGTCCGTGAAAGACAGGTTAATATGAACCTGTTTCAGAATATCCAAAAATGACCCAAAAAGTGAGCTTCTAGCTTTTCACAATGAAGGAATGAAGGGTATAGCACCTTTGGTTTGTACTCATGCTCTACGACCTTAGTCTCCGAATGAGATAGTCCCTTGTATGACCATCAAACCAGAAAGCATTAGTCCACAAGGAAGACAAAATGTTCACATTACTAGCTCTCATAGTGATTGCATCAGAATAAACATAGTGTATGTAACGTAGTCATAAATGATACTGAAATGAGGCTCAGACATGGGCAAGCAATTAAAAAACGAGAAAGGAAGTTTATGTAAGTGAGTGGTATAAGATCCATTAATCATTGAACTTCTCCCAACAACTCGAGATATTGGGATCAATTGGTTCTTGACATGGTATCAGAGCCTTCTGTGGCAGGGAGGTCTTGTGTTCAAATCTCGGTGACCGCATTTGTGAAGCACATGTATTCTCGTATTCAATACATGTACAAACGAAAGCCCTTATGAGTTGATTGGCTTTCGTTTGAGGAGGAGTTGTTAGTGAGTGGTATAAGATCCATTATTGAACCTCTCCCAATAACTCGAATTATTGGGATCAACTGGTTCTTGACAGTTTCACCTTATAGTTCTGGCTTTTCATGAAAAATTGCATGGTCAACTTTGGTCCAATAGTGAGACTCACTCCCGAGATGACGAGGATCTAGATCAAAACAGAATCCACATGTACAGTAAGAATCCTATACCACCGAGCGCCAAGGCTCTAACTGCCTCTCACCCAGTCACAATCCTCTACGAATACTCCATCATGCTTTCTATGAATACTCCATCATGGAGTTTTAGAAGTATTACGAGACATCCTTAAAATTTGGAAAACAATTATCCAAACTCTGATAGTAGTTTGCTAAGCTTATGGGTAAAATTCTATAAAGTGGCTGCCACACCTTTAAAATTTGGGAAAATAATTATTCAACCTCCTGTAGTAGTTTGCGTATGGGTATAAATAAAATTTAAGTGTGATGTCTATGTGATTTGAACTTAGGACAATACTACTATTAGTAAACATATTTTCAATTAGACTGCAATTCATTTGTTATTGTGTTTTATATCCAAATATAATGGTAAAAGGCTATTCCTTATCCCCAATTTTTTTTAAAAACCTAACAATTAAACACTTACTGGGCTATCCTAATCTAGTAGAATATGTCGAGAGCAATTGTTGAGCAGTGTAGACACCGAATGTATTTTACCATTTTTTTCATAATACGGAACTCATATGAACTTTTATTGTGACTTTTACTAGTAGGATGTTTCATATTCTTTAATTTTGATTTTGATTTTTAATTTATTTTTTAATTTATTTTTAATTTTTAATTTTTAAAGAAAACAACCCTATATAAAATTTATGGGTTCGTCACTGAAAATAATTGTTCATCAACTCCACTAATCTTCTATGTAAAATGGGTGAATTCATAATCGCTATATGAATATGACCAAATACCTTATGTACATACACATAGTATATTCAAGCTTGGAAAATAATATTCTCTTGCTGCAGATTTACCATGGAGATGGCTAGGTTCATATAGCATTTCAACTTGTTGTTTACTTCAATACAGTATATTCTGCTATCTCTACGCACCATTTCTCAATTGTTTCCCGGAAGAAAAAAGTCTAACCAATTCGAAGTACCCACCCTTTTGCACGTACTCTGCCCGTGATGGTATCAAGATCTAAGAAGGCGGCGACTAGACAACACGAAACGATTCAACTTTCTTCTTCAAACTACAAAAAAGAGGACGTTTATATAGTAACAATAAGTCGTCCCTAAATATCACTTCCAGGGACAAACTATTGTCCCACATAATCAATATCACGATTCTATTGGGCCTATATGGGGATAAAATATCGTCCCCTTTTTCTTTCTATAGGGTGACATATCGTTTATATAGAGACGACAAGTTGTCACTTATGACTTTTGGAGACAAACAATTATCCTCTAACTTGTGTATTGGGAGACAAGGAGTTGTCATTTACACACCTTTTGGGAAAGGTTAATTGTCCCATATGTAACTCGTATGAACCATACACTTTCTAACAAAGAATATATATACACTAAATGTACTAAAATATTGTCTTTATTAGTGATAATAGAAAAATAGGCTTAGTGTACTACTGAATATATATTATAGGTACTAGAGCATTGCACTAATTTATTCATCCAAATCACGAGCTCCTTTTGTCTTAAATCACTAACTTCTAACTTGTTGCATGCTCGACTTCCCTGTCTTCACCTGGCACTACATTTGGTCGGCTTGATTTCTGATCTTTGTGTTAAGATGATTTGTTGGGCTTGATCTTCCAGTTTCAAAAAGTTATTTCACTGTCAAACTATGCATATACTGCTTTGGAAAATGAATAGAAAAAGATAATAAAGTCAGAATAGTTAAAATAACTCAGATAGCTTGGAATATGAATGACTGAAAGATGATCTTCTTTCTACAAAGGGTATCACATTATTAACTAACTCGACTTAAAAGGTGGGTATGAGAGAACTCACAATACTAAAAGCACTTGGCTTGTCCCCTGCTCCTCTTCAAGTTTATCTAAATTTCAAACCCTCAAAATGCAAATGATCAAAGCAACATCCATGAAGTAGAGATCAGTCAAGCATCAGTAGATGGATAATAGAAACCAAGGCCCCTGTATAAGCAAGGAAATAATAGTTACGGTAAAAGCATCCACAAAAGAAGAACTAAATTAACTTGAGACGCAAAATCAAGTGGCATTCATGTTTTTAACAATAAGTCCCACATTCAATTTCAGAATCAAGCATGTGAATCCTTAATCATCCAATCCAATCCAATCCACTCTCACTAAATTTATTTATCAATACAGCCTGTAGATACTTCCTAGAGTAGAAAGCAGAGATTTTCAACTAAACCTCCCGGTTACCAATCAACAAGGACATGCGGCTTGGTCAAGATCGAGGAATGAATCACATACCTGGCACTCCTTTTTTGAAGCTATCTAAGCTTTCTTGGCATATATTATGCTTCTGCCTTCAACTTGAGACGGATAACTAGCCCCAAACCCTTGTATGAACGACAATCAATTGAGTAACTTAAGGAAAACAGGATCTTCATTCAAATAAAGCAAAAGAATATAATCGTGGATTACTGATGGCATACATAAAACTTGGGTGTGTGGAATAAACCCTAGTTCATAAACAATAATCAAAATGAGACGGATCAAAGTGATACAGAATGATCGAGATAAAAAGGTGGTGATTGAGAAATCAGTTGGGTTAGGGATTTTGTAGGAATAGATGGTGATGATGAACGTAAACCACGACACCATGAGAAGGAAGAGCTAGTGCTATTGCGAATTGGTTCAATTGAAAAGATACGTGAAGGGAAGAGCTCGAGCATACCTTGCGGCCGGCGGCTGCCCTCAATGTCACTACAGTCCCATGTGCCTAATTGGACTTATGTTGCTGATTGAAAACAAAAATGGTGAAAGCCTCGGAAGGAATAACCCAAATTAAGTCCCACCTTACATAAGTTTCCAGAGACGACTATAGATAGGTCCACAATATTGAAACATCTAACTCCGGTTATGTGAGGACGATTTCATGGGCTTGTCCTTAATACCTTTAAAGTTAATAACTCCAAGGACAATTTTAAATACTGGTCCCTAATCTTTGTCCTCAATGCGTTCTAATTTTGTAGTGAAACTCCGGGTAATGTCTCTTCCATTGCAGACCTGCAAGACCACATATATATATAGACCATCCAGTCAAGTCTTTGAATATCGGGCAACTTTACAAGTCCCCTAGAGCAGCATGACAACTTATTTACCATTTGCGGTGACATTGAACAAGTAAAACGGTGTCCTACAACATTCGTTATGATGAATCCATAATTGAACCTCTCCCAAGCTGCATCTCATCTCAGGGGAAAGTGTACACCGTAAATAGGGTCAGTCCCATCCTTTGTGAAAGGGCAAGATTGCTGAGCTTTTTGCAGAATTCCTTATTTCTGATGGTCTCCTGTGTTGGGTATTAGCGGAATTAGTAGTAATCTTGGATCAATACAAAGGAAACAATTGGTGTTTTATCACTCTTTTTAGTAAACACTCAAGAAACAAACAAGGCCTTATTCATTTGGCTCTTGCCTTACACGTACAGAAGCTTAGCTTCTTTATTTTCTTTGTTTATTCTTACAAGCTCTCTTTCTCACACTAGCTGCACTGCATTCTTCTTCCATACGTACAACATATATAGAAATAGAAAATACAATTACATGGCCCATGCATTATTTTACACTAGCCATTATTTTATCAAGTTGCGTAAGGATACCTTCATCATAATTGATTCATTCATTTCCATATGGCATGTCTACTACAGATCATCACTATTATTTAGTTGTTCAAGCTTCTCCTCACCATGTGGACTTGTTGGCTTCCATAATTTGATGGATAGTTTCAACCCATGGGATAATGTATATGTCTCCTTGAATTTATGGCAATGGGGCACAGAGTGGTGATGATAATTACTATTGCAAATTACCATTCAACACCCCCTCTTAATTTTCAATCTGGAGTAGCTCCTTGAACTTTTCGAACTTCTCATGGGTAACCACCTTTGTCATGATATTTGCTGGCTGGTCGTTGGTGTTGATAAATTCCATCACGATTAATCCTTCATTGACGAGGTCTTGGATGAATTGATGGCGCAACTCGATATGCTTTGATCTTGCGTGAAATACTGGACTTTTTGTCATGGCTATGGCTGACATGTTGTCACAATGAATAATGGTTGGACCATTTTCATTTTGCTGCAAATCAAAAATTAATCTTTTTAGTCATACCGCTTCGCACGCTGCATCTGTAGCTGCGATATATTCTGCTTCCGCTGAAGATAATGCTACAGTCTTCTGCTTCTTTGAACTCCAGGAAATGGGTTTTGAACCCAGGCAGAATATGTACCCCGATGTGCTTTTTCGATCATCCAGTGCTCATGCCCAGTCACTATCAGTATATCAAGTCAGCTTGCTTTCTGCTTCTTTCTTGTACATCAGGCCCAATTTCTTTGTACCTTGAAGATACCGCAAAATTCTTTTGGCTGCTGCAAAATGAAGTTTGCTAGGTTCATTCATAAATCTTGATATAAGACTTACTGAATGACATATATTCTGCATGGTATGTGTCAGGTAAATGAGTGACCCGACAAGACTTCTGTACAGCTTTCCATCGACTTTTTCAGCTTCATCATTGCGTTGCAATTTCTCGTTTAATGCCATCGGTGTTGAGATTGGTTTGCACGTTGCCATGTGAAATCTTTTGAGCATATCCTCGGTGTACTTATCCTGTGAAATAAATATTTCTCCAGGCGACTGCTTCACTTGGATCCCAAGAAAATACTTCATGAGTCCCAAATCCGTCATCTCGAATTCTTTCAGCATGGTACTTTTGGTTACTTCGATCATATGCTGACTTGTACCTGTGTAAATCAAGTCATCAACATATAAACAAACCATTAGAAAATCTTTTCATTCTCCCTTTTTTATGTAGAGAGATGCTTCACTCGGACTTCTTTGAAATCTGTTTTGCTGAAAATATCGATCAATTCTGTTGTTCCAGGCTCTCAGTGCTTGCTTTAGCCCGTATAAAGCCTTTCAGAGATGATAGACTTTGTCTTCTTCTCCTTTTTTCTCATAGCCTCGTGGTTGTTCCACATAGACTTCTTCTTCTAGTTCTCCATTCAGAAATGCTATTTGACATCCAGCTGGTATACTGGTAACTCTAGTTGAGCAGCTAGAGCGAGAACTGTTCTTATGGTCTCCATCCTCGCTACTGGTGCATATGTCTCGTGAAAATCAATATGGAGCTGTTGTGAATAGCCTTTTGTCACCAGCCGAGCTTTGTACCTCTGGATAGAACCATCTTCATTGAATTTGATCTTATAGATCCATTTGAGACCTATAACCAGCTTGTCCTCCGGTTGATCAACAAGCTCCCAAGTTTTGTTTTTCTCGATCATGGAAATTTCTGCATCCATTGCCTCGTTCCAAACTTCTTCTTTGGCTACTTCTTCAAAGACTTGAGGTTCACAAGAAAAATATGCAACATGACATGTTTCATAAATTTCTTGTAAAGACCTTGTTTTTAACGGAGGTGAATCTGAGTCTGTTACGATGTCTCTGAAGTCGTCTCCTTATGGGCTAGGTGCAGAACTTTTTTCTGGACTCAATGCAGTCAAAATCGCGCTTTAAAACTTAAAAGCTTACGCTTTTACATTTTTAGTTCACCAAAACCCTTCTATGTAGAATCGTTATTTTCCCTTACAAATGTAGTCAAAATCTACGCTTTAAAACTTAAAAGCTTACGATTTTACGCTTCTACATCACCCGACCGCTTTTAGGTAGAATCGCACTTTTGACTGCATTGTCTGGACTTGCAACTGGATCTGGGTCGTTGTCCAATTCCACTCCGGCATCTCATCAAAGATCACATCTCAGGAAACCACCACCTCGTTCTTTACTGGGTTGTAAAGACAATAGCCTTTGGACTCATCACTGTAGCCGGTGAAAATTAGCTTCTCTCCCTTCTGTTCAAACTTGTCTCGGTTTGGGGTAGAGATATGTGCATAAGCTATGCACCCATAGACTTTGAGGTGATCCACCTGTGGCCTCCGGTGGTGCCACGCATGTATCGGTGTCTTATTCCGAACTGCTTTGGTTGGTGATCTGTTGAGGATATAAATTGTTGTATTGACCGCTTCTGCCCACAAGTTGTCGGGAAGCTTTTTTGCTTTGAGCATACTTCTCGCCATCTCCACAATCGTACGGTTTTTCCGTTCTGCCACGCCATTTTTTTGTGGTGTGTAACGGACCGTCAGCTGCCTTTTGATTCCGTTGGTGCGGCAATACTCCATGAATGGCGTATAAATAAATTCTCCTCCACGATCTGTTCGAAGAGTTTTGATCTGATGGCCGCTTTCCTTCTCAGCTACTGCTTGAAATTGAAGGAACTTGGGAAAACCTTCTGACTTTTGCTCCAGGAAAGAATACCCATATCATTCTAGTGAAGTCATCTACAAATAGTAGAAAATATCTTTTACCGCTGAGTGATTGTGTTCGGGTTGGACCACATATGTCTGCATGTACCAACTCCAGTGGCGCTTTTGCTCTCCAAGATGTCTTTGGAAATGGTAAACGATGCATTTTGCTATATATGCACCCTTCACAGATTTTGTCTTCTCTATTGATCTGGGGAAGTCCCACCGTATTTTTCTGTCTCAACAATTTGAGACCTTTGAAGTTGAGATAACCATATTTGAGATGTCATGGGAAGGAGTGATCCAGATTTTCACTCTTGAATGCTACTTCACCATTTTGTGACATAGCAAGAGAGAAAATTTTGTTGAAAGTCATCGGGACTTTGGCCACCATGAAATTGTCAGCTTTATTGATAATCTCACACACGCCATTATCAAACAATAGCTTGTAATTTTTCAGCATCAGTTGTCCCACGCTAAGTAGATTGAGAGTCAGCTCCGGAACATACAAAACATCTCGAATGAGAGTTTTGTTGCCTTCTTCTGTGCATACAACAATTGTGCCTTTTCCTTCCACTTTTAGCTTCTTTCCGTCTCCCAATTTGACTTGAGAGCGGTATTGGTCATCGATGTCGGTGAAGGACTCCAGATCTCCAGTCATGTGGTTACTGCAACCACTATCCACCATCCAGGGAAGCTGTGATTTTTGCTCACCATTCAAGCATGATAAGGCCACCATATTGCTTTCTTCATTTTTGGTGCCGCTTGACTCGTCTTCTTCTTTCTTATTCTGGAACCAGCAATCTCTCTGGGAGCGGTTTTGAATTCTGCACTTGGTGCACTTGAATCTGCAGTCTTTTGTAGCATGACCTACCTTTTTGCAAATTATGCAACTCGAGCCGATGTAGCCCGATCTTTGTTGTTGATGATTTTGTCTGTTGTTTCCTCTGTAATTGGTTCTTCCTCTTCCTTGTGAGTTTCCCCCTCTCTGGCATATTTACTTTTGGTCATGTTGACTTTTGACGGGAAAGCTTGCTCCAATGGCGATTTGGTGAAGCGGCTCATTCTTTGCTCATGTGCTACAAGTGAGCCCATCAACTCGCTCATCGGTAGATTTGCCAAATCTTTGGTTTTTTCTATGACAACAACAATATGCTCGAACTTCGATGATAGGCTACGGAGATTTCTCTCCACGACCTTCCTTTCTTCTATGACGTCACCAGTGGCTTTGATCTGGTTGACTGTCTCCGCAACACGTGAGTGGAAGTCTTTGATGGTGTCGGTTTCCTTCATCATCAAGTTGTCGAACTGTCGCTATAAACTTTGGCGCCTGATGGAGATTGCCTTTTCAAAAACTTGAAATTGTTCACGCAAGACATCCCAAGCTTCTTTAGCCTTTTTTTATGCCATAGATTCTTGGGTAAATAGATTTGCTCACTGCTTGCTGAATGATTCTCAAGGCGCTGGCATTTTGCTTGGCATTCTCCTAATACTCCTTTGTCTGCTTGCCTGCTCGTTTCTTTGAGTCTTCATCCTTGTCTTGTGGATCTTCATATCCTTCTTGAACGATATCCCACAGATCTTGAGAGATGAAAATAAGCTCCATTTGGGCACTCCAGTACTCGTACAATTCTCCATCGAAAATGGGAATTTGATTTGAGGAGGTAGCAAACATGGTGTTTGATGAAGTTGTTGCCATGGATTTTTGAGAAAGTTGTGTAGGCTAGAAAGTTGGGGATTTTTTAGAGGATTGAAGGGTAGAAGCTCTGATACCAAATTTGTTGGGTATTAGCGGAAGTAGTAGTAATTTTGGATCAATACAAAGGAAACAATTGGTGTTTAATCACTCTTTTTAGTAAATACTCAAGAAACAAACATGGCCTTATTCATTTGGCTCTTGCCTTACACGTACAGAAGCTTAGCTTCTTTCTTTTCTTTGTTTATTCTTACAAGCTCTCTTTCTCACACTCACTGCACTGCATTCTTCTTCCATACGTACAACATATATAGAAATAGAAAATACAATTACATGGCCCATGCATTATTTTACACTAGCCATTATTTTATCAAGTTGCATAAGGATACCTTCATCATAATTGATTCATTCATTTCCATATGGCATGTCTACTACAAATCATCACTATTATTTAGTTGTTCAAGCTTCTCCTCACCACGTGGACTTGTTGGCTTCCATAATTTGATGGATAGTTTCAACCCATGAGATAATGTATATGTCTCCTTGAATTTAAGGCAATGGGGCATAGAGTGGTGATGTTAATTACTATTGCAAATTACCATTCAACACCCTGAAGATGGAGTTTTTTTGTGAGGGATTTATGACCAGGAAAGATAGAATGTGATATGTGAGAAATTTTGTGGAGCTAAGCGATTGAATTGACCGACCTCAGAGATATTTGCAGAAAGCTAGAGAATGACTAGTTTGTTTATCTTGATAGGGGGTGTTTCCTTTAGCGGAGAGAAAAGCTATGGATGTGGTGCAAAATGCAATCGGCCAAAATTGGTGGTCGATACTCGAAAGAACAAATTCAATACTACCACGTACTTAGCTTTTGTTAATTAATTGTACTTAATTCTTAAAAGGATGATACACTTAGAGTGATTGGATCAGGCCTTCCACTGATCCAGCAGCTGCGACGAGTGAAACAAGCAGACAGGCCAAGCTCAAGGCTTGTAGGCCCATCCAGGAGAAGGAGAATTTTGGAAGCTTCGCTCGGGCGATGTACATCTCGATCGGAAAGTAGACCGTCAGAGGCCAAAATGATGCTGCTCCGATAAGGGCCAGAAATACGTTGAAGAAAGGGAGGAGCATAGCCAAGACTGTGGTCACGGCCACATAAGCAGACCGCCAAACCAATATGAAACAGTTGACGTGGAAGCCTGTACCGCCCAGAAACGGAATGGTAATCTGGTGGTCCGCGGTCACGAACTTGACCTCTGGCCACCTCTGACGACAGCTGGACTCCACCAAGCTGAAAATCGGCTGCACAAACACCTGTCGTTACACACACATAATATAAATCATTAATTAAACGAATATACTAGAATTTAGAAGGCAATTCATTGCGGGGTTTCATTTAATTCAATTAAATTGGACCTACTTGGTAGGCGCCGATGAGGTGGATAGCCAGGCTGACGTTTGCTACGTTGAGTAGCCACAACGGTTGATGGAATCCGGAGAGTAAATCGCCCGGCGCGTCTTCTCCAAACGCCGCGTAGCCCACACAGCCGCAGAGCAGGTAGAAAATTGTGGTAGTTGAGATGCCCACAAAACTCGCCCGCTTCATTGTCTTGTTCTCGGCCGGGCTCGATTTCAGGGTGTCCTGCGTCCATGCATGCATGTCTTAGTCAATACTATATATATATCTAGAAGGTTAATTAACCTTTTACTAATTTAACCATGAGAAGGGATAATATGAAACGACAACTACTTGCCTGAATCTCGATGAGGACGGTGGAGTAGGCATACGCAAAGGCAATGTTGCCAATTGCTTGGAAAATTTTCCACAACCTCTGCGCCTCTGACACTGTCGGCCACGTCGTTGTCACCTCAGCTCCTTCATTCAATTGAGTTCATTCATTAGGTATGTATATATTTCACATGCATTTAACATAACTTAAACTTTGTTACATGAATATATCTAATCTAATTACCTGCAGCAACTTTGGCTACGGAGAGACCCAATCCAATAAAGGAATAGGTGATTGACATGACGGCGGCGAGGATGGAGATCCACGACAGCTTGTGGTAGTTGGGGACCTGGCAAAGGATCAGCTGGATGCAGCCAAAGATGATCATGTAGATCGTCGTGGACACGTGGCAGTTGTCCTCCGCGTGGAGACACTTCTTTCTCCGAACCGACCTACATATGGTTTTATGTATACGTAATTAGTTCAGAGTTGCATAAATAAGTAAAAAAGAGATGCATGGGGTGCATGGTTGCGTTAGCTTACCCCATGCACATGGACGCGGTGACGGTGTAACCGACGGTGACGCCCACCAAGTTCGCGTACTGGGCCAGGCCGCAAAGCTGGACCTTGACCCCACCTAAATGGGCCCGGACCGCGTCCATATAGGTGTAGTTGCGGTGGCCCGTGCCGAGGTCCGGGTGGCGGTAGGCGTCGGCGAGGAGGGTGGAGGTGAAAAGGGTTACGAGGGAGAAGATGATGAGAGTGGCCGGTCCGGCCACCCAACCCAGCTGGGCGATAGCCCAAGCCAGGGATAGAACGCCTGATCCAATTACCGCTGTAATGATGTGGGCGCTCGCCGTCACCCAAGTCCCTGCATTGCATACACAAATGAATATATAAATAATATTGTTCATTAGTAGGGACAGAAATTAATTGAGCAATTATATGAAGCTAGCACTGATTAAGTAACTTTAGCCAAAATCGATGCATGGCTCAGAAACTAGCTATTTATGATCATTGAATTTGCCTACAGTCACCTTTTTTTTTAAACTGGCGGTATCAACCGACACTACAATTTACCGACGGTTTACATTAACCGCGCGCCACGAAATAATTTAGTGTCTGTCAATTGATGCACCAACTGACCGTGGGTAAGAAGTTTACTGTCGGGTAGAAACGAACAACGCTAAATCGTGAAAAAAAAACGGACGCTAAAATCCAGTTTTGTTGCAGTGTAGCTAGGTGGGTTAATTACCAGTTCGCATTGGGCGGCCATCATCGTCGACTCTGGCCGCCATAAAGCTTCAGATCCGCAACGAACAGTAAATGGAACTGATTAATAGTGGCTGGTGATATTCCAATTTGGTGTTGTGGAGAGGAAGATTAGGAATTTAGTTTAGTAACGATGCAACAGAGAGATTCAAAGGGTTTCTCTTGACGTCGATCGGTACTGTTTGTAATGTGCATTTCCAAATCCCCATGCACGTACGTTTATATATGCATGGTCGTCCTAAAGACGTACAACTTACGTCAAACCATTAATTCAAGAACGGATACGTGTAGCTAATCTCCTTGGGTGGAAGAATTGTGTACAACACTAGTTACTTCATATAGCCAAACCAAACTAGACGTCGTGGTCCGTCCTTACACCTCCAAAAGGTTGTCACTGTGAGCATTTTGGGAGGAGGGATAATGATAATACAGCAGTCTGATCATTTCATTCGGTTTATAGCAGTTTATAAACTAATTAATATGGAGTGAATCAGTTCAACCACTGACAATTAAGTAACTTCAAACAACTGATCAGAAAGTTCAACCACTGATAGTTAATATGGAGGGAAAATTAGTAGCCTAACCCCAGATGTTAACTAACCTATCAAATCACGTAACTAACCTATCAAAGATATTCGCAACATCAGTAGTGTACTCCATCTTTGGGAAATCCTCACATACAGACTACAATGCATCGGCGGATCTAGGGCTGCTGGGCCAACCCGGGCCACGCCCAACGCTATGCCGGATCCATAGGTAGTATAGAGATTATAAATTTTCGATTTTAGTTATTCGGTCCAGTATTATTTAATGGTCGGTCGAGTGTTATTTGATAATAAAAGTTGTGTAGTTAGAAAAATTGTCTAGATGAACATATGCAAACCATTACCCTCAATTTACTCTAGGAATTCTAGCCCGAATGATTTTCATTGGGAAAAAAAACAATAAAACCTAAAGGTCTAAAATGTAAAAGAGTGTATAAAGTTTCATTGAAATAGAAAACCCTCTAAACAAATTGATTTGTTGGTTGATTCGTCTAGTGTTGACCTTGCCGTTTCAACGGCTACCATGGAGAGAACATTTTAAGCAATGAAATACGTGAAAACTAATTTGCGCAACAAAATGCTCGATGAATTTTGTTGATTGCTTAGCTATTGTCTTTGAGAGAGAGTATGCTATCGATATGGATGGAGATTCTATTATTATTGATGGATTTGCAGAATTAAAGAACCTTTTATTACAAAAACACCATTCCCTATTGTAGCCGCTTGAGTGTAATGTATATCCCAAGGGACAACAGCTTCATTTTCGAATGCGTATGTTTTGTGAGTTGTTGTTTCAAGCAAGCATATAAACATTTTTTAAGAGACTGATAATTGGCTGAGGCAGTGCGGAAACACATTATGCTTGATCTGTGGATACTGGATACATTAAAACAAGGGTTTATAGTGTAAATTTGTTTCAAGGGTTAATAGGAATGTTGTCGGGATTATATGAATCGATATAGTCAATTGTTCACATTTTATCAGTGTTACTGCTATTAGATTGTTAAAAAACCGGTAATGAATTGATGCCATTCTTAAACAAATTTAAACTTGAGTACTAAATGTTCGAAAATTTAAACCTTACTTGATCCACCCAAATCTTCAGAAAATTTTAAACATAAATAGAGCTGTCAAAATATAACCCGACCCGAGTAACGGAATTGATCAAAATGACTTGTAACCTGCATACAACTAGATTTGACTAAAAGTCAACGACTCGTACCCTGACCGACCTGCAACCGATAAACCTATAATCTAGTTGACCCCCAACCCGATCCACCCATAACCCGACTGACCCGTAGCACTACTGACCCACAACTTGATTGACCCGAGACCCGACTAATCCTTGACCCGACTAACCCAACCTGAACATGACCGAACCCGCTTGCTTGACCCAAAATTATATGACACATCATATATGATTGTTCCGTTATAGAAGTGATTCTATGTAATTTGATATTAAAAATTACGAAATTGTATTCTAATGTGTTCTTTCTACTTTATTATTTTGTTTTGATCTTGTCATCCTAAATAAAATGTAAAAATAATGAAATGGGTTAGGTGACAATGTGGTATTTGTGGGATCAAATAACTAATTGTTTATCTATAGGATCTCTTTTACATATATAGAATCTGAATAACTCATTATTTGAGATTGCAGTATGTGTATATTATTTATGTGTTAATTAATTTAAATAACTCGTTTTACTGAAGAATAATTTGTGGGGTTAAAACCTCCACATTTTAACTTTCTTTTGTTTCAATATTGGACTTTGGGACTCACTTATGCCTTGATAAATCAACTCCAAGTTTTGTTCAGGTATTTTTAATGCTCAAGTATGTCTATATACAAGATGAACAATATTACAGTTGCAAAGAAACTAAAGAGGCAACCATTGAAGTTATTATTTTCAGCTAACACCTCCGTTCTGGCTTCACTCCTTGTCGGGATGCTTAAAAAAACTTCAATCCCAAAAGAAGCTTGATGCTTTCTCCCTCACTCCAAGTTAGCCATTCTCTGGCATGGGATTCAGAAATAAAGACTAGCATTTTGACTATGTCAAAGGCGATCCTCAAGTTTACTATCCATGCTGCACAAATTGTTGATCCAGCAATAAAAAGCTTGCTTCCAAGCCACTGTATTATATGCTTAACAAATCCTCAATTCACTCAATTAGCAGACCTGCAACCATCGGCGGATCTAGGGCTGGGCCAATCCGGGCCACGGCCTAGCCCTCCGCCGGATCCAGAGCTAGTATAGAGCTTATAAATTTTTCGATTTAGGTATTCGGCCCAGTATTATTTAATGATCGGTCAAGTGTTATTTGATAATGGTATAATGTAGTTAGAAAAATGGTATAAATGAACATATGCAAATCATTACTCTCAATTTAGTTTAGGAATTCTAGCCCGAATGATTTTCATTTGAAAAAAACCAATAAAATCTAAAAGTCTAAAATGTAAAAGAATGTATAAAGTTTCATTGAAATAAGAAAACCCTCTAAACAAATTGATTTGTGGGTTGATTCGTCTAGTGTTCACCTTGCCTGTTTCAGCGGCTACCATGGAGAGAACATTTTAAGACAAGAAATATGTGAAAACTAATTTTGAGTAAATACAATTTATTAGTTAAACCTTTTAGACTTTCCAAATTATTAGTCAAACCTTTCGAAATACAAAATATTAGCTAAATATTTTGTAACGACATCAAATATTAGTCATTTGTTTGTTATCGTTGGTAATCTTGTAACTATTTTTTTATTTGAAATACTAAAATTTAAAAATATTGACTATTTTTGTTTACGGTATATAATATTATATTGAAATGCGGCCCAGTGCTCTACTGTGTTCTGGATCCACCGCTGCCTGCAACAAGAGTAGTCGCAGGCAGGCAACAAACCATCAACAAATTAGCACCAAACCTTAACAAAAACTAGGACCAAAACGGTGGAAAACCAAACTTGGACTTCCATTTTTTAATGTTTATACCACATGTTCTTTCTCGTTAACATAATCACATAACCATATCAATACCCCCCATCTCCGTTCTAATCCACAAGCCCTTGCATGGAAACTCCCCCTTCCTTTATCACTACAAAATCACTTAGTACCACATTAATGCTAGCATGCCTAGTCACTTACTCCTCGACCCACCAAGCACACACCTGTCAAGCATGACATCATCCAATGGGTCTCACCACTCATCTGTCTAGCACGATGTCATGGGGGGCACCAAGTACCATGATGCCTATCTGCCTTGCACTAGGGTGTCAAGCATGACATAATCGAAGAGGGATAGAGACAGTGGGGATGAAATATGCCGGACACATACCCGCCTGTCAAGTATGCTAATATGCTGACCACCCGCATACCCAGAGCTAGGGTGTCAAATATGATGCCATCCAAGAAGGGTTGGTACAAAGGATGTAGAACATGGCTAAGTGTTAAGACCTCAAGTACCCACCTATCAAGCAGGTCACATGCCTAGTTGTCGAGTATGTTATCGCCCACCTACCAAGTATTGGGGTGTCAAGCATGATGCCATCCAAGGAGGGTTGATACCAGCATGTTTTGCCGCCTACCTCTCAAATACCCAAGCAGGACAGAGTGCAATGGGGGCCGACACACACGTGTCAAGTATGAGGAAATCAGCTAAGTATGGAAATTCCTCCTTGTTATCCTACCAAGCACCAGGGTGCCAAGCACGACTCATTCCAAGAAGGTAGGAACAACGCACCATCATCCCAAGTAGTACGGCATGCTAGACCTCATAAGCAGTCATGCATGGTACCTAGTAAACAAGGTTATTAAATTTCTAAGTGTCGGTCATGTACATCATCACGTGGTAGACCACCTTGTCAAGACTCTACAAGCATGATGTCACCCCAAGGGGATCAGTGTGTATCCATTAACTCCCCAAACAGCTTAGTGTCGAGCATGACGTCATGCAAGGATGGTTAACATGACCATAACTAAGAGATCAAATGTCAAGATAAAGTCAAGCGAGATACCTCCACGACACAAGGTAACTACCTGCCAAGTGAAGTTGTCAAGTTATCAAGGTACAAAGTAGTATGCATGCAAACAAGAAAGTTAAGGTGTCAAGCAGGCTACATCAAACACCAAGTAGTGGAGCAGTGGTTACAAAGAGGCGGTTACAAGAGATGGCTATAAATAGGAGAAACAAAGACAAAACAAGGGTTCCATGACCTAACATTTGACAACACATGTCAACCTTTATCCTTTCTTTGCAATGCAGCTCTAGCCATATCGATTAGTTTCTGGAGCTCTCAATGAACCTCCATATGAGCATAAGCAAATTAACTTAACTTGTTTCCAAAAATCCATCATAATCATCAAATACCCTCGTTTGAACATTGTTCAGAGAGGTGTGAATCGTGTTCTTGTCATTGTTCGAAAAGTCAAGGTGTTTTCATTGATTTCAAACACAAGAGTTTTCCCACCAGAAAACACATAGTATCACTTGGAAAATGACAAATGAGTTTAAAATCATAGTATTCAGAGTATGCGTAGCATCTGGACATTCCAATCCCAACAGCTACTTGCCGAAGAAATTAAGAACCGCGAGCACAATCAGCTGCTAGATGCTCTAACCAAAGATGTTCCTCCACTTCGTTTTCGGGATGAAGCTCGCAACCTCCCTACTAGCTAAATTAAACAAATTGTAAGTACTCTCATTACATTCAGCACTTACCGTCAATTTAGCAAACCAAATAGAAATAACATGAGAGCTTTTTTAACGTGGTATCGTCGATAGACACTAGTCCACGATGAGGATCTCCTTCACAGGTTTTAGGTTTTTCTTATTGCTTTCTTAACCTTATACAACGTGTACAATGATACTTATAGTATCTCAATTACCCTAGCAACCCGACCTAGGGTAAGTTACAAATATGTTACTCGATGCAACAGCCTTAGTCAACACATATGTTGGCTGCTCATCTGTTCTCAAATATCACAGTTGAATTACGCCTTCTGCTACAAGCTGGCGAATGTAGTGGACATGGACTTCAATATGCTTAGTCCGATCATGTAACACATGATTAATTGAAATTTGAATTGCGGTTGTATTGTCTCCATTTATCACCATCGTACCTTGACATTCAATCCCCAACTCTTCGAACAACCTGTGTAACCAAACCAATTCTGAGCTTACTTCTGAAATCGAACGATATTCATCTTCTTTTGATGATTTCAAGACTCTATCCTGCTTCATGCACCACGAGACAAAAGCATTTCTAAATTTAATGCACCATCCTAAAGTTGATCGTCTCGTGTCTAGACATCCTGCGTAATCTGCATCTGCAAAGGCTTCTATTTTTTACTCCCTCTGCTGGAAAAACATACCCACGTCACTCGTGTGCTTAAGATACCGAAGAATCATATTCACTGCATCTATATGAGTTGTCCGTGCTACTCCCAAAAACTGGCTTACTACCTATACGACATATGAGATATCTGGTCTGGTGTGAGTGAGGTAAATTAGGCTGCCTACAACACTCCGATAAAACGATTCGTCTTTAAACAAATCCCCATCATCCTTACTCAATTTCAGGTTTTGTTCCATTGGTGTGGAACATGGCCTGCAGTCTTCAAATTGTATGGAAGAGAGCAAGTCGGAGATGTATTTCTTCTGGCAAACAAATAGTCCTCGTGATGTGCGAATAACCTCTAGACCTAGAAAATATGCTACCTCCCCAAGTTTCTTAAGATGGAACGCTTGATGAAGGTTCTCATTAATTCCTTTATGCCATCCTGATCATCTCCAGTTACAATTATATCATCAACGTATAGTAGAAGTGCGATGATGCCTTGCATAGTTTTTCGAATAAACAATTATGGATCACTGTGACTATTGGAACCCAGCCTACAAAATAGTTCCATGGAACTTCTCAAACCATGCTCGAGGAACTTCTCAAACCAGCTTGCACTCCATATTAGGTCCGACATTTTTGTACCCTAGAGGTGGCTCCATGTAGATAGTCTCTTTTAGATCACCGTGAAGAAAAGCATTCTTCATGTCAAACTGTTTCAACGGTCATCCTCTCATTGCTGCAATGGCAAAAAGACTGCGAACTGTTAGCATTTTAGCAACCAGACTGAACGTCTCATCGTAGTTAATACCGAATTCCTGGCGAAATCCTTGAGAAACTACTCGTGCTTTGAAGAGCTCCATAGTGCCATCTGGCTTTATCTTCACATCATATACCCACTTAGACCCTATGACCGACATCTCTGGCATTCTGGGAACTAAGTCCCAAGTGTGATTTTCTTCTAGTGCGTCAGTCTCCACCTGCATTGCCGCCTCCCACTTCTCATCACCCTAGGCAAAACGATAATGAGAAGGAATAGGTATGGTCTCAGCTGAATATCCAACATAGTCGAGCAACTTGATAGGAACCACTCCTTTATTGACGCGATCGGACCGGCGAGGTAGAGGCAGAGGAATCGTTGGCGGACATGCGGAGAGATCACATTCATCTCCCCCTAACTCCACTGACGTCCGTTTTCCCATCCTTGGCGATGAGCTGGAACTAGCAGCTGATGCGGGACTTGTAGAGGACAAATAGAGGGAAATCGGTGAGGCAAAACCACTCGAAGAGGAAGTCGAACTAGACGAAGACCCAGACGTGGAGTTAAACTGGAGCTGGTATGAAGCGACAGAGGGAGAGGCGGTGGAGTCCCGCCAGAATCATCATCATGGTCTGGTGGACCAGCCTGGGGCAGATTACCACCAACACGAACAACTGGTGTTTCGTCAAAGGAGATAGGGCGAAGAAAATCCAAAGAGACTGGCGGGGTATCTTTTGCCAGAGAATAATGCATAACCTGCTCAAGAAAAGTGACATGATAAGTTATTCTCATGCGACGTCGCACTAGATCGTAGCATAGATAACCTTTATGCTCATCGCTATACCCCTTGAAGACACTCCGAACAGTCTTCAGCGCTAGCTTGTGACGATCACGCTTAGGAAGCAAAACAAAACAAAGGCAGCCAAACACTCGCAGAAATGAGTATTCGGAACATGATTGAACAAAGCCTGGTAAGGAGAGCGATCACCTATCACTTGCAACACCTGTTGGTTTATCAAACAGACCATTGTCTTCACTGCTTCGACCCAAAAGTCGTTCTGAGCACAAGAGTTGAACTTGATCGCCCTAGTGAGTTCTAGGACATGGCGATTCTTTCGTTCAACGAGAACGTTCTGTTGGGAGACTTCAGGACAAGAATGTTGAACGAGAATGCCATGATCTGTATAGAAGTCGAGGAGGGGCTGGGAAGTGAATTCGCCACCATGGTCGGAACGTATGACTTTCACCACCTTGTGGAATTGGGTCTGTACCATGGGGATGAAGGCTTTCGCATGGGTAATTAACTCAGATTTGCAACGTAAGAAATATATCCACGTATACCTCGTGGCATGATCGATAAAGAGGGCAAAGTACTGGAAGCCCAAACGAGAAGTGATAGGCGAGGGTCCCCACAAGTCTGCGTAGACTAAATCAAACGGAGCATCATATGCAGTATCACTAGAAGCAAAAGATAGATGGGAAATTTTGGCCTCAATGCAACTCACACAAGAACTAGGAGACCCAAAGTTCGAACTCAACCGATCAAGTAATATCTTGGTTCAAAACATGCTCTATAATCGCGCCGAATGGGGATGTTCCAGATGATGGTGCCACAAATCCCAAGTAGAGGAATGAACAAAATAATCCAAAGACCCGAGATTAACAAAATATCCCAGGATGTTGACCTCACGATCGGCCTTATTGAAAACTGTCGTTGCTGATTACAAAGAAAAGAAGCAGTACTAGTAGCATCAACTCTAGCTGAGCTTGTACCACCAGCACCACGAACTCCTGCTGCTACTTCATCCAAACTCCTAGACTTGCAGTAATCATCTAGGACATAAACGATAAACCCGGCCACTCTTATGTCATGTCTCTATCACCCTCCCTGTGTTCCGATCCTGCACCACACACCCATCAGAATTAAACACCACATCGCAGTTGTCTTCGGCTAACTGTCCCACAAAAACTAAGTTGAGGACGAGATCGGGAACATAAAGTGTGTATTGGAGCTCAACATTCCTATCGACAATTTTTCCTGATCCACGAATAAGGACATTTTCACCATTCGCAACCTGCAGAGTCATGGGTGACACTTGCCGAGGCTGGGTGAAGCATGGACGAGCACTAGACATATGATTAAATGTAGTTGAATCTAATAATCAGCTAGGAAGTTTACCTGATGCACCACATGTAGCAAAGGCAACATTCAGAACACTCGGAAGGGCATCTTGAAGGGCCTCCACTACCACCCGGCGAATAGCTTCAGAGGGGAAGGCACTGTTGGGCGGAGCAGCAGGAAGCAATGGACCACTTTGTGGAGCAGCCCTCTCAACCACATCATAACTGGAGCCGCTACTCGACGAACCAGATCCCAAATTCTTGCCACCATAACCCGAATGCAGACCACTCTTCTTCGCTAGAGTCTTACATTCCAGAATGATGTCCCGCTCGCTTGCAATATATACATATATTGCGGTGCTTACAATGAGGTTGTATATGCCTGACCTCATGGCAGTAGTGGAAAGTTAGAGTAGAGGTACCTTGTTGTTGAAATTGCAGCCAGTGCCACCACTTTTCCCTAACACAAAGGTAGATTCAGCAGCGAGAAGGTGATTGTCGATCTGTGCCTGACTCCGTCTTGTTTCCTCCTGCAACAGATCACCGAGAACCTCATCAAACTCAGTCACCCCCACGATGAATCAGAGAGGCACGCACATATTCAAATTCGGGTCGTAACTTCATGGTAAACTACATCATACGCAAACGAGCGCGTTCCTCTTACCTTCCACAAAGTTGCGGAACTGAAATTCCCACAACGCAAAGTTCTTGCTATCAAATTTCGTAGTCACACAATCAAACCTGCTAGCATCCATCCTGAGAGCCCTGCGAAGAAGCCTCAAGACAAGTAGAAGAAAGGCAACAAAGAATAGAGGACAAAACCACAAGCTGGAAACCCTAATAGCCGACGTACGCTGACCAATGTGAACGAGACAAAGGCCTTGATCACGGCTCTAATACCATGTCAATTTAGCAAACCAAATCGAAATAACACGAGAGCTTTTTTACATGATATCGTCGTTAGACACTAATCCACGGTGAGGATCTCCCTCACAGGTTTTAGGTTTTCCTTATTGCTTTCTTAACCTGATACAAACGTATACAAGGATACTTATAGTATCTCAATTACCCTAGCAACCCGATCTAGGGTAAATTACAAATATGTCCTCATAATTAACACTTACAGCCTCAGAATCTATCTATCTCTCTATCTTCTATCTATCTATCTATCTATATCTATCTATACTTAATATTATGGCTATTCAAAATTAACTTTTTGCCACATAAGCACTTGGTGAAGTTACAAGATGCCAAGGTGGACAATTTTTCTACAAACAAAAATTTATTTATTGATCTATTTATGGAGCTATGTCTCTCTTCTTTTAATACTTCTACTCATTTTTGCTAAAACTTAAAATAAGTTACATTTTTTGTGAAACATTTAAACAAACAAACACACATAAGTAATAATCTTTTCTTCAATTAAACAAAATATAAAGATGAAAATAGAGAGTGACATATATCGTGTTTGTTTAACCCAAAATATCTTATTAAATCTCATTAAGTAAATTTTCTATTCATTTTTACTAAAACTTTATAATAAGTTACATTTTGATGAAAAACAACAAGCACACATATGAATAATAATAATTTTTCAATTAAACAAAATTTAAACGATGGCCTAGGAGAAAATTAGCGTTTGACAATCAATCATTGTTGAAAAATGAACTATATGAATATATATTTTTTTGCTATCAAACACTCACTTCTTCCTAATGAATATACTTATAAAATAAAACAAGTATAATTTATATAGAAAAGGTTTGAAGATAAACTTGACATAGCAATAATTGTTATTTTTTTAAACACTTCTTATTCATTCCGTTTAAATGAAAAACATATTAATTATGAATGCAACCTTTTAATTTATCTCTACCATTTTCCCATTTTGATTGTCTCTTTAGAAATAAAATCTAACATTGAAAATAAGAAATTAGATAGAGAAGGAAATGGTAATGCATTTGAAGTTTTTTTTCTTTGTAGGAGAATAGGAGGAGGGAGGTACACGAGGCAACGATTAGACGACAAAATTTTGAGCAGTTGTAACATATTTTTGCTTGTTGATGAAAGCAGTTCATCCTATCATTGCGCAGACGAGGTGAACCAAATCGAGGATTGTCGACTGCTACTTCTTCCTCCTTGATCTGAAGCTGGCAACTGCTCACTCTTTTTTCCATTATTTTCCTAATTTCTTCCAAATTAAAACTGTTGGATGGTAAATTTCCCCAGTCGATGAGCGAATGTATTTCTTCTTCGTTTTCACGAGTTGTTTTATGTTCTCTATTACTCATATACTTTTATGTAAATAGGTAATATATAATTAGAAAGGATAATTGGTTGGACTTAGGTCATATCTCCTTCGGTTGAATAATTTATCTTTTCCTTAAATGTCTATTGCAACCCGATTCCTTAGATGTTGAAATGGAAAGTAGAGTTGTGAGGGTTGTTCATTATATTCCTTATGTTCATGATTGACATGCTACTAGCTAGCTATAAGATGATGATCTGGTTAGTAATTAGTAGGTAGCAAAGGGATTATAAGTAGAAGGAAACATAATTGGGGGTTTTATAAAGGTCGCGAAGAAGAAAGAAAATGACGGTGGCGGTTCCTCAGTTGTGTATTTTGATGTTTTTTTCAATTTATACACGTTTGCAATGACATTTGTTTGTTTCATTAGGGTGAATTTTTCCTCATTAAATCCTTAACTAAAGCTTGATTTTGACATGATTGTTTTCTTACCAACTACTATTTTGATTGGTGCATAGATTCGGTGCACAGATTAGGAATCTGCAAGATAAAATGAGTTGAGTTGTATTGAAGTATGCTCCTTTCATTATTTGTCTATGTTGTTATTAGGTAAAAAAATCTTTCTTTAGGAGATATGTAGCTCTCTATAAATTATAAATTGTGTTTATATGTAGTTTAGTTTGCTGAAAATATTGTTTTAACAAATTAGTGACAATTGATAGTTCTGTTTGTGGTTGATTTTGCTAGAACATTGACAAGATAAATTAATTGAGTATGCAGAAGATTGATGGATGTGGATGCTAATGTGTTTCATCATTATTTCAGAATTGCAGATGTAACTGATAATACACGATATTCGTGGGATCTAGATCGAAATATTTTCTACTATCATATACCGACATAGAAGAAGGAAAAGAAAATGAAAAGCTCTTCATTTGTTTTTTTTTTATTAATTGAATCATATTTTCTTATTCTAACTTCTTCGTTTTTTACCTTAAATTTTTTAACTTCTTTATCACTTTTTTGAGTTCGATACAAAATTTTAAATCAATAAAGAACGGACTACAAAGAGCTCAGTTAATACAATTAAATTTTTCATAAATAAAAAAGGTATAAAAGTATGAAACATTACCTAAATAAGTTAAGTGAGATTTACAATTTCATGTATATTAAATCAACAAACATAAATAATAATAATAATTAGAATACTATAACGAATTATAAATAATCAAATATAATGCAACGCCCAACAGGCGGGTAAAAAACTAGTTCATATTTAAGAAGATAACTAAATGTCCTTTTGTTATCACAAGCCATCATAACCTAAATAATAATGTAATTAAAACGAGAGTAGCAAGAACAAACATCACTGCCCTCACTGATGATCTGGCACCAATGATTCCGAACTGCCATCAACCTGTTGCGCTGCTTCCACGACCGCCACCAAATGAAGGAAATTTTACATCTATATCCACCGTATTAACTATGTGATACTTGTAATCTACAATCCAATCCAATCCACCAGCGGCCGATCCAGGATATAGTAGAGTACTGGGCCGCATTTCAATGGAAAATTAGATACCTTAAGGAATATATAATAACTGTAATTTTCATTACAATGTCAATTATACAAGATGATTTTTCAATTTATAATATTCATCAATAATTGAGTATTGGTCCATGGCTCCATGCCAATAGTATACTCTCTCTAAAAGAAAATAGTTAATCAATCAGCGAGAAATTCATGGCTCGTGTGTCCTTCACATTCTATTATTCTATTTCTCTATATATATTTGTGTTAAATGCCGGGGTTGCAACGAATTTCAATGAGGTTGAGATTTTCGTATTTACAATTCTCTCGATTCACGATTTCAAAACATATATACCAGTTTGACAAATACGAATGGCCGAAGAGTTGAAGTGCTTGGGCATAGGCCGCTAGGGTAATCTCACTGTTTAAAAAATAATCAACCTCTAGATATGCATATATGAAATGAACTCAAAATATCACTTACCACTACGCTACAACTTATGTAAAGTTGTACATACTTCCTATTTATTTGGAAAGCTAAACCCTGCCACGGTTCATGCATTCATTGGTAACCTACTGTTATTTACGATAAGTTGAGGAAAACAAGTTTGCATATACAGAGTTTTACTTAAAACGCTTACGGTTCAAGTTATGTCGCTTTTTTGTAAGGCGTTTCACGACAAAAAAATGTTGTTAAAATAAGGTTTTACTCAAATTTGGATAGATTGTGAAGTTAGTTAATAACTATGATTTTTGCGACCTCTTGAATCATGACCCTGACATTTTGAGAAAGAATCTAACAATAAGGTGAATTCAGTATGAATATTTAGAATATCATAACTGCACCACACTTATTACCCTTTTGTAGGGTTTGGAGAAAACCCATACAAATTTCCTGTTAGATTGGGCTTGATATCCCGTACTAGAAAGAAAAGAATGTATTGGGCCCATACGAAATGAGTAGCCCATGTTGTTTCTTCTCGAGGGAGGGCTGGGCCCGAGCACAGTGTGGCCCTCTCCTGGATCCGCCGCTGCAATTCACCAATCCAATCCAATCAACCCATTAAAAATATGTTCGCTCACTAGCTGCTAGTGAGCCAACATATTAACTATGTGATATAGTCTACAATCCAATCCACCAATCCAACCAATCCAACAATAGGAAATCTTACATCTATATCCAACGTATTAACTATGTGATAATTGTAGATGTTCAAAAGAGTAGGAATAGAAAAACTAGTTTCTTGTTTGTTTGATTATGTCCTATCTCTACTTCAGATCTGCTTGTTCTACAGTATGATATGGCTACTTTCTTGTTTGACTGTTCATGCTCTCTGCTTCTTCTTCAACTTTAGCAGCTAGTGAGCCAACTGATTCTAACAGCAATAGGCACTCTTTAACATTTGACTCCATGTCACCTGGGTAATTTTAGTTTTAGGAGTTTGAACAGATTGCACACACCATAAGAAAGCATATGGCAGAGTATCAACATAGGACCAAGAACCTAAATTCAGTATGATTCGGTCCAAACATCAATTTGGTCTAGTGCAATCCAATACAACACATATTGTTACACAGCCGTGAAATTACTCCCACTCAACAATCCAATTTCGTTTATTTAATCCAGAAGAACCTTAAACCCAAAAGATAACCTAAATGACAGTTATCACTCCAAGAATTACTATCAAGTAGCAGCAAGAAAAGTGAATGCGTGTTTACTTTCAAGTTGCAAATATGAGAATCTAGGTTAGTTTCACCAAATAAAGCGATAAAGAGGCAACTGTTCACAATGGGTGATGAATGAGAGGAACACCACAGGAAAAAATGAACGCCATATCATTAAACAGTCAGAAACACAAAACGTTGCATATTAAACCTTTAGAGCAAACTTGTAATACAGCTAACAGAATCCCTCAAAAACTGGTAAACCCTCCCCTTCGCTAAGGTCTAGTGGTCAATCAACCAGTAATATTCTGAGCCTTGTTAAGGATCACGCCCTCATATTTGACCTGGAACCATTTCATTGCATCGTCCTTTGTGACCCTGTGCTGGATACCAACACGTGTCTTGCACCTACGGCGCCTGGCAACACGGTAGCCTGCTCTCTCCAGGACGACATAGAAGTCCATACCATAGATACCAGTGGAGGGATCATACCTGAAAAACAATTAGTTAAGAGAATTAGGCTACTAATTCCTAACAGAAAGGAAAATCACCAACAAACTGCACATTAGTAAGCAATGGCGCGGGCATTCATTTGATGCATCAACTATTGTATTCATAAAAAAATTTATCCAAAATAACGATATCTTTTTTAGAGGAAAACTAATATCCACTGAATTGAGTGAAAGCATATCAAGGAAGAAAGGAAATGCAGTAAGAATATCTTTGCTACTAGCAGCAAGACAAGTAGTAAAATTTCAAGATCGCTGTAGGTCTATTGGTCCCCAGAAGTGAGTCTGTCAATTTGATCATGCCTCTAAAGTCTAAACCCTTTGGTACTTAGAGAATTAGAATATTTGACAACCAGAAAGCAAAACAAAGGAGCTTACAACTTCAAACCAAACATCAATACACAAATAAAAGAGCTTCGAGGAGATCTGGCTAACCAAACTTACTTGATGCCAAGATCAATATGCTCCTGAATACCAAACCCAAAGCAGCCAGTGTCACTAAAGTTCCTTCGCAGCAATTCATATTCCTTGACCTTCAAGCCACTTTCCAAAAGTTGCATCGCCTTGTCCCCTCTCACGGTGACATAGCAGGCAATCTTCTCATTACGCCTGATACCAAAGGACCTAACAGTGTACCTAGCTATTGGTCAACGAGAGCATAAAGTTAACCCCAATACCATGTTAGGGAGCAAACAAAAATCCCAAACCACATACAAAGATGTCCAGCCATACTTTTAGTGCTATAAATGTCTAAAACTATACTCAATATACATCCTCTGAACCCTTAATCTATACGGGAATGAAGGCTGCTCGTACACGAACAAAAAAAAAACTGGACACAATTTTACCCCAGTATAACAAGCAGTTCATGGTTCATTTCATCAGAAAGCTCCTGACTACCCAGTGAAAAGCCAACTAAGCCAAACCCAATTTCTCAGCTCAATTAAGAGCTCTGCTAGAACACCTTCAACCCTTAATGAAAAACACAGATCGACTTCTAATGACCAGCGCATTCCAAACAATAACAAGTAGCTAAGACGAAAAAGGAAAAGAAGCACCTTTGGAATAAACAGGGGTTTGTCCACTGAGCTGTTCCAGGACCTGTAAGCAACGAAACCAAGAAAGAACGTATCAGAGGCCGACACTGGAACTGTGAAAGAAAAGAGAAGAGACACGGCCAAAAATTGAAAAGAAGCGCAAAGAAGGGGAAGAAGATGGACCTTAGCGGCTCTGGTGAGACGATCTCCACTCTCACCGACGGAGATATTGAGGACCAACTTCTGGACCTTGATTTCCCTCATAGGGTTACTGAGCTTCCTCTCTGACGCCTGCGTTCGAGCATTCCATAGAGGATTTCGAAGTCAGTAATGGCTACATCGCGAAGTTAACGAATAAACAGAAAGGGAGAGAGGTGCGAAATTAGAGGCAGACCATTTCGAGCTTCTTTGAGATGGCTGGAGGAAAGGGATTTTCGATGGCCGCTGTGCGTCTTTCGGAGCGAACGATTCAACTCAGAGCTCTCAAATCCTTAATTATACTAGGGTTTTCTCAGGCGTGCTACAGCGGGGAGTAGCTATTGACGATATTGTCCCTCTCCGTTTTCCAATATTGTCCTCAAGGTTTAGGTTGGGAGTGGAAATAGGTACGACATCGATATCCCAATACTAAAATCTCAATTACCGAATTAATATCGATCTGAATTAATATCAATCCCAATTCTTAAATAATTTTGGTATCTCAATCCCTAAATATTTCAATATCTCAATCAGTATTATCGAATAAAAATTCCTAAATAATTTTGGTATCACAATCTCAATCCCTAAATATTTCGATATCTCAATCAGTATTGTCGAATAAAAATTAATTACCTTTGCAACTAATTATTAAATATATAAATTAGATTTGATTATTTATTTTAGATAGAGAATAAGCAAAGAGTCTGGAGTTTGCCTAGAGCTAGCACATGGATAGGGAGAGGGGAGGAGAGGTGGCAACTCAAGTTCTTGTCATTGAAAATCTTTAATTCGACGAATTGGAGGTTGAGAGACAACGAATACTAGCATTTTCTTTTTGATGTTATGAAAATAACAAGAGATTAGATGAGAGACGAGAGTGACTTAAACTGGAAAGCCAAATTTTAATTGGATAGGGACTTGTGAGTTACGAAAGAGTGGGGAATGACCAAAAGTGGTGTGTTATATTTCATTAATTTTTAATTTTTGTTGTTTCTCGGTATTTCGGTTTATTTTGGTATATTCCGATCCCAATCACGTAATCCCGAATACCGAACAACACTCCAAAATGAATCACAATCCCGATCCCTAAAAAATAAATTGGTATTCGGCAATACCAAATAGTGATAAGTTCGGGGCGGTATTCGGTATATCTCAAATACCGGTACCAAACTTTCAGCCCTACTCAAGGTTGTCAAACAGTTTAGTTTTTACGATTACGCTTCCAACGAGTGGTACAACCAATTTGTACAAGTTTAGCAAAACCTGTAAAGAAGCAGGAAATCATTAACTAAGGTTGTCAATCTGGTTTAGAGCATCGACACGGTTGAGTAAGTGGGTTGAAGGTTAATAGCTCGATCGCTTTAGCCTGGTTCAGCCTATAAAAACGTCATTATATTTTATATACATTTATAAATTATATCAAATCTCATCTAATATATGAGTAATAACATACAAATACACCAAAATAATAATTTATATTAGGATCCAACATATAATGAAAATTCGAGTACTTTCATATGACATCAGTATTTAAAAGTTCAACTTAGAATTCCAAATTTTGGGTTAGGCGAAGAGGAAAACCGGAAAAGCGGCGTATTTTGCAAACCAAAGGAAAAAACGATGTCGTGTGACCTCCAACTCGTGACCTAGCTGCGAGTCGACTTGCGGATATATGGCGCCCATTTTCCCTCATTGGGTTTGGATCAAACCACGTTATCCGCGAGGCGAACAATGGTTGAAAACCTTGTCATTAATGCTGAATGAATTTATACATTGTAAATAACGTATTTGAAGATAGTCTCCCTAAAGTTTACATTCATATTTAAATAAATACAACATTCCAAACAAAAAAAAATTCTCATATTTAAATACAACATTTAACGCAAGCATCTAAAAGTTTATACTAGAATCTAACAAACAACATAAACATCTAAACATTCGTACTTGAATCCAACAAATAACATCAAGATTTAATTTCAAATTTAAGATACAAATCAAAAATTATATTTTTTTGAATTAAATTAATCAAAACGACATCGTTTGTTTAAAGGAGGAAATCGATCATATCGGAGGCATTCTAGCCTCTTTTGTAACGGGTACCGACCGGAATGTCATCGGCTTGACAACCATGATTGTTCTACATCCTTGTTTGTTTTTATCTAGATAAAAATATAATATGGTCAAAATTTTCATTTTAAACAAAATAGTAGTAAAAAATTTTCCAAAAACAATACAATAGACAAATCGTTCACTTTCCATTATTTCAAATATCAGTTGACTCTGACATGGCAAAGTCAATGCTGAGGTGGAAGGAATTTAGCAATAGCAATGAGTCAAGAGTTGGTGGAGGGCAGCAGGCAGCAGCTGGGAAACAGTATATCGGATGCTATCCGATAATATATCATTCATCGGTATCTTCTTCAACCTCTAGTCTTCTTCAGCCTCTTCTATGTATCTTCTTCCCTCCTTTCTGGAGTAGTCCTCTAAGGTAGGGGTGGGCAACCGGTTACATAACCCCGAACCGAAACCGAATTAAACCGAACCGAAACCGAATTAATGCTATTTGGTTCGGAATTCGGAAGGAAAATATGGATAGTTCGGAAACCAAGGTTCTCTCAACCGAACCGAATTTCCGACAGAAAAACCGAAATACTATAATTGCAAGCTCCAAATGGTGGATTTTTATATTTGTAGTTGTTTTAAGACTTAAATATTTGAAATATTTTATGACTTATGTGTTGAAAAGTTTGATTTTATCATTGATGATGCATATAATGACATATTTATTGTTTATATTAGGGGTAAAAAAATAATTAAAAAGTGAGAAGATACAAGTAACTTCACAAATTCGGTTTTTTTTGTGAAAACCGAACCGAATTATAATTCGGTTTAAACCGACCGAACCGAATTATAATGAGGTTTGAGGTTTGGGAGAATTCGGGGACCCGATATTCATAATTTCGGTTCGGTCGAAACCGAACCGACCGAATGCCCACCCCTACTCTAAGGTACTAGGGGTTCTAAACCCCAAACCCTAGTTTTAGGGTTATTGTGTAATGAATGGATATTTTAGGGTTTTAATGAATGTGTTTATCTAGTTGATTTGAATGCTTTTCTAGCTTTGACTGTGTTTGGGTAAGTCTTCCTAATCTTCTCTACTAGCCTACTTGAACTTCTACGCTGGTATTATTAAGTTTTAGGGTTATAAGGGTATGAACCATCATGCAAATTGAGGTTAGATGTATGAATAGGATCCTATGGTGGACGAGGCAACCGAACCCCTGCCATGGGATGCCTTCCTAGATTGAACCCGGAATAAAACCTCGGTGTGGACGGTGGGTAGTACCCATTGAAAGGAGCTATATTATTAATGCCCCATATATAATAGCCTAGATCGAGGTGACTTACATGGGTTTAGGGGAGGCATACTTGGAGGCGTGTGGATAACCACAAAAGCCCACGAAAAGAGCTCACTCACCACATTCGACAAACCCTAATTATCTAGACATTGCATAGTAGTTCTAGGCTATGGTGAGGGATAGTTCCCCGAAGTACCTGCTTTTATATTTATTTACTCTCTTAACTAGTTAGTTCGCTCGAATCCTCTAACTCAAACCCTTAAAGCGATCGGCTAGATAACAACAACATGGGAAGTAGGATAGGGTATCGGGACTCGAGTGAATACGAGCTTGATTGCCACTATATGACAACGCCATTCTAGGTTAAACTTGGCTTAGGATGGGGTAGTTATTGACACGTTTTAACCATTGAAAATAATCTACACAAATGAATGTGATCAAGCTTTTAGGGCAACCTTGTTAACTAGTAGAAAACCATTTTATTTGTTTTGTTTTGTTTTGTTTTGTGTTTTTTTAGGGCAATATCTATTTTTTATCCAAACTTTTTTCAGATTCTTTTATATTATCCAAACCTATCGAAATACGAAGAATTAGCCCAATGTTAACTTTTAGTTAGCGATTTTGTTAGTAATATTGACTTGACAATATGATATTGACTAGGAAGAGACACATGAAGGTCAACATTCCAAAATTTTCGTATTTTAACTAAGAAAAAGAGTTACAAAATTATTAACGATAACGTAAAAATGGCTAATATTTTGATGCATTACAAAAGATTTGGATAATTAATAGCATTTTAATAGGTTTGGATAATATAAAAGAATCTGAGACGATTTGGATAAAAAATAGGCATTACCCTTTATTTTACTTTCGTAGTTTGTTCATTTTGTGTTCTGTTATCCAACTTTGTGTGTCACGGGTTGTTGAGTTTGTGTCTTGTACCACCTTTGTATGCGAAGAAGCAATTTTTTGGAGATATTACCTCTTGATACAGAAATCGAGAGAACCCTTTTGAACCTAAGAAGAGTTGCAAGACACAATCTCCACCAATGGAAGATCATCAAGCTCAAATTCCACCAAGGCCTATAACAATGGGTTCTTACTCAATGCCAAGTGTGGATCATGTTCAATCACTTATTCTTCACGCAACAGTTCCTAACAACAACTATGAGATCAAACCGGGCACAATTTCGATGCTTCAAATTCAATTACATGGGATGATGAGTGAAGATGCTCATGCACATATCAAGTCATTCTACGAGTTGACAGATGGAATCAAGGTAAATGGAGTTCCTCAAGAGGCAATTCGCTGAGGTTATTTCCGTTTACTTTGAATGGAGCGGCAAAAAAATGGTTGAATAACTAACCATCACTCCATACCTCGTGGGATGATCTACGCAACAAGTTCTTCGCAAGGTATACCCCACCCTCTAAGATAGTTTTAATGAGAAGTGAGATTACTATGTTCCGTCAAGATGAGGATGAGCCATTGTTTGAATCATGGGAAATATTTACATCTTCCTCTTGATGGATTGGTTACAAGTGGAAAAATTTTATAACGGTTTGACAAAGGAGTCACGGAACCTCATCGATGCGGCTAGTGGAGGTGCCATTAGAAACAAAGAAGTCAGTGAGGTTCAACGATTGATTAAAGAGATGCCACTAAATAGCTATAATTGGGGAGATGGAAGGCGAGGCAAGAGTGTGAAGAAGGGAAGTTTAAGGTCGAAGAACCATCATCCTTAGTTGCTCATATACAAGAACTTTCCAAGAAGATTGATCAAGTTGCGTCATCTATGAAAGGCAATGGGAAGCAACTTATGAAATGTGATTGATGTGGCAACTCAATTCATACTATGGAGAAGTGTAAGTCTATGATTGAGGCCTCACTACAATTTGAGCAAGCCAACTTTGTTAGAGGACAATCTCGAGGAAACAATCCTCATAACAACATATAATCAAGGTTGGAGGAACCATCCTAACTTTCTTTGGTCCTCTCCGATGGATAGGAAGCCTCCAGGGTTTCAATCTCAAACTCCTATGCAAAATACTTATCCAAGGCTGAGTCAACCCTCATACCGAGGGGCATATCAAGAACAACGTGGACCCTCCGATGGTCGAGTCTCTAAACTTGAAAACTTGGTAGGGCAATTTGTTACACACTCCAACAAGAAGTTTGAAGCTATTGACAAGTTCATAGAGAGTACCACGACCCAATGTAGTCAAAATCACGCTTTAAAACTTAAAAACTTACGATTTTACGTTTCTAGGTCGCTAAAATGCTTTTACACAAAATCTTAGTTTTTACAGCTTATGTAGTTGAAAAATCCGCTTTAAAACTTAAAAACTTACGATTTTACGCTTCTAGATCAGCAAAACATTTCTACGTAGAAACTCACTTTTGACTACATTGCCACGACCAAATTCTCAGGTTTTGAAGCGGGCCAAAGGAATCAACAAGCTTCACTTCAAAATCCTTGTCTTTTTGTTGAGAAATGATATCATTATTCTGAGGATCACTTGAAGTACTTCAACACCAACCATATTTTCTTGATCGCCATCATCCTACAAAGGCAACTCATTGATTGATACATTCCTTTATTGATCAAAATAAGGTTGAGGATGGTGGCACTAAAGGTTTGGGAGACTAACAAAAGCTTGCAAGGGGATGGGGATTGGGCTAATTGCGAAGGTGATGGAGGAACAAATAACGAGCTAATTAAGAGGGTGATGGAGGAAATCGTTGATAGAAGGACTTGGGTGTCGTCTGACAGAAGAAAAAGAGAACGAAAATCAATTTAGGGTTGCATGTCAGGTTAGAGTTGTGTTGTCCATGTGTTGGCCCGGGGGAAGTGGAATTGACCCAGTTTGTTGGCAAAACTCGAACCGACTTGATTTTGCTCCAATTGACGTGAACCTTGAAATCGTACAAAATCGTAAAAATCATAGATTTTAAGTATTTAAAGTTTTAATCGAGATTTTATGGGATTTAAAGGTTCAACGATTTTGTTGTAAATTCAGGATCGGAACCCATAGGTAAGATCGTAAAATTGTAAGATCTTAAGATTAAAATCGAGATTTTGACTACATTGCCCCTATCACTCGACCTCGCATCTGCAAACCCACACAGTCATCACTCATGGACTCCGCCACTCACTTGCTATTCTATTTGCAGATGAATTGGAATCAATTGATAGACCCATGACTTAGTCCACCATTAATGATGACCAAGATCCAGATTCTGCTTCATGCGTTACCAATATATTTAATATTCTAAGCGATATATGTTCCTTAAGCAACTAATCTTCCTTATATTTTTGGATACATGTCTAATTTGTTCTTCCTAATTGTGTAGAATGAAGATATTATGGAGTGGAGTGTGAGGAAGCTTAGTTGACAAGGAGAAAGAAGCTTTCAATTAATCATGTTGTTTATGGATGTTTATCTTCACAGTTAAACAATTTGTATGGATAATATGTGGTTTGCTTGTATGCTCTAGATTGGTATTTTTTGTATGGATAATTTGTATGTGAAGAATGATGTTAGACTTTTATTTAGATAGGAACTAGTTATTGTGCATTTTTTACCAAACAACCCATGGGTATCCATGAACCCGTGGATACCTAGCGGGTTGGGTTGGGTTTGAGTTTTCCAAACCCAATGAATTTTCCCCAGAGTTTTTTTTATGGATATACCCATGGGTTTGAGTTTGCGTTTGGATTTGACAAAACTCAACCCGACCTATTGCCATCCTTAAGAAGGATGATGGCGATGATGCTCTTATCACCACTTTGAAGCAGCACAGTTGTGATGATGTTGGCGGTTCAAGTGCCATTGGAGATGGATGAGCTAGTGTTTATGGTGGCAAGGGAGGAACTAGTGGTTGTTATGTTGATGTTGGTGTTGCTGGAGATTTCTACTTTAAGTTTGAGCTAGTGTTGGTGACTCGCTATGACACAACACCTAACAATGGCCAAGTGTAATCAATGAAAGGGACTGCGGTATAGTGGCTCAAGTAATAAATATCGAATCCACGGGTCTCTAGAGTTACTATTACTCAGCTTCAGTTCATTATCTAGCAAACCAGATTAAGATGGAAGAACTAAAACTACTCTAACAAACTACAGTTAAAGTTAATCTAATTACAGGTTGGGAACTCACTTAGGTATGATTCCCCCCTAGCCACTAGCCAGATTAATGATTGATGATCTCTAACCTGTTTCACTTTCATTCACAATGCGGAGAATCCTTGACTAGACCTTGAGTCTCGACAAAAGGAACAAGGCCCCCTTGAGTCAATTGCCTAGAGGGACGTATCCTTCTCTAGAACAACCGATCAAGGCATTCTGAACTAGACTCCCTCTATCGAAAGAGGTTCTCAATCGATACAAAGCAGTGAATCAACCCTCGACTAAAGCAATCGATCCAATACTATCAATCTATGGTGCTCTATTGACCTAATCAGGTATTCGCTCTCATAGGATCAAAGCAGAATCAATAATCTCGACTAAAGTAGAATTGAATCATGAAAATGTGCATAAATTGAATATGAACTCAAGATTATCAAGTAAGAGTACTCATACAATCATCCAATCAAACAAACATAGCTAGGGTTCCTCAAAACCTAAGTGAAGGGAAGTTACTCCATAGAGAAGAGAAAGACTGCAGTAAGAATCTTCAGATGATCAGTCTTCAAGTTCGGGCTTGTTCCTCGAGCTTCCAAAGCGAAGAAATCCTCCAATTCCACTCCAAGAACGCCCTCAAATCGCCCTCTCTCTCTCTCTTTGGTTCGTCCCTTGGGTGTTTGGGATCCAAAACCCAGCTCTCCCTCTCCTTTGGCTCGAATTTGGGTTAAGAAACCCGATTATGGGCAAACACGGTCGAGGGCACGGTCGTGCTTTGGTTTTGCCCGCCCGTGTTTTGCCCCGTGTTAAAAAAAATGCTCGCGCGCATCGGCCAAAACACGGTCATGCCTAAATATGGACACGGCCGTGTTTTGATTTAGGCGCGCCCGTGTTTTTACTGCCGAACCTGTTCCCCTATATTCAATGCTTCTTTTCTCCCTCGTCCGGACTCCGAATCAGTCGCCGTTTGATCCCAGACGCTCGTAGTCTCGTCCTCTTTCTTTTTATGACAAGCTTGCATGATTCTTTGTACATAAAGTGAGGTATAAATCCATTCTTCTTCAGGTCATGTCCGAGTTTCTTCTCCCGAATGGCCAATTGATCTCTGATTGACTTGAAACTTGGGACTATGCTTCACTTTATGTGCTAGGACCTGAAATGTGACAAAGTAACACAAACTAGCGTAAAATAGGCCAAAGACGCGATAATTAAAGCTGAAACAGTCAAGAAACAAAGGGGAAAACATGTGCAAATATCGAGTCATCAAATCCCCCCACACTTAACTGTTTGCTTGTCCCCAAGCAAACCTAACTCAAACCAATGCAACTCTCCAGACCTTTATAGAACAACCCCGATCGTCGGTAGAGGATTTTCTAGATCATAAAGCAGCTTACGAGGTCAACTCGTCTTTTAAGACGTCCCCTATCTCTCTCAATGCGAGTACTAGACTCAAGCCAGGATCATGAGAAGAAGTAGAACTAAGACAGTCAGTTCATGGATAAAGGGACTCACACCATTCACAACCAAGGACTCGTTGTATTGGGGTGCTCTTTCACTTCATTTCACCGTTGGAACCCCTTTTTCACTTTCATTTTACTTCTTTTTTTTTTCTCATTCACTTAGCGGGGGTTCCAACTGCAGTCTTTTGCACGGTCGACCCTTATTAGTCGAGCAAGAGCAATTTCTGTACATCTGGCGCTCGCCAGAGTACTTCTTTTAACTCCTTTTCCTCAACTCGTGTGGAGGGTCAATGAAATTAAGAGGGGTCGGAAGCTCTATCCGTGCCCTTAAAAACACATCCTCGAGTAGGCAAACCGTTCAACGGGTGGAAGTTTTACTGATTTTGTGCAATGAACGGCGCCACACACGTTGGGCTTACCCCATGTTTAAGATTTAATGATTTTGACATGGAGGACCAACTGCATTTCATTTTTCACACGAGCACCCTGTTCGATACACGAGTCCATAACACAATCCAAATAGAGTCACCATTATCACATGAATTCAACGGTCCTAGCTCCACTAATTCACAAAATCAACTAGCACAGCAGAGAGCAAGATAGGAAAAATCTTATACTTCAACATCCTCCATAGTGCTACACTACCTCCCTAGGTTGCAGGTTACTACAGAGACTGTCAATTCAAGCATACTGAGCAGGTAATTTACAAGGAAACACGTACTTGGAGCCCTCAAATCAAAATTTGGACAGTGTACTAGGCTCCAAGCACACAAACAGCCAAACATTCACACGCATTCATAATCGAACATCCCCCCACACTTAAGCACGACATTGTCCTCAATGGAGGAAAGATAAGGAGGGTAGAACGAAGTTACCAGATCAATGGTGAATGATGGTGGACGGGGCAGGCGGTGCATTCCAGGAGGAGAGAGTAGTCGAAACACAAACTCCACACAAAATCTTACAAAGGTTGAGTTATTGACTCTAAAATCAAATAAAAAAAACTGACTCAACCGAGGAGAAAAAGAAAAAGAAATGCAAACCGACGGGTTGGGTTGCCTCCCAACAAGCGCTTCTTTCACGTCGTGAGCCGGACGATAGCTCCTAAGTTTCGGTCCACCCCAAAACCTCCTTGAAGTTGAGGTTCTCGTCAATGAGGTGGAGTCTCAAGTCACGAGCATGTGGTGTGGTAGGTGATGAAGGCTCATGCACTTGATGCAGATGAAGTCTCCATCCTCGAGACCTCTTCTTCTCTTCTCTCGTCTCATTGCCCCAAACCAGATATGACAGCATCGATTGGCCACCATCGCGTCCACCAAGAGGAACCGATGTCGATGTGGCCTTGGTCTGGCAAAGAGACACTGCAAATGGGTCCTTGCTAAGCAGTTCCTCGAAGTTTGGTGGGGATATTACTTGAAACTCATGGTCGGTGCAAGCCTCTTCCACCTCAACTCCGTCCTCAGCCTGGACGCCAATTGCTTCTTCAACCCCCCTTTCTTCTTCATGTGGTATCACCCCTGGGAAATGATCAAGAACTCCTTCTGCTTCACTTTCGTCATCCTCCACAACTTCTTTCTGCACCGTTTCTTGCTCTTCTTCTTCTAGCACAGATTAGAGAGCAAGTTGCCAAGCAATTTCTTTCATGAGATCTTCTTGCATCTCCTCACTCATGCCCACCTCTTCAAAACTCGGTGTGGGATGTGGGAAGGGGTGGTCGGCTACGACAGGACATTCTTGATCATGATCTTCACGGGAGCTCTCCGTTATAACTTTTGTTTGCTCCACAATGTCCTTGTAGCCTTCTTCTTCCTCCTCCTCCTCTAGTATGGTAGCAGACGGGTGATCTTGAGCAAGTTGTGCACAAACTTGCTCAACCCGCTCTGGTTGCTTTGATGAGTGCGAAACAGTCTCCTCCGATTCACAGAGGGATGAAGAGTTAGGAGGAGCAAAAGATGAGAAAAGGAGGTCCATCTTGCGATTGCGTCTCTCGGAGTCCCGAGCAAACTGCTCCATGAGAAGCCTCAATTCAAAGTTTGGATCTGGCTGTGGAGTGTAGCATGGCTCTGCAGAATGGCCCGTGAAGGCCGCCATGGGTAACTCCAGCTCCAATGGCCCTTCTGGTTGTGGGAGAAAGTCTTCTTGATAAGGAGGTTGTTCTTGATATGTCCAGGGGTCTGATTGTTCTCCGTAGTAAGGGGGTTGGTACTGGAACCCGAATCCATAGTCTTCTCCTCCTTGATTGCTCCAGGGAGTCTCGGGGTAATACCACTCGGATGGTGGTGGATACCCCCACTGGTTGGAGAAGCCATGAGGATCCATGATTCAAATCTACACCAACAGAAACAAAAACACCCAAGTGAAAAGCAAGGGTGGAAAAGAAAAGAAAATCGCTAAAGTAACAAACTTCTGCCTTTCCTAATAATCTAGAAAGTCCCCGGCAACGGCGCCAAAAACTTGACTCGCTATGACACAACACCTAACAATGGCCAAGTGTAACCAATGAAAGGGACTGCAGTATAGTGGCTCAAGTAATAAATATCGAATCCACAGGTCTCTAGAGTTATTATTACTCAACTTCAGTTCATTATCTAGCAAACCAGATTAAGATGGAAGAACTAAACCTACTCTAACAAACTACAGTTAAAGTTAATCTAATTACAGGTTGGGAACTCACTTAGATATGATTCACCCTAGCCACTAGCCAGATTAATGATTGATGATCTCTAACCTGTTTCACTTTCATTCACAATGCGGAGAATCCTTGACTAGACCTTGAGTCTCGACTAAAGGAACAAGGCCCTCTTGAGTCAATTGCCTAGAGGGACGTATCCTTCTCTAGAACAACCGATCAAGGCGTTCTGAACTAGACTCCCTCTATCGAAAGAGGTACTCAATCGATACAAAGCAGTGAATCAACCCTCGACTAAAGCAATCGATCCAATACTATCAATCTATGGTGCTCTATTGACCTAATCAGGTATTCGCTCTCATAGGATCAAAGCAGAATCAATAATCTCGACTAAAGCAGAATTGAATCATGAAAACGTGCATAAATTGAATATGAACTCAAGATTATCAAGTAAGAGTACTCATACAATCATCCAATCAAACAAACATAGCTAGGGTTCCTCAAAACCTAATCAAGTAAGTAACACAACCTAGCGTAAAATAGGCCAAAGACGCGATAATTAAAGCTCAAACAGTCAAGAAACAAAGGGGAAAACATGTGCAAATATCGAGTCATCAGTTGGATTTAGCACTTTAGTTGATTATGATATTTGTGAGTTGTGAGTTATGACTATGTTGAATACTTGAATTTGTTAGTTGTGTATTGATGTTTTCCCTTTGACATTTGTTGTTTCTTGTTTGTGGAATGTGGTCATGGTCTCATGGATGAACAAAGATGATGAGATTGTTATGCACTAATCTAGTTATGTCATGTAGAATGTAGTTGGCAATGCTGATAAATAAAGTTTAATAAAGCAATAACAAATGACAATAGCCATAGCCAAATCTAATGGGGTATGTGAATAAATAACAACTAAATACTATTTAACTAAACTATTAATTAATAATAGTGATCGTAACACCCCCGGTATTTTAGATTTGGGTTCGACCATAATAAATGGTCGATTGGGTTAACGGTTATGTACGAAGGGTCGCAACCGCGGATTACGAATAATAATAATAACTATTATATTATTATTAGTATTGTCATAAATAAAAATATCAAAGGGGAGCGCCCCCCTAATAATCCCCCACCCATCTCGAAACCCTTCCCCACCACACTTCCCCGCCCATCAAAGAAAACCCACCCCGCCCCCTTAATAATTTCCACAGCATTGAATAGAAAGAAGGAAGCAGCAGCGCCGCCCGTAGCCGGTTCCTCCACCCTGTTTCCCTACCCTGATCCCATCCCTCTCGTGTCCCTAGCGGTTGCGGTAAGGTTTGAGGGTTCGAACATCGATCAACGAGTAGATCAACGTCTCGGGTCATCCAATCTAGTCATAGGCACGTTCTAGTGGTTTCCCGAGATAATTCGGCTAAGGAGGGATTTCTTCGAGGAAGGAATCGAGGAGTCATCGTTTCGAGGTGAGTGTAAATGGGGTAAAATCTCTATCGTAGGTCTTTTAGTTTATGATTTTCGTTCAAGTTATTATTTAGTTAATTTTTAGGTAATGCGCGATATGTTTGTGAGGCATCCCACCGCCTATAAGGGTGGAGGCACGCGTTGTGCTATGTATGAATGTATGATTGTAATAGTTGGTTAATGGTAAGATGAACCCCCGGGCGGTTGGGCCACTACTGGACGCTGTAGATGGTCAGATCACTGCTGGACGGCGAGACGTAACGCAGTAGTTGATCGAGTATGTTGGGGTCACTAGTGGACGGTGAGACATAACACAGTAGTTGACCGGGCATGGACTAGACGTCGAGATGTAACGTAGTGTCATTGCCAAGCTGGGTATGCAACCGGACGACGAGACGTAACTCGGTTGGCATACTAGGGTAGGGACACCGGACGGTGATACGTAACGCGATGGTCCCTAGTGTTTTGGTGTCTATGGATTAAGGATATAAGTAGAGAAATCATATAAGATAAGATAGGAGTAAAGATATCTTAAAGACTGGTTTGAGAATAAAGTATAAATGATGAAAGCGAGAACGACAATCTTGAAGATGTCAACATGATCCGGGTAACGAGATGGGACCTTCCATTATGTTTGTCTTTATTTTCATGTCTTAATGAGTATACTGGGAAACTCAAGAATGTGTTTTATGTTTAGTTACTTTGGATTGAGTTCGCCAAGTTTTTTAGGGCATTTCACTTGAGAATCTTAAACATTGTCATTGTTGATTTTCGGTTTTGACTTGTAAACCTGTTTTGGGTTGCTCCGAAATAACCGATTTGTGCGTTGAATAATGGTTTGGTTTTTAAAAAGGAACGGGTCGCTATATTTTGGTATCAGAGCAGACATTCCTCTATTTCTTGGTCTCCAAGGAATACTGGAGTGACGATATGGGTTTTCAAAGGTTTAGTTTTAAAGGAAAAAGGAAATTTCAAGAAAAATGGTTGGCCAACCGATTTGAAAAGGTTTATAGAGTCCCCAGTATACTCAGGCATGATAAGACAAATAAATGTGTTTCTAATGAAGGTACTACTTACTTTCAGAGCAAGTAATGCCAATGTTAACCACGCGGAAGCTAGCCCACCCCCGGATTATGTGGCTTTCCGGAGGCGAGGAGTGGTGGAGTTTGATGGGGACCACTCGAAAGATGCGAGTGAAGTGGAGAAATGGCTAGCGAAGGTCACGTGCACGTTGACTGAAATGAGGGTGGATGATGAGGACAAGGTGCTACTGAAATTATCCCTACTCTAGGATTCAGTATACGATTGGTTGTGCACCCAGCCAACTAGTCAGGAGGACCCACCAGCTATCACTTGGCCAGAGCTGGTGCGGGTGTTCTGGGATCACTATATACCAGAGGCCTATCGACTAAGCAAAAAGAGGGATTTTTTGCTGATCAAGCAGAGATGGGGCAATGAAGGAGAGGAGGGTGTTGTAGAGTACACCTCCAGGTTCGAGAAGCTACTTCCCTACGGGGGACCCCAGTTCTAGGATGTGGTAGCTCAGCGTGCCCACTATTTGGAGAGTCTGAAGTTTGCCCTTAAGAAGCAGTTGAGCATGTTGGCGTGGAATATTCGGGATGAGATTTATCAAGCGGCTCTTCGAATAGAGAGGGTTGACACAGCTGTGCATGAAGAAGGGATACAACGATATGGAAGCAAGAGAAAGGCAAGTAGCATGTCAGAGTGGTCCGGCCAGCCCAGTCAGTACAAGAGGAGGCTGAGCGGTACTAGTAGTTTTGGAGGTACTCAGAGTCAGACGGGATCGGTCTGACCTGGTCAAACTTTCAGCAACAGAGGTCTCTACAACTAGTGTGGCGGGATCACTCAGGGGATTGTAGACAACCCCCCAGGGTCTGCTATAACTGTAACAAGCTTGGGCATTTCGCCAGAGAATGCCATGGAGAGGCGGACAAGAGATGGAACGAGGACTCACACAGGACCACAGTTTGGCGGCTAGCCCAACTGCTCCTTCCAGAGCCAGGGAGGACGCACTGGGCGGTTCGAACGCACTAATCGGGATAGAGACCAGGGGCCTCCAACAGGAGGACAGCCGAGGGTATTTTCCATGCGAGGGATAGAGGGCGACCGCTGTGATGATGGAGGGGACAAGCAAACTCATTGATGTGCTCATGTGGAGCAAATGGGGAGAGTGTGGAGAGGGAGTATTTGTTTTAAGCACAGAGCGCTAGTTGGTTGTTTTCTTTGAAAGATGCACTTTCAGTTTTAGTACTCGATAATCAATAATAATCCCACAAACCTATTAAATTAGTTCTGACCAAAATTTCGAGGTCACAATTTTATTAAGGGGAAGGGAAATGTTATATCCTAGTCGAGAAATTTCAGTCGAACACCATAAGTTGGAGTCCAAGTAGTTATTTTTCCAGTTCCTATTGGACAGTTCAAATTTCAAGGATGAAATTTCTATAAGGGTGGAGGAAATGTAACACCCCCGCATTTTAGATTTGGGTTCGACCATAATAAATGGTTGATTGGGTTAACGGTTACGTACGAAGGGTTGCAATCGCGGATTACGAATAATACTAATAATAACTATTATATTATTATTAGTATAATTATTATTAAAATATATATATATATATCAAAGGGCAGCCGCTCGGGCCCCCCTAATAATCCCCCGACTGATCTTGAAACCCTTCCCCACCACACTTTCCCGCCCAACAAAGAAAACCCACCCCGCCCCCTTAATAATTTCCACAGCAGCGAATAGAAAGAAGGAAGCAGCAGCGCAGCCCGCAGCCGGTTCCCCCATACTGTTTCCCGACCCCGATCCCATACCTCTCGTGTCCTTAGCGGTTGCGGTAAGGTTTGAGGGTTCGAACATCAATCAATAAGGAGATCAACGTCTTGGGTCATCCAATCTAGTCCTAGGCACGTTCTAGAGGTTTCCCGAGATAATTTGGCTAAGGAGGGATTTCTTCGAGGAAGGAATCGAAGAGACATCGTTTCGAGGTGAGTGTAAAGGGGGTAAAATCTTTGTCGTAGGTATTTTAGTTTATGCTTTTCGTTCAAGTTATTATTTAGTTAATTTTTGAGTAATGCGCGATATGTGTGTGAGACATCCCACCTCCTATAAGGGTGGAGGCATGTGTTGTGCTATGTATGAATGTATGGATGTATTATTCTAATAGTTGGTTAATGGTAAGATGCACCTCCGGGCAGTTGGGCCACTACTGGACGTGGTAGATAGCCGGATCACTGTTGGACGGCGAGACGTAACACAGCAATTGATCGAGTATGTTGGGGTCACTACTGGACGGCGAGACGTAACGCAGTAGTTGACCGGGCATGGACTAGACGGCGAGACGTAATGCAGTGCCATTGCCGAACTGGGTATGCAACCGGACGGTGAGACGTAACGCGGTTGGCATACGAGGATAGGGAAACCGGACGACGATACGTAACGCGGTGGTCCCTAGTGTTTAGGTGTCTATGGATTAAGGATATAAGTAGAGAAATTATATAAGATAAGATAGGAGTAAAGATCTCATATAGACTGGTTTGAGAATAAAGTATAAAGGATGAAAGCGTGAACGACTTTCGGCTAAGCGAGGAACCCCAATAATGTGTTTAGTAAGGATTTTCTTAGGGCGAAGACCTTAGGAAGTAACGACGAGACTGACTCATTCTCACTCACCAGGTGTAGAAAGGGGAAAAGGACGCATCCATCAAGAGGAGGTTACCCGAGGAGAGCAGTCACTACAATCTTGAAGATGTCAACATGATCTAGGTAACGAGATGGGACCTTCCATTATGTCTGTCTTTATTTTCATGTCTTAATGAGTATACTGGGAAACTTAAGAATGTGTTTTATGTGAGCACTTCTACTATGCTATATAGTATAGGTGCTTTAATGTACAACTTAAAGTTGTACCATAACATTAAATGTATAAGTTTAGGTTGTACCATAAAACAATTTGTATCATTATGTTATGGTACAACTTTACAACTTGAAGTTGTACCATCACATAAAAGTACAAGTTCAAGTTGTACTATAAAAGAATTTATACAAAAAGTATAGGTACAATTTGAAGTTGTACCATAACGTAAATGTACAATTTTAAGTTGTACCATAAAGGCAAAATCCTATAGCACCAATACTATATATCATTGTAAAATTTCTCGTTTTATGTTTAGTTGCTTTGGATTGAGGTCGCCCAGTTGTTTAGGGCATTTCACTTGAGAATCGTAAACCTTGTCGTTGTTGATTTTTGGTTTTGACTTATAAACCTGTTTTGGGTTGCTCCGGAGTAACTGGTTTGTGGTTTGAATTATGATTTGGTTTTCAAAAAGGTACGGGTCGTTACAGTGATTAATAAAGTTTGAGAGTAATATACTAATACACCAATGGAATCATGAAAATATTTGACCTAAGAAATTATTAATTATATGTTTATGAAAATCCAAGTATATATAAAAAATAGAAGGGAACTAGGTATGTCAGTTCAGTTATTACCAAGTTAATCGGTTCGCATCATTGTTATTGTTATCCTCGTATCACCATTTTGGTTTATCGATTCCTAGTCGGTTAACCAATTTATCGACTAGTAATAGGTTTTTGCAGCTTCTTGTTAGGTGTTTTGATATATTGATAATCGGTTAACTAGTTTGCGATTAAACCAGTAACCAACCGATTACTAGCTCTAATTTGGCTAGTATTTTGTTTTTGAAAAACTTGGCAATTATTTTGTTTAGAATGAAAGTTTTGACTATTATATTGTTTTGATCATTTTATTTTTTTCCTCCTGAATATAATTCTTGTTATCACTATTTTGTTTTTTATAGGGTAAATACAATATATTAGCCACAACTATTAAACATAGGGAAATTATAGCCACAACTATCGAAATACAAATTATTAGTCAAACATTAACTCTCTGTTAACAATTCTGTTAATAAATGTTGGCTAAGCTTTACGTTGATGAGTTGTCTCCCACGTGGCAGTCATCATATCATATTTTAATTTTAAAAATAAATTATTAAATAATTAAGAAAATGAAAGAAAAAAGTCTAAAAATTAAAACTCTTTTCTTCCTCCAACCATATCCACTCTCCTCCCCTACACCAGCTCGCCGCATGCCGCTCCTCCTCCCTATCCCATCGGCGACTACGAGACTTGGCCCGACAATACGACCCCGGTATGATGCACCTCAATCTGGGGGAGACCTCGAATGTCGTCGTCTCGTCGCCGGAACTCGCCAGAGAGTTCCTGAAGACGCACAACCTCAACTTCGCCATCACTCCCCATCATCGAAGATCTTCAGATCTCCTTTCGATCCAAATCCATGAGATTGCGCCCTCCTTCTTTCCTCTTCTTCTTCTTCGTTCATCAACTGCATGTTGACGTAACCATCAGATACCCATTTCACCACCCTCCTTCGTCTCGCTTCTCCCACCAGAGCCCCCAAAATCTTCTTCTCTTCTTTGCTTTCTTCTTTCTTCAGCAAAGTAGCAATAATCAAGCAATCAAAACAATCAAATTATCCAAAACAATTGGTTTTAAACATATTCCCTATCCCAGCTCTCGCCGTTTCTTGCAGGAAACCAACGGAAAGAAAAGAATCCATCGCGTCCCAAGAAGCTTCCCCATCAGCAAGACCCAGATCTAGAACAGACACATCAACATGACCCGGGTGAAATCAGAATCGATCAGATTGTGAGGCATCGATGGAATCGGAATCGTGGATGTGGCAGAGGGTTACTTCAATGGAATCAGAATTGTGGGCGGGGGAGTGCCGGACGGGAAGAATGGGAAGCCGAGATTGGTGGTGGTTGGGTAGGGGTTCCAGCGTTGGAGAAAGGGAGCTTGGCTGGGGGCGAAGGTGGAGGGAGAGAAGAAGGGGAGGGGGCGGGGGAAGTGTATCAAGCGGGAAGTAGCGGCGGCGAGGTGGAGGAGGAGGAAGAAGGTTGGGAGGTGATATGCCGGAGAAGAAGAAGATGAGGGGAAAGGGATTTGACCCTTCTTTTTTATTTTTTATGTTTAAAAGTTATAAATAAAAATAAATCTGACGTGGAAGGTGATGTGGCTAATAATTTGTATTTTCATAGTTCTGGCTATAATTTCTCGTTTCTTAATAGTTGTGGCTAATATATTGTATTTAACCCTTTTTTATATGTAGTTTTTTATTTTGTTAAAACCAAGGGAATTCTCAACATACACATTCATTTTAAAACTACAAAGAACAAGATTCGTCCGATCTATGTAAGTGATCATTAGAGTCACCGAGGAAATACTATCTTGGTTACCAACCATGTAAATTTACTTTATTCTACGACGAATCAAATTTTGGAGCCTTTGCTGCGGACTTCTCGTGATCGTTGAAAAGGAGTAAGATACTTGTTCTTCCCCTCTTTGTTTTAAATTTTGTTTGAGAGTTTATAATTTTCTTTATATTTAGAGTCTTTTGATTTTGTGTATAATTTTCGTTTTATTTGTATTTGTGTCTATTTTTATTTTTTCTCCGTATTTTGTCTCTGTTTGTCTTTTTTTTTTTTGTATTTTTCGAGTTAGTAGTTTAGTGTCAGGGTCCGGGTTCAAACACAAGAGAAGCAAAATCAGTGGTCAGGGGGCCAATTTCTAGCAAAAATTGGTGGGTTGTACGCCATTTTGGGTGCAACCTGTCACGTGGCAGTTTTTGCAACCCAAGTTATGTGTATGAGCCCAGCATGAACCAGAGGCAAAAAGAACAAAATTAAGCTCAAAAGGCTTGCTAGGGTCGTGTTCAGCGAAGTGGTACTTCCGATTCTTCGAAATCCAAGACATCACCACCATCTAAGAAGAGAGCTTCTAAGAAAAAGCAGGTCACAACTCTTTGACTTAACCCTCTCTTGGACAAGTGCTCAGGAGCGAAAAGCAGGTAGTTCCATTTTGCACCTAAAACTCTTAGAGGCATGGCTGGACGAACTCTCTACAAGTAGACAAGGCCTCAAGCTGCGAATATAGCTTCTAGCATTATCCTACCAGTAATAGATATCCCAAAATTTGAGTTGTGAACTTCTGTAATCCACATGGTCCAGAATGTTGGATGCTTTAAGGGCCGAGATAACGAGAACTACGTCAAACACGTCTAAGTGTTTTTGGAGATATGTGATTTTGCACAAGATCTAGGTGTTGAACCAGACGCAGTAAGGCTATGTCTTCTTTATTTCTCCATCTGAGGTGAATCAAAGAGCTGACTGAATCGCCAACCACCTTTACTTTTCGTACATGAGAGTCGTTGGTCCAAGCTTTCATAGAGAATTCTTCCCTCCGTAGAGAACTGATAAAATGGAAGACTGAATTGCTCACTTCTAGTAACTTGCTTCTAAATCTTTGTACAATGCTTGTGAGCGATTCAAAGAGCTCATTATATCTTTCCCACACCATGATTTTGGGTAGGAGCAGCTTGCAGACATCTTTGGCAACGGTCTGAATCTAAATATTATCGTGCTGGTAAATTAGGCTGCCGAAGGTGGCGTAATGAAAATGAATGCCCCACGAGCTCTGAAACACGTAGTGTCTATGGGTGCCAAAGAAGATCCCAGGGAGTGGGATGTGCTCATGGCCGAGGCATTGGCTGCTGAGATGGGAGCAAGATTGGCTTGTCAGTTTGTGACTAATAGCCCGGTGCTTGAGACCGACATCCTTACACTAAAATCTAGACGCTCCGAGGCAGAGAGTAATCAGACGGAGTTGGGTATTTTGTGCCGTAACATTACCGGCATTTTAGGAGAGATAGGAAATGATGCGTGGTGTTTCACTCCCCGGGAAGGAAACTTGACTGCTCACATTATGGCGCATTTGGAGACTAGATGAAATGAGCAGATTGTTTGGATAGATCGACCGCCTATTTTTCTTATTGACCAACTTGTGATGGACAACATTGCCTCAAGTTCTACTTAATATAATGACTGCAGATTTCGATAAAAAAAAAAAAATTCCGTCGGCATAATGTCCACCTCCATAAGCAACTTCATTGTTGTCATTATTTGTGTTTTTTTAGTGCAATCGCTTATGATTAATCACTCATCCTTAATCAAAGCCCACATTCCGGCTCCGGCAGAAGCCAGAAAGTGAGAAAATAGGGGGAACCTAGTGACGTGTCGAAGATCTTCGTCCGTGTGTTCGGCCCCTATTCTCCCTTGTGTTTCTTTCCCTCGTTTCCCTTTCATTTTTTTCCTTCGCTCGCTTTTACCCGTTGAGCTGGGCGAGCGAGCGAGCGAACCGATCCCCTCCATTCTCTGAGCTCCTTTCCTCTCAATCCGTCTCTTTCCTTTTATCGTTCCTCTTCAGGTAACTCTGCTGGCCTGTCTGGATCGGGGTTTTAGGATTCTGATCTCTGCTGCTTCGATTTCTTCGTGTATCTTTTATGCAATTTATTCTGGAGTTTCTTTTTACTCAATCGTTCAATTTCTTTGTTCATTGATTTCCCGTTGTTCCAGGGTTTAGCAATAGAAATACGGGGTTTTCCTTTGGCGAAGATGAGTTCTTGCTGAAATGGAAATTAATGGCGATAATTGGGATAATTTTATTTATACATGTTCAATTTACTTGGGATTAAATGTCTAAAGTTTGAGGCGTTTCTGGGTTTTCTTCTTCTTTGCTTCTGTTTCTTGGAAACATATGGAAATCGATTTTGTAGATTGTGAGCTGAAAGTTGGTACAAAGTGACGTTTTACATAACCCGTTTAGGATTTGGAATTTTTTGCATTTTGATTTGGGTTTTAACCAAGTTTGTAGTATTGTCAGGTTAAGCCAATAACCTAAGCTAGGCCGAGAGGGATGAGATAACTGCCATGTGGATGCATTGCCCACGACCCAGTTCTTGCAACAAGTTAATGACATTTCCCTGTCCAGTCTTCTATCGCCATTTCAGAAGTTCCTTGGAGAAGTACCAAGCTGCTACCCCGGAATTGAGGCATTACTGAAGGGCCTTCCGCTTATCATGCCTTACTATATACAAAGGCTCTATAATACCTGTAAGGCGTCATTCTCACCTAATGGCCCGGCATCAGAAGAAGCACTTGAAAAAGTTCGCAATATGTTAGGTAATTTGTTTGTTGGAATAATTTCAGTTTCCCCAACTGCATCTGTTTGCTCCTTATATTATATCTTACATTGAACTGATGCGTCATGGATCGGAATGGATGAATGATTGTTTGAGTGAGAAAAGTTGCTATTGTGGCAGTTATACATTTGAGATGCTGGATGTTCTTATCTACAAATACAATTGCTTGGTCCTAGAGTGGTAGGAAAGGTCTGAGGCTTCAGTTATTAACTCATGTTAAAACATCAATGAAGCTTCTGGACTGGCCATTTTCTGTTTCTAATATTGTTTGATAATCTATCTCTAAGACCTCCAATCCATGCTCCAGATGAGCCAACCCTTTGAGGTTTTTCTTTCTGCTTTTATGTTGATGACCCTTCGTTAAATTATAATGCTAGTTCTTTATTTCCAGACATGTTTATCCTGACAATTGACAACTGCTGTTCTATGTATTCTTCTTTATGTGCGTTGGTCATTTACCTTCTGCTTGGTTGGGTTGTTATCTTATCTGATATTGAAGTAGTTTGATAGACTTCTTATCCTGCTGCTTGCTCTACTCACTTTGATGTTACATACTCATATTGTGCCTGGTTAAGAAGAGTCTGCAAAGCTACATCTAGTAATTTAGAAGGGAATTCCTTTTTTAACTGGTATAGTCAGATTTAGGTTTCTTCTCTTTAAAACTACACTTCTGACTATATGATGACATCATGAAAGGGTGCATTTAGGTCAGGTTGATTAAGGGGTTGGGATCATAATCAGAATTAGTGACTGTTTGTTTAAAACAAGGAGAGCCAATATGTGAATAGATTCACCATTTCTAATGGATGATTCGTTCGTTTCTAACCCCATAAAAGTGCTTTAAACTATTAAATTTTCATTATGACGCATTGCTTATAAATATTTCATCCATGTATGTGAATCTTAAAATGGTTCTGCAATTTACTTCTGTATGCATGTTTTTATCTATTATGTCTCTGACCTTGGACTCCATCTGCTGTTATTTGTTCTCTTTGCTTATAAATTATTAAATTTTCATTATGACTCATTGCTTCTAAATATCTTTCTTATTGGATGTATTTTTTGGTCTCTTTTACCGAATCGCTTGCATGTGAGCAGTTATATCGGGTTCTGAACCAGTTTTTGATTTTATTCAAATCCATGATTCCCTTTTATTACAAATAAATAAATTTGCATACCTTTGAACAGTTGATACCCCAAAATGGCACAGGTTAATTTGGTATTGATAGTACGTGAACGGTAACATATGAATAAGGAATAATATTGGCAATAGCAAGCGTATTCTTAATTATTGGAACTTGTTAAATTACAGAAACAAAATGAATACCGTGGGAAGGGTTTTCATGAACTTCAGCATCTTGTTGTTAATGAATATCCTTTCAGCTGGTTGTATGTCAGTTTTTAGCTCTTTGCACAATTCCTTGAGCTTTTTTCTCATAATTTAGTGATAGTCTTTCCTCATATGCCGAACTTGTACTTGGGCGTTCTACTACTTGAACTCTTTCATGTGGTTTATTCTTGTGACATTCCTGTTTATCTTTCCCGACAATTTTTGGTAATATTTCATACAATATTGCAGAGAAAATGAAACCCTCTGATGTAGGTCTTGAGCAAGAGGCACAATTAGTACGCAATTGGTCAGGACCTTTGCAAGAGCGTAATGGGTGGCGTCCTACATTGCCACCAATCAAGTATCTCCACTTGCATGAGTGTGACAGCTTCTCTGTAAGCCCATGATTTCTTCCAGTCATTTCCTGTTTGTTGTGATTTTGTGCTAAAAATATTTGCATGCCATTATGCTAAGAGTGAGATTGCACACCTGCAGCTTGATTCTGATCCTTTAAGACTATATTTACCTTGAAACTCATAATTAATGCTGCCACTCTAATTTCTGGTTGAAATCTGGCTTCGACAAAGGAAGAGTTTTGTGTGTGTACTCTATTTCCTAGCCAGGCGTATGTGGAGAAGCAAGTTCCCATGTTAAAAATATTGGAAAAAATTGTTTCTCTGATTTTCTGTAACTCCCTTTTAGTTACTGATGAGTAGTGACAATTACAGAATTACTTATCTTGAATTTTTATCAAGTTTCATATCTGATTTAAAAGAGAACTACAAGTGGCACTTCTTTTCTATCTTGCTCTTTCCGTCTCTAAATTTGTTAAGCACCCATGTCTGCAACTTCTACAGATTGGAATCTTCTGCATGCCACCGACTTCAATCATACCTCTTCATAATCATCCTGGAATGACAGTGTTAAGCAAGCTTATATATGGAACGATGCATGTGAAGTCGTATGATTGGCTTGATTCATCTGAGCCTGCTGACACGGCGCAAGGTGTGTGTTTCAAATTAAATTAAATTAAATAGTTAACGAAAGAAACATCCTGAACTGGTAGCGAGAAGAGGATTCAGAAATCCTTGTCAAGGAAGAAGTGCATCCTGTTTATCCAATCATTGGCTTTTTCTTTCTTGGCTGTGTATCTGATGCATATTGCCTGCTTAATTCAGCAAGGCCTGCCAAGCTTGTTAGAGACGATGAGATGAGTGCACCGTGTAATTCAACAGTTCTTTATCCTACCGCTGGAGGCAACATCCATTGTTTCAGGGCTGTAACGCCATGTGCCATCTTCGATGTTCTATCTCCGCCTTACTCTTCAGATCATGGAAGGCACTGCACTTATTTTCGGACGTCGCCAGTAAGGGATCTACCTGGTAAACCCAAGCTCCCGTCACTTTGATTTTCTCATGGCAAAAAGTTTCGTAGCTCATTGACTTTTTCCAGAACTTACCAGTACCTGTTATTTATGTGAACGAAGGTGAAGTTGAATTGGATGGAGTGACAGTTTCAGACGTTACATGGCTGGAAGAGTTCCAACCACCTGATAACTTTGTGATAAGGAGAGGTCTATACAAAGGTCCGGTAATTAGAACTTAAGACTTGTAGTTTTCTCTTGTTTGGTGTATTGAGTTGAGTATTCTAATGACAGTCGATTATTGTCATATAACAAAACATTGGGTTAGGTATTTGTTGATATATAGCCTTTGGAATAATCTGAGATTTGATGGAATCGGAATGGCGGTGTAAGTTGGTGCAACTTAACAATGTACATATAAGCTGCTTGAAGGAGGAATTAGCAGGGCATGGCACCTGTTTTCTAGGGTTGATTACTGTGCAGCGTCAAAGTTTACAGGGAGATCAATGAAATGGAAAATATAATTTTCCTCGATAACCTCACTGGCATCGATGATTTGGATCTCGCCGCCTGTCTCGGGTCGACAACAAGATCTATTTTAAACCCTCGACGACTTAAGATCCTTGCCCTCGTTTCCTAGTTTTTATAATTTGTTTATTTATAATCAGTGATGGAATATAATCCCAATCAAAATTATGAAGTCAAACTTTTGATCAATTACAGGGATCTGTAGACTCGGCCTAGTATCGGATACAATTGAAATAGGACTGGACCAAAGACAAAGAAAAATTGTGGATCAAAATTGAATAAAAAAAAAAATGTTCGGTTCGATTTTGTCCAGTTTAAATTTGGTTTTGGTCCATTTTTTATTCATATTTACAATAATTTATAGGACCAAAATAAAATCGAAATATATTTGACCCGATCCTATTCTGTTCTAATATTAATCTGATTTGGTTCGGTGTGAACCAAATTGTTGTCCGCCCTTACTCTCATGTACATATGCTTGACCCGCATTTAGTGATGGCGATGGGGCGGCGTGGGTATCTCAATACCCATATCCGCCTCGCACCAAGTATGGGTCAGGCCGGATAAAATCCGTGTGGGTACTGGTCAGACCTTGTCGACCCATTCTTATATATTATTTGAAGAAAATATTTATTTTTCTGTGATAAAATAGAAGAAAATTTGTTCATAAATGAAAATAGAGATAATAGGTATACTAACTGAGTCCAATTAGTTGAAATATAAAATCTTGCGCAAATCTAAAATATCATTGGGTGAAAATATGAGTTAAGATAAGTATGAATAGGAGAACTATTTAGAGAAATCAAGGTATAACGGGTAAAAAAGAGGTGAAACGGGGAGGGACAAATTATACCCTGTCCCACCCCACACTACTATAAATCGGGTATTACACGTAAGAGCACAAGTCAGGTCGATAATAACCCGTAGGGCATGTTCAAATTGTCATCACTACCCTTAGTCTTGTCCTATTTTTTTCCTCCTAGTAAAACTACTAATTTTTTTTGCCCAAAAAGTCAGATTATTCGTGCTCTTCAAATCTTTGATATATTTGGAACTAAAAAATTGAGGCATATATTACCAACTTATACCATGATGGTAAAGTTTGGTAGTACATAAGATATTACAATGGTGGTATCACTGGTATGAAAGTGTAACAAGGTGGTATACATACATATAAAATGGTAGTATAGGGTGGTATATTAGGTTGTGAAATATTTTTTCTATAAGTTTGTAAAAAAAAAAAACAATATATCACGATGAGCTTGTTCCATATGTACAAATAATTTAAAATTTTGGTTAAAAATGAACATGATGTAGAGTGGCACCTTGTGGTACTAGGGTGGTTGACTCGCTCTAAACTACTCCTAATCGAAGGCCAAATCATAACCAACAAACAAACGTAGTATAGTGGAAGCAAGTAATAAAATTATCCAACCCTAGGGTCTCTAGATGTACCGTTACTTCGCTTCGGTTCGTTATCTAGCCATACAAGAATAGTGATTAAGAAATTGAGCTAAATAAGCTACTCTAGTCACTACTCTAATTAATTACAACTTTACAAGGGGTGATCTTCAAACTCCAATGGTGATCCAAGCCTCCAATCTTGCTCCAAGAATCCTCCAAAATCACTCTCTCTCTCTTTCTAGAATTGCCCCTTGAGTATTTTTTTTTTTTTGTATATCACAATAAGCCGATCCCATCTGTTTAAATTCGGGTTAACTAACGAAGATACAAGTCGATTAAAACAAGTAGAGAAAATAAAAAAACTATTAATCTTACCCCCACTTAACACCAAAGGTAAAGATTTAGTTGTGTACTTGTGCATAACTATGAGTTATACACCTTACTCTAGATCAATTTGAATTCAGTCCACTAATCCAATCTATGCACTAAAAAATCTAACTAATGCAATCTATTTAAATCAACTCCATTTAATCCAAATTCAATTAAATTGGCGAATTCAAGAATATTTAAAAAATACAATTCGGTATCAAACAACAAAGTGTACCCATCCATTCAATCACTTGTATGGAGGTGATGCCCAATATGAGAGAAGTTGTTCGAGTAGCTTCTTTTGCTCCCCAATTGTAGTAGAAGTCTTCCCCACAGAACCATGCTGACCTTATCTCCTCTATATACATATAAAATTATCAGCAAGCAACAAATCTTATAGCAGAGAAAGCTTCAATGTATGCTATAAAACTATGTATTGATGACAAAAATGTGAAACACTTTAAACGGAAAATGCCTAGGATATGAACCTCTAAGTGCCCATTACATTCATACCAACCAAGAACTCAGTTGGACAAAAAAATCTATACCGACCAAGGAGGCTCAAAACCACTTCAATTAAAGAAAGAGTCTCGATTAGTACCTGGAAGTGCGAGAAACGAACGGAATAAAACCCCCTCAAGGCATCAGGCATTAGGAGAAAGTAGGTAAAAACTCATCAGGCATCTACCATCTAATCAACAATCACCACCATTCTCCCTCCTAAGCTTGCCTTCTCTCCTCCTTCCCGACCATCCAAAGCCTTCTTCCTCCCACCTCTCTTCATCTCCGCCTCCTTCTAGTCTGCCAAACCCCTCCAATTCCAATTGATTTTCAAATCCAGATGATTGTCCATCAAAGCAACAATTTCCTCCCTCCCTCGGCCTTCACTGTGATTTCCTCTAGAGATTGATAGGAATGTGAAAGCTTACATATGGAGAGTGCAAATCGTCCTTGTATTGCGTCGGCTGACTTACAAAAACCTCATCGCCTGTAGCTGCCTTGCACAGGAGGAGGGTCGATGCGACGGGGGAACTGGAAGATCGGTGCGAGATAATAGTTCTGGGTTGCTTCAGCGTAGCTAGAAATAGTTTTCTATTCGCGGGCCCTAATAATCACTCGGCCCGTTCAGTTCCGTAAGAGTGCGGACGATAAAAGATACTCTTTCCAAAAATACCCCTCCGTGAAACGGTCTGGAGGTAGGAATTTTGAAATGGGGCTCCCGTTTTTCTCTTCGACGTATTATATTATTTTATGGATTGACATTAGAATGATGGGATTGGACAATGAGATCGTCCTTAGTTAAGCGACATGTAAATTTGTTCATTTGGTATGGAGGACACAAACCGTTAAAATTTTAAATTATTTTGGTGACTTAGTATTTAGTGTTTTCAAAATCGTGGTATATGAGTTAGGTGATTAAAATATCTAAACCCAAATGAACCGACCCACGTACACCCCTAGGAAGAGTTCCAAAACTATTTAACCGGACAAAAATGTTCAGAGAACCAGTCCTCTATAGTTTGCACAAAGATATGATTGCTTCACTATAGTTCTGGAAATTAATTGGTAATTTAAGAATTCTACATCGCTTCTACATATTCAACACTATAATTCGATATGAAATATTCGAACAAACAATTTTTTGGTTGCAAATTTATGGTTATTGTCTATTTATAAGATAGATAAAATTTTAAATTAAGTATTAAACTATAATAAAAATAAATATATCAAAATCGAAGTATCAAAACACCAAATAAGTACTTACGGAATATTTATTGGGCTAGCTAACTGTTGAAAAGTTCTGTGATTTCATATTTTAGCTTCGTATATATTTTTAATTTAAAAAATACAACAAATCTACATAGTCTGATTGACAAACCTTCACTTTGTTTGAAGTAACCATGGTTCAAATCTCAATATGTCTATCTTTTTCTGTAAATAAATAAAAAATACAGATAACTGTAAAGACAAAAATGTCCTTCCTAATTTTCCTCTCATTGCAGGAAATTTGAAAAGGGAGATTAAGTTTCAAATAATTAAATCATCGAAAATTGCACTCCCACCAGGCGATTTCGAGAAATTGCGATTTTTTGGAGAATTTCGGAAATGAGTGGCATTTTTAGAATTTTTTTCCTTTTTAATGATATTTCTAGAAAAATCCGAAATCCTGGCAGAGTTTTGATTAACGATAAAAAAAAAAAAACTAATCTCCCTCTCTCTACGTTTCTTTTTAGTTTGGGCTAATACCACTACAACATCCGAACTATGACCAAAATGCCACTTGTGTCCTATTTTTTTCAATATTCCATTTATGTCTTGAACTATTTTTCCGTTAAATTTGACTTGTTTTGACTGTTAGTTTTTAACAGAAAATCTAGTCAGCGTTGATGTGGCAGATGATGTGGATTTTTAAATTATTTTTAATTTAATAGAATAATTAAAATAAAAACAATGAAAAAAAAAAAAACTCGTGTCCCTTTTTTCCCCTCTCGCCGCCGTCTGCATCTCTTGAGATTTGGGGTTTTCGGCAGCGGCGGTGAAGAAGGGGCCGTTGGCCGTGAGTTCGGATCCCCAATTTCAAAGCAATGAAGAAGAGCTTGGTCGACGATAACGAATTCAAAATCACTAGTCTCCTCCTGCCCCCGGTCCGTCTCTTTCTTCACCAAGCACCCATTTTCGAATCATCTCCTATTGAACAAGGAAGATGAAGATGATTGAAGCTGCTACAGGATTCCCAGAAGACTGAAGCAGCTGCTGGTTTTACAGAGATCAAGAGGCAGAAACGTTTCGTTTCTGCCTCCCCTTCCATCTAACGAAGGCTAAGACTGAAGCGACGTCGTGGAGGCTTACTTACCGTTAGGTGGAACAAAGAGAGGCCAATCAACAGAAGACACATGGCGCCTTTTATTTACTGCATTTGTATTTCTGTTTTAACAGACATTTCAGTTTTTACTGTACTGCAACTTTACTCTTTTGGACCTAGTATAAATACAGAGATGAGATGGAGCTGAGCTCCTTGCGGGTTCCATTTTCTATACCGCCATTATACCTTCTTCTTCTTAAACCCTAAGCTCTCTGAGCTTTTCTACATGGTATCAGAGCTGGAACAGATCCAGTGACCAACAATGGCGAATCAACCTCCTCCCAACACACCACCTGGTGGTAATCCGCAGCGCAGTGGCCCGATTCCCTTCGGGAGCTTCGATCCACAATCCAACACGTCGAACAACGGCAGCACCAGCACTAACAACAACTCCAGAGATGGTCGCCCAGATCTGGTCTTCGGTAATCCATTCTACATCAACCCAAACGAGAACATTTCCCAATCGATTGTTTCTGAGAATCTAGATGGTCCTAATTACCAGATGTGGCAACGTGCAGTTCGTATGGCCTTGAAAACTAAACATAAGCTGAGTTTCATCGATGGTTCTATTCCTATGCCTGATATGGGTGATGATTCGTTTGTGATGTGGGATGCTTGTAATACCCTTGTTCTGTGCTGGATCTTGAATTCTATTGACAAAGAAATTAGGAGAAGTGTTATGCAGCACGAGAATGCTCGTCTTCTCTGGACTGAACTTAAGAATCGTTTTGGAGTTACAAATGCTATGAAGTTAGCCAATCTGCAGGATCAGATTCTTGCTTGTAAACAGGGCACTCTCAACATCACACAGTACTACACTGCTTTTAAGGGTTTATGGGAAGAAAATCTTCAATTCAATCCCATTGTAGATTGTGACTGTGTTGCCCAGAGGACTCGTCCTTGTGCAGCTGTGGAAGCTTTCAAGCAAAAACAAGAAGTAGAGTACCTGATTCGCTTCTTGAAAGGTTTGAGGCCAGAATATGAAGTGATCCATACACAGCTACTGATGATGAAGCCTTTACCAACAGTGGATAATGCTGTGAATGATCTTCTTCAGCATGAGCAGAAGATCAAAGGAGATAAAGTTGGAGTGACAAGGGGAGTGCAGACTGTAGCTCTTGCTGTTCAGAATCAGAACAAGTCTGCACCTAATCCAAGCTCAAGTTCAGATGGGCCTAAGTTCTGCAGATATTGTAAGAAGGAGAACCACAACATTGAAGACTGTTATCGTCTGAAGAACAAGAAGGCAAGAATGGCTGGAAGTAATGTTGTTGCAGCTGTGTCACAAGGTGATTCTTCCACTGACAGTGACTCAGCCAGTTCAGACACAAAACTCAGCATAGACACTAAAAGCACAAGCTCCAGCATCAGCCTGTCTTCAGATGAGTTGAACAAACTAAGGTTCCTTTTGCAATCAGTTTCCTCATCTCCCAGTCCTTCACCACCAGCATCTCCATCCATCAACCACCTTGCTTTCTCAGTGGCACATCATATTCCACACTTTCCTAATCATGCTGGTAAATACATCTTATCTTCTTATCTGCAGCATAAGAATGATTCACTTATGGAGGTCTGGATCCTAGACACTGGGGCTTCAGACCATATTGCATGTAACTTGCATGCTTTTATTGAATCTACTCCTGTGTTTGGTCAGTTTGTTTTCTTACCTAATGGCACTAAAGTGGCAGTTAGTCATATAGGCAGAGTAAGACTTCCTACCAACCTTATCCTTGACAATGTCCTATTAGTGCCTAGCTTTACCTTCAATTTAGTGTCAGTTAGCAAACTGACTAATGACCTTCCCATTTCCTTACATTTTGAATCTGATTCTTGCCAAATTCAGGACCTCATGACCCAGAGCAGGACTGGTTTGGCAAAACAGATTAGAGGTCTCTACCAGTTGATTCCAAAGTCCACACAACCACTTCTCAAAACACCTCAGGCTGCTTCTACATACAACTTCTCTCCTCACACTATTGACCTTTGGCATTGGAGGCTTGGCCACCCTAGTAAACACAGAGAAAATTTGTCAATCCCTTGTAATAGGACTTCAGTTTTCCACTGTGAAACATGTCATTTTGCCAAACATAGAAGGCTTCCCTTTCCTAGCAGTACTAGTCATGCACATACTGCATTTGAACTAATTCATGTGGACATATGGGGTCCTCTTGCTGTAAAATCCCATGAGGGATATTCCTATTTTCTGACAATAGTTGATGATTACTCTAGAGGTGTTTGGACTTACCTCATGAAGTTTAAATCAGAAGCTAGTACCTTGTTAAAGGCTTTCTGTGTCATGGTTTTTAAGCAATTCTCCAAGCCTGTTAAAATTATTAGAAGTGACCAAGGCAGTGAATTTCACATGGCTGATTTCTATACTGAGCATGGGATTGTTCACCAACAGTCCTGTGTTGAAACACCTGAGCAAAATGCTCGTGTTGAACGCAAACATCAGCATATACTGAATGTTGCCAGGTCACTTCGATTCCAATCAGGCCTTCCTCTTACCTTTTGGAGTGATTGCATCCTCCATGCTGTTTTTCTTATCAACAGACTTCCTACCCATGTCTTGGAAAATAAAACACCCTATGAATGCTTGTATGGCAAACCACCTAGCCTTGCTGGTTTGAAGGTTTTTGGTTGTCTCTCTTATGCTGCCACCTTGCACAGAGACAGGACCAAGTTTGACAGTAGGGCTAGGCAGTGCATCTTTCTTGGTTTTCCTACAGGGGTTAAAGGCTACAAACTCTATGATATCAACAATCATTCTTTCTTTATCTCTCGTGATGTTACTTTCTATGAAACTATCTTCCCATTTGCTGTTAATCAGTCTTCCACTTCTTCTTCTTCTACTTCTCCCACAGTTGCAGATCCAATCTATCCTGCACTTCCTCTTCTTTCCCCCACTTTACCCTCTTCTTCTCATTCATCTCCTTCTTCTTCTCAGCCTGCACCCCCTTCAGATAATCCTTTGTCTACTTCCACTCCTTCTTCCTCTTCTTCTGCACTGCCTACTGCCTCAGATGGGTCTCCCTCTTCAGGTGAAACTACTGGTGTGCAGTCTGTGGGGGAGGAAGCTGAGATTGAGGTCTTCCCTGATCCAGTTGACTCAGATGAGGCTGAGTATGTCAGGAAGTCAAGTCGAGTTAAAACTGTTCCTATATGGCATAAGGACTATCATGTTAACATTGCAGCCTCCTGTACCAAACAGCATGTATGGCATTACTATACCTTTGAGCAACTCACACCTGCTCAACAGAAGGTTGCTATGAGTATTATGGTAAATGAGGAACCTACCTCATATGCTGAAGCCTGTAAAGATCCAAGGTGGAAGGAGGCTTGCAAAGAAGAATTAGCAGCACTGGAAGAGAATCAAACATGGGAAGTTGTTGAGCTTCCTAAGGGAAAGAGAACTGTGGGAACTAAGTGGGTGTTTAAGATTAAGTACAAAGCAGATGGCACCATTGAGAGATTCAAAGCAAGGTTAGTAGCCAAAGGCTACACACAAATTTATGGAATAGATTTCCTTGATACATATTCCCCTGTGGCAAAGATAAATTATGTCAAGACTCTTCTAGCAGTAGCAGCCTCCAAGGACTGGCACATACATCAGATGGATGTATCTAATGCATTCTTACATGGGGACTTGGATGAGGAAGTCTACCTTGAAATCCCACCTGGAGTTGACATCCCAAAAGGTTCAGGTTTGGTTTATAAACTCAAGAAATCTTTATATGGGCTTAAGCAAGCTAGTAGACAGTGGTTTGCTAAGTTAACTAGTGCTCTGATGAAAAATGGCTATTCACAAACTGCTTCAGATTATTCCATGTTTGTTAGATGGATCCAGGGAAGAGTTGTGGTTGTTTTAGTCTATGTGGATGATATTTTGATTGCTGGAAGTTACCTTGGTGATATTGAACAATTGAAAAAGTTCCTCAGTAAAGAATTCAAGGTAAAGGATCTGGGTCAGATGAACTACTTCCTTGGTCTAGAAGTTGTAAGAGATCACAAAGGAATCTCAGTTAGTCAGAGGAAATATTGCTTGGAACTACTCACTGAGACTGGTTTCCTTGAAGCAAAGGGCTGTTTATCTCCAGTAGACTGTAATGTGAAGTTGACAGCAGATCAAGGAGAGCCATTACCTGATCCAAGTGTTTATAGAAGGCTAATTGGTAGACTTCATTACTTGACCATTACTAGGCCTGATATAACGTATGCTATTCAGCAATTGGCACAGTTCCAAACAGCACCAAGTATTATTCATCTACAGGCAGCACACAGGGTTATCAGATATTTGAAACACACTCCTGGACAAGGCTTGTTGTTTAAGGCAGATTCCAAGTTGGAGCTTTCTGGTTTCTGTGATGCTGACTGGGCAAGTTGCCCTGACTCTAGGAGATCTTTGACAGGTTACTGCACATTCCTGGGTTCATCGTTGATTACATGGAAAACAAAGAAACAGACAACTGTCTCAAGGTCCTCGTCTGAAGCGGAATACAGAGCACTAGCTCAAGTAGTTTGTGAAGTACAGTGGCTGAGAAATTTGCTGCTGGAGATGGGGATTAAGGTTCCCTTACCAATTACTTTGTTTTGTGACAACAGGTCAGCTTTGCATATAGCTGAAAACCCAGTTTTCCATGAGAGAACCAAGCATATCGAGATTGACTGTCATGTCACTCGAGAGAGGCTCAAATCAGGTTTGATTAAGCTCAATCATGTAAGAACTGATGATCAACTTGCAGATTTATTCACTAAAGGAATGACTCGATATCGACTGAGTTTTCTTCTTGACAAGCTGGGAGTCTTCAATTAGGGATGGCAATGGGTCGGGTCGGGGGCGGATAGTGCATATCCGTTACCCTACCCAATATAGTTCGGGTTTTACCCATACCCGTACCCACACGAGAAACGGGTAGAAAATCAAAACCATGCCCATACCCGTTCGGGTTTCGGGTATCCACGGTTATCCATGGGTAATAATTTCTCCTTATAATTCCAACCAATATGTTAACATTCACACGTATACTCACATTACGTAAGAGGAAAAGTACGACAATAATTCACTAGAATGACGAAAATTAATTAAAGCAACATAATTTCATGAAAATATTATATTTATATGCTAAATATAAAATATTCTAGAGAAACGTAATGATTTTTCTAGACAAAATACATATGCATGTGTATAATCGGGCGGGTTCGGGTTGGATAGTGAGATAACCATGCCCACCCATTACCCGCAATATTCGGGTTCGGGTTTTACCCGTACCACCGAAAAATGCTTCGGGTTCGGGTTTTACCCTACCCGATTAGGTCGGATTCGGGTGGATATCCACGGTTACGGATATTTTTGCCATCCCTATCTTCAATGCTTACTCGCCAGCTTGTGGGGGAGTATTGAACAAGGAAGATGAAGATGATTGAAGCTGCTACAGGATTCCCAGAAGACTGAAGCAGCTGTTGGTTTTACAGAGATCAAGAGGCAGAAACGTTTCGTTTCTGCCTCCCCTTCCATCTAACGAAGGCTAAGACTGAAGCGACGTCGTGGAGGCTTACTTACCGTTAGGTGGAACAAAGAGAGGCCAATCAACAGAAGACACATGGCGCCTTTTATTTACTGCATTTGTATTTCTGTTTTAACAGACATTTCAGTTTTTACTGTACTGCAACTTTACTCTTTTGGACCTAGTATAAATAGAGAGATGAGATGGAGCTGAGCTCCTTGCGGGTTCCATTTTCTATACCGCCATTATACCTTCTTCTTCTTAAACCCTAAGCTCTCTGAGCTTTTCTACATCTCCCCCCAATTTCAGTCTCTGTATTCCCCTCTTCACTGCCGCTTCAGAGAGCTTGCAAGTCTCGCCGGTAGTTTATGAGGCTTTTATTTTGTACGTTTGTGTGGGTAATTAGGTTAGCTAGGCAAGTGTTCTCGGCATTTATCCAAGAGACGGCAAGCAGAGGGCGGGGCTTGTCTTCCTCCTCTGCATCTGGCCTGGCTGCTTCTTCAAAGGGCGGAGCACAGGGACGATTTTTCATCAGGTGCCGACCACCATCTCAAATCGGATTCCTCTCGCACAACCACCATCGCACAGACCCTAGTCCATCTACCGTCGCAGACTCCTATTCCAATTCCCTCTCATCTCCTCATCGCCGCCGTGGCCGCCAATGACACTTTCTACCGTCGAGAGAAGAGGAAGAGGGAGAAAGGTTGCAGAGAGAAGAAATTATTTTTATAAATATTAATTATTTTTTAATTAAAAATCTGATGTGGCATCAACGTGTTTGCCACGTTGGCCCCAATCTGACGGCATATTCAAAACCTTCTGGTCAACCGTTATATCTAACGGTCAACAAAATCTTCAGAATACAAATGTCACAAAGTATCGTAGTTTACAGTGCAGTCAAAATCGCGCATTAAAACGTAAAAACGTTTACGTATCCAGGCCATCAAAACGTTTCAGTTTCTACCTAAAGCCTCTTAGTCACAAAAACTAGTACAACATGGGTAAAATCGATAAAAACTCTTAAAATTGGTAAAATCGCGATTCTGAAGCGTTTTTATACGATTATGATCATCTCATAAAAATGTGCTAATTGGCCCAAAATGATGTAATTTTGGAGACATATCAGCAAAAAAATAACAAAAAAAAGGAAAACATGATTCATCACTCGTTCTACAACTAGTGTCGAAACATGGGCTTCACATTAGGTTGAAAAGACACCTAATGTTATTCTCAACAGCCATGGACCTTCTATCAGTCTTCTCCCTTAATCTTCACCTGTGGCTCTTACCTGGGTTACCATGAAAGTTTATGGGTAATTGATCGTATGTAATTATGTAAACTCAAACTAGCTTATGAGAATTTGGATTCTCAGGCTTGTTTACGGGTTACGATCTACGTTTATGAGCTTATTATTAAGATGCCATGAGTTTTCTCTACTTTTGAGTCAACGCTAATTAGTTTATGTGTTATATATTACATTTTAATTATGAATTTCATGTAGTTATCCACTTATCTAAAATCTACACACTCACATTTTACATACTATATGTTGTACTTAACATATTTTAAGCTATTTTAGAGGATGCATAAAAAACTTACGATTTTACGCTTTGATTTTACGTTTTACGATTTTACTCATTTTCCGCTTCTAGGTAGAATCACGCTTTTAACTACATTAGTAGTTTAGGACACAAATGAAATATTGAAAAGAATAGGACACAAATGGCATTTTAGTCATAGTTCGGGTGTTGTAATGATATTAGCCCTTTTAGTTTTTACACTTTCGTCCTACATCCCTCGTTCGAATCTCCGCCATCTCGACCGCTCTGCTCTCTCTTCTTTACTATAGTAGTATAGTCCGATTGGTAAAAGAAGCCGAAAATAGAAGCAGCTAAAGGGAGATTGTGCTGCTGCAGCTGTTATGTTTCTCTGATAACTTTTCTCCTTCCGACTCCAATCGTTCTCCCATACTCACTTTCACTCTCTAGAGGCGGCCGGAGCGCTGGTAAGGCATAGGTTGTATGTGAGATAACACCGATTTATCCAAGAGAGAGTCTTGAGATTGAAGCGCGATTGGTGGGAGAGGGAGCCCTGGGAACACGATTGACTTTGGATCTGTTGCTGGTAACTTACTCCGTTGCTCTACATTTGCTCTGATCTTGTGTATCCGTCTTTTCTTTGTTTGTTTCTTGGCTTTCAAATTCGAAGCTTGCTGTTGTCGTGTTGCTCGTTGTCTGGTTGTCCCTTACGCCGACATGTATCACATTGTTGAATGACGCCTTGCTTCTTATTGTTGATTCAAGCAGTGGTTGATTCGGTATTGCTGTTGCTGGAGATTGCTTAAATAATGTATTAGTTATGGATTGGAGGAAATTTATATTGGAGCATTGTTTGACTGTGGCATGGTTTAAGTGACAGGTTGAACTGTTTGTGCTGTGCTGATATGCTTTCCGAGTAAGGTCGGATTTATGATTGCGGTTCCCATTGGAACGCAGTCACAGAGATGCCATAGAGTTTCATTTCATTTAGCTGTAGATTGAGAATCTGCTGTGAAATTTTTTAGGTTTCTTGATTTAAGTTCGTGATTCTCCGTGTACTAGCTTGAGAGTTGTGTCACTGTGGGTAACAAGGCATGGTTGGTTCAGTTGTCTGGCAGCTAATAATACTCGTATCAGGATTTAGGTCTTGGTAATACCTGGGAGCTCCATATGCACAGCAATCTATTCAAACAGATGGTAATTTAGGACTGTAGGTTTTTTGAATGTCTGTGGATGGATCTGTACCCTTTCACAATTTTCCAACTATGGGTAACTAGGCATGGTGTTCAAATGTCTGGCTTATAATAAAACTTGTAATAGGATGTAGTGCTTGGTAAGACTTGGGAGGAGTTAGGAGTTGGGCAAGAGACAGCATGGTTAAGAAAATATTCTTGCTATTGTTTCGCATGATTGAGCTTAATAAATAACTGTGGTACTTCTGTTTCAGCTGTCTTGGTTTTGGTTCTGCCCTTTTCCAATATTTTTTGTTCTTCAATTATTCACCTTTCTATTTTTATAGGGTTTCACTATTCAAATGGTGTCTGGTTCTGTCACAGTGGAAATGGAGAGGTTTGTTGTAAGGCGTAAAGTTGTCCCACAGCTATTGCCATGTTAAAAAAAAAATTTTATGGGCTGAGGAGTGGAGTCGAAATGGTTTTACATCCCAAATATTTAGAAAGATGGAGGAGTCTCGAGATGAAGCGGGGCCAGCAGAGCAGGGGCCTTCTAATGCAGCATGGTGGGGCTCAGATTTTATTGAGAAGTTTGACTCTGTTTCGTTGCATTCTCAAGAAGATACTCTGAGTAATAAAGAATCACCTAGAAATTATGAAGAAGATGACTTGTCTTCTCAAACTGCATCACAAGTTCTCTGGAGAACTGGAATGCTTTCAGAACCAATTCCAAATGGCTTCTACTCTGTCACACCGGTGAGACTCTTTCCTTAGAACAATTTTACTGGTGATATCATGTTGCAGTCTGACTGTGCTGCTAGAAATAAAGAATACGATTTCCATATGAACACTCTTCGTGATTTTGGAAGGTCATCTCTTGTGTTGATTCTCATCTGACTTATATCATAGAAAGAAAGCCTTATTCATGAAATGCCTGGGAACACAGATTTAACAATTCAATTTCTTGATTTTGCTTTCCTTGTCAATCTTAACCAAGTATGTGCTCAATCCTTAATATGAAAAAGGGCAAGCTTAAAAATTTGTCCCTTTATTTTAGTGGCATGTTTATGGTTCTTTTTACGGGTAGTGAAGAGGTTCCTTAACTAAGAGGTAATAGCTATGTCGTTTTTTTAAGCATACTGGAAGTGTATGGGCTAGGGATAGTTTTTTGTGTAATTATGAATGTATATAACATCTTGTGCCTAGCTCATATCAGTGAAGCTCTATGGATGATAATTCAGTTTTACTCTCCTTGCCTTGATCCAGAGAAAAGGGGAAAAAGTCTTCGTAGGCAGTTGGCAATCATGCACATTTGTAATTTAGAACTGTCATGTTTTCCTTTTGATCAATTTGAGAGTTGGGTAGTTATTTTTTCGCGAAGTTGTTTTTTTGGATTGGAGGTACTCAGCTTGAAAGTATGATACTGGCTGATGTTGCTTACGTTCCCTGTTTTGACCTTTTGTTGATTACTGTTTAGGAGATGGTTCCGGACATTATTCATAAATAAATGATTTATGCTAATGAAATTTCATGTCTCGTTGACCAGTAGTGTAAGAAAAAATTTCTCTGCCCTTTCAAAATGACCAGATAAACTGTTAGTAGTTAGAACTTTTTTCTTAGTGGTTCTTATTGGCGGTCTCAACTTTTGACAGGATAAAAGACTCAAAGAGCATTTTGAGTGCCTTCCAACCCTGGATGAACTCCATGCTCTTGGAAATGAGGCTCTCACTGCTGATGTGATTGTTGTGGATTTTAGGAAAGATAAAAAGCTGTCAATGCTGAAGCAGTTGATTGTTGCGCTGGTGAGAGGATTGAGTGCGAATCCAGCTTCCATGATAAAAAAGATTGTTGGGTTGGTAAGATCATACATCTTACAAACAGCTTTGTACTGCCTGAATTTCTTGATAAGCCTTATGCTAAAATATGTCTAATTCTCTTTTTCCTTTTGATATATGAGTGTCTTTCTTTCCTTCTGTTTGAGGCGTTTCTAAATGTCATCATATTGTGATGAACCTGGGGATCTCAATTTTGGCTATGATCTAGTGTTCCAGATTTGCTCACTAAATCTACTAAATCACCGGGAAGCACATTCTTTAAACTCGAAATGCACTGACATGTAAACACCGGGCTAATTGATTTCTGTTGTAAACTTGTGGAACTTTTTCCTGCATATGTTGTATTTCCTTTATATATTTTTGATTTGTTAGTAACCCTTGTTTCTACTACTGATTTGTCCCTCAGGTATCTGATTTTTACAAAAGACCTAGTGTTGATAGCCCTGTGAGAACATCTGTAGAGGAAAATTATCACTTGCTTGAAAACCGAGGAGTTCAATTGCTTGGGCAAATAAAACACGGTTCGTGCCGTCCTCGAGCAATCTTGTTCAAAGTTCTGGCAGATACTGTGGGTCTTGAAAATAGGCTTGTCTTGGTAAGCTTTTGAGTTCATTTTATGTGTCTTCTCCTTTCCAGATGCGTCCCAGAGCTGTAATACTGGTTATTTTTATGAACTACTTCTAATAACTCCCAATCATAGCTCATAATAATTATTAAACTTCAATGTTTTTTCCAGGGTTTACCAAATGACGGATCTGTCGAGTGTGTAGACTCATATAAGCACATGTCAGTCATTGTTGTGTTGAACTCGGTGGAACTACTGGTAGATCTTATGCGATTTCCTGGCCAGTTGATCCCACGGTCTACCAGAGCAATTTTCATGACTCATATCTCAGCAGCTGGGGAGAGTGATTCTGCTGAAAATGATTCTTGCGATTCACCACTTGAACCAAACAGTCCTCTTTGTGGTTTCCCAGAGAAAGTGGATCCTGACAGGCTAGCATTCTTGACTTCCAGTTTAACCTTGAAACATGACATTCACAACCTATATATGAATCGGTCATCAAAGTTGGTTAAGTAGTTTTGATTTTTGTTTCATTGTTGCAGTGCTGAAAAAGATGACGGTCATCAGTTCCATAGGAAATTAGAGGGATCTTCAAATGCATCAGGCCCTGTATTGCGGAAAAAGATGTTGCGATCTAGCTCATACCTGGATACAAAACTTAGGCAAGCATTTTCTTCTTCTCCTTATTTTTCTCCGCTGCATAGATGAACTTCATATTGGATGCTTTCTGTCTTTTTTCCTTTATCTTTTTCTTTTGATAAGAACTCTTGCTATGTGTTTGTTATTGCCTGCCAAACACAAATATTTCAAGTTTTTGTGATTGAACTGTATCCTCTGTCATTTTTTCTCCCCATTTTGCCTCAATTTATCACATAGTGAACCCAATGTCGCTACAGCATTTTGGCGGCGTAGCCGGAAAAAGGTGATAGCTGAACAGCGGACTGCTAGTTCAAGGTTTCTTTTCTTTTGACCCTTATGTCTGCTGTCAACGTTTTTGAAAGTGAATTGATGTTTTTGATCGGTTTGACTGAAAGTCAATGTCAATTTGATTTAGACATGACAGACTTGCTTCTTATAGTACATTTCATTTTTTGGTTTTCTTGGAAAATAATGTGTTTTCCATCATAGTTAGCATGAATGATACTCTTATCATCCTGTGATTTCCAGCTAAAATATTATCACTATTTATATTCTGTCATTTTTCAAATGCCATTCTTAGCTTGCAGCTTACTTCCCACATTGCTTGATTTTTGTGCATTTCATGCTGTTTTTTCTTCTTCTTCTTTCATTTATCGTTTCTACATTTATAGTAGGAGACGTAGGAGTAGGAGTTGTCTGCTAGAGCTAGTTGGAGAAGTATGTTTGACTGAAGTAGGTGTGAAGTAATCGTTGACTATTTGTATTTGAACGTTATAAAAATAAGTCACTATTTGTAAATTATTAATTGATCCCCTATTGTTTGACCTTTTTAGTGTAAATGAAAGTTCAAATTAAAATAAGTGAATTACTAATTGATCCCCTATTGTTTGACCATTTGAGTGCAACTGAAAGTTCAAATATGTGTGCAACTGAAAGTTCACAGAGGTTTCAGAATTTTTCAGAGAAGAAATGTGTAAAATTTAAATTGTAGAAACTTTTGTTTTAAGTTAATAAGATGAAAGCGAATTTAGGTCCACATCAATTTAAACTAGGAATTTATAAAAAGATGTAGGAGGATGTGTTTCGCTGTAGAGTTGGATTTTGGATATAAACCATGTAAAACAAAGAGGAGCCTTTGGTAAGGCTATGCAGATCTGGTAATTTTTGTATTATCTTTTCTTCAGCGAGGGTTATTCAAACTATCTTGTTGTCACTTAATCACTTTGTGTGAGTTATAGTTTATTTCTGTAGTAAAACATGGACATCGATTCTCGATGCAAATATTAAATCTTTATGACTTTGATCAAGCATCATTTTGCAGTCCAGAGCATCCTTCATTACGGGTACGCGGAAGGTCTATGCTAAGTGGTGATAGGCATTCAATTAGAGATTATCCTGAGGATGTAGCTACCTCAAGGTTTGTTCTCTTTGTTCTTATAATGAATACATGAGCACTATTTTTTGACTCTAGTTTCCTGGGTTGGTTTTGAAAGATGCTATTACAACTTCTTGATGCTTGCTAGTGCTGTTTTGTTCAGTAGCATTTCTACTGCATTTCTATTTTGTTCATAGTAATTTGAGAATCCAAGAGATGGAAATTAACGAGATTCCCCAAATTTATAACCATTTCAAATTGCATGTACGGATTATTTGATGAACAATAGTTGAATATTTTGATCTATTTGGCTAAAGTAATTTGATGTTCAGTGTCAAACTTTGAACTTTAAAATCATTTAAATCAAATAAACCTATATATCAATTTTGCTCTTCAGCTCTTGATAGATTGACTATTAAAAAAATTTATGAAGGCTCTTGTAAATTTCTTTTGTAGCTTAATTGAGAATTGAAACTTCAAGAGATACATAGAAGGTTAATAAATTTTTTTTTGGCAAGGGGGTGCTTTAAGCACCATGATTATGAATAGGACATTTAGCAGGTTAGCCCTATTCGTTAATTAGGTGTGCATTAGTCTTGTAAGGTCTATGCTTCTCATTTTTAGAAGGAAACTCAGTACTCCTGTGTTTTACCTGAGACTTCTTTGCTGGTTTCTATCTTTGGTCATTAGATACTGAGATAGATATGTGATGACTGATAAGAAAGTAGTATCAAGCATTGCAATTTGAAACAAAATAACTTATTGGACTTGCAACTCAAATATCACAAGGTGTCAGATCTCATTTTCTTGGAGCTTCTACTGGAAATTGCTAGATATGTAAGGATGATTGTGTTGTCCTCCCTTAATCGTTCTAATTTTCATCAATGGCATTAGCTACAAGTCAGAAGGAGCATCAACATCATTGGAGACTCGTAGATTAAGAAGACGACGCATTAGCATGACCCCAGAGATTGGTGATGATATTGTGAGGTTTGTATACTTTCCGTCATTGTTTTGGTTTACATTTGTGTTCGAGTTTGATTAAGAAGACGAAGCATTGGCATGTCCTTATTTTCTCTTTTTCCGAAAGGAAAAAAAAACTCTTATTCACATTGGCATGCTCTTTTGCATATCTTCAGTATAAAAGTAATGTAGACCTACATGATGACCACTAATTAGCGGCTTTCAGATACATACATCTAGATGGGCTTATACAATTTTAAGTTCACTGAGAAATTACGATCAGTTCATGGCTTGGATTAATTAAGAGCAGAAAAAATATGTTGGGTTGGTCGTTGACAGATGGATTGGTGCAAACTTTAACTCTTAAGGCTGACGATGCTCTAAGGAGCAATGCATGGATATGAATTTAGGGTAGAGGGACAACTTATTTCACATTTCAAACAAGTGCATCTCAAGTATTCTTGAGCTGAAGCATTGAACTTATTTTTCCAAAACCTCTGTGGATTTGAATAACATTAAAATATGTAATTTTCTCATTCGACAATCTGCCTAATTCACGTATACTGTGAATATTTTCAGGGCTGTGCGGGCCATGAATGAAACTTTGAAGCAGAACCGTCTAATGCGGGAGCGAGGTGATGGTACATCCTCTACAGTTAATTCAGACGAGAAGGATAACAGCTCAGATCTTCAGAAAATGTATGGTTGTTATGACCATTGGAGACTTGTCTTCCTGTTATTGTATTCTGTTCATAATTTTACGTGTTTTTACTTCACTTTCTTAGGCATAATTCTCTGTCCACTTTCTTTTGCCACGATATCCATCTTATTTCAGCCCTTGACATGACATTGTGTGGATGTTTTATTCTTTTTCTTTCTTCACGATTTGCTCAGTTTAGGTTTCAAATTGAAACAAAAACTTACTGTTAGAAAGAAGTCTGTTGAGATGAAGAATTTGTCATCCGGAAATGGGTGCCCAAATTTTGCTGGAAGATGGTAATGGGTCTCTACGATGATTAACATCCTAGCTAAGAATTGACAAAAGAAACAAATCCTAGCTTGGAATTTATTTCCACCACATCCCTTAGTGGTATTGGAAGGCTTGATGACATTGTTATTTGATCTTCATGGTTGGTTCAAACATAGGTGCAGTAGTACACTAAAACTTAATTTGGTGAAGCAGAATGTCAAGAGATAAGAGAGATTTTACACAGGGAATCCAGCGTTCAAATGTTGCTGAAAGTGGCCACAAGATGTTCTGATTGAGTAATAAATAAACAGGGTTTTGTTTATATAGGAAGTAGTCAGCTGGTTGTTAAGCTTTTGTGCGAGAGTAGAGTCAAATTTCAGCAAGCTTGGCATATTCTTCACCTAGTTTGGCTGTTCTTGTTTTTGGATCTACATTGGGATTATATGCTTGAACAGTGAAAGCCTTTTCTTTTAGTATTGACCAGATGTGTGTAAGCTTTGTGCTGTAACTGCTCTTTATGATGGTTTGGCTTCATTTATCATAATCGGTTACCTTATGCTCTGTTTCAGCTATCAAATTTGATCCTGGTGGTCGCAATGATATATTTAACAGAAGGCCTAGCTTATGTGCTCTTCAGGTGGACTAAAAAATTTCTCAGAAAGCAATGTCACTACCATCTTCTCCGCATGGATATAGTAGCCAAACAGTGGAGAGAGTTAAACCTTCAGGCTACTCCGCGAAAGATGAATTGGTCACTACGTGGAATAAAGTCCTTGAGTCACCCATGTTCCAGAATAAGCCTCTGTTACCTTATGATGAATGGAATATTGATTTCTCAGAGATAACTGTTGGAACTCGTGTCGGGATTGGTAAGCATTTGAATACCATGTTTAAGCTTGGTCTTCATGTAATTTTGTTGTTCTCATGTCAGATTCTATAATGCTGCACTATCCTGTTACAATCGTGGTTGCAATCAATGAATTGGTTTGGGTTTGAGATGCCACTATAAATTCACACTTGTTATATGGAGAAAATGTGCGTTGGTGTTGGGAACATCAGACTCCTTTTATTTGAGATAAACGGTTAATTATGCCTATTTATTGGAAGCTGACATGGAGGGGGGATAGTGATATTGCTGTGGTAATGAGTTGACTTGTTTGTTATGTAAATGCTTTGGAATCAGCTCATCTTATATATTGCAGCTTTTTTGTTTATTGAGTTGATGTCATATATGCAAATGTACTGCATGTGAAATATTAACTTGAATTTTCGTGAACAATCTCTATGCTAGGGTTTTTTGGTGAAGTTTTCCGAGGCGTATGGAATGGGACAGATGTTGCTATCAAAGTTTTCTTAGAGAAAGATCTAACAGCTGAAAACATGGAAGACTTTTGCAATGAAATATCCATTCTTAGGTATTTTCCTGTTGATCTGCCAATCCTTTTGTTTTCAAGTTAAGGCTGCCAATATATTTCACTAATTTAATTGTCTTTTGTTGTCCCTGCATCGATTATCTTCCAGTCGCCTTCGCCATCCTAATGGTATTCCTCTGTACCCATTACTTCTGATATAAAGTCCTTTGGTAGCTCTTAGGGAGGCAAAGAGTATACGATAGTACGAATCAACAGATATACATGTCAAAACTGCATTTTCTGATGGTGCTTTCATTGGAAAGTCTTATCCATCTTTCATTTGTAGGCACTCACATTCAAACGTTGTAGAGGATTTTGCTGATATCCTTCTCTGATTTATGTTTACTGCACATTCATTAGTCAACAAATGTTGTACTGTTCTTGCAGTTATATTGTTTTTAGGTGCTTGCACAAAGCCTCCCCGATTGTCAATGCTCACCGAGTACATGGAAATGGGATCCTTGTATTACCTAATTCATTTAAGTGGTCAGAAGAAGAAGCTTAGTTGGCGGAGGCGGCTTAAAATGATGTGTGATATTTGCAGGTTTGTCATCTCATTATTCAGTTGCTCTTTTGCTAAGCTGCCTTTTCAGCCAATTCCTATTATCATCGAAAGCACTTCAATTCTGCATCTTGTTCTATCATACATCTGTTTGTGGGTTTTTGATTGATGACTCATGGATATGGAAATGGAAAACCATAGTTTCTGCTTGCCTCACCATCACTTGAACTTCTGTCTTACACATATGCTTAAAACTGCTGCTGTACTTATTTCTATATATCCAGGATTGGGAGGCTTAGATGTGTGATTGATCTGGTTAACTTTGGCCCTGCTTTGTTAACCTTCTAATTTGTAACTTATGGCTTATAGTTGATTGTATGAACTGTTACACAAGCACAGAACGTCAATAATCGTGGGAGTATAAGGCCTTTTGATAGGATGTGTTCAATCTGTGACCGTTCCTATTTTTCCATTGGCTGTGTGGATTGTGTTGTACAATGTTAGATCTAATATTAGTTTTAGGAGAAGCAGAATGTAGATTGTTTCATAAGGTTTTATTTAACTAGGGTCGACGAGGTGGAAATGGCATAATGGATTAGGTTAGGAGAAACAAATTTCATGGTTTGAGGACTGTATTTCGGTAAGTTTTATGATCTAACAGACACGATGAAATGATCAGAGCTTCATTTCCATTTGCGGAAACATGTCAGTAAATACCTACACATTATATTGTTTTAACATAAAAACCTATACAGATGTTTCAACAGGATTAGTATGTCACGAGGAGAATAAAGAGGCTAAGCAATTGGCCGTGAGTGAAATTCTACCCAGTCAGCTGCCTAACACTTATAAATAGCAACTCCGAGAGGTTCCTAAGTCGGTTACATTCGCGTTACTCTTTATTGATTCTGAGCTTACTTGGAAAGCTGAAAACCACTAGGTTCAACCTTTTGTGTTACAACTCGTAATGGAGATTTGGCAAATTCAACTGGAAGAGGAAAACAAAGAGGCTGTTGTGTCAACAATATTTAAAAGATAAACAATAACGGTACCAACGTTTTTGTGCTTCAGAGTTATATGTTGTCAATTGACCTGCAGTTTCACTTATCTTATCCTTCAACTAAATGTTGGCTTCTAAATGCCAAGACCCCAATATAAGTTACTTTAAGCGGTCTCTGTTTTTGGGTTTTTTGACGAAAGCTGTTTTATCCAGTCACAGTGGCGACAATCTGCATATGAACTTACATTTGTTTCTATTTTGAAGTGAAATGCTGAAGCTATTTGTTCACTTCAAAAAATTCTGATACTAATGCCTATTATTGTGGTCATTATTTATCAAATCGGAATTCGCAATTGGCTTCCTTTGAGTCTCCCATCACCTATGTTCTATATCACTGCAAGACTTTCTGCTGGTTGACAATCTTTTTTGCCTCACAAAAGTGAAGGAGAATGATTCCTATATCTGAATGACTTGTCCATCATCGTAGCTTCGTATCCAGAGATGCGCACTCATGAGCTCATATGTTTTTGTCATTGATACAGGGGTTTGATGTGTATACATCGGATGAAGATAGTTCATCGCGATCTCAAGAGCACAAATTGTCTCGTGAACAAGCATTGGACTGTTAAGATCTACGATTTCGGGCTCTCAAGAATCATGGTGACCAAGCCGGTAACAGACTCATCGTCAGCAGGAGCTCCTGAATGGATGGCTCCTTAACTCATCCGCGGTGAATCTTTCACTGAGAAATATGACATTTTCAGCCTAGGAGTCATAATGTGGGAACTCTGCACTCTCAATAGACCGTGGGAAGGAATACCACCTGAAAGAGTATGTGCTATTCGCCCTCCACAGGACCAATTTTTTTTTGTCCTTTTTTTTATTTATTCCGGGGAGGGTTGATTGGTCCATACTCTGTCTATAGGAGAAAAAGTAGGATGCTGGTGTCTGATTTGGCTATCTGTTCTTTTTGGCTCTCAGGTTGTTTATGCTGTTGCTAATGAAGGATCCAGATTGGAGATTTCGGAGGGTCCGCTGGGAAGGCTAATTTCAGGTATAACTAAATCCGTAAAATTGAAGTTTGGAAAAATTCAGTTGAAAACAAAGTTGAAATAACTACTCCATTTATGTCTGGATTGCAGACTGCTGGGCTGAAGCGCATGAGCGACCGAGCTGTGAGGAAATCCTGTCTCGGTTGCTTGATTGCGAGTATTCCCTTTGCTGATGATACCCATCAATAGGAAAAGGCACACTCCTTTTTATTGTGTACAGGTGAAGAAAACCGAAAAAGAAAGCAGGGCAAAGTTTAACATGGTAGAGTGTGGATATTGTTCTCCCTCGGCAGCTCAAGATTGTAAACGTTTTCGTTCTTTGTTTTCCGAAGCACTTCCATTCCATGTCGTCCCAGAATGAAGTATTCCAATTTTGCATGTTATGCAGTAGAAATTACAACGCTGAATCGGCTCTCATTCATTTCTCCCTATCTTCGTCAAACACAAAATGAGAAAGTTTGCTCTTATTCTTGATACAATGTACCCAACTGAATATTACTAACAAGGCAGCTGAGCATCCCCAGAAATGTCACAGCACAAAAGTTCACTCTGATGGAATCCAATTGGAACAACTTTTACTGCAGAGAACAAGTGAATTGGTGATGGGTTCAGTTCTAGAGTGTTCAAATGGTTATCGTGGTAATAACCAAATCAATTAAGCCTAAATTTCATTAACCATGGAAGGGTTAATTGCACGGCTGGTCACTGAGATAACAAAAAGCATTCATGTTTGGTCACTCGAAATATTTAAATCCATTTGTGGTCCCTAATTTTACAAAAAACCATTCATTTATGGTCACTCTCCGTTAGCTGTCGTCCAACGTCGTTAACGGTGTCCATTAAGTGATGACGTGGCTGACGGATTCGCTAATAAGCACTTTTTAACCCGAAAATTGACTGACCCGACCCGCCACGTCATTTAAACCCGCCATGTCAGCTAAACCTAACCAAACCTCTAACCAAACCAGACCCGACCTGACCCAACCCAACCCACCAACCCATCTATCTTATTTATGTCGCTTTCTGACCACAAGAATCCTATCATCTTCCCGTAACCTTCACATCTCTATTTTCTTCTCATCCCCTTCTCCTCTGCTAATGGCGACACCTTTCTGTCATTGTGGATTGGCATCAGATCTCAAGACGAGCTGGACAGAGGCGAATCCAGGGAGGAGGTTCTACGGGTGCAGCAAGTCCCCTTTTGAATCCAATTCCCTCCTCTGTTTCAACTCTTCCCCTGTTTTCCCCCCTTTTCATTAAGCTTCTTCCATCACCAGCCATGGAAGCTCTCCAAGGTCACAACAATTACAATCACACATTCCCCACCGATTTGACCGAAATCGGGACCTCCCTCTCCCATCTCATACTAATGGGTGGCGCGGGCTCCAACACTCTCGATTCCGTCTTCTCCTTCTGCAGCTACAACACATCACCACCGGCGGCGGCCAAAACAGAGCCTCTCGATTCCTCCGTCTACCTCCACCAACGAGACCTCCTCCGAAAATTCAGCGAGCATAACAGACCCACCACTGATTCATCCTTCGGCTCAACTAATTACTCGCTCCAGAGATTCTCTCCATTGCAGAGGAGCTGCCCGACGTTCGCTCCTGCGAAGGCAAAGAAGCTGTACAGAGGAGTGAGGTAGAGGCACTGGGGGAAATGGGTAGCAGAGATTCGGCTCCCGCTGAACAGGATGCGAGTCTGGCTCGGCACGTACGAGACCCCTGAAGCCGCCGCCTACGCTTACGATCGCGCCACCTACAAGCTCAGAGTTGGAGAGGAAGAAAAACGGGAGGGAGGAAGGCGGCGCGGGATGGAGGCGGATTGATTTGTCTTCAATTAGCGTTTTAGTCAAAGGTGGGTAGATTAGTTGGTGGGTCGAGTCAGGTCTGTTTTAGTTAGTGGGTCTGGTTTGGTTAGAGGTTTGGTTAGGTTTAGCTGACATGGAGGGTTTAAATGACGTGGCGGGTCGGGTGAGTCAATTTTCGGGTTAAAAAGTGCTGATTAGGCGAATCCGTCAGCCACGTCATCACTTAACGGACGACGTTAACGGCGTTGGACGGCAGCTAACGGAGAGTGACCATAAATGAACGGTTTTTGTAAAGTTAGGGACCACAAATGGATTTAAATATTTCGAGTGACCAAACATGAATGCTTTTTGTAATCTCAGTGACCAACCATGCAATTAACCCAACCATGGAATAAAATGTCTTAATCAAACCGTCCAAATTAACACGAAAACCAAATTAACCAAACCAAAGTTTAATTAGTTTGGTTAATTGGATAATCGAATTAACCAAATAACATAACATAACATTACTTGAAAACAATTATCATGTTAATGAATAAAATATAACCATATGTTGTTACTATCATAAACTATCATTATATATAAGCAATAATAATAAGACTAACCATCCATGATTATCATAATCATTCGAGTTAATACATCATTCATCATCTCTGCACCTAATATAGTTAGCTTACAACAAACTCTTAACGTAAATATTAAATACATACCAATACCACTCATCAGGAAGTTAAAGCTCTCCTACAAAACACTTAAACTATACATAGTTTGATGTGACTGTCATGGTATTGTACGTATTCGTAAAGTCTAGTAGTTGTCCAAAATATTTTGTTTTAGTAAATAGGCAGACCCATTTAATTTTTGACCCATAATGCTTTGGTTTGTTGTGCACATGGAAATAAAATAGAGATCCACGAAAGTTTGGTTTGGTTGGTTGCTTGGAAGTATAAATAATTTTGTATATTAAGTGTATCATTAATTGGTTAATTGGTTTCATTGGTTAGAAGTGTTGAAACCAAACCAAATCACCTAAACCAAATAAGCTAAATTGTTTAACCAAACTAAACCAAACCAATTATCCAAATTAACCAAACAAAATTAACCAAATACTACTGGTTAATATGATTACCACGATAACCAATCCGTTTCAACACCCAAACAGTTCACTTCACTATGATCACCAGTACATTTCACAATCAGTCAGGGATTATGTGTCTTCCATTCGGCGCATCCTCAAACCGACTGCAGGAATCCACTCTCATCTCGGCACTCATCTCATTTTCTGGCGCCGGATAATAGTCTTCCCTCAGCTGCACATCCACTCATTTCATTTTCGGTCTCTCTCTGTAGTCTCCTTCAACCTTTATTCTAATCTCCTCCAATTTAGGACAATCCTCAAGACCAGCCCTAGGCAATGGCGTCAAGAGCTCGCCAATAGCAATCCATAAAGGAATGTACTTGAGCCTCTCCCATGTTCTTCTGTTGCTGCGGAACCCATTCCCAATAAACTAGATAAGCCCACTTGAAATAATTAACAAAATGTAACTCGTAAGACATCACTACAAAACCAGCAAGAAAAATCACAAAATATTGTGGGAGAACTCCATTGCAATTTTCACTAGTTGGCCAACGATGTTATAGTTCAGAGGAGAACGATCTACCTACTATTGATAAAGAACCTGTTCAATTGGAGGTTCACAACTATTAATTAGAAATTTATGAAATTTTTACATCGAAATATAAAAGAACAAAGAGATAACTGATTATGTGTATTTTTCAACCCGAGAAACAAAAGGATGAACTTAGAATTAACTTAGTACTCTAATTTGGGATGAAAAATAGAAAAAATAAAGAATATGAGGAAAAATCAACCGAAGAAGAGAGGAAAAAAGTTGCAACAACATAACATATGGTCCATCATTTTTAGTGCCACTTTCGTCCTCTTCAATCGGGTGAGAGATTTTCCCGTTGACTTTCTATTTGAATCCGAGCGAGAGACATGTATAACGATGCAAATCAAATACAAACAATATGCCAATTTCGTCCTCTTCAATCAGGTGAGAGATTTCCCCGTTGCCTTTCTATTCGAACCCAACGAGAGACATGTTTAATGATGCAAAACCAAATACGAACAAAGATGATAGTTCCAACATTGAGATTCCTATGAACGGAGATCTTGACATCGACAAGCTTCTTTTGCAGCAAACAACCCATCATCCTCAAACCCTCACTGTAATGTTGTTGCAACCCTCAACCTCAAATTTCAAAAGCTTGGTGCAACCTCTGTCAAATCAGCCGAATTCTTGATCGACAACGATTGCAACCCTTAGCACTAGGCAATCCCATCGAGTTGCGAGTCAATCGCCAGACAAACTCCATCGAAATGCCCTACATTGAACACTTTCAATTTTGGGCATTTCAATTTCAGAGTTTGCAGAGCTATGGAGATGCTCCTAATATTTTTTGCAAACTTCTAGAACCAGCTCCTCTAAAGGGAAGCCCCACCAAGAAATCCGTCAACCCCACCACAGTCACCAGCGTGTCCTCCGCCGTGTAACTGTCACAAACAAGACTAGAATGTATAGAATAAGGATTGATTGGGTAAATAGCCAAAATTATGTGTGGTTTAAAAGTGCTAGCTGACAAGTGTAGAGAGGCTTACATAAAGGATCGTGTGGAGTCCGTTAGAGGCAGTAATGAAAAAACATAACAAACTTTCCCTCCCAATTCTTTCTTAATCTCTCTCTCTCTCTCTCTCTCTCTCTCTCTATATATATATATATATATATATATATCTCTCTCCCTATGCTCCTTCTCTATTCTTTATTTCTTTCCTTCTTATTTAGTGAGCTAGACAAGGTAGTGACAAAGTGGTGTCAGAGTCCTACTCGACATGAAAACTAACACGAGAATAAAAACAATGGAGGAGCGCCTCAATGGTGTTACGAGTCTCACATCGGCCTTGGAGGATCGTTTGGCAGCATTCAACGTGCAACTCTTTGAGCTCAGCTGCCTGACGATGCGGGCATACTGTCATTCATAGCATCTCGCTCGATCATTACTTAGTCGAGTTTTATGGAAGCTCGTTTGGATGGGTTTGTGGATAAATTCGGGCTATTGCACAACTATTCATCAAGTTGATGATGGAATTGCATCAAGGATTGTAGGCGGCAGTGTCGGAGCTCTGTCTCCAAGTGGCGGGATGCATTGCAGAATGCAACATCCTTCCTTTGCCGCTAGGACGTGTCGAGATTCTCGAAGCTAATCATCCAATTCAACCCCGCATGCCAGAAGTTTGTGTGGAAGAAGAGGAAATTCTTCTCGCTCAATGAGGTAACTTTCAATGCCAGCAACCTCCGTTGGATTTTCCTTCTTTCAAGGATGAGAATCCATGAGAATGGACATGGAAGTACGAAAAACTCCTCCATTTGTATCAAATTGAGGATCCCTAGAAGGTTGAGGTAGCAGCAGTTTATATGGATCGTAGCAAAGGTATATGGTTCAATGGTTGGTGTGTAGGAAGATGTGAAAAGGTGTGGTAAGAATTTGTTGCAAGTCTCTGTGGGAGATTTGGGATTTCACCATGGGTGGGTTGATTGGGGAGTTCAATAAGCTCCGACAGAGAGGCACTTTGGTGGAGTATCAAGAGAAAGTTGATGAACTCCATTCTTTTATAATTTCATACAACCTTGCCCTAACTGAAGATTACTTTATATCAAGTTCATTAGTGGATTAGAGGGAGAATTGAGGCCAGTAGTCACTATGATGCAACCTCAGACTATAAACCATGTGTTTCAATTGACTCGATTGGAGGAAGCTTCGAATGAAGCTAGTATGAAGAAGATGAGACAACAATCACAACTATTTACCATCAGTTCTGGTGGTTTACTCCTCCACTGAAACGAGGTGATGCTCTTAAACCCTCCAAACCTTATTCCGGTCCTTCTACCAGTAAGGGAATTATGACTAAGGGGGCTTGCTACAAACGTGGTGATAAGTACTCTTATGGCCATGAGTGTGAGGCTGCTAAGAAACACTTGAATGCACTTCAGGCCGATGATGATGATATAGTGGCTCCTGAGCCTTTTGAGTGACGAAGATGAGGATTTAGTGGAGTAGACAGGTATGTCACAGGAACTAAAGGAGCTGACTGTATAGGCTCTCAACAATGCTGGAGTGACTAACTCATTGATAGTCAAAGGAAAGGTTAGGAAGCACGTGTTGAAGATTTTGGTGGACATTGGAGCACTCACACGTTTTTGAATCAAGCGGGGGGGGGGGGGGGGGAGGAAATCAAGTACACAATAGTACCAGCTCTTCCTTTGAGGGTAAAATTAGCCGACAACACAGGATTTTGAATCGTGGGAGTCATGATATGGTATTGGAATTGGATTGACTAGGGATTATAAGTCTTGTGAAGTTTGATTTTGTCAATTTGCAGCTGTTTTTTGAGTTGGCAGGACAGAAAGTAGTATTGTATGGAGAGTAGGAGTTGGGAGGTTGTAAGGCTCTTTCAGGGAAGGGGTTACAGAAGATGTTCAAAAAGAAGATGCAAGGGTGGACTGTCCACTTACTCAGCATCACCGAAGTCAAGGCTCTAGGTGAGATACCTCATTTTCTGTTGCTTGTTACTAGGGGTTTACATGGTCGGGTGGTTCGGGTTTGGTCATTTTAATCACCCGACCCATACACTACGGTTTTGAAAAACCCAAATCCAAACCCATCCAAAAAATTTAGAACCCTACGGTTTGTTTATAGTTGGGTTGGGTCGGGTTGGAGATACTTTTAATTAAAAACCCAGCCCAACATAAAAATACAACTATTTTACACCACAAAATATTGTATAACTAATTAAAATCTTAAACAAATAAATCAAAGCGAAAAGTATCAAAATGCATAAATGGTGTTTGCATTTTAATGAAATACAAATTGCTTAAACATAAGTCTAGTTTTTCCCACAAACATTTGCTTAAACATAAGTTAACTTATTCATATATATTATTCTTCTAAAATCGTACACACAATAAATTATATGAATTGTAGCCTATATTAAATATACGACTAAATTCGAAGTAAAATAATGCATTAGACAAGGGAAACCACAAGAGAAAAGTATGATAAATATTTTAATTTTCTTATGAATATGCTTATATACTACACAAATATGTTTTGTATACGAACATTTATGACAATAGTTGGAACACGGGTTGGGTCAGTTTCTACGGGTTGTGTAACCCAAAACCTGCACCCAACCCAATAGAGGCGGGTTGTACAAATTAAAACCCTCACCCAACCTTAAATATTAATTTTAACGATAAATACGGGTGGGTTGGATTGAATTGGATGGTTGGGTCGGTTTGCGGGTGGTTTTGTTCACCCCTACTTGTTACCAAATATTCATATGTATTTGGCAAACCAAAAACTTTACCTCCCTCTAGACCATGTGAGGCTGTGACCACACTCTCAACCAGTTAATCTACATCCCTATCGATATCCCTTACCATGGGAAGACATAGTAGAGAAAATGACAGATGAAATGCTAGCATCTAAACTGGTACAGAACAAAAGTTCATTTTCCTCTCCAGTGTTATTAGTAGCTAAAAAAGACGAAACTCATCGTTTCTGTGTAGATTACAAGCAACTAAATGTCCTAAACCTCTAAGATAATTCCTTATTCCAGTGATTGATGATTTACTAGATGAGTTGATTGCTTCCAAGCTCTTTACCAAAGTGGAGTTGGACTACCGTCAGGATATCACCTAATCAAGATGAGTCCAATAGACCAACACAAGACTACATTCATGACTCAACATGGTCATTTCGAGTTCTTAGTAATGTCATTTGGTCTTACTAATGCCCCAGCCACATTCAAAGCCTGGATTAACACCATCTTTGCTCCTTACCTCAGAAAGTTCATCCTTGTCTTTTTTATGACATCTTAGTGTATAGTCTTGATGAAACCAGTCATACCAAACACTTAAAACTGACCCTGGCCATATTAAGACAACATTACCTATTTGCAAAATCTTCTGACCCACTCTTCCTCTTGAAGGGTGGTTTGTGTGTGCTTGATTTTCCTTTTTAGTGTTTCTGTGTTTGTAGGTATTGGATCATGGATCCTTATGATTTCACCCAAGTGTGCGGGTATCCACCACCACCCGACAGTGGTTACCCCGGAACTTCATGGGACGATCAAAATGGGGGAAGTCAATGATCCAGGTTCTACTACCAACCTCCCTTCCAAGAAGAGTAACCATGCTCATGGGGATACCAAGAAACTTCCCCATATCAAGAGGGTTTCCCTCCACAACTCGAGGTGAAATTCAAGTTGGAGTTGGCCATGGAGGCTTTTGTGGGACAAACCTGAAGACCATATGCCATTCCACAACCGGAGCCAAAGAGCAAATTGGAGCTCATGGTGGAGCGATTTGCCCGGGGCACCAACGAAGGGTGCTCTAGCATGGACCTCCCAATTGTCGACCCTTTCGACTCAACCTTTCTACGAGAATCAGAAGAGCTCATTCAACACACGGAGAGGCTAAGAGGGATTGTTAAGCAAGCATGTGCACAATTTGCTCACAATCGCCTCTTACCATTTGAAGAAAGAGAGGAAGTCGGAGAGGCGAGCCATGAGAACTTTGGAAGAACGAGTTCCTGCATGGATTTCCAACCCCTCCCTCCTCCCGGTTTGACACTAGGAGAGAAGGTGGCACGAGCTATGCCTCCTTTACTTCAAAAAACAAGATACAACAAATATGGTGAGTATATATAGATGATTATGACTCTATGTATGTTTAAAGGGTCGTGGTTCAAATTACAATACTTGTCTATTATTTTTTATAAATAAGAAAGAAATAAATAATTTTGAAGACAAAAAAATTATTCCTACTTTCACTCTCGTTGTAGAAAATATAAAATGACCAACAATTTTCTTCATTAAATTATTATATTTTGTGTAGAGATAATGAGAAATATAATCATATTTTAGGAGGTTTTTTGAACAAATATCCATTTTTGTTAGATATGTTGTTAGAAAGATTAACGGCAAGTTGAGGTGGATGTCACTTCAGCTCCCATATTATCTCCAGAGCAACATGTCACACCACCTGTTGGCTACATCAAATTAGTAACAAAATAATAATAATAATAATATTTTTTTAATTTTTCCTATTTTTTCCTACTCTCCTTCTTTTTCCAACGAAAGAACTCTGATTTGGGTCTATTTGTACACTTTGTACCTCCTTTATCCTTAGATGTATGAGATACTTTCACTCCATGAGGTTCGGTTTTACGCTAGGTTGTGGTTGATTTTAGTATGTTTCAGATCCTAGCAGGTGAAATCAACCCATGAAACGAAAGTTGGACGAAAAGGGGAAGAAACCAGTCAAAAGGGAGCAACAACAACAGATCACGGTGGAGGCTAGAAGTTCATGGTCATCCAGAGCGTGAAGAGCGAGGAGTCTAGAAGGTTTTGCCCATCTCGCAGGCATAAACTAGTTCACGGTCACTCCAGACCGTGAACTCCATTAATGAAACAACTCATTTTTGCTCGACATCACGGTCCGGGCCAGATGTTCACATACGTGAACTGGGACTGTGAAACGCAGTCGATCTGGGTATATAAAGGGGCTAAGCTGAAAAAGAAAGGGGGAGGAACCTAGTGAGAGAGACTTCTTCTTCTGATTTCTAGAGTGAGAAAGTAACGAACAAAAAGAGAAGAGAAGTTAGGGTTTCATCCAAGAGCTAGATTTTGGGAAGTTCTTCCTCCAAGGTTGATCTCCACACCACAAGGAAGAAGGCAAACATCTCTAATATGGTTTTCTCTCTTCTCCCTTGTGTATTCCCTCTACTTAGAATTGAGTAGATGATGACTCGGTATTTGCACATGTTTTCCCCTTTGTTTCTTGATTGTTTGAGCTTGAATTATTGCGTCTTTGGCCTATTTTATGCTAGGTTGTGTTCCTTTGTCCCATTTCAGGTCCTAGCACATAAAGTGAAGCATAGGCGCAAGTTTCAAGTCAATCAGAGATCAATTGACGATTCGAGAGAAGAAACTCGGGCATGACCTGAAGAAGAATGGATTTCTACCTCACTTTATGGACAAAGAATCATGCAAGCTTGTTATGAAAAGAAAGAGGACGAGACTACGAGCGTCTGGGATCAAACGGCGACTGAATCGGAGGTCAAACGAGCTCAAACGAGATCAACGAAGCTTAGGAGTGCATGCTGAAAATTGTGCACGGCCAGAACCTCAATTTGCACGGCCGTGCAAGTAGGGGGTGCGAGTTTCAGCGGGTATAAAAGCTGTTTTGCGATTTTTGGAGAGGTAGAGCTGGGTTTTGGTTCCCAAACACCCAAGGGACGAACCCTAGAGAGAGAGAGCGACTTGGAAACATTCTTGGAGCTATTTTGGAGGATTTCTTCGCCATTGGAGCTCGGGAATCAAGCTTGGAGATGGAGATTGAAGATCTAGATCAGATTTCTGCAGTCTCTCTCTTCTCTATGGAGTAACTTCCCTTCACTTAGGTTTTGAGGAACCCTAGTTCCATGTGTTAGGATCTTTCTTGTATGAAGTTTTGGATGCTATATTATTTGATTATAATCGATTGAGGCATGATTTATTGAGTCAATTGAATCTTGATCAAATTCTCTTGATTTCTGCTTTAACCTATGATAGATAGAATCTGATTAGGTTAAGAGAGCTTCCTTGATTGATAGTGGTGAATTGGTTGTGCGAGAGTCAATCAATTCACTGCTTTGTACTGGAATTCATTCCAGTAGTGGAGATCTGTGTGAATCGCCTTAGCAGTCTATCCCGGTGAAGGCTAGTCGCCTGCAGGGTATTCTGTCTGAGAGGGCTTGGTCAGCTTAAGAGATTCCAAGCTAATTTAGGATCTTCCGCAGTTTAATCAACAGTAGATCAACCAAAGGTAATTGCAACTTGGACCTAATTGAGGAGCTAGGGGGAATCATACCTAAGTGAGTTCCCAACCTGTAATTAGTAGAGTAGTCAGTAGAGTAGTTTATAAATCAATCCTTAATCTAGTTTGCTAGATAATGAATTGAAGCTGAGTAATAGTAACTCTAGAGACCCGTGGATTCGATATTTATTACTTGTGCCACTATACTGCAGTCCCTTTCATTGGTTACACTTGGCCATTGTTAGGTGTTGTGTTTTAGCGTGTCAAGTTTTTGGCGCCGTTGCCGGGGACTTTCTAGATTATTAGGAAAGGCAGAAGTTTGTTACTTTAGCGTTTTTCTTTTGTTTTCCGCCCTTGCTTTTCACTTGGGTTTTTTGTTTTTGTTTTTGTTGGTGCAGATCTGAATCATGGATCCTAATGGCTTCTCCAACCATTGGGGGTATCCACCACCATCCGAGTGGTATTACCCCGAGACCCCCTGGAGCAATCAAGGAGGAGAAGACTATGGATTCGGGTTCCAGTACCAACCCCCTTACTACGGAGAACAACCGGACCCCTGGGCATATCAAGAACAACCTCATTACCAAGAAGAATTTCTCCCACAACCAGAAGGGCTATCGGAGTTGGAGTTACCCATGGCGGCCTTCACGGGCCATTCTGCAGAGCCATGCTACACTCCACAGCCAGATCCAAACTGTGAATTGAGGCTTCTCATTGAGCAGTTTGCTCGAGACAGTGAGAGATCATGTGCCAGGATGGATCTTTGTACTCAGGCCTATCGTGAAACAGAGGAGATCCTCCTGAGCCTTAAGAAGAGCGTCGATGATCTTGAGCGATCTTGTGCACAACCTGCTCCAGATCACCCTTCTGCTACCATACTAGAGGAGGAGGAGGAAGTAGAAGGCTACAAGGACATTGTGGAGCAAACAGAAGTTATCACGGAGAGCTCCCGCGAAGATCATGATCAAGAATGTCCTGTCGTATCCGACCACCCCTTCCCACATCCCACACCGAGCTTTGAAGAGGTGGGCATGAGTGAGGAGATGCAAGAAGATCTCATGAAGGAAATTGCTTGGCAACTTGCTCTCCAATCCGTGCTAGAAGAAGAAGAGCAAGAAAGGGTGCAGAAAGAAGTTGTGGAGGATGATGAAAGTGAAGCAGAAGGAGTTCTTGATCATTTCCCAGGGGTGATACCACATAAAGAAGAAAGGGGGGTTGAAGAAGAAATTGGCGTCCAGGCTGAGGACGGAGTTAAGGTGGAAGAGGCCTGCACCGCCCATGAGTTACATGTGATATCTCCACCAAACTTCGAGGAGCTGCTTGGCAAGGACCCATTTGCAGTGTCTCTTTGCCAGACCAAGGCCACATCGACATCGGTCCCTCTTGGTGGACGCGATGGTGGCCAATCGATGCTGTCTTATCTGGTTTGGGGCAATGAGACGAGAGAAGAGAAGAAGAGGTCTCGAGGGTGGAGACTTCATCTGCATCAAGTGCACGAGCCTTCATCACGTGCCACACCACCTGCTTGTGACATGAGACTCCACCTCATAGATGAGAACCTCAACTTCAAGGAGGTTCTAGCATGGACCGAAACTTAGGAGCCCTCGTCCGGCTCACGACGTGAAAGAAGCGCTTGTTGGGAGGCAACCCAACCAGTCGGTTTGCATTTCTTTCTCTATTTCTCCTCGGTTGAGTCAGTTTTGTTCTTTGATTTTAGATTCAATAACTCAACCTTTGTGAGATTTTGTGGTGTTTGTGTTCTGAGTACTCTCTCTTCCTGGAATGCAACGCCTGACCCGTACATCATCATTCACCCTTGATCTGGTAACTTCGTTCTACCCTCCTTATCTTTCCTCCATTGAGGACAATGTCGTGCTTAAGTGTGGGGGGTGTTCGATTATTTATGCCGGTGAATGTTTGGCTGTTTGTGTGCTTGGAGCCTAGTCCACTGTCCAAATTTTGAAATTTGAGGGCTCCAAGTACGTGTTCCTTGCAATTGCCTGCTCAGTATGCTTTAAATTGACAGTCTTTATAGTAATATGCAACCTAGGGAGGTAGTGTAGCACTATGGAGGATGTTGATGCATTTAAGAAGTCTCATTGCTTCTTCATATTGTGTTGGTTGATTGAGTGAATTAGTGATCTTAGGACCCTTGAATTGTGTGGTGTTGTGGATTCTCTACCTGTCATGGACTCTTGTATCATGTTTTGAGTTTAACAGGTGCTCGAAAATGTGCTTCAAAATAACGTCTCCCGTGCGAATAGGGCGAAAGTGTGTAAGGGGAGACGGGAATTCGTTCCCAATTTCCACCTACTACCTCCAGCCCCCTTACATGTCTTTCCCCCGCACGAGGCTCGAGACATCCGCTCCTGGCATGGCCGGTAAGAGCAGGTTGGGACCCTTGAAATAAATAAAAACAATAACAGAAAACAAGCAAAACAGAAAAGAAAAGGGTCCAACCATCTTCAAGAAGAAAATAGAGCACCTTGAAAATGTGAGTCCATGATCTTTTGTTTTTGATAATCTCTTCATCCACAATTCATTTGTCCTCTGTTCACTATTTGCCATGATGCCAACTCGATACTAGTGCTCTCGCCGGAGAAGCTATGAGATGACTTGTGTGTCGGTTGACCTTGTAAGTTGCTAAATGATCTAGGAAGTCCTCTACCTACGATCTGGGGTGTTTGTTGCTATAGAGGTCTGGAGAGTTGCATTGGTTTGAGTTAGGTTTGCTTGGGGACAAGCAAACAGTTAAGTGTGGGGGGATTTGATGACTCGGTATTTGCACATGTTTTCCCCTTTGTTTCTTGATTGTTTGAGCTTGAATTATTGCGTCTTTGGCCTATTTTATGCTAGGTTGTGTTCCTTTGTCCCATTTCAGGTCCTAGCACATAAAGTGAAGCATAGGCGCAAGTTTCAAGTCAATCAGAGATCAATTGACGATTCGAGAGAAGAAACTCGGGCATGACCTGAAGAAGAATGGATTTCTACCTCACTTTATGGACAAAGAATCATTCAAGCTTGTTATGAAAAGAAAGAGGACGAGACTACGAGCGTCTGGGATCAAACGGAGACTGAATCGGAGGTCAAACGAGCTCAAACGAGATCAACGAAGCTTAGGAGTGCATGCTGGAAATTGTGCACGGCCAGAACCTCAATTTGCACGGCCGTGCAAGTAGGGGGTGCGAGTTTCAGCGGGTATAAAAGCTGTTTTGCGATTTTTGGAGAGGTAGAGCTGGGTTTTGGTTCCCAAACACCCAAGGGACTAACCCTAGAGAGAGAGAGCGACTTGGAAACATTCTTGGAGCTATTTTGGAGGATTTCTTCGCCATTGGAGCTCGGGAATCAAGCTTGGAGATGGAGATTGAAGATCTAGATCAGATTTCTGCAGTCTCTCTCTTCTCTATGGAGTAACTTCCCTTCACTTAGGTTTTGAGGAACCCTAGTTCCATGTGTTAGGATCTTTCTTGTATGAAGTTTTGGATGCTATATTGTTTGATTATAATCGATTGAGGCATGATTTATTGAGTCAATTGAATCTTGATCAAATTCTCTTGATTTCTGCTTTAACCTATGATAGATAGAATCTGATTAGGTTAAGAGAGCTTCCTTGATTGATAGTGGTGAATTGGTTGTGCGAGAGTCAATCAATTCACTGCTTTGTACTGGAATTCATTCCAGTAGTGGAGATCTGTGTGAATCGTCTTAGCAGTCTATCCCGGTAAAGGCTAGTCGCCTGCAGGGTATTCTGTCTGAGAGGGCTTGGTCAGCTTAAGAGATTCCAAGCTAATTTAGGATCTTCCGCAGTTTAATCAATAGTAGATCAACCAAAGGTAATTGCAACTTGGACCTAATTGAGGAGCTAGGGAGAATCATACCTAAGTGAGTTCCCAACCTGTAATTAGTAGAGTAGTCAGTAGAGTAGTTTATAAATCAATCCTTAATCTAGTTTGCTAGATAATGAATTGAAGCTGAGTAATAGTAACTCTAGAGACCCGTGGATTCGATATTTATTACTTGTGCCACTATACTGCAGTCCCTTTCATTGGTTACACTTGGCCATTGTTAGGTGTTGGTGTTGTGTTTTAGCGTGTCAGTAGACCTTTCTTTCACTTGGGTGTTTGTAAATCCTAGCTACAATTATGTGAATGTTTGTATGGATTGAATGACTTGTGTGTGGTTGTGTTTTAATACAAGTTATGAGGTATTTTCATGAAGATTGTGTGTGTACTTGCATTTCCAATTCTTATGTCATTTTGACTTAGGTAGAGGGAAACCCCCTTCTTGTTAAGAGGCTTGTAAAAATTGGAATTCCTTGGCCAATTGTGTCACCTACCTACGTTGAATTACGACAAACCTCTTAATACGTATTAGAAACTTTAGTAGGTTGTAATTTGGCCGTCCGAAATATAGTTCGAGGGTAAAGTAAGCAACCCTTAGTCGATTGGGCCAAGAGCGCTACCTTGGTAGCTTGATTTTATATCCCTTGGCCTAGAGACCGAGAGGTGACAGTTGTTCACTTGTTGTGCGTTCCTAAGATTTACAACCGGTTTTACCACACATTTGTATTCGATCCGAAAAACCATGATTGTTAGCTAGGGGGAGCAACACCTGGGTGAAGCCTTCTCAATTAGTGTTTTCAAACCATTTATTTTTTCAATCGGTTTAGTTATAAATCATAGTTTTAACCAAAAACCAATTGCTAGATAATGTTTCAAACAATCGAAGTAGGGATACATGGACCGGCCTGAGTTTGACTTTGAAAACATACTTACCCTATTGCACCTAGTTAAGGTTTATAGTTAAGCATTGATTGAAATTTTTATTGTAATATTCGAGACAGTACAATTCCGTCTATATCGTCACCTTCATCATCGCTTAAATAAAAAACTACAAATTCTGAAATGCAACGAAACCATTCTTAAATCCAACAACGATGGACGATGAAGAGGAAAGATTGGAGGAAATGCTCGACACAAGGGACCTAATCAATTGAAAAGAAAAACCAAAAAGCAAGCAGCGGCCGCAAGCACGCCCCCTTGGGGAGCACGACTATTGTTCGTCTCCCACCTTTCTATGGTTTTGATTCCCACATATTAGGCCTCACTTTATGGTTTTGATCCCACAGATTTAGCCTCCACTTTAAAACCTCCTCAAATCAGACTCATTTTGGACCCAAAATTCAGTTTTTGCCATTTTTAGCCCCCCCCTATTTTTTTTAGCCCCTATTTGCCGCCACATAAAGTACTATTTTCCGCCCACAACTTAAAACAAAATAACAATTTTGCCCTTATCTTTTGAACAGAGGTTTGCCGGAAATTGGAAAAACAGTAGATTCGCCAAAAGCCAAACCTCTCTTTTAATTTGTTGCCCACATCGCTTCTTCTAACTCGCCACCACCCGTCACCCACCCCGCAACGACAATCAAACCATCACTACCATCGCTTCCTCCCATCCGAACTAAGCTCAATAGCCATATTTGTTTGCCATTGGACTCCATAAATCAACGTCGATCTGGCCTAGAAACGCTATCCGACGCCACGATCAGAAGGTGAGGCCCAGTCAAAAGCCGACGATTGGACGGCGAGACAGGTTCCGAAGAAGGAGAACGTACGGTGAGGCACAGTCCGACGCCGACCTGCGGACGGGGTCCGACTCGGACCTGCGGACGGGGTCTGACGCCGACGTTCGGATGGGGTCCGACGCCGACAATCGGACGGGAACCGACGCCGACGATCTGACGGTTGCCGTCGACGACTTTTTTTCTTTAAAAATTCCATTTTTAATTATTTATAAATTAATTGAATATTATATTAAATTATGGTTTGTGATAATTGTTATTTATGTGGACATTGATTTTGGAAGTTCTAAACATGGTAATTGTTTTAATTTTTGGGCCGAAACAATGTGACTAATAAAATAAATTTATATAATTGAAGGAATTAACGGATTACCAAATCATATTAAATGTGGAGTAAGCGTGTGATTTAATTTACTTTTATTGATTCCTACCCCATTACCAACAGTAATTGTATTTACATTATTAAAAACGGAAACACTTAATTACATAGATAAAGGAAAGCAACCATTTACCAATTATCATAATTTTGTGGTTTGCAGTGTTATTGTTTCCAATTTTAAGTTAGTTTCTTTTTTTTTATCACTATTTACCATAAATAAAGACGTAATCTAACTCATACCTGTTTGCCGTAAAAAGCGTCAATGACAACTTTTTTGGGTTTGATCGATCGAAGAGTCATTTGGGGCAGTAGTAAAGGAGTTTATTATGTTAAATAATTATAAAAATAAAAAATACTAATAGTTCGGTAAATTAAAAAAATTAATATTGATTTTTTTTTGGTGATAGAATTAATATTGATTTAGCAAGTTAAATGGTGAAATGTAAAGAGTTAATAAAATAAAAAAGACTAATAATTGTGCAAATTAAACCGGATCTATGGCGGATCTAACTATAAAGTCTAAACCACAATTATAGGAATGTTTACGTTAAATTGATTAAAGCTTTATATAAATCTTGGCTAGTTTTTTTAACGGTAATTAATCTTGCATAGTTTGTAGTTAGGAGTTTTTGTTGAGTTACGCCAAGGTTGTCAACCCGCGGGTTGACCAGGACCCGGTCGAGCTAGTGGGTCAAGGGTTAATGGGTCAACCGTTTTAACCTGGTTTGACCCGGAAATATAGAAAGAGTCATTATATTGTACTTATCCTCATAAATTATCACACACTTATATAACATAATATTACACCATAATAACATATCGTACTTAGATCCAACATATAGTGAAAATTCACACACACTTATATAACATAAATATTCAAATGTTCAACTTAGTATTCCAAATATTGAGTTAGGCGAAAAGAAAAATTGGAAAATAGGCGCATTTCGCAAACTAAAGAAAAAAATGACACAATTTGACCTCCAACCCGGTACCTTATAGCGGTCGGCCCGGCGGGTGCGTGCGGCCTGTTTTTCTCACCGGGTCAGGGTCAAATTGGGTCAACCCGTGGGTCAACCCGCTGGTTGACAACCTCTGTTACGCCCATTTTTTTAGGTAATTACTTAAAATGAAATATTTCATAAATGTAAACTTATAAATTTTACCATAAAAAACTCCCCTGCGTATTTAATTTTCTACCGAAAATATATCAACGGCAAATCAATCTTACATTAAAAACTCCCTTTAATAGAGTTGTTACTTGCTTAATTATCAGATTTATAATTATTAATAACAATGTAATTATTTAATCACGATTATAACAAAAAACACGCTTTATTTTCTTCCGACGCCAGCTTTCAGTCATGGTCCGACGCTGCAGATCGGACGGGGTCCGATGCCGGAGATCGGACGGGGCCCGAACTCCGACTTCGGACCCCGTCCGATCTTCGGCGTCGGACCCTGTCCGATTTGCAGCGCTTCTCCGTCCGAACTCCGACGTCTAACCGCTAACTCTGTTGGACGATGGGGAGACGACGGTTCCGGGAAGATGATGACGACGTCGGGAAGAAGGCACGAGAGCTTCGATCTTTATGGATCCCGAGCTATTGATCGTCGTCGCGGAATGGATTTTGAGGTATGGTTTGTGGTCATTGCCGATGCTTCTCTCGAATATGATGATGACGGTATGGACAAGAGGAGGAAGCGACTGCGGGGGAGCATTGGCTTGGAGGAAAGAAGCAATTGTGCTAGGCGGCGATTTCCGGCAGGAGAGGGGATGCCGACGGAGGTTGAGCGGTGATCGGTGAAAAGGTTTCAAAGAATAAGAGCCAAATTGTCATTTACTTCAAAATTGTGGGCGGCAAATAGTAATCTCTCCGACGGTAAATAACAACTCTCTTTGATATAGATTGTAGCCAATTATTTAAGACTAAAAGGGCGGCAAATAGTAATCTCTCCGACGGTAAATAACAACTCTCTTTGATATAGATTGTAGCCAATTATTTAAGACTAAAAGGGTATTGTTGCGGTTAGCCTTACCGACCACGTTAAGGATAAGTACCGAAAAGTCAGATGTCACTATCATCATAGGCCAAATCATATTCGAAACCAGACAATGCCAAACAAGACAATCGTAAAGTTGTTATTCACGGTGGTAGGGGTGGAAATCGGTACGGTATCGGTATCCCAATACCAAATACCGAAATCCCGAATACCGAATTACACCCTAAAATGAATCCCAATCCCTAAATAATTTCGGTATCCCAATCCCAATCCCTAAATAATTTCGGTATTCCAATCGGTACCTCGGTATCCCAATCGGTATTATCGAATACATAATTAATTACCTTTGCAATTAATAATTAAATATATAAATGAGATTTTATTGTTTAATTTAGAGCAAAGAGACTAAGCAAATAGTCTTGAGTTGCCTAGAGCTAACATCTTAAGTTCTTGTAATTGGTAATCTTTAATTTGACGAATTTGAGGTTGAGAGACGACTAATACTAGTGTGAAATTGTGATGTAATGATCTATGTATAATTAAATGACACTTTTGGTGGTTGAGGGTCGCGTAGTATTGAATGAGTCTAGTTGAGAGGATAAAATACACACTAGCTTATATTTCGGTATTGATCGGTATTTCGGTAGATCCCAATCCCGTAATCCCTAATACCGAATAACAATTGAAATTCAATCTCAATCCCAATCCTACAAAATAATACGTGTATTAGGTAATACCAAATATAGACAAATTCGATACGGTATTCGGTATATCCCAAATACCGGTACCAAACTTCCCGCCCTAGGTACCAACCTGCTCTCCATTCAAATACAAGGAAAATGGCAACTAAAGGACATTACACACTGCATTAGGAAAAAAGAGTAGCAGACACTTATTTCAGGATATAAAAAAAAAAAAAGGGATAGTTTCAGAGCTCCAAATCAAACGCTGAGCCAGTGTTTCTGCAGCAGCAGCATCTCTTTCATATTCCCGCAAATAGTACAAAAGATCAACTATATAAGATGAAGTGAGGAAACGGGTAGGAGGGTTAACTGCCTTGGCCTTCGAGCTTTGCTTTAACCAGTGTTCTGTAGGCCAGCAGCAATACCCTTCATGGTCAAAATGAGGGTGTCTTCCAGACCAGGAGCATACTCGCTCGTAGGGTTGAGCTTCACCAGCTCGGCTGCAGGCTTGGTAGCATCATTGTATTCCTTGGACAGGTGTGGCCTCAGAGTAACGTGGTAGTCAGGGTCCCGAATACGCTTCAGAGTGTATGCCTGGGAGACATTGAGAGTTGTAATGTAAGCATCACGCAGACGAAGCCTCTGCTTCAGGTAAGGATCTCCTTCCAGAAGGTCTTTGTGCCCAGCAATCTGCACAAGTAGAGAAACCAAAAGCACCAATTTTCAGGAAAAGATGTTGTATGCAAACACACTTGAGTAGATTGTTCAAGTTGTTCCTTCATACTTGGAGGAGGAGGTCCTTGGTTTCGAGATACTTGGATCTCAACTGATCGCCAAATGGACGCAATTCAGGTGACACAAGGAGCCTGTCATACAAAGCAGCAATCTCTGGGTCACCCTTGGCGAAAACCATTTCGACCAAGTCAATGGTGACTCGGAAGAATGGCCACTGATTGTACATCGCCTGGAGCATGTTGAGGTTCTTGATATCCTTGGCAATAACCTGCTGGAAAGCAGCTCCGAAGCCAAGCCACACAGGCAAGTGAAACCTCGTCTGAGTCCAGGCAAAAATCCATGGGATTGCACGAAGCGATTCGATTCCTCCACTTGGCTTCCTCTTTGATGGCCGACTCCCAATGTTCATACGGCCATACTCCAACTCTGGTGTTGCCTGCCAGAAATTCCAATTCCAACGATTAGGAATCAGGCCAACATACACTAGAGCATCAAAATCTTGGAATTTGAGTATTGTTAAGCTAGATCAATGTTCAGAAGAAGACTTACAAGGCGGAAATATTCAACGAAACGAGGTTCCTGGAAGACAACAGAGCGATACTCCTTGGTTGCAGTAACAGCCATTTCGTCCATGAGAGCACGCCATTCTGGTTTCGGCGATACTGGTGGGTGCATCCCATGCTCCAGTGTGGCAGCTATAAAACGTTGGAGTGTCCTGAAACACAAGTGTTCCTCCCCAAAGGACTGCTCAATGACCTCGCCCTGAACGGTGACACGGAGAGACCCATGAATGGTGTCCGGTGGTTGAGACAATATGGCAAGATGGGTTGGTCCTCCTCCTCTTCCCACAGTCCCTCCTCGGCCATGAAACATAGTAAGCTTGACACCATATTGTTTTGACACCTTCACGAGCTCTTCTTGAGCTTTGTACATTTGCCAAGCTGCAGAGAGACGCCCGGCATCCTTCCCCGAGTCAGAGTACCCAATCATGACTTCTTGCTTGCCATTGATCCGGTTCTTGTACCAGTCAATCGAAAAGAGACGAGCTACAGCAGCAGGAGCAGCTTCGAGATCAGCAAGCTTTTCAAACAGAGGAACAACCCTCAATGGTTGCTTCACATGGCATTCTCGCTGCAAGAGCTCAACAGCGAGCACATCAGATGGAGCTGTGGCCATTGAGATAATGTATGCACCGAAACTGTCAGACGGAAGTTCAGCAATGACGTGTAGCGTGTCTAGCACATCGGCGATTTCTTCGGTTTTGGGAAGATCAGGACCGAAGAGAGGCCGCTTGCCTTGGAGCTCAGAAAGGAGCCATTCTTGTCTTTTTTCCTCGGACCATTCACGGTAAGATCCGATTCCCAAGTGGTTTGTGATGGCATCAAGAACATCTGTGTGCCTGTCGGATTCCTGCCGGATATCTAGCCTTACTAGTGAGAGACCAAAAGTAGAAACTTGGCGTAAGAAATCAAGCAGGCTTCCATCAGCAATGGGCCGATCACCGCAAGCACAGAGTGATCTGTAGCAGAGTTCAAGAGGCTCCAGGAACTGTTTCGAAAAAGATTACAGAACACCAGTTAGATGAGTAGAGGTTTTGTTTTCTTTTGGTATTCCTTGTAAAGGACTGGTGTGGGCAATTTTGCCTGTGTGTTTTTCGAGCTCTTGTGCTGATTTAGCCAAGAGGGTGCTTAATGGTAAACCAACTTACCGAAGAAAAAAAAAACCATCAAGCTAACCTCGAGTTTTTTTTTTTAACGTTTTTGTAAAGAATGTTCCAAATTCTAAAATCCAAGTGGTCGTTGTTCAGAAAGCACTCTCAGATCAAGAAACCAAAAACAGAAAACGAGAAAAACTCATTTCTAACTGAAGGCAACTAGCAGTATGCTGAGACCAAATATAGGTAGATGAATCGAGCATGAATTTTGTAAGTTAGAATCGAAACACTTCTGCTACATTAGTATTGAAAGAAACACGAGTTAGGCATAGCATAGATGGTAAGTTACAAGATAGAGAGTAACTAGAAATTTTAACAGTAGATATAACCTTTTAGTATATTAAGAAATTAGAATATACTCTGATAGAAAAACAACCATACCTGCTCAACATTGGTGAAAGCCGATTCCTCAGGAATATCGGACATTCCACTTGCTAATAACTGCCGAGAACGTTCCCGTGTATTATACAGCTTGTCCCTCACGTCGCCAAGAATAACCCTGTAGGGCTCGTTTGGGTGTATCTGTTTCCAGAATTCTGTGCATTTGTAGAGTAGAAGGAAGTCATATGTTGAAAATTTAACAGTTTGAATTGCGTAAATCGAGATTGATTCTGCATTATGTGGAATAGGAAGCCAATAACTTCAAGAAATGCCAGCAAGGTCTGTGCAGATGAAGCAAGTTATGATAATTATATACCATTCATTTCTGAAACTGACTTCAAATAAATCCTTTCGAAGAACCTGGGATTGAAAGTTGATGAAAGTGATACAAACCTATGAAGTGTTTGGCATCTCTCTTCGAATTCTGATGAAGTCCCTCTGCACGAACACGAAGCTCTTCATTGCAGCGCCACATGGACAACTGCAGATATAAATTACAACCTTGCTGCTAAGCTAATGGTAAAGAAGAAAGAACAATCTCCAAGTCGCACAACAAAAAAAGGTCATTTTCATACCTCAAACATGAGATCCTCGATTTGAGAGAAATACAAATTAGCGGCCATCATGCGAGCCAGTAAGCAGACATCCCTAGTAACTTCAGGAGTCACACGTGGATTTCCTGCAGTTTATGACAAATAGATAATTGGAAAAAAAGCTAGTTACCATAAACTGCTTGTCATAACAGTTCTGCAGATTGCTCAGTCACTTGACACTCAAACTATACTTGAAGAAGAATCTACAGCAGGTATTTCAAAAGTCAACTCGATCGAAAATACACAATTTTACAAGTACGACGAAAGCATGACTCACCATCACGATCACCACCCATCCAAGATGAGAATTGAATGAGAGGAGCGTTGTAGGGGACACGTTCATTTATCCCTAGGTTCTTCAAAGCTGTGTCAATACGGCGCAAGAACTTGGGGACTCCTTTCCAGATTGTCTCATGGAAATAGCTCATTCCTGCTCTCATCTCATCTTGTGGAGTAGGAGGAGTCCTTCTAATCTCATCAGTCCGGAAAGCAGCTTGGATCTAAAATACAAGACAGAATAGATTAGTACCCTGCTGAGAGTATCATTTGCATAACATGATGGCAGCTGGTCCTGTCAAAGAAAACGTGGAACTGTGGCATTCTTGTACAAGAATGGAACATCAACTTTACGATTTAAGCGATTTCGCGCAGCCCATTAACCAACGTAACAAGTCAAACTTGAGAGCGAAACGAATTCGAATGTATGTACCTCTCTCTGTAGAGCCTCATCAAGCTCCTGCTTGTCATCGGGAGTAATGTCTTTGGCATACAATTGAGTCAAGCAGTTACGAATCCTGAAAATAGCCAAACCATACAAACAATAATAATAAGAATGGCCATATAAATCCTGATAGAATTTTTTTTTTTAGTTGAATGTATTTTCCCCCCAAACAATGAAGAAACAAACCTTCCATGCTTCTGAAGCAAAGACCTACGGACAGATTGAGTAGGATGAGCAGTCAAGACCAAATCCACAGTTTGGCTCTTCAAAGCATCGAAAACTTCTTCGGGGGACTTCTTGAGCTGCACAATCAGCCTCTTGAGAGTCTCCTCAATGTCAGATTCAGTGGTGGCCGAATTCTCATCAGCAAAGTCCCCCTTCTTCAACTTGATCCTTCTTCGGTATGCGATTTGGACTTCCTCCGCCAAGTTGGCCAGGGTAAGCATGTTGGAGAATGCTTTGGCAATAACGATTGAATCCCCGGGATCCAAACTCGTCACCATCTTCCCGAGCTCTTCCAATTTGCCAGCATCACCCTTCCTCTCATACTCAGCAGAGAGCTCATAACAGTCTTGGACCTTAAAGATGGAGACTTGACAACGGTGGTTAACAGATATAACTAATTTCAAAGGTACCCAATAGAGCAAATCACAGAAGCATGAGACAGGAATATAGATTTTTTGAAAATAAAAAAAAAAAGTACCGTTTCCCTGATGTCCTCGCCGTGCAAATCTTGAAGGATATCGAGAAATCGATCGAGCAAGAGAGCATCGTACTCGACAAGCTTGTCATCCTCAGAGACCTTCCTGGGAGCCAAAAGCCTCAACTGAGCATCAATGGAGGTAGCCTTCTCCAAATTCCGGGTGGGCAACGGGGCTGCCATCTCTGGTTATACGCAAAAACCGATCTACAGAGGCAAGAAAAAAAAAAGGAGCCGATTGGGTTCTGAGTTAAACCAAGTAATCGAAACAAAGGAACCCATAATAAATATTATCAACAAAAAAGAGAAAGACGGAGAATGGAGCAGAATCTCGTGATAATCACCAGTAAAAAAAGAGAAGAGGGAGTTCACAGGGGAGAAAAACAGAGCAGCTCAGCTGGGATTAGTGGTGGTGGTGGTGAGGTGGGCAGAGACTTAAAAAGGAAGCCAAGAACAGGGAGATTTGCTTGATGAAGGTGGGGAGGAAGAGGGTGGGAAGAACTCACTGACTGACGAGTGACGAGAGAGTTTGAGTTTCTGTGTCGAACTCTGCAGTATCTGAGAGAGAGTGAGTGGATCTGTATCACTCGCTGGCTGGCTGCCCGCCTGCTGTCTCTCGCTCTCGTCCGTACGTATCTAGATCGCCTTTTTCTTCCCTCTACTACTACTACTAGTCATCCATTTATTTATATTACAATTTTGGGCCCATCGACAAACACGACACGCCTCTTTCTTCCATTCTTCTCTTCAGTCTTCTCTTCCCCCACCCTTTTCTTTTCCTTTACCTTCTTATTCTTCTTTTTTTCCTTTCTCCTTTTTTCGTTTCCTTGCGAATTATAATTATTATTATTATTAGAATTATTAAGGCCTAAGTTATTTTTACTGGTGCATACGATAAAAACGGACTTGCTTTTTTTAATCCAACGTTACTGTTCACACACGCTCAATTTTTTTATTTCCTGCGGCCAAGTGTACTTTATCTCATGTAAAGCTCTGGTGGCTGCCCAAGCATCTTAATCTTTGGTCACTTTTTTTATACATACAATATAGGGTAAATACAATTTAATATCCAAACCTTTCATCTTAAACAATATAATAGCCAAACCTTTTCTAAAACAATCTAATATCCAAATTGTCAACTTTCCGTTCGTTTGACCGTTAGTTGACACTTCAAAAAGCTTTGTTTAGGAGAAATTGTCACAATACAACTTTGTTTTCTTGTTTTGGTATTGCAGATGACTAAATATTTAGATATTCTATACCATCATGGTGGAGTCATGGACTTCTCGGGTTTGGAACTACGATATGTTGGTGGTTTTTGAGAAGATATCGATGGATATTGATGAAGTGTCGTGCTTCGAACTTTTTTGAAGTGTCAACTAACGGTCAAACAGACAGAAAGTTGACGATTTGGATATTAGATTGTTTTCGAAAAGGTTTGGCTATTATATTGTTTAAAATAAAATGTCTGGATATTAAATTGTATTTACCCTACAATATAATCAAAATTTCATCGATTTTCATTATGCGAAATTTTGTAACATAAGTTAAATGAGTACCGTATTGACAGTTCGACAAAAAAAAACCTCATATCGGATGCGAAATCGATGGCCAGTATTTAACGGTATGAAACGATTCAACCATGGTTTTAACATAAAATATCATATCGCTCACTTTTCCGGTTCGATACGATATTTCAATCATTGGTTCTAATCACACTTTACTAAACGTAAATTTTATGAATGGGTAGTATTCAATTTGTCTAACACTTCTTCTTTTAGTTTCAATTGAAAAAAAAAAACAATGTGTTTGTTTTAACACAAGGTTCTAACTTTTAATTGGATACTTTCAATAATTTGATTTTATTACTAGACCACAAATTATAATGATTAACATAACATCATTCTATAACACTTACATAAATTAAAAATACATAACGCAAATTTTATGAAGGGATAATATTAAATTTGTTTGGCACTTCTTCTTTTAGTTTCCGTTGAAAAAAAAACTATATGTGTTTGTTTTTACATAAGGTTCTGACCAAGCATTGAAAACCGTGTAGATAGTTCGACCAGCAAAACCTCCTACCATAAGCGAAACTGGTAGGCGGTATTTAGCAGTATGAAACGGTTGAACCACAGGTTTAGCATAAAATATCATACTGCTCACTTTTCTGGTAAGACCTCCGGTATAGTATTTCCCCCCAGTAATTAGGAAGTTTTATTAAGCTCTCTTGATCAGAATAATCAAGCGTCTAGTACAGTATTTCAATCATTGGTTCTAACCACGCTTTACTAAAGGTTCTATAAGGTTAATTAATTTTTACAGAACAATTTAATTTGATACTTTCAATAACTTGATTTTATTACTAGACCACAAATTGTGAAAGATTTACATACCATCATTCTAAAGTTACATAAATTAAAAATACATAAAGTAATTTTATGAAGGGGTAGTGTTAAGTTTGCTTCCTTTTTTGTAGCGGGTACTATTCACCATATTGTGTTTATACTCTAAAACCAAATTTACTACAATCTCTTTTCCCTTATAGTCAGCTGTTTATGTAATTTTTTTTATTTTCATCCCTTACACCCAATTTCACGATAATGTTTTTCTTTTTTACCTTTAGAGAACTATCTCGGTACTTTTTCATTATTCACCAAAAAAAATTTGTAATCTACACCTAATTTTACTATAAGCTTTTTTTCGACAGTCGGTTGGTTATGTAATTTTGTATTTCCACATAAGCTTTGCATAGTATCTCGATACTTTTTCACTGGTGTAACGTAAATCTTTCATAAATGTATGACAATTATTTTAATTAAATGTGTATCAACTACAAAAATGTATTGCATAAACTTTATATAATGATTACCATAGCAAATCTTATAGAGTTATATTTATTTCTTAAATATCAATAAAACAAATGTATTATATAAGTCTTTCATAATGATTAAGAGACTACGTAAAACTTATACAAGTATTTTACGATTTTCTGAATAATTTGATTTCAACTGAAACATTAAGAGTGAATTAAATTTTAAATATAATTAATTTCTTACCGTCGCAAAGCGCGGGCCAAAAAGCTAGTAATCCCTTAATTGGAAATTATTTCTGTTTAAAATTGTGATTTGTGAGACCAAAGTAAGATAGTCTAAGGTAAAGCTGCCACGACAGTAAGGGTTTGAGAGTTGCAGATCCCAGGTTCGAATTCAAACGAGGTCCGTTGGTGTTACCGGAGGTACAAGGCTGCTCGGGCGCAAAGCCCCGTTGGCGTCAAATTTGATTGTAGGTGGCCCCCATATTTAGTAGGACCCGATGTCATAAAGTGGCACTTGAGGCTGAGGTTCTGGGTAATAAAACAAATGGAAGTCTTGTTTTCTTCGCCATATTTGAACATATTTTCCTCACAAAATGACATGTTTGGTTGCTAAATTTACCATTTTATTTCACTTTTATAGCTAAAAAAAAATTAAATGCACTAGTGATTACCAACTTTATAATTTTGTTTAACTATTGGACTTTTTTTTGTCCAACTTGCATTTTGCCCCTCCCAATCACAAATTGGAAGCATATTTGTTGTCTAGAGCACGCAATCAATCAAAATCGGTTTTACGTATGATAAACGGTTATCCTCAACGATGTCAAACAATAAGGTCCAATGGTGAAAGTCGGCGATATAGTCTTTGGAGGACACATTGTCGACGACGGCCATGGAACAATAAATCGCAAATGGAATTATACACGAGGAATGAGAGAAGATAGGAAAAGAGGAACTTGATCACTAATTTCAGTGTTTTTTTTATACTATTCTATCTTTTCAATTTAATTTTAGGGAATACTCATTTCAAGCTGATCATACAATTCGTGTCCAAAGTTACTTTCTAAATGATAAAGAAAACAACCCATCTGGAACATATTTAATCTTTCTGTTCATTAATCAATTTTATTATTTTAGAGGAGAAATGTGTAAAGTAAAACAAATTACAAGGGTCTGACAAGACAACTACATGGGAGGGTCAACCCTGGCCGGTTCTCCGTTAGCTAGCTGCACGACGCCATTCAACACGCGGGCGGGGAGTTTGGCCGGCGTGATTGATTCTCTCGAGTCTCCCTCTCTCTCACATTTTCCCCTCCTCTTTCTATCAATTTAATAATTAATTAATTATTACTAAAACGGAACGGAGTGATGTGATTGTTCAGCAGAAGATTCCATTCCAGTTGAAGTGTTGAATGCATATGCTTCTCAATTTCTCAGAGGAATATGCCTTCCCCAAAGAAGCATATCCCAGGCTCCCCGCATGGCGCATGCTCACTAATTAGTAATTTGCTTTTGTTTCTTTTGTTTCCACTTGTTTATCCCGAGATTTGTTCGGTTCAAATTTAAATATACTTTTAAATGAGTTAATTTGTATGAATCTACCTCATTGAAATAGATTATAATCATTTAAGTTTTGAAGAATTTTAGCATGGTGCTATAGGTTTTTGCTTTTAAAAGTTGTATCATCACATAAAAGTACAAGTTCAAGTTGTACCATAAAAAAATTTGTACAAAAGAGTATAGGAGTTGTAAAGTTGTACTGATAGACCGTTAGTTACACATGTTTTTACCCTTGCTCTTACTCCGTTTGAGGTGTTGATTCTCGTGTTTTAGGCCGATTTCACGCTAGGTTGTGCTTGTTTGTGTTATTTCAGGTCCTAGTACGTGAATGAAGGCTTAGGAGCGAGTTTGGGGTCGATTGGACGACGAACGGACGAAGGACGAGCTTGTTGGGGAGCCGCACGGCCAGACCATGGAGACGCACGGCCGTGCACTTGAGCCATATGGCCGTGCGCCTCATGCCGAGAGCTTGCACGGGCAGAGCAGAGAACCGCACGGCCGTGCAACATACAAACCTGGCCGTGCGGGTTGGTGCGAGAGCTTGCACGGGCACAATCCAGATGTGCACGGCCGTGCGCCTGGCCGTGCAAGGTGGATGAAGGCGAATAAGTGATACGGTGCGTTTTGAGGGTGCACGGCCAGAATTGTGAGGTGCACGGCCGTGCACCTGGCCGTGCAACTCGGGGAAAACTCATTTTAAAGCCTAATTCGAGCCAAATAGAAGGGGATTCGAGTTTTAGAGAGACAGAGTGATTCCTAGAGAGAGAAAGCGACGAACAAGAGCCTCCAAGTGCCCTAGATCGATCTTCAACACCATTGGAGCTTGGTTTGAGCTTGGAGAAGTGCCGATTCAACGTCCAGGAGCAGAAATCCATCTTCACAGTATGATTTCCGCGACTGATTCTGCTTTTGCTTCTCTCTCCATGGAGTAGTTCTCCCATTCATCTGGGTATGGGAAACCCTAGTTCTGTATGTTAGGTCTGATTGTATGAACCCAAGTATTGATTCTATGATATTGATTATATTCGATTGAGGTTTGAATGATTGAATGACTTGAATCCTGATCAAATTCCTGTTGTTTCTGCTTTAACCTAGAATGATAATATCTGCCTAGGTTAATAGAGCATCCTTGATTGAAGGTAGTGAATTGGTGACTTTAGTCGAGGAGCCAATCACTATTCTGTACCGAATTGCATTCGGTAGTGGAGGTTTCGTTCTTAGGGCCTCAATCTGTTTACTCCGGTGTAGGTTAGTCGCCAGCTAGAGACTCAGATTGAGAGGGTCTGAAGACCTTTAGTCGAGACTTCAGACTGATTAAGAACCTTCCGCAGTATAACTTTCATAGAAATCGAACTTGGCAATTACAATCCGGCTTAACTGCAGACTAGGGGGAACCATATCCGGGTGACCTCTCTTAACCTGAATACAACCGTTTTAGTTACTTTGCTTGCTTGTTAGTTTAGAACTTCACTAAAGTTTCATTGCTAGATAATACGAATTCACTGAGTAGTCATCACATCTAGGACCCGGGTTGACATTAAAACCCAAACCCGCTATACTACGCTTTAGGAAGTGGTTACACTTGGCCAATTTCTAGAGTGACAGTAACAGCGAGTCAAGTTTTTGGCGCCGTTGCCGGGGACGGCTAGGTTGTTGAAGAAAAGTGATTTCTGTTACTCTAGCTTTTCTGTTCGCTTTGTTTGCTTTGTCCCACTTGTGCCTTCACGGGTTTGCTTGCTTGAGTGTGTGCAGGTAGTGCATGACCCATAGCCAGTCAGGAGGGTTACTGCCGTTGGATCCAGAGCTTGAACGCACTTGCCGCCAACTTAGGAGACAGCAGCGAGCTAGACTGGTTACGGGAGAGCGCATAGACGGCCACTTGACCAGCGATTCTGAGGAAGAGTACGAGATGGAGGGCGAAGACATCCCACAACCGGGGAATGCTCGACAGGTTCCCCCGGTGAATCAGCATCCACCACCACCGCCGGGTCCCACCTTGGAGTACTACTACACTCCACGGATTGCTGACATCCACCCGGTCATCCTCTATCCACCCGTCCCAGCAAATAACTTCGAGATCAAGCCAGGCTGGATTCAGCTCATCACATCCTCTATCCAGTTCCATGGCTTGAAGGATGAGGAAGCCCGGGCACACCTTTCCCGTTTTCTGCAGCTGACGAACGGGTTCAAGCTGAATGGTGTTCCGGATGAGGCAATCCGCCTTCACCTCTTCCCCCATTCTCTGGCGGGGAATGCTAAGAGGTGGTTGGAGACCCAGCCCCCACTGTCCATCACTTCTTGGGACGATCTGGCGGATAAGTTCGTGCACAGATATTATCCGGCATCGAAGACTACTGAGATTCAGCGGGAGATCACTCACTTCCGCCAAGAGCCAGATGAGTCCCTTCGTGATGCATGGGAGCGGTACATGGGATACTTCTGGCAGTGTCCCCATCATGGCTTCAGCGATGCTTTCACAGTGGGGAACTTCTACAGTGCCATCACCCCAGACAGCCAGAGGGTGATCGAGTCTCTATGCCCAGGAGGGGATATCCTTACTAAGACTCCACCCGAGCTGAACCAGATGATCAGTACTTTGGCTGCCCGTGATCATTCCTGGGGGCAGAGCAGCAGAGGCAGGCACTCCCGGGACCGTGGTGTGCACGCCATGGAGACCAGATCCGGGCTCGAGCAGCAGGTAGCTGAGCTAGTGCAGGCATTGAAGCAGCCCAACAGTCTTATTCCGGGCAGAAGTTTGGCTACACCTCCAGTTGCTCAGTGTCAGTGGTGTGAGAGCCCGAATCACCTCGTGGAGGATTGTCAGTCTATGAGGGAGTCTTCTACTCCCCAAGAGCAGGTGGACTTCATAGCAAATGCTCGGCGCCTGGACCCATACAGCAACACCTACAATGAGGGATGGCGCCAGCATCCCAACTTTGCCTGGAGCAATAACACCGCCAAGCCAACTGGTTTCCCAGCACCAGCAGGTGGTTTCCAGCAGAGGCAGCCCTTCCAGGCTAGGCAGGGGCCACCACCACAGCAGCAGCCTTACCAGCCTAGGCAAGGGCAGCCATTCCAGCAGCCTCAGCGTCAGTATGCCGAGCCAGCAGCAGCACCAGCTCCCGATAATCAGATGACCAAGCTTGAGAACATTTTGGCAGCATTCATGACCACCAGCCAGGCAAATATCGCGAGGATGGATCAGGCCATAGCTTCACTGGAGGCAGGCCAGAGGAACCAGGGTGCCATTCTGCAGGATCTCCAGCACCAGATAGGGGGCTTAGCTCGCCAGAACACTACGAGGGCACCGGGGACTCTGCCTGCCACCACTGTCCCCAATCCTCGCGACCCTCACGAGACTGCCCATGTCATCACCACCAGGAGTGGCAAGACCATATCTGCTGCTTCTGCCCAGCACAGGCAAGACGAACCACTTCCTGCTTCAACACCTCCAGCTGATACTACAGAAGTGGAGGAAGGCAGCGCAGCACCTGCTCCCAAGCCACAACCTGTGGTTAAGGAGTATACACCCCAGCTGCCTTTCCCCACTAGACTTCATAAAGACAGGCTGGAGGCAGAGTTTGCCAAGTTCATGGCAATGTTGAAGCAGGTCAACATCAGCATGCCGTTCGTGGAGGCACTGTCGAAGATGCCCAAGTATGCCAAGTTTATGAAAGACCTCCTCACCAACAAGAAGAAACTTGGGGATCTTTCGACAGTGATGCTCAGCGAGGAGTGTTCTGCCATCCTGCAGAACAAGCTGCCAGAGAAGCGCAAAGACCCAGGGAGTTTCACTATCCCTCTTGTTATTGGCAGCATGCATGTAGGGAAGTCCTTGGCGGACCTAGGCGCTAGCATTAACGTCATGCCCTATAAATTGTTTAAGAAGCTAGACCTAGGTGAACCTAGAGCTACTAGGATGAGCATTCAGTTAGCTGATCGATCTATCGTGCATCCTAGGGGTATCATTGAGGACTTGCTTGTTAATGTTGGTGCATTCACATATCCTGTCGATTTTGTTATTTTGGATATAAATGAGGATGTGGATGTGCCTTTGATTTTGGGTAGACCGTTTCTCGCCACCGCCAAGGCGCTTATTGATGTGCATAGTGGTAAATTGATTCTGCGTGCTGGTGATGAACAGGCTACTTTTTCTGTGTCTGACAATGGGAAACATTCTCATTTGCATGACGACATAGACTACTGTGATGTGCTTGCCGATTTTGAGACCGCACTCGCCATCACGAGTGCGGGTACTGATGATGCTCTTGAGCGTTGTATTTTGCTAGGTGAGCAGGCATTGCAGGAGCCGCAGCTGGCGGAGCAGTTGGCCGCATTGGAGAGTGGCCCCTTCTTGGAGGGCGACATGCTGTTTAAACCGATCTCATCCTCCACCCGCATCACCACTTCTCTGGAGGAACCACCAGAGCTGGAGCTTAAGCCCCTCCCCCCTCATTTGGAGTATGCATTTCTCCGGGAGGGGAATAAGCTGCCAGTTATCATCAGCTCGACCCTCACACCCGAGCAGAAGACCAGACTGGTGGCCTTGCTGAAGCAGTACGAGCGAGCTTTGGCATGGAAGATCACAGATATCCGGGGGATCAGCCCCTCTTTTTGCTCGCACCGGATACTGCTGGAGGATGAGATGCTGCCAGTGAGGCAGCCGCAGAGGAGATTGACGCCGAACCTGGAGGCTGTGGTTCGGGCAGAGATCGTGAAGTTGATGGACGCCGGGATCATTTTCGCCATTTCTGACAGCGAATGGGTCATTAATCCTCTAGGCAATGACCCATTAATCCTCGATCGGGGGTTTCAACCTGAGGCCGGGGAAATCGCGTTCGATGACTAATCAATGCTCGTCGTTTTGGGCAAAACCCGGTCTAGCATTAAATACCCGACCGGGGAACCAGACCTGGGATTTGGAAGTCGGGTTTAATGAGCCAGAAACGGGAGATTGACATACCCTTCGATTTCTGGACATGAAAATAGAGTTTAGAGAGAGAGAGAAAGAGAGAGAGTGACGAAGAGAGATCTTTGAGTGCCATAGATCAAGTTTCCCCACCATTGGAGCTCGATTCAAGCCTCGAGAAGTGAGGATTGACGATCCGAAGCAGATTTCTTTCGTCTACACGATGATTTATACATCCAGCATAGCTTTCCTCTATGTCTCTGTGGAGTAATCCCCTCTACCACTTAGGTATGTAAGAACCTGTATGTTAGGAAAAGTTGTATGAACCCTTTGCCATGAATAGTTGATTGATTTATATCCGATTGAAGTCTTTAGTCAGAATTGCTTGCGTCTTGATCAAATTCTAGTGATTCCTGCTTTTACCTGGAAAGATAATCTCTGCATATGTCAATAGAGCATCTTGAATTGGAGGCAGTGAATCGGAGACTTTAGTTGAGAAGTCGATTCACTGCTCTGGACTGGTGTAGAACCCAGTAGAGGAAGTTTGAATCTTATTGCCTCAATTAGCTTACGCTAGTGGAGGTTAGTCCCCCGCCAGGTATTCAAAATGAGAGGGTCTGGAGCACTTTAGTCAACACTCCGGACTGTTTAAGAACTTTCCGTAATTTAAACATCAATCGAAGTGACTTAGGTGAATTACAACTTGGCCTAACTGCGATCTAGGGGGACTCATACATGAGAGAGCCTTCTTAATCTGAATACAACCGTTACTTGCTTTCTGTTTGTTTTTGCTTTTGATAATCTTCACTCGAACTGAACAGCTAGATAATAGAGATTCACTGAGTAGACAGTACACCTAGGACCTGGGTTGACAAGTAAATCTGAACCCACTATACTGCATTTCCAAACTGCGATTGCACTTGCTCGTACTTTGGTGTTGTGTTTTAACCAGTCACCACCCCTTCCTCTTCGATGGCTCTCACTGCCACTTGTTTGGCCACCACAAGTTGATGCATTATGTCCAGATTAGTTGTAGTTTGTATACACTTGTTGAGCTACACCCTCTCTTGGCCAATACATCTCATTGTGAATTCTTGTTGATCGTGGCCTCCTCGACTTCCAAATTATGTGCAGATTAGGATGGAGTGTAGGTCTGTTGTGCTTCTTCCAACCCTTAGGTTCACCAAGAGGTGTGAAACTTGTCTCATAACAAGTCAATACTCTTTCAAGCTTGTAGATGTCGTTTACAAAACTATATTGGTTAGCCCTCCATTTGGTTGCAAGCTGCAATGGCATGAGAGCAATGAATTTTATGTCCTTGGAATTTCCCACAAGTGCAAAACCCCACCCGATTGTTGTTGTCGAAGTGCACCGTGAGTGTGTTTGAACAAGTCATGTTGAAATTATTGGGAGGAGTCTGAACTACATACATGCCCTGATGTCGATCAACCCCCGACACGTAATGTCTTGGTGTATTGTGAATGACCATTTCTGATTGGGTTAATAGCATTTCGTACCCTTTTACTTTTGCAAATTAACAAACGTACCCCTCTACTAATTTTTTGCACAAACGTACCCCTCTAGTATTAAAACGTAACGAACATACCCTTCCGTCTAATTTTCTGTTAAATGACCGTTTAATGGGTTGTAAAAAGACTCAATTACCCCTCATTAACACCTAATATTGATTTGATATTCTAATTCTTAACCAAATTAATTAAAAAGATTAGAACTAACAGACTCATATTTCTCTACGAGAGGCCGGCGTTCCGTCTTCCTGAAGGATCCCATCAAATCCTGAACTTGGTAAACGACGGCGGCGGGAGCAGGTTCGGCGGTTTCTACACGGCTCTTCTCCACACAACAGTGGTGCTCGATCTCCGACGAACAACAGTTGGTGAGGCGACCCTCTTCTCCCAGCAGTTGTTGACGCGATTTTCTTCTCCCGCGAACAGCAATTGTGACGCGTTCCTCTTCTCCCTCCCTCTGTCCCTCCAGCATCCGGCTTTAGAGACTCCGCCACCCTGTACTCGGCTGCTAGCTACCTACCCATTCACTCTATTAAACCAAACTTAATTGATTTTGTGGTTACGTTGGATTTTGTTCTAAGAGGAAAAAGTATCTTAGCATGAGCTTGTTCATTTGATTTTTGGCAGCAATCATGACTACCGAAGGTGAAAATAATAATGAAACTGAAGATTTGAGTGAAGCGCACGGAGGAAGAGGCGAGAGGGCATAGGATGTGCGAGGCTCCCCACTCGCGGCTCAACCTACTGGTTTCCAAGAGGGACATCGCTGGAGGAGAAGAGGCTCCCGGAGGACGATAATTCGAGCGTGGTTTGTGTATCTTCGTGCGGGGAAGATACTAATTCGCCCCGCCGAAGCTGGAGTTAGTGGACGATAACGATGGCCGGAGTTGGCGGACGACATCAATGGCCGGATTTGACGGGCGGCGTCGATTGTCGGCGTTGATGGCCTGCTTTCTTCGTACAGGGGAGTAAAGGGGAAGAAGGAAGGTGTTGTCGGGATAGAAGGTTTGGCAGAGTCTAGTGCTTTTTAATTTTTTGGTACATAAATTAATTTTTTTTAGTGAAAGGACATAAAATATTTAAAATAGAAATTAGTAGCTTTTAAGAGTTAATGAGGGGTAATTCGGTCTTTTTACAGTCAATTAAACGGTCATTTAACAGAAAATTAGATGGAAGGGTATGTTCGTTACGTTTTAATACTAGAGGGGTACGTTTGTGCAAAAAATTAGTAGAGGGGTACGTTTGTTAATTTGCAAAAGTAGAAGGGTACGAAATGCTATTAACCCTTTCTGATTTGTGCTTCTGTCTCCAACCTCATCTTATCGAACTTCTCCAATATTCGCCAATAATTATGTTGCACAAGAGAAGCTACAGGAAGTGAACAAATACCTTTGAAAACACCATTGACACTTTCTGCCATGTTAGATGTCATGATAGACCATTGGTGACCACCATTATGATTATCATATGCTAAGCTCCAACAGATGATTTTGGTCCACGAAATTATCACATGCAACATTTCTATCAGCGACCATCTTTTTAAATTGCTCAACTTGACGATCGAACTTCTTCAAGCGTTTTTTCTTCTGACAACAAGAAATTTGTCACTGTTGACTCTCTTACATCCCGATATGGGACGCCCATTTTGACAAAATTAATTGCGACACGAAGTATTTGTCACATTACTCACTTTAAATGATGACTTATTCTGACAAGTTTGTTTTGTCACATTAGGCATACCAAATAGGACATATATTATTTTTGTCATATCATGATATCACTGTACATATTGTGACAAACAGAAAATGACAAAATAATTTTTTTGTCCTAATAGGTCGAATTTGTTGTAGTGCTAACTACACATCCCAATCGATGGGCAATTAAGCATAATCGATGACTAGGTGTAGCATATGGTAAGCAAGTAATAAAATTATCGAACCATGGAGATTATGCTTACCTTACTTCGGCTTAAGGTTGCTTTGTCTAGCCAACCTAGAATAGTGATTAAGAAATTACGCTAAATAAACTAACCTAACTAATACCTAGCCAATCACAAGTTGTGGAGCTCTCTTAGCTTGAATCCCTCTAGTTCTATCATTTGGATTGACGTTGAGTACTATCCTAGCTCGATCGGCTCAATTCATCTACCATTTAGGAGCTAGACTCCCTCGAGTATTGACGTGGAACGTCGTAGCGGTGGATGGCAATGCTCTATTCAACCTAGGGTTTCATGTACCATCAAGAGATCGACTCTATCAACTCCTTCGGGGATTACCCGTAACCATATAAGATAGGAGTGACCCGAAGACGCCAGTAAGGGGCTCTAGGGGATTATCTCCCTCCTAGGTCAAAAGCTCAATTGACATGAAATGGAAACCAAACTCATGCATTCCATGAAAACCATCCATCAACAAAATAAAATCGTCAATCAAACATATAATATGTCACATACATCAACTTCAAACCAAAATCTAGATCTAGTGTTCATCAACCTAAGAGAAAGAGGTCTAGCTCTTAGAGAGAGAAGTGAGAGTACAAAAATAGCTCAAGATCTTCATCTTCTAGGCTTGATTCCTTGACTTCAAGATCAACCCAAGCCTCCAATTAAGCTCCAAGTTCACTCAAGGTCACTCTCTCTCTCTCTAAAACCTCCTCTTTGGTGTTTTGGGTAAAAACCCTAGAGAGAGAACCAAATTCTTCTCCAAAAACCACCTCTCTTTTCTCTCTCCCCGCTACTGGCTTTTTATACAGCCCAAGAGCCAATGTCATGGTCAGATGTCACGGGGGTGACATCGATAGACCTGCCATGATCTCGGATGAAGACGCAGTAGTTTGCTACCATTTTTGCCGAATGTCACGGCCTCTTCATTATTGTCACGGTTTCGTTACCATGACAATTGATCTGCCTTTGAGGCATGCACATCCTTCTGATCCTTGCAATTGTCACGTCATGGGTCCAATTTTCACGGCTTAGAGGTCGTGAAAATTACCCCCCAACTGTGAAATTTGCCTTTTCTTCACTTTTTGGGACTTTTCGACCTCCAATGACCAATCGTCCTGAAACTCGTCCTCGACCTCCCAACACGTACTAGCACCTTCAGAAAATCAAAGAAGCACAACCTAGCGTAAAACAGGTTGAGGGATGATGATTCCAAAACCAAACGTTCAAGAAATGGAGGGTAAAATATGTGTAATCATGCCGAATCAAACTCCCCCACACTTGAACATTTGCTTATCCCCAACAAACCAAGTACAAAACAAGGGAAGCTTACAACTTCTTCCTTGAAAAACTTTGGGGCATGTCATAGGTCACAACAAAAATGAATTCACAATGGCTATTAGACATCAAGAACAGTCCTCACATTCACCACAAATGACATTTGAATGTAATAGAACTCTGGAAAGGAAGAGTTCTCACCTTATTGACAAACCGAAACATAACTTTTCTAAACGACGCACCGATCACAATCATTCATGCATCTGGATTATGTTATCAAAATAAATGATCGAGCAATCAAGGTCCTCATCGAGGTACATGATGTAACACCCTAACCCGGCCGGGTACTACTTTTACGAAAATGCCCTTGAAAAATAAAATCCTCAAATCTTAAATTGCAGCAGGAAAAATTTTCATAAATAAAATACTGAAAAGTGAAAACACACTCTTGTAGTTCAAAGCAACTCCCTAACACATGGGTAAATTGAACTCAATCTTTAAAATCTCAATCTAATCTCCAGTCTATACTCATAATCATAAAACGTAATGACTAACTAGTCTCAACTACTGTTGCTGCTCATAGGAAACTCTGAATCGACATCCTCCAAGATGCTCGTATCGTTCTTCTCTAGCTGGCTTCCCTCGAATAGTTTCTCTGGATCTCGTCGCTCTCTAACCGCTCCTCCTCGTCCTTTTCAAACCGGTGAGTGAGTTGGGGTCAGTCTACGCCCTTACGTTTTAAATCTCTAATACTTGAGCACTTTTACTTAAAACACTTACCTTAACTGGTGGAAGTTGTTCTTACTTACACCCTTAAAAACTTTAACTCTTAAAATTGTGTTATCTCATCCTTTATCTTATTGTGGGGTCCCTTCCTCTTCTTAGCTGGCGCCACTACTAGCCTTACTTACTTACTTAAACATGGCTACCCTCACAATGGGGTGCCCCTCACATGGGTTTGACCACACGAAACGAATCTCCATTCGGTGTCAAACTAAGACGTGACTACCGCGGAACGTATCACTATCCGGTAACACACCTAAACCTAGGCAATGGAGACCGCGGAACTCATCACCGCCCGACTCCACGCCTAACCAACTACCGCGGAACGTATCACCATCCGGTAGTGATCAACTACCGCGGAACTTATCACCGTCCGGTAGGAATCCATCTAGCTAGTGGGTAGCTAAGCGAGGTTAACTTATTCTTACGTATGACTTTCTCTTGCTCTTATAACTTTAACGTAATCGTCAAACGAAATGTAAAAGCTTTAATTATGTACTCAAAGCTCATAAACATATCTTTCAAACTATAAATCAAAAGAACACACATCATCACCCATAAACATAATCAAGCACACGATTTCACATAAAACAACTTCTCAAACATGTAAGGAAAATACTTGAAAATACGTAAGGCGTAAAATTTACCCCTTTGAACACTCACCTCAAATCCATCGAAACCATCTTTGTTTCTGCTTCAAAATTCCATGAACTGATTCCATTAAATTCTCCTCGCCTCCACAATCACGTAGGCGCCGACAGTTCCTCGTTTAGACGTCAAACGAACAAGATAGAACCAAAATACAAATTCTGTTAGGTTCCAAAATACTAGGTACCAAGTCTGAACTTCTCCTAGTGAACCTATTGACCCTGACTGACTCTTCTGAAAAATTACGTACTCAATGCTCTTACTTTTCGAATTATCAAGAATGATATCTGAACTTGAACAATTTTATGTCCAAACTTCGGAGGCTCCGTTCTCCCTCGTCTGATTTCGGATTCGTCAACACCGTGACGATCCTGGAATTGTCCTCTTCGAAATGATACCCTCCACTCAAAGAATGGTGAAAGTCGCCTACATTGGGATTGTCGTCGAACTTCCCGGCGAGCCCGCTACGCCATAACGTCGACTTGTGGGTTATGATTTCGTTGACCTAGGAACGGGGAATCGATCGCCATCAAGGAAGCTACGACGCAGAACTGTGCGACGTAACGAGAGCCGCTGCTGCTTCCTTCCTATCGCCTGTGTTTTGCGAGGCTGTCGCTGCTTGCGAGGGGAAATAGTGACGACTGACGAGAGAGGACCAGGCTTCTTTCTTCCTTTTCTGCTCGTTTTGGTTTACGGTGAGATAAATTAAAGGAAGTCGACGAGTTTAACTGTTTAAGGGAGAAGGGAGGGGTAACGGGAATAAATGGGCATCCGTTGGGTTGGGGAAAAAAGTAACGGGTTGGGGGTTTTATTATTATTTTATTTTATTTTATTTTATTTTTGTCTTCTTTTTCGTTCCTAATGGGGAGACGTGGGGATGGATGATGATGATAATAATAATATTAGTTATTAATGTTATTATTATTATTTCTAATTTACTGTTTTCATCCTTCGTACGTAATCGTTGGTCCAACCGTTTGGTCGAATCTAAACGTAAATATCGGGGTGTTACACATGAAATGAATAAAATCCTGAAGAACGAATCTCTCACTCTCGACCAGTGTGGTCAGGACCATTCTGATTCAGAATATATCCATACTCATTCTCTCAAACCTATAATCTCTTCACCATGACAGTAGCCTCAAAATGTTAGAGTTCACAAGATGGGTGTCATCACTAGCTTGTCTGGAGAACTTAGACTCGGGTTCAAACGATTGGCTAGGGTTTAGAAATTGAGGAAAAGAACTTTTGGGTGGTGGCACATATAGCAATGAGGTTCCAAAATTTCATCAATCTTGAACCACCTACATCAACATAAACCACTCACACAAGCAATGGCCCAAACATTCTGCCATTCCAAAGCACAACCAATCACAAAACCATTCACAACAAAATTTCTTTGCTACTACACTTGCTATCAAACTTTTCAAGCACAAGATTAAATGAGGTAAACAAACATGTACATGTCACAATAGCTTACATGCTAAGAAACACTGTTTAGAGCATATACAACATTTGGTGACAACTCTCTTTTCTTGTAAGCCTATCTTAGGATTTTGCTACGGTGACATGCATGTCACCGTGACATGGACTTTTCGGTCGACCTAATCCAAAATGCGGTCGACCGAATTGACTAATTCATGTATGTGAGGTTCCGAGACGCGGTCTACCTCTTACATAATATGGTCGACCTCTTTGGTGGTCTTGCATAATATGGTCAACCTCTTTTTATATGTGAACAATTATGATTTCTGCTTTATTGTATTTCTCGTTAGTTTGTTTAGTTGTTATGCTATGAATTGATGAGTCCTTGTTATCATTATTTATGACTATTTATGATGGTTTGAAACAAAATTTATACGAGCAAAAGAACCACACAAATCGACATACATAAGCAAAAAAGACACGGGCATAGGTTGACTTTCTTGCATTCGGTCGACCTCGTACCGGATTAGGTCGACCTCGAAACCAACACTTGATCTTCATTTTACGTCAAATGATTGGACACTTTGATAGAACACTTATCTTCTATCTGGTCGACCTCTTTCCTTATCTGGTCGACCATTTTGTTAATGACTGTCATCAAGTGGTCGACCTATATACCTTTTCGGTCGACCATGTTCTTTCTGACGCCAACGAAATGGCCGACCGAGGTTTTATTCTGGTCGACCAAAAATAACAACTTAAACTAAGTGCGGTCGACCAGGTGGTCGCTGAGGTCGACCGCAATGCTTTCTCGTGCTGCCCAAATTAGTCTATTCGGTCGACCGCCTTCAGAAATAGGTCGACCGAAAAGTCCATGTCACGGTGACATGCATGTCATAGTAGGCATACCCCCTATTTTATTAGTTTCTTTTTCACTTCTTTTTCTTCTTCTTCTTTTCCTTTTTCTTGAGGTCTAGTAGTGAGCTCAACATAACACATTCCTTAAACTTTATAGCTAATAGTCACTTCATAAGAACTACCTCCAACACTCACTTTTCATTCTTAGCAAAATATGCACAAATCACTTATGTGGAACCTCAATTAAGCTCAATTGATATGATGGGAGCTTCCAAATACAAAGGTGACTCGACAATGGTGTAGACATAAAGAAAGTAAGGGTCACTCTGCCAATCTCAATAAACCTCAAGTAGCGAAAGCTACATAACACGAGAGCGACCCTGAGACTCACGGCTCAAAAGGGTTGACTAGGGGATAATGCAATCGAGACAAGTCAATTTTTGGGTCGTGGACTAATCCTATGCCTCTATCTTCCTCACTAGTGACAATGTGAATGCTACACATCATGGTAAGAGGGATCTATCACAGAAGAAAGAAAACGAGCAGCACAAATCTTACATGGATATCTAGATGCTCAATCGCTCATTCCATCTTCCAAATTTTGATGTATAAAAAATTATAATCAATCCAAAACATCCATTGGTTCACAAAAACATCAGAACCAAACATTTACGCAAACCTACAACATATCTCAATCATCATCATAGGTTGGTCTCAATCACAAATAAGTCATCCATACATCAATGCTAATATCCACGAGATAAAAAACAAAACACCAAAAGTGCCACTATGATTGATAATGCAAATGGAGAAGTTGTTTTGCTTGGAGCAGTCAAATTTTCAAAATTTGGACGTTCATCTAGCATCCAAACACTGAAAATTACACCAATCATTCACACACACAAGCATTAAAGAATACCCCCCACATTTAAGCTTGACATTGCCCTCAATGGCGTCAAATAAGGAGGTAGAGCGATGTTACCGGATAAGGTGTGAATGTTGGTGGACGAGATCGGAGGCCGGGTGATATCCGAAAGAGAAAGGCAACGTCCATACACCAAAAACTCCCCAAAGGTTGTCTTATCCCCAAACCGTGACATTACAACCAAACTCATCCTTGACCTTCCAACACGTACTAGGGTCTGAAATACAACAAAAGAAGCACAACCTAGCGTAAAATAGGTCGAGGGATGACGATTACCATGTCAAAAGATCAAGAAATGAAGGGTAAAATATGTGTAATTATACCCGAATCAACTTTCCCGAGAAAGAAGTTTGAGATGGAAAGTGTGGGATCAAATTCGAGGGATAAAGAGCCCCAAGAGAGTGAATCTCATGGATATTGTAAAGCATTACAAGCTATATCCATTTCATATGAAGAAAAAGCAAGGACAAAGCTGTTGATCTTTAGAAAACTTATGAAGGAAACATAGTGGATATGAATCAAACCATACAGAAATTGGTACGAGACACAAAATTAAAGACTGCTCCCCAGTATTCTATGTTACCTAATGAGACGGTACCAAAATTCGCAATAGGAAGGAGAGGTGGATCACCATTTAAGAGAAACAGTAAAGTATGGCATAGGCAAGAGCAAAAAAGAAATAGAGAATTGCTCCCACTTGTTAACTTACACATAAAAAAAGAGGTATGGAGGTGGCAATCAATGATAAGAAAGATGAGAGAGCCACAAACTTGGGCTCCAAAAAGCACAAGCACTAGATGTCAAGGGCTTCAACCCATCACTAAATAGGAAGAACTTAGAGACAAATAGCGACAAAGAAATACACAACTTTATTGGATGGCGGAATGTTGGACCATAAGTCTAATCAAGGTTTCCGAGCTCCATGAGCTTATTGAGCTACAATTGTCAGGGACTCCAGAAGATCTTGTCAGTTTACAAGCTTAAGGCGTTACCAGGTCAAACTAATCTCGATGTATTTTTCTTATGAAAACAAGATAGTACGAGGAAGAATGGAAGGAAAAGTAAAGGAATTTTGTTTTATGATGGTAAAGAGGTGGCAACCAGAGTAACTGGAAAAGGAGGACTACTAATGATGTGGAGGGAGGACATAGAGGTTGAGGTGAAGGGTCTCTATGAACACTACATAGATGCCAAAGTTGAAATTCCTTATTGCCAAAAATAATGGCAGCTCACTGGTCTTTATCATTGGCCCGAAGCAAAGAATAAGTACCAGACATGCGAGTTAATGTAGAGACTGCACCAACAAGTTAAAATGTCATGGCTGATGATAGGGAATTTCAACCTTATCACTGATCATTTGGAAAAGTGTGAAAGCAGGGACCCTGATACTAAAGAAATGGATATGTTTATACATGCCCTAGATAGTTGTGGGATGAAAGACTGTGGTTACTATGGTCATACTTTTACTTGTGAGAACAACGTAGTAGAAGAAGACTATACAGAGGAAAGATTAGATAGGGCAGTTGGAAATCCAGCGTGACTAGACTACTATCCAAATATGAGGGTCTATCAATTGGAGAGGCATGTCTCAAATGACATCCCAATCCATGTTAAGCTGGACATTGAAGAAGATGACATTACCTGGGGTGGTCCTTTAGTTGTGAATAATATTGGGAGAGAAATGAGGATTGTACTACGGTGGTACATGAAGGATGATTGGAACAAAGTGGTATTGGGATAATGGAACTCATAAAAAATTCTGAGACCAAGCTATTGAGTTGGAGTAAAGATGCATTTGGCTCTTTGAAACAACAAAGAAAGCTTTGAACGATCTAGAAAAACGAAAAAAGGACAAGAGCAGTAGTCCTACAAAAGAAAGTTCTAGAGAAAGAGCTAAAAGATATTATACTGCTGGGGAGATTAAATGGAAGCAAAGCTCCCGGAAAAATGGCTTAGGGAAGGGGATAAGAATATTGGGTATTGTCATAAGAAAGCCTCAGAAGTAAGACGAAGGAACACTATTAGGATGCTTAAAGATGAAGCAGGCCAATTTTACGTAGGTCAAGAAGAAGTTACTCATTGTTTAGTAGACTTCATGAAATCCCTATTCACTGTAGGGACCAGCCCATAAACGAGCAAAATTTTTCCCGATGTCACTCCCAAAGTTACAGCAACATGAATGAATAAATTTTTCCACCTTTTACCGAGGACCTCGCGGAAAATGGAAACTACCAAAGCCCCAGGGGCTGATGGGATGTCGGCTAGGTTCTTCCAAAAGCACTGGAGTATAGTGGGTCTACTAGTTATGGCAGAACTACGAAGCTACCGAGAGATGGGTGTGTTCCCCTTGCAACTCAACCACACACTCTTAGCCTTAATACCAAAGACAACGAAATCGGCGAATCCCCTTGAATTTAGACCTATAAGCCTATGTAATGTGTTGTACAAAGTATTATCAAAGGTGCTAGCCAACAGATTGAAGAAAATTTTACATCAAGTGATTTGTGATCCTTAGAGTGCATTCATTCCAGGAAGGTACATAACTAATAATTTTATGGTTTCCTTCGAATGTTTATGCATTATGAAACAAAGGACAAAGGGAAATTGTGGACATTTTCAAAACCTACGACAGGATTGTGTGGGAGTTTTCTGGAAGCAATGATGTTAAAGTTAAGTTTTGTTGAACGATGCGTTAATTTGATAATGCAGTGCATAACTAGAGTAACCTATTCCCTACTGGTGAATGGACATCGCTTTGAGGAGTTTAAACCAAGGAGGGGACTAAAGCAAGGAGATCATATTTCTCCTTATCTATTTTTTTTTCATTTTTTGAGGAAGGACTCTCGACCCTAACTACTGAGGCAGTTAATGCAGGTAAACTACATGGGTTGAAGGCCACAGTTCAAAGGAAATCCTATTTACAATTCACGGATGGCATCATTTTTTCCATCAGAGAGATACCTCATGAAGGCTACCAACTCAAGGAAATTCTAAAGCGTACAAGCTCGAGTCAGGTAGACAGACATGCAAAGTACCTAGGTTTCCTATGGTTATTGGAAGGGAGAAGAAAACAATGTTTGAAGTTCTTGTTGTTTGGTTTAGAAAGAAAATTAAACAATGGAAGGTTCAGACCTTGTCCATTATAGTGGAAGCAGTCCTAATTAAGACAGGGGCTCAATCCCAAGCTACTTACAACATGTCCACGTTTATTATACCAGATAGAGTTCTAGAAGAAATAGAAAGGCTATTTTGAGTTTCTGGTCGGGGCAACAAAAAGAGGAAATAATTCAGTTGGAAAAGAATTTTACAAACCGAAAGTAAAAGGGTGGCATGGGTTTTAGAGATCTAAAAAACTTCAACTTGGCTCTACTAGGAAAACAAATCTTGAACCTTTTGATCAATCCAAAATCCCTAGTAGCATGTATGTAGAAGGACAAATACTACCTTAACACAGATGCCCTGAATGTCAAAGTGGGAGTAAACGCAAGCTACACATGAAGAAGCACCATTGCTGCTCATAATGTGGTGAAGAAAGGGGTGCGGTGGAGGCTTCAGAATGACACTAGCATAAAAGTTTAGATTGATAAATGGGTGACAGATGCAACAGAGGACGACTATAGGGTAACCTCACCATGGATGGAAAAGGAGGAAATAAAAAGGGTTGCAAACTTGATTGACTACGAAGAAAAAATTTAGAAAGAGAATCTCGTGCAACATTACTTCCTTCCTATCGATAGAGCGAGAATTGTAGGAATCCCAATTCCCTGTCATCCAACACAAATTAAGAATCTTATTACCATTATTACTAATTAAGAAAAAGAAAAGCGGGCCAAAAAGGGCAAGCGCCCTCATTAACCCTTCTCCCACCCCTCCCCACTTATTCCAATTCCCTAGAAGTACCCACATAAAACCCTTCCTCATCGCCCTCAATTATTCCCCCATCACAAACCCCGGCTCCATTAATAAAATCCCCCATCGCAAACCACCACCCGTACCTAGCTCGACCCCAATAATGCAACGGCAAAAAGAAAAGGAGAAGGAAAAGCGCGCCGCCTTCCTCCCAAACAGCGTCCCTCCGGTCGTGTCCGGCCGCTATCCCCTGCTTCCATTGACCAGCCCGAGCGTGCAATCGTCCAAGAAAGGTAAGGACGATAACCCCAAGTCGTTCCCTAGTTTGTTTGATCAATTAAACTAACTCGAACCCATCAATTGTGAACCGTAGCATGACGACAAGAAATTGGGGTTTAAATAAGTGACAAATTGATTCGGGCCTAATTGTACATGTTTTGCCCTCGTTTTACTTATGTGTTTGTGCCAATTTCACTCCTAAAAGGTTGGTTTTACGCTAGGTTCCGCGTGTTTTAGTGTGTTTCAGGATTCAATAGGTGAAACCAGCCTCAGAGTAGAAAGTAGGGCGAAAAGGATCGAAAACCGGGAGAAGAGGTAGGGCGGAAAGAAGCCTTCTTCAGAATTCTAGAGAGAGAAACACGAACCAAAGGAAAAAGAAGGCTAGGGTTTTGCTTCAAGGCAGATTTTGGGAAGATTTCCTCCAAGGAAAGCTCAACTCAAGGGCGAAGAAGACTGGGAGCATCCCCCAAGAAGGTTTCCACCTCTTTCCCTTTTGTTTTTCCCACTTCTAGCATGGAGTAGGCCTCCTTTCACTTAGATGTTGTGAAACCCTAACTCTACCATGTAGTTTTCTTTTATGTGAATTGAATGATTGTCATTGGGTATTGTTTAATTCAACGATTGAGGTATTTTTCATGATTGATTGTGCATGCTTGTGCTTAGCAACCTAGGGGTTGTGCATGTTTTGTGCTTAGCATTCTTAGGTTTGTGCATTTAGGTGCTTAGCAACCTAAGGATTGTGCATAATTGTGCTTAGCACCCTTAGGTTGGTGCATGTTGGTGCTAGCAATCTAATGGGCCACCTAAACTAGGTTGAGTTAGGGCAACCCTCAATATTGAATCAAGCAAACCGGTTAATCGCAATTAAGTCGACCGACCTTGGAGTTGTGTGAGGGAGTAAGTCAACTATTGATTGTCTAAACCGAGAGAGGGTCACGGTTTAGAGGGTCAAGTGACACGGCCTTTCATGCTTACCTCGATTTAGCAATTGAGATTGTGGTCCCCGACCATATATGCAACCCTCTGCGGTTCACGGTTACCGTGCCCAAAGCAATCGTTCCAATTCACATAGCATGGTAGCAATTAGGGGGAAGCGACACCCGAGTGATCCTTCCTCAAAAGAGTTTTCAAAACCAATTACCTTTGCTTTCTTTCATTTCAATTAGCAAACCTTTATTTAAACCATAACTTTGTTGCTAGATAATGATTTCAACAACTGAAGTAGCGGTAGATGGACCGGGTCGACATCTAAATACTTGCCCTATACTGCACCCGAGTAGAGTTTAAAAACTTAGGCTCTAGTTGAGATTTTATTGTGGTGTAGTTTCGAGCGAGTCAAGTTTTTGGCGCCGTTTCCGGGGACAACGGTCTGTTATCTTGAAAAAGTTGTTCGTTGTCAATCGAGCTTTTAATTTCCAGCTGTGCAAGTGCGTGTTCTTTGCTTGTGCTAGACTTGGTGTTTTCCGATTGTGTGTAGGTGGTGCATGACCCGGAGCAACCGGGCACCTTTGCTACCACTTGAGGAGGACATAAACCGAACTCTCCGGCTCCTAGCCAGGGAGAGAGAGCTAGCCAAAGCAAGGAGAAGGAGTAAAAGAGGGGAACAACAATTGGGTCCCGGTGTTAGTGGAGAAGAAGTTGAAGAAGTTGACGTTGAACCCGTCGTTGTAGTGGAAATGGCAGGGAACCAAAGTCAAGATGCGGCTCAAGCTCGCCAGTTGAACGATGCGGCGGGGGAAGAGGACATCCCGAGGATGATAGGGTACTATATGGCCCCAAGGCTAGCGGACATTCAATCGCCAATCCTACATCCTCCTGTGGCGGCAAACAATTTCGAGATCAAGCCGGCTCTTGTGACTATGATACAAAGCAATGCTCTATTCCACGGCCTTGAGAGCGAGTCACCAAGAGAGCACGTGCAGAGATTCTTGGAGCTCGCGGGGAGTTTGAAAATTAATGGTGTGTCGGCCAAAGCTTTGCAACTAAGGATTTTCCCATACTCACTCTCGGGGAAAGCACTTAGGTGGCTAAACAACCACCCACCTCGGTCTATCACCTCATGGTACGACCTCCTCAACAAGTTTATGGCTCTTTACTACCCGCCTTCGAAGACGGTAGAGTGGAGAAAGAAGATAACACATTTTGAGCAGGAAGAGGACGAGACCTTGAGGGATACTTGGGAGAGGTACTCCAATTACTTTCTTCACTGCCCGCACCACGGGTTTGAAGTACAGTTTCGGATTGAAACCTTCTACAGAGGCCTAATGCAAGAAGATAAGATCCTCATTGACACCTTGTGCCAAGGGAAGTTGATGAATATGGCTTCGCCCCAAATAACCGAGATATTTGAAGATATGGATAAGTTGTTTTAGGTTATGCTTGAAGATAAAAGGCAAGGAAAAAGGGCGGTAATATCGTGCGACTGGTGTTCGAGCACTAGCCACAAGATGGCGGAGTGCCAAGCAATGAAGGAGGCAACCACTCCAGAGGAACAAGTCAACTTCGTGGCAAATGCTAGGGTCAACAACCCGTATAGCAATACTTATAACCTCGGATGGAGGAACCACCCCAACTTTGCTTGGTCATAACCGGCTAATCCGAGGCCCCCGGGTTTCCAAGGCCCCACGGGAATGTTCCAACCTCGGCCAACCTTCATCCAACAAAGACCCCAACTCCAAGGCTCAAGCTTCCAACAACCGTACCAGTCACAAGGTTAACACGCTAAAACACAACACCAAACTGAAACCAAGTGTAATCGCAGTCCGGAAATGCAGAATAGTGGAAAGTTCTATTTATCAACCTGGGGTCTAGATCTATTGCCTACTCCGTGATGATTTATTATCTAGCAGACTAAGTTGAGTGAAGGTGATTTTAGCTAAAGCAGTAAGAAAGCAGGAAATGGTTCGAGGTTCTTAAGCAAGGGAAGAGTCACTCGGGAATGAGTCCCCCTAGCTCCTTAGTTAGGCCAAAGTTGTAATTACCTTTGGTTGATTTACTGTTGATTAAAATGCGAAAGATCCGCCAGTAGCTTGGAATCTCTTAAGATGACCAAGCCCTCTCAGACAGACTAACCGACAGGCGACTAGCCTTCACCGGGATAGACTGCTGAGGCAATGAACACAAAACTCCACTACTGGAATTGGATTCAGTACAAAGTAGTAAATCGATTAAATCTCGTATAATCGATTCACTACTACCGATTGAAGAAGCTCTAACAACCTAATCAGATTCTATCTATCTCAGGTTGTAGTAGAAATCAGGAAAAGTTTATCAGGCTTCAATTGACTCAATAAAAACACTTCAATCGATTATAATCAAGCAATATCACAAACCAAAAGTCATTACAATCAATATCCCTAACACATGGAACTAGGGTTCTTAATACCCAAGTGAGAGAAGGTTCTACTCCATAGAGAGAGAGAGAGAGAGAGGAAAATAGAAATCAGAGCAGTCATACTCATCAAGATGGGAAGAATCCTTTCTAGGATGATAATATTCACTCCAAGGATGAAATCCAAGCTTGATTGATGAAACCCAGCTCCAAAATCACCTCTAGGGTGTGTTCTTCGCACTTTCTCTCTCCAGGACTCTGTTTTTAGCTCTGAAAATCGATCCCCCCTTCAAAGACCTGTAGTTCGATTAAAAACCCAGTTTTTCTCGATCACACGGGCCACGGCCACGCCACACGACCGTGTGAAATTTAGGTATGCCCGTGTGGCTCTCATAACGCTGCGTTCGATTTAGTGACTCCAGGTACGCTACACGGCCAAAACCACACGGCCGTGTGGAATTTAGGTCTGCCCGTGTAAATTCCCTGGGAATTCCACACGGCCAAAAAAAGGGCCCTTTACACGGTCAGTGTGGCTTGCCCGCGCAAAGGGGTTCCACACGGCCAAGTCACACGGCCGTGTGGAATTTAGGTCTGCCCGTGTGGAATTTCCATCTTTTCGTCAAACGTCCCAACTTCGTCCAATCGGCCCCGAACTCATGCCCAAACCTTCCTTCACGTACTAGGACCTGAAATATCACAAATAAGAACAACCTAGCATGAAATCGGCCTAAAACACGAGAGATGAGACTCAAATGGTACAGTAATAGTGGACAAAATATATCAAGTCATCAAATTCCCCCACACTTAACCGTTTGTTTGTCCCCAAGCAAACCTGATTCAAACCAATGCAGCTCTCCAGACATCTATAGCACCATGCAACCCCGATCGTCGGTAGAGGATTTCCTAGATCATTAAACAGCTTACGAGGTCAACCGATGCACAAAACACCTCCTCGATTCGGCATCATGGCAAATAGTGATCAGAGGACTAATGAATCGTGGACGAAGGGACTCTCAAAAACAGAAAGATCATGGACTCAATTTTTCTTTAAGATACTCTATTTTCTTCTTGAAGATGGTTGGAACCCTTCTTTTTTTTTTTGTTAGTTATTTTTTTTCAAGTGTCCCAACCTGTTTTTTCCAGAAAATGGGGCTCCCACCTATTAAAGGTTATGAGGGAGGCCAGCTCTTACCGGCCATGCCAGGAGCAGCTCTTACCGGCCATGCTGGGAGCAGATGTCTCGAGCCTCGTACGGGGGAAAGAAATGTAAGGGGGCTGGAGGTAGTAGGTGGAAATTGGGAACGGATTCCCGTCTCCCCTTACACACTTTCACCCTTTTCGCACGGGAGACGTTATTTTAAAAGCACAATTTAGAGCACCGTTTTTTTCAAAACAAGATATAGGAGTCCATGACAGGTAGAGAGTCCACAATACCACACAATTCAAGGGTTCTGAGATCACTTAATTCACACAATCAACCAACACAATATGAAGAAGAAAGGAGACTTCTTAAATGCATCAACATCCTCCATAGTGCTACAACTACATCCTTAGGTTGCATATCACCATAAAGACTGTCAATTCAAAGAATACTGAGCAGGATATTGCAGGGAACAGTACTTCGAGCCCTCAATTCATCAAATTGGACAGTGGACTAGGGTCCAACACACAAACTCATATAGCAGTCAAATATAGATAACCCCCCCCCCCCCCACCCACACACACACTTAAGTTCGACATTGCCCTCAATGGAGCAAAGGGAAAGATAAGGGTAAATGATGTTACCAGAAAATGGACTGCCGGGGGGCTGGAAATGGGACCAGTTAGCAGGGCTAGAGTCATCAAAACACACTGGGTGATAGAAACCAAAGTTCCAAGTGGAAACCAAAAACAAACAAAATAAAACAAACCGTGGTGGGGTTGCCTCCCCACAAGCGCATCTTTACCGTCGTGAGCCGGACGGTGGCTCTTAAGTCTCGGTCCACCTGATATGATCCCAAATTGCCCACTATTCACGTCACAATTACTTGACAAAGAAGCTATCGAAGTTGGGAAGAAGAAAGGCAGAATTTGGCTAAGTCAAAATCCGTGTTCAGGATACATACTTTGGAGGCATGGTTCTCTCAATTAGATTGGTGGAAATTCAAGGTTAAGGTTTTGTTTTGTAGATAAAGTTTCCATCTTTCAATTGATATGCTTTGTGGATCCATATAATTTCATTAAGGTTGTTTTCCAAGGTCTCAATGTTGCTACCTCAAAACTGGAAAACTGCCAGAAAATGACTAAGGCAGAAAACTGTTCTGTGAAGCCTACTTTGGAGCTCAATTCAAGGAGCATGGATGGGGTTCAAGTCAAAAGGCTTCCACAACATGAAACTAGGTATGTTTGTGAACAAAGGGAAGGAATTGGATGAAGAATTGGAGTTCGGGAAGGCCAAGCTGCCTTTTGACTGTTTTGCGGGCAGCTTACTTGTGCTTCAAGAAAGGGAGTTTAAACCCGAAATTTGTGTCCTTTTTAGAGTTTGTTTTTACCTTAATTGTTTCCTAGTTATATTAGGATTGTATTAGGTTTTATTTTCCTTTAAATATTGTTCTATTTCGTTGTAAAATTCAGACTTTGATTAATCGAATTGAGAACCTTTTGGTTTTTGTGCAAGTTACGACTTGTGTTGAGTTTGGTGGATTCCAAGCTCGTGAGCTCTTGTATCGATTGAATAGTCACTTCAATCGTGGTCGGGCATCTACCTTTTATACCAATCGAGCATTCCCCAGGTGTGGAATCGTCCTTTTGGTTCCGTTTTATCCAAATTCGTAGTAAGAATGCTTCATTCTTGATTCGAGCTCAATCGGTCTTTCGATTGAGTCGTTAGCTGCGTGACTTTGATAACATACACCCCCCAGGGGCGTATTACCACCCCAAAGCCTCTTTGAAATTGAGGTTCTCATTAATGAGGTGGAGTCTCAAGTCACGAGCAGAGGATGTGATAGGTGACGAAGATGGCTCGTGGCCTTGAGGAAGATGAAGTCTCCACTCTCGAGACCTCTCCTTCGCATCTTCTCTTGTCTCATTGCCCCAAACCAGATAAGATACCATCGATTGACCACCATCGCATCCACCAAGAGGGATCGATGTTGATGTGGTCTTGGTCTGGCAAAGAGACACTGCAAATGGGTCTTTGCCAAGCAGCTCCTCGAAGTTTGGTGGAGATATCACATGTAACTCATGGCTGGTGCATGCCTCTTCCACCCCAACTTCATCCTCAGCCTGGACACCACTTGCTTCTTCAACCCCCTTCCTTCATCAGAATGTGGTCTCTCCCCTTGGAAAAGATCAAGAAATTCATCTTCTTTGCTTTCTTCCTCATCCTCCACAACCTCTTCCCTCACCCTTTCTCTCTCTTCTTCTTCTAGCACAGATTGGAGAGCAAGTCGTCATGTAATTTCTTCAATGAGATCATCTTGCATCTCCTCACTCGGGCCCAGCATGTCAGAGCAAAAGTGGGGAATGTTGTGATCTACCACCATATGATACACTTGATCATGATTATCATGGGGGCTTTCCATGACAACTTTTGTATGCTCCTCAATATCCTCATGATTGCCTTCTTCTTCCTCCTCCTCTACTTGTATGACAGCATAAACTTAAAGGTTGTCTTGAGAAAACTGAGCACAAGCTTTCTCAATGACCTCTATGTGCTTCTTTATGCTCCGAAGGGTATCCTCTGTTTCACGGGGAAAGGAGAAGTCAGTTTGGGCAATGGCCTGGTTATGAGGATCCATCTCGGGAAATGATCTTTCAGGTACTCGAGCAATCTGCTCCACAAGAAGCCTCAAGTGATAGTTTGGGTCTGGCTGTGGAGTGTAGCATGGCTCTGCCGGATGGCCCGTGAGGTCTGTGGCTAAATCAAGATCTGATGGGCCTTCTAGTTGTGGGAGGAATTCTTCTTGATAATGAGATTGTTCTTGAAATACCCAAGGGTCTAATTGTTCTTCGTAGTAGGGGGGTTGGTACTGAAACCCGACTACATAGTCTTCTCTTCGTTGGTTGCTCCAGGAATTCTCGGGGTAATACCACTCGGGTGGTGGTGGATACCCCCAATGGTTGGAGAAGCCATGTAGATCCATGTATCAGATCTGCACCAACAAAAACAAAATACCCAAGTGAAAAGCAAGGGTGGAAAAGAGAGGATGCATAAAAGTAAATGCTAAAGTAATAGACTTTCACATTTCTACAATAACCTAGAAGTTCCCCGGCAACAGCGCCAAAAACTTAACACGCTAAAATACAACACCAAACTGCGACCAAGTGTAATCGCAGTCCGGAAATGTAGAATAGTGGCAAGTTCTATTTATCAACCCGGGGTCTAGATCTACTGCCTACTCCGTGATGATTTATTATCTAGCAGACTAAGTTGAGTGAATGTGAGTTTAGCTAAAGCAGTAAGAAAGCAGGAAATGGTTCGAGGTTCTTAAGCAAGGGAAGAGTCACTCAGGAATGAGTCCCTCTAGCTCCTTTGTAATTACCTTTGGTTGATTTACTATGGATTAAACTGTGGAAGATCCGACAGTAGCTTGGAATCTCTTAAGCTGACCAAGCTCTCTCAGACAGACTAACCGGCAGATGACTAACCTTCACCGGGATAGACTGCTGAGACAATGAACACAGAACTCCACTACTTGAATTGGATTCCAGTACAAAGCAGTAAATCGATTAACTCTCGTATAATCGATTCACTACTACCAATTGAAGAAGCTCTAACAACCTAATCAAATTCTATCTATCTCAAGTTGTAGCAGAAATCAGGAAAAGTTGATCAGGCTTCAATTGACTCAATAAAAACACTTCAATCGATTATAATCAAGCAGTATCACAAACCAAAAGTCATTACAATCAATATCTCTAACACATGGAACTAGGGTTCTTCATACCCAAGTGAGAGAAGGTTCTACTTCATAGAGAGAGAGAGAGAAAAATAGAAATTAGAGCAGTCATACTCATCAAGATGGGAAGAATCTGCTCTGGGATGATAATCTTCACTCCAAGGATGAAATCCAAGCTTGATTGATGAAACCCAGCTCCAAAATCACCTCTAGGGTGTGTTCTTCGCACTTTCTTTCTCTAGGACTCTTTTCTAGCTCTGAAAATCGATCCCCCCTTCAAAGACCCGTAATTGGGTTAAAAATCCATTTCTGCCCGATCACACGGCCACGCCACATGGCCGTGTGAAATTTAGGTATGCCCGTGTGGCTCTCCAAAACGCCGCGTTCGATTTAGTGACTCCAGGTACGCTACACGGCCAAAACCACACGACCGTGTGGAATTTAGGTCTGCCCTTGTGAACTCCCCAGGAATTCCACACGACCAAAAAGGGCCCTTTACACGGTCAGTGTGGCTTGCCCGCGCAAAGGAGTTCCACACGGTCGTGTGGAATTTAGGTATGCCCGTGTGAATTTCCAGCTTTTCGTCAAATGTCCCAACTTCGTCCAATCGGCCCTGAACTCTTGCCCAAACCTTCCTTCACATACTAGGACCTGAAATATCACAAACAAGAACAACCTAGCGTGAAATCGGCCTAAAACACGAGAGATGAGACTCAAACGGTTTGGGAATGGTGGACAAAAACAAGTAGTCGTGCATTATGATAGGAACTCCCAATTCTCTTGCATATATAGCCCTTTTGATAATTTCTTAGCATGTACCCGTCGTAACATTCAAATAATACCCTTAGATTTTCCCTATTTCGGCATGTGTGACTCACTCCTACTATCACTCTAGAAAATGGCCAAGTGTAACCACTTCCTAAAGCGTAGTATAGCGGGTTTGGGTTTTATTGTCAACCCGGGTCCTAGATGTGATGACTACTCGGTGAAATCTCGTTATCTAGCAGTGAACTTTTAGTGCAGATTCAAACAAACAAAAACACAAAGCAAGTTTAACAGTTGTTCAAGTCAAGAGAGGTCACCCGGATATGGTTCCCCCTAGACTGCAGTTAAGTCGGATTGCAATTTACCAAGTTCAGTTTTTATGAAAGTTATATTGCGGAAGGTTCTTAAACAGTCTGAAGTCTCGACTAAAGGTCTCCAGACCCTCTCAATCTGAGTCTCTAGCGGGCGCCTAACCTCCACCGGAGTAAACAGATTGAGGCCCTAACGAACCAAACCTCCACTACCGAATGGAATTCGGTACAGAATAGCGAATTGGCTCCTCGACTAAAGTCACCAATTCGCCACCTTCGAGTAAGGATACTCTATCAACCTAGGCAGATATTCTCATTCTAGGTCAAAGCAGAAACAACAGGAACTTTATCAGGATTCAAGTCATTCAATCATTCAAACCTCAATCGAATATAATTAATTCACAAACTCTGTACTTGGGTTCATACAATCAGACCTAGCATACAAATCTAGGGTTCCCCATACCCAGATGAATGGGGGAACTACTCCATAGAGAAAGAAGCAAAAGCAGATTCAGACGCGAAAATCATACTGTGAAGACGGATTTCTGCTCCTCGACGTTTAATCGGCACTTCTCCAAGCTCAAGCCGGGCTCCAATGGTGATGAAGATCAAGCTATGGCACTTGGGAACTCTGGTTCGTCGCTTTCTCTATCTAGGAATCGCTTTCTCTCTCAAAAACTCGGAACCCTTCAATGTTGGCCTTCTTCTTCCTTTTATCAGCTGCCAGATCGCGATACCCGGTCGAAATACCCGGTCGGGTATTTTGGATTTCGACCGGGTATAATCACAACGCACCGTTTCATGCAAGGGAAAAATCCCCGGTCACTTTCCATAATCCCCGACCGGGGGTTTAAGCCATTTGCCCGGGCCCCCTTCTGTTTCTCACGGGCGCCCGAAGTGAAAATTACCCGACCATGGCCAGAAAATACCCGGTCGGGTATTCCTGCCTTTGGCCGGGTATTTTGGCTCATCAGCCCCCTTCTTCCCAACTTCGCTCCTTTCGACCCAGAACTCGTTTCTCCGCCTCGATTCCAACGCCGGGTCCTGAAATATGACACAAACACACAACCTAGCGTGAAATCGGCTTAAAACACGAGATTCCACATCACAACGGCCTCAGAATAGGGGTGAAAATATGTGTAATTATCGGTCTATCAAACTCCCCCACAGTTAACCGTTTGCTTGTCCCTAAGCAAACCAAGTCAGACACCAGGTAAGCTCAAAACGTTTCACTCAAGCAGGCCTTAGGGCAAATCGTATCGGCACAAAACATGTGGATCATACTGGCTTCCGATCATCAACACATGGCAACTCGAATGACAACCTAGACAACCACCACAGACGACATTCGAATGCAATAAAGTCGAGCAAAGGAAGAGTTCTCTCCTGTTCACCAACCAACCTAGACTTGACTCAATCACTTGTTCAAAACAGTCACTTCATGCACAAAGCTCAAGATATCAGAATTAAGACCAAGCAATCTAGGTCCTCACCGGGGTAAAGAGTATAGAGAATATAAGAAAATTAATCGCTCACTCTCGACCAGTGGGGTCAGGACAATTTGATGCGAAAAATGCGCATGCTTCTTCTCTCAATCCCTATCGTCTCTTCACCATGAATGCAGCCTCTAAATGCTAGAGTTCACATAAGCGGTGTCACCACTAACTAATCCGGAGGTCTTAGACACAGGTTCAAATGACTGGCTAGGGTCTTGGACATGGGGAAAAGGCCTTTTAGGTGGTGGTAGTTATAGCACAAGGTTCCACATTTCCCAACCCAACAAAACCACAGTCAAACAAACCAGTAACTTCCGTTCTGCTATTCTGCATTAATCAAATTCTTTAGGCACAAGAGTGAAGGAGGTTATATAAATGTTAGCATTTCCAAGCCAAACTGCTAAGAAACACTACTTAATGGGCACTATTCAGATTTTTGGTGGTGGCTCTCTTTTGCTTTCATTTTTTTCTTTGTTCTTCTTCATTTTTTTTCTTTATTCATCCTTTGAGAGAACCACCACCTCTGCACATTTTTCAAATTCACGCCCAACTTTTAAGCACTACCTCCAACCCTCACATCACATTTAGCAGAAACAGCAGAAAACATGCAAAAAGGGGCTGACTAGGGGATATGACACATCAGGACAGTCAGTTTGGTCGTGGGCTAATCCTATGCCTCCATCATCTTAGCTAGTGACAACATGAATGCTACATTTCATGGAAGAGGAATCTATCGCACAAGAAAGAAACGAGCAGGCTCAAATCTCACATGGCTACCTATATGCTCTATCTCACATTCTGATTCCCTGAACTAGATGCATAAATGACTGTCAAAAGCAAGTGATCAAATGCAAGTCGCAGTTGGTAAGCAAACAGTTGAAAACTGAACCCCTACACAACTCTACTACACATCTCAGTCATCGTAATAGGCTGTCTTAGTCACACTCAAGTTGTCATGCATCGAGTCAAAATCCATTCAATCTACTAATCACATCCACAGTGCCAATACGATCAATCATCAAGCAAACAGCAGTGCTTGGAGCCCTCAAATCTTGAGATTTGGACAGTGGACTAGGCTCCAAGCACACAAACAGATCGAATGCAGTCAAAAGATAAACATCATCCCCCCACACTTAAGATCGACATTGCCCTCAATGGAGAAGAGAAAAAGAAAGGGGAACGATGTTACCGGTGTGCACAGACTGCAGGAGACTGGAAATGGATCAGTCGGCATGGGACGGACTAGAGAGAGGACCAGTCGGGAACACAGGCAGAGCTAAAGGAAACCAAAAAGCTCAAACACATACGTTAGGTCCAATGGTCAGCCCAATAGTACATCATCCAAAAGGAAAAGAAAAAGAAACAAAAACCGACACAAGACAGTTTGCATGCTGACAAAGACCAAAAACACTCAAAACATGCCCCTAGGGACCTCCAAGATCGGTGAAGTCGATCTGGTCCATGAGGTCGTCGACGCCATCCTCTGGTGGCGGGTGAGGTGGTGAAGGATTCCACCGGGTGGTCCAGTGGTGCTCCTCCGGAGGGTGACAAGCCTGGAGCAGGTGCTCCGAGTACTCCATCAGTCGGCGGCCTCGATCTCTCTCCCGCTCGATGAGAGCACTAGTGACTCCCATGTGGGTCTCCAATCGGCCAAGGCGCTCGTCAACTCCCGTCAGCCTGGACCGGTACTCGGCCTGGTGGGCCGAATACTGCTGATAGAACTGGACCTGATGGTCCATGAGCTGCTGGTTCTGAAGACCGAGCTGCTGGAACTGGAGCCCCATCTGCTGGAACTGCTCGGTGAAGAAGTCCACCGACGGGCCAGAAGCCATCGACGGACCAGAAGGACCAGAGGAGGACTCACCTCTCACTGGTCTCCGTCGAGGCTGAAGGTCCCCAGGTGGGGAGAGCGAGGGCTCTGGCTCATCGGCATCCATGGCGCCGTCATCATCATCATCAGCATCCTCATCCACCTCTTCGCCTGAGTAGTCATCATCCTCCTCATCCTCATCAAGATCCACAACCTCCGCAGGGGGCATAGAAAGCCCGTCCACCCATGTACGGATGTCATCAGTGGCCAGGAGGCGGGCACTGTGTAGCACGTCCCGGCTGAGGGGTGCGGAGCCGCCCCGTGAAGACGCATCATGAAGCCCCTGGAAGCTTATGTCGAAATGCCTCGCCAACCGGGTGATCAGGGGACCACAGAAGAGGTGGGTGGGATTCCCGTGGCACCGGGAGAAGGTGGTGGCCACGAACGAACCCAAATGGAGCATGTGCTCCGGGTACCCCATCGAGTACATGGCATACAACACCCGCTTCGGAATCTTATGCGAGCCGGTGGCGTTGGGGACGATAGAGCGGGTGATCAGCAAGTTCAGGATGTGCCACTGCGGCTTGAGGGTGCTGACGTAGGTCTGGCCAGCCTCGAAGTAGTCATATCGATGATCTGGCCGGGCTATCGTGCGGTAGAACCCATCCTGGTTCCAGTCGGTCGGGGTGGGGACCTCGATCTCGTGGCGATCGAATGGGTGGTACTCGATCCCCAAGGCGTGGGCCAGCTCGTCGACGGTCAGCTCCCTGTGATAGCCACCCATCCTGAATGTCACCGCATAGGCGTCCCGGGCCTTCTTGCGGTCATAATGAAACGTGGTGTAGAACTCCCACACCAGCTCCGTGTATGTAGGCTCGTCTATGGTCAGCAACGTCCGCCAATCGCGGTGACTGATGGCGGTGCTGAGCTCCCGCATGCAGTGGAGCTGCTCGAACACCGCCCACTCGAGGTGGTAGTGGCGCTCCAATCTCCCCCGGATCACCTTGCGAGACTGATCCGCGTAGTCCGGGTGCAGGCGCAGACCCTGCACAAACTGATGGTCCTGAGACATGTTCCTGCAAAATCAAAACACCAAAGGTGGAGCCAAGAAAAACTTGTCAGGACCAACAGCATGGGTTCATCACTTCCCCCACACTCAAGGCCACCTAGGCTAACAGTGATACACACAGCCGGTTGAATCACCAGCGACTCAACCGGAATCAAAGCAAGAATCACAGAACCAATCACATTCATGACAAGGGCAGTTCATACACCAGAGATAAAACCATGCAAGCTCAAGGCATCCCTCACCCTACTCTAAATCAGGCATGCAAACACAGTTCTCGGTCCTACAGTCTACAGTTTGATTCTCCAGGAAAAGAGTAAGTAATAAGAAGCACACCTGGAAACGCAAGTAAAACTGTAGTGAGGAAACGAAAAAGGGGTGAGGGACGCGAGAGGGGCCAAAAATCGCCCGAAGAGGCTCGCCGGAATGTGGCCGGAAAATGGCCGGCGAGTCGCCGGAAAATGACCGGCGGCGGCGGAGGGTGGCCGGCGGCGACGGCGGAGGGCGGCCGGCGGCGGCGGAGGGCGGCAGGCAGCGGCTGAGGGGCGGCGAACGGCGGCGGAGGGGCGGCGGCCGACAGTGAGTAACGGCGGCCGGCGGCGGCCAAAGAGGAGAGAGGGGAGAGGATTTTTAGAGTAGAGAGAGGAGAAAGTTTGGAAAAAATGAGAGTAGAGAGAGAAATGACCGGGGGTTTCCTTTAAATAGTCAAAATACCCGGTCGGGTCTCAGAAATACCCGGTCGGGTATTTCTGATTCCCTGACCGGGGTTTGCTAAACGCAGCGTATCAATTGGGCCAATATACCCGGCCTTGAGCCAAAAATACCCGGTCGGGTAATTTTGGATCAAGGTCGGGTATTTTTGTGAAACGCTGCGTGTGAGGTCTTGAAAACGCCCGGCCTCGAACCAAAAATACCCGGGCGGGTAATTTTGGGACGAGGTCGGGTATTTTTGTAAAAACGCTGCGTTCAAGGCCTTGGGAATCCCCGGCCTCGAGCCAAAAATACCCGGTCGGGTATTTTTGGGACGAGGTCGGGTATTTCCCCTTTTCACCCCCGAGAAACAGAGGGGGCCCCGGGCATGGACCAAAAAAATACCCGGTCGGGTATTTTGGCCCACGACCGGGTATTTCCCCCAGTTCGGCCAAAAATCTCATTTCGCCCAAAATTTCAACCTTTCCTGCACGAAAACACCAAATCAAGGCATCACAGACGACCGAACTTCATTACAGACATGCAACTGACTCGACGCGACACAAAAACTCAGAAAAAGGGAAAACGAAATGCAAACCGTGGTGGGGTTGCCTCCCCACAAGCGCTTCTTTACCGTCTTTTAGCTGGACGCCCATGTCAGAACTAAGGGTCCGCGAGTTCCACCACCAACTCCGCACGTTCGACCTCGTCTCCCAGGTAGAGTTTGAGACGATGGCCATTCACTTTAAACGGCTCAGTTTGCGGGTTGGCAATCTCAATGGTGCCATACGGGAACACCTGGTTGACCGTGAACGGTCCAGACCACCGGGAACGGAGTTTTCCGGGAAAGAGTTTCAAGCGAGAGTTATAGAGGAGAACTCGATCACCAACCTGGAACTCTTTCGGACCCCGCAACCGGGCATCGTGCAGGCGCTTAGTGCGCTCCTTGTACATCCGGGTGTTCTCATAGGCGTGGTAGCGCCATTCCTCCAGCTACAACATCTGCAATTTTCGCTCAACACCTGCAACACTAACATCCAAAGTAAGCAGCTTAAGGGCCCAGAAGGCCTTGTGCTCTAGCTCCACGGGCAGATGGCATGCCTTCCCATAGATAAGCCGGTACGGTGAAGTACCAATGGGTGTCTTGTAGGCAGTGCGATACGCCCACAGAGCATCATCGAGCTTGGTGGACCAATCTTTGCTGGACTGATCCACCGTTTTCTCCAGGATCCGTTTGAGCTCCCGGTTCGTCAGCTCGGCCTGGCCACTGGTCTGAGGGTGATAGGCCACGGACACCTTGTGAGTCACACCATAGCGAGACAGTAGTTTATCAAATTGGCCCTGTAAATGGGTTCCTCTATCGCTTATGATGGCTCTAGGTGTCCCGAACCGGGAGAATAGCTGCTTCAAAAAACCACAAACACGTCTAGCATCGTTAGTGGGCAAAGCTTGCGCCTCAGCCCACCTAGAGACGTAGTCAACAGCAACCAGAATATAGGTGTTACCAAAAGATGGAGGGAAGGGGCCCATGAAGTCGATACCCCAGACATCAAAAATCTCACAAGTTATAAACACATTATAGGGCATCTCATCACGGGCGGAGATGTTACCTGACCTCTGGCATCGGTCGCACCTGCGTGCGAAGGCGTCTGCATCCTTGAAAAGCGTGGGCCAGTAAAAGCCCGACTGGAGCACCTTCCTCGCCGTGCGGTTTCCTCCGTGATGACCGCCAGTAGGTCCCTCATGACAGTGAGATAGAATGCCCTCCATCTCACTCTCCATAACACAACGACGGATGATCTCGTCGGCTCCGATCCGAAAAAGATGAGGGTCATCCCAGAAGTAGTACTTCAGATCAGAGAAAAACTTTCTCTTGGCGTGAGTTGCCATCCCCTTGGGCAGCTGCTGGCCCACCAAATAGTTCGCAAAATCAGAATACCAGGGGGTGACACTCTCCACCAAGCACATCATCATCAACCTCTCATCTGGGAAGGAGTCGTCGATCTCCTCCACGAGGTTGTCCGCCGGAGGTGCGTCCAACCGGGAGAGGTGATCAGCTGCAACATTTTCTGCTCCTTTCTTGTCCCTGATCTCAATATCAAACTCATGCAGTAGTAAGATCCATCGTATGAGCCGAGGCTTGGCATCGGCCTTGCTCATTAGGTATCGAATCGCGGAGTGATCTGTGTACACGGTCACATGGGACAAGACCAGATAGGGGCAAAATTTATCGAAGGCAAACACCACTGCAAGAAGCTCCTTCTCTGTAGTGGTGTAGTTCTCCTGGGCATCATTGAGGGTCTTCGAGGCGTAGTAGATAGGCCGGAAGTGTTGATCTCGCCTCTGCCCCAAAACAGCTCCAACAGCAAAGTCACTGGCGTCGCACATCAGCTCAAATGGTAGGGACCAGTCAGGAACAACCATGATAGGAGCTTGGGTGAGCTTCTCCTTCAAGGTTGTGAACGCCGCTGTGCAAGCATCAGTGAACTGGAAGGGGGCATCCTTCTCTAGAAGCTTGGTAAGGGGCAGGGCGATCTTCGAGAAATCCTTGATGAACCTCCTATAGAACCCTGCATGGCCAAGAAAGCTCCGGATCCCCATAACAGATGTAGGAGGAGGCAGCTTGCTGATAGTCTCGATCTTTGCTCTGTCCACCTCAATCCCCATCTTGGAGATCTTATGCCCAAGAACTATGCCTTCTCGAACCATGAAGTGACACTTCTCCCAACTTAGTGCCTGGTTCGTTTCTTCACACCATTTAAGAACAAGTTCCAGGTTATGGAGACAGTGAGAGAATGAGTCTCCATAAACTGAGAAATCGTCCATAAACACCTCCATGATCTCGCCGACTAGACGGTCAAAGATGGCGAGCATGCATCGCTGAAACGTGGCTGGGGCATTGCATAGCCCGAATGGAATCCTCCGGTAAGCAAATGTGCCAAAGGGGCAGGTGAAGGTGGTCTTCGCCTGGTCCTCCGGTGCTATAGGGATCTGAAAGTACCCGGACATCCCATCCAAGAAGTTGTAGAACTCGTGCCCCGCCAACCTCTCCAGCATCTGATCAATGAACGGCAACGGGAAATGGTCCTTCCGAGTGGCGTCGTTGAGACGCCGATAGTCGATGCACACACGGTACCCAGTCACCGTGCGCATCGGGATGAGCTCGTTCTTCTCGTTAGGCACCACGGTCATCCCACCCTTTTTGGGCACAACCTGGGTGGGACTGACCCACTCGCTGTCAGAAATGGCGAAGATGATCCCCGCGTCCATCAGCTTCACGATCTCTGCCCGAACCACAGCCTCCAGGTTCGGTGTCAATCTCCACTGCGGCTGCCTCACTGGCCGCATCTCATCCTCCAGTAGTATCCGGTGGGAGCAAAAGGAGGGGCTGATCCCCCGGATGTCTGTGATCTTCCATGCTAAAGCTCGCTCGTACTTCTTCAGCAAGGCCACCAGTCTGGTCTTCTGCTCGGGTGTGAGGGTGGAGCTGATGATGACTGGCAGCTTATTCCCCTCTCGGAGAAATGCATACTCCAAATGAGGAGGGAGGGGCTTAAGCTCCAGCTCTGGTGGTTCCTCCAAGGAGGTGGTGATGCGGGCGGAGGATGAGATCGGTTTAAACAGCCTATCGCCCTCCAAGAAGGGGCCACTCTCCAGTGCAGCCAACTGCTCCGCCAGCTGCGGCTCCTGCGATGCCTGCTCACCTAGCAAAATACAACGCTCAAGAGCATCATCAGTACCCGCACTCGTTATGGCGAGTGCGGTCTCAAAATCGGTAAGCACATCACAGTAATCTATGTCATCATACAAATGAGAATGTTTCCCATTGTCAGACACAGAAAAAGTAGCATGTTCATCACCAGCACGCAAGATCAATTTACCACTATGCACATCAATAAGCGCCTTGGCGGTGGAGAGAAATGGTCTACCCAAAATCAAAGGTACATCCACATCCTCATTTATATCCAAAATAACAAAATCAACAGGATATGTGAATGCACCTACATTAACAAGCAAGTCCTCAATGATACCCTTAGGATGCACGATAGAACGATCAGCTAACTGAATGCTCATCCTAGTAGCTCTAGGTTCACCTAGGTCTAGCTTCTTAAACAATTTATAGGGCATGACATTTATGCTAGCGCCTAGGTCCGCCAAGGACTTTCCTACATGCATGCTGCCAATAACAAGAGGGATATTGAAACTCCCTGGGTCTTTGCGCTTCTCGGGAAGCTTGTTCTGCAGGATAGCAGAACACTCCCCGCTGAGCATCACTGTCGAAAGATCCCCAAGTTTCTTCTTGTTGGTGAGGAGGTCTTTCATGAACTTGGCATACTTGGGCATCTTCGACAGTGCCTCCACGAACGGCATGCTGATGTTGACCTGCTTCAACATTGCCATGAACTTGGCAAACTCTGTCTCCAGCTTGTCTTTATGAAGTCGAGTAGGGAAGGGCAGCTGGGGTGTATGCTCCTTAACCACAGGCTGTGGCTTGGGAGCAGGTGCGGCGCTGCCTTCCCCCACTTCTGCAGTATCAGCTGGAGGTGTTGAAGCAGGTAGTGGTTCGTCTCGCCTGGGCTGGGCAGGAGCAGCAGATATGATCTTGCCACTCCTGGTGGTGATGGCGTCCAGCTGCTCTTGAGGGTCACGAGGATTGGGAACAGTGGTGGCAGGCAGAGTCCCCGGTGCCCTGGTAGTGTTCTGGCGAGCTAAGCTCCCAATCTGATGCTGGAGATCCTGCAGAATGGCACCTTGGTTTCCCTGGCCTGCCTCCAGTGAGGCTATGTTCTGATCCATCCTCGTGAAATTCGCCTGACTGGTGGTCATGAATGCCTGCAAAATATTCTTCAGATCAGCCATCTGAGTATCTGGAGCTGCGGCTGCTGAAGGCTGGGCATACTGGCGCCGGGGCTGCTGAAATGGCTGCCCCTGCCTAGACTGGTAGGGCTGCTGCTGTGGTGGGGGCCCCTGCCTAACCTGGAAGGGCTGCCTCTGCTGAAAACCACCTGCTGGTGCTGGGAAACCAGGTGGTTTGTTGGTGTTGCTGCTCCAGGCAAAGTTAGGATGCTGGCGCCATCCATCATTGTAGGTATTGCTGTATGGGTCCAGGCGCCGAGCATTGGCGATGAAGTCCACCTGCTCTTGGGGAGTAGAGGACTCCCTCATAGACTGACAATCCTCCACCAGGTGGTTCGGGCTCTCACACCACTGACACTGAGCTACTGGAGGCGTAGCTACACCTCGGCCCGGAAGGAGGCTGTTGGGCTGCTTCAGTGTCTGCACCAACTCAGCCACCTGCTGCTCTAAACCGGACCTGACCTCCACAGCGTGCACACCACGGTCCCGGGACTGTCTGCCTCTGCTGCTCTGCCCCCATGAGTGATCTCGGGCAGCCAAGGTACTGATCATCTGGTTCAGCTCGGGTGGAGTCTTAGTGAGAATATCCCCTCCTGGGCATAGAGACTCGATCACCCTCTGGCTGTCTGGGGTGAGGGCACTGTAGAAGTTCCCCACTGTGAATGCATCACTGAAGCCATGATGGGGACACTGCCAGAAATATCCCATGTACCGCTCCCATGCATCACGAAGGGACTCATCTGGCTCTTGGCGGAAGTGAGTGATCTCCCGCTGAATCTCTGTGGTCTTCGATGCCGGATAGTACCTGTGCACGAACTTGTCTGCCAGATCGTCCCAAGAAGTGATGGACAATGGGGGCTGGGTCTCCAACCACCTCTTAGCATTCCCCGCCAGAGAATGGGGGAAGAGGTGAAGGCGGATTGCGTCATCCGGAACACCGTTCAGCTTGAACCCGTTTGTCAGCTGCAGAAAACGGGAAAGATGTGCCCGGGCCTCCTCATCCTTCAAGCCATGGAACTGGATAGAGGATGTAATGAGTTGAATCCAGCATGGCTTGATCTCGAAGTTGTTTGCTGGAATTGGCGGATAGAGGATGACCGGGCGGATGTCAGCAATCCGTGGAGTGTAGTAGTACTCCAAGGTGGGACCCGGTGGTGGTGGATGATGATGGACCCCAGCTGCCTGGGGATTGGGGTCGTTCCCCAGGAACTGGTTCTCCGGAGGTGGGTTGTGATTGCCTTCCATCTCGTACTCGTCCTCGGACTCGCTGCTCAATTGGCCGTCTCTGCGCTCTTCCGTAGCCAGTCTAGCTCGCTGTTGTCTCCTAAGTTGGCGGCTGGTGCGTTCAATCTCTGGGTCCAACGGCAGTAAACCTCCCGACTGGCTACGGGTCATGCACTATCTGCACACAATCAAGCAATGCAAACCCGTGAAGGCACAAGTGGGAAAGAAGAAACACTCAATGCGAAAATGAAAATGCTAAAGTAACAGAAATCACTTTTCTTCAACAACCTAGCCGTCCCCGGCAACGGCGCCAAAAACTTGACTCACTCCTACTGTCACTCTAAAAAATGGCCAAGTGTAACCACTTCCTAAAGCGTAGTATAGCGGGTTTGGGTTTTATTGTCAACCCGGGTCCTAGATGTGATGACTACTCGGTGAAATCTCGTTATCTAGCAGTGAACTTTTAGTGCAGATTCAAACAAACAAAAACACAAAGCAAGTTTAACGGTTGTTCAAGTCAAGAGAGGTCACCCGGATATGGTTCCCCCTAGACTGCAGTTAAGTCGGATTGCAATTTACCAAGTTCAGTTTTTATGAAAGTTATACTGCGGAAGGTTCTTAAATAGCCCGAAGTCTCGACTAAAGGTCTTTAGACCCTCTCAATCTAAGTCTCTAGCGGGCGACTAACCTCCACCGGAGTAAACAGATTGAGGCCCTAACGAACCAAACCTCCACTACCGAATGAAATTCGGTACAGAATAGCGAATTGGCTCCTCGACTAAAGTCACCAATTCGCCACCTTCGAGTAAGGATACTCTATCAACCTAGGCAGATATTCTCATTCTAGGTCAAAGCAGAAACAACAGGAATTTTATCAGGATTCAAGTCATTCAATCATTCAAACCTCAATCGAATATAATCAATTCACAAACTCTGTACTTGGGTTCATACAATTAGACCCAACATACAAATCTAGGGTTCCCCATACCCAGATGAATGGGGGAACTACTCCATAGAGAAAGAAGCAAAAGCAGATTCAGACGCGGAAATCATACTGTGAAGACAGATTTCTGCTCCTGGACGTTTAATCGGCACTTCTCCAAGCTCAAGCCGGGCTCCAATGGTGATGAAGATCAAGCTATGGCACTTGGGAACTCTGGTTCGTTGCTTTCTCTCTCTAGGAATCGCTTTCTATCTCGAAAACTCGGAACCCTTCAATGTTGGCCTTCTTCTTCCTTTTATCAGCTGCCAGATCGCGATACCCGGTCGAAATACCCGGTCGAGTATTTTGGATTTCGACCGGGTATAATCACAACGCACCGTTTCATGCAAGGGAAAAATCCCCGGTCACTTTCCATAATCCCGACCGGGGGTTTAAGCCATTTGCCCGGGCCCCCTTCTGTTTCTCACGGGCGCCCGAAGTGAAAATTACCCGACCATGGCCAGAAAATACCCGGTCGGGTATTCCTGCCTTTGGCCGGGTATTTTGGCTCATCAGCCCCCTTCTTCCCAACTTCGCTCCTTTCGACCCAGAACTCGTTTCTCCGCCTCGATTCCAACGCCGGGTCCTGAAATATGACATAAACACACAACCTAGCGTGAAATCGGCTTAAAACACGAGATTCCACATCACAACGGCCTCAGAATAGGGGTGAAAATATGTGTAATTATCGGTCTATCAATGTGCTTTATAAATTGCTTCGACACAAGATAAGAAATTATCTCTCCAATGCATAAATGGTTGAGAGTTCACATTTTCATCATCTTTGGTAAAATAAAGTCCAATACGGAGACATTCATAAACAGCTCTACCATAATTCTTAGCGGATAAGCCCAGTTTTGGTTTAATAGTACAACCCAATAGGGGATGTCCATACTTGTTCAATTTATCTCTCTCAAATTTAGAGGTGGGCCTTGCTAAGTTTAGAATAAGTAGGTTTGATGTCCATGACTTGTGGAGCAACGTTGAAAGTGCAGGGGCAGATCTGTAGAGGCAATTCTATATTGCCCATAATTTTCCCTTGTCTCCCCATCGAAGACTTTTACCATCATGGTGCTCGCCCATAATCTTTAGTTCTTGCATACCTACGTCCCAGGATATCTACATTCCACAACCTCATTTTCAAGTCCCCATCTCTCCGTAAACTTAAAGTAAAGGCCAGCAGCACCCACCTTCCAAAGGCCCTGGGACTGTTTATACAAAGAGAGTAGCAAAGGGATGTTATTCGAACCGGGTTTGGTTTGTCCCGCCTATCCTCTTTTCCCACGACTGCTCTATTTTGTTTCTTTCGACGAATTGGCTTTTCTTCAATTATACATAAATCATGGTTGTTCTTATTTTTTGTCGATCAAGTATCTTTCTCCCATTCCACTTGTACAATCGATGCCACAAAGATAGCCAACTATATTATTAAAGAAATAAGGAAACAGACGACGATTTGGCGCCCGGTATCAGGAGGTGTGAAAAGAGCAGTTGCGAGAAGGGGAAAACCCATAAAAAAGATGATTGTTCGTGGAAGTTTCCACAGAAAGACACATCGTTCTAGCAAACAGATCACAATTCCAAGTACCTAGAAGCATACCGATGCAATGAAAGAAATATGAATAGATAACATAATATAGTCATAGATCTTAGGTTGTAAATTGATCATGAGCGAATATTTTGATGTTGCACCCACGAAGTATGGAAAACATTGGGAACTACCCAAAGAGGAGTTAGGAACAGGAACAAGGAGAAGCGAGAACCACTTAAATAGAGGAATGAAGAATCGATTGTATTTCGTCCTTTGTTGCCCACAACAACTTGGGATTAAAAAGTACCAAATTTGATGACTTATTAAAGGTAAGACGAAGTAAGAGCATGCTATTAAAGACGTTGCAACATATGTCGAAAAGGCCTCCGATAGGAAGAAGTGCACCAATCCACTTCTTTTCGAACGGTGAAGAAGGATAATCGAATAAGTCAAGTATATTGCATAACCTCTGCTCTGGCAGCTCCTTCAGCTAGCAAGCTATGTTGGTTTGGGCATTTCCATCGCGAAGGATTCAAAACGAGTCCCATTCGATTGAGATTCATTCAAGGGTGTGGTTTGACTGGTGAACTACCTAAAACTCTATCTATTATCAGTTTCACTCGTTCTATTTGAAGTTGGTTATCCCCTTTGGTGCTTTCCTGGAACATTTCATTGACCTAAGGCACGATCCTCTTTCTTTTTATAAAAGGTTGCTAAAAGTGATTTTGTCGAATCAAGACTTAGGGGCAAGAAAGATAGGTTTGTTTGCTTCCAGCTGGCGGATCAATGCCACAGCTTCCCCTCTCGGTTTTCCTAACAAAGGTTTCAGTGGGTACCGCGCTTGCTACTATACTAACAAAGTGGAGCAATAGACGTTCCACTTGTCTTCTTCCTTGCCCTTTTCGGAGGATAGATTCCATTAAGAATTAATACCCAAAAAGTCGTTGGCCGAACAGGAAGAGGTAGTTTACTTCCTACACATGCTTAGGGGGAAGATTTTAGATGGGTTTGAATTGCGCAAGGAATCGATTTCAGACTGAGCGAGTAGCAAAGCAGTTGCAAGCAAGTAGGAGTCCCAAACTAAGACTAACATAGTAACTGCTATTAATATTCACTCACCCCCTTTGAAACTAAATTCCTGAATTGTACTATTCAACCAAGTTCGCCAAGCTTATTCGAAGGAACGAAGTAGTAAGCCCAAATGAACGAAATTGCTCGATTGAAAATAGATGAACGGGAACTAGCAATTTAGCTTCTTTCAACTCTCTGTTTGAATGTAGCTACTGCCGTGAGGAATGCTTTATTTATCCAATACTAGCTATTTCGGTTATCACTTCCTAATGTTATTTTATAGGGTTTATAAGAATTACATAAATTGACTAACCAAACTGGTAATTAATCGAGTAACAAAATAGAAGGGCAAACATAACTATATTCCATTTAAAAAAAAAAACAAACGAAAAACAACGTAATAAGAAAGAATCGGCAAATTGCAAAGAGGAGTTAGCTTGAGACTTGAGAGCACCAACGCCATCCCCTCTTCAGCTTTCCCCGACTTATTCCACCCCAGAGAATCCAAGCTTTTACCGACTCAATCCCCTCGCCTCTCTCTACTGATTCTCCCGAATTTCGATTCCACCTGATCCAGAGGAAGTAAACTTCCATGGCGAACAGCAATCTTCCTCGGAGGATTATCAAGGTAGGGCACTCTTCTGATCTTTCTCTCGCTGCTTTGAAATCAATCTATTTCTCTCCTGCGTTTGCTGCTCTGTCTGTTCGAAGATTTCTAGCTTTAGATTGTTCTCATCACTGGGTTCGAATTTTGTTTGTGTAGGAGACGCAGCGGCTCCTCAGCGAACCAGGTTTTCTTTCGTCTTTCTTTCCTATTTCCCCCTTCTCTAGTGAACTCAACTAATCAGTGAAGGCCTGGTTTTTGCTTTAATTTCCGATCCCTGTTTTTCGGTATGCTGATGAGGTGATCTTTTGGGTACTGTCACCAATCGACTCTCTTGATTGGTTGCTTCGGTTTGAACCCTGACGTGGTTGCTAGTTATCTCCCCGATCTAGTAGATGAGAATTAGCCCCGCCGTACTTATTTTGGGCTTAGGCAGTTGACGATCCCCGAGCAGTTAGAAACTGGGGTTCCGGCAATCGAATGGGAAAGGGTAAATTGGGCTGTGTAAAGACGTTGTGATTTGTGATGAACTATGTTTCAAATGTGTCGAGTTTAGGAGCCTTTTTATCTTCGAATTCTCAGCGAGTACGTGTGGGTTTAAACTTTAAAGTTAAACGTGCTTGGTTTGGGGTATGAAGTTTATCTCTTGAGCAATGATTTTTACAGGCTCCAATGTATAATTTGAAATGTTTGATTTGTTCTAGTGTACTGTAAAATTCCTTCTTTGCATATGCGATGTGTAAAAACTCGTCCTATCAGTTATGCAGAATGGCCTGTTTGAATGAATGTTTCTTAACTGTTTGGCTGCAGCTCCAGGAATTAGTGCTTCTCCTTCGGAAGATAACATGCGTTACTTCAATGTTATGATTCTTGGCCCAACACAATCACCTTATGAAGGTTGGTGCAAAATCCAAATTCTCTTTCTAATGATGTGTTTGTCTTGTCATGCAGAATATAGCTAATGTAAACCATGACATCGTGCATTGTGCTTCTGTATTTAATCTTAAAAGTTTTTTTTTTTATTGTTATCTTGCTTTGGTTTGCTCTTTGGGGATATGTGAAATTATGGGGAATAGAGTGTTACAGCAGTCTATATGTGTCTCTTTTCTTTTATGTTTATCAGAAATTTCTTGTCAGATCTGATCTATTTACTAGTCTGTTTCCTACTGTTTCAAATGTGTAAGATACCTTCCTGATTGCTATTGTTCATTAATGGTATTAACTTAATTCTTTATTCATCCATTAACTTAAAATTTTGTATATCATATGCTTAGGCCTATGTTGACAGTTTGTTTTGTCACTGAGATTCTTGTTCCAAAGTGATTCTGCCTTTCACCTAGTGGGTAGTGGTTCTGCTCACAAATTCATACAGAAAGAAGATTGACTGATGTATGGCTTCTGTTTACTGTTGCTTCGTATTGTAATTCTTTGACATTCAATGATCAGGTGGTGTCTTCAAGTTGGAATTGTTTTTACCTGAGGAATACCCTATGGCGCCTCCCAAGGTATTCAGGACCCTATGTTAAATGAATGCCACTCCTTGTTGATGTTTGATATGCAATGTCACACAAACAATTATACATTTAAAAATTGTTAGATAAACAGCTTATCTAAACTTAGATCATTACCGAATTAATTTGCTTTGTGTATTTCTCATCTAAGCTAATTTGAATGAATGAGATATTTCTCAATGTGGTTGTCACTGTAAAAGGCTGTTAGTTTATATAATTTCCAGCATTAAGTTTGCCTCTAGTTTTATAATTAAGTGAAAACTGCTTTTAAGCTACATCTGCAGACCGGCAGTTCAGTACTGTGCCATGTTTTCATGTTGTACTTGCCATTGTAAAAAGTTGTTACATGATCTAACTTCCAGCATTTGTGGTTTATGTCTTTTTGTTTTCTAATTAAGTGAGGCAACTAATGTTCAGTTGCATGTGCAGCCAGGCAGTTGAGTACTGTAGCGTGTTTTCCTGAATACTACTTGATTTTTTTTTATTACAGTTTGTTGTTTTGCTTAAAATGGAGTGTGCCGTGTAACTATTAATTCACATGAGGCTGGGATGGTGATCTCTCTCAATAGTGTTGTGGCTGGGACGGTGATCTCTCTCAACAGTGTTGTGTTTGCCATGCTAAATTTTTTTCATTTTTCCTTACTTGCTCCTGGCTTGTTGCTAGATTCTGGGAAGGTATTTGAGTCTTAAAATGTCAACCAGTATGGATACGCTGCCATTTCATATCCCTCTCTATTTTTGCATTGTGATTTGTGTTGTTCCTTGAGATTAGTGTAGAAAGATATATTTTATCACCAGAACTTGCACTCTGTGGAATTCGTCTCCTAGTTAAAATTATGTGGAATTTTTTGGTTGTTGGTCATAGTAATTTGGTAGTTGAAGTGACATGATGGTGGGATTGACGGTTTCCCTTGTGTTTATCTATAAGTTTACTATACCGCTTTGTATTTTATCTATCAGTTTGTCTTCTCTTTTTACAGGTTCGCTTCTTGACCAAAATTTATCACCCTAACATCGATAAGGTGTGCATTCTGTCACTCACTCTTTGACCTCCATTTCTTTGTCATAATATCTGTAGTTACTGAACATGTTTTCTTTTCTTCAGCTTGGAAGGATTTGCCTTGATATTCTGAAAGATAAATGGAGCCCTGCTCTCCAAATTCGGACGGTTCTGTTGAGGTGACATTTGGAGCTGAGAGTCAATTTGCTCTCTTTTCTTTTTCAGCTATGAAGTTTGTTTACCAAGTCGCTGAATGAATGAACAGTTGAAATTGTGCAAGATTTTGTATTTCAATGCATGCATTCCAGTATTAGTAGGTCTTACTACGGCTGACCTTTTGAATCAGCATCCAAGCTCTCTTGAGTGCTCCGAATCCTGATGATCCGCTGTCTGAGAACATTGCAAAGCACTGGAAGACAAACGAGGTTGAAGCTGTTGAAACAGGTACCGGTAGTGACTGCATGTAGTTTTCTACTTTCGTTCTGGTAGTGTCCATTTATGCTGAAGCGCTTTCCAAGTTTGAGTTCGCCAGCGGAAACAGCCCTGGGGGAAACAGCCTAGATAACATTTCTTAACATAGGTTTGAGCAAGAACCTGGAATGCCCCCTAGCCGAGATATTGTGTTAATGAAGCGTGTAGTGAGCGGAACTAAATTGGATCTCCTTAGCTGTTATCCATAGTAAACTCGAACATTTTACTTCCTTTCTCACTGTGTACCGCTGTGGAACTGTTTTACAGCTAAAGAGTGGGCCCGTTTGTATGCAAGTGGAGCATGACGAGGAAAGGGAGCTTGAGCTATCCTGATGGCTTTGCTATTACTACATTTGGTTGAGTGAATTTGGAATGTAGTCTGTTGGTACCTAAATTGGAAAATGGGATGCTTAAAATGTATGCACTGAACACCATCAGATACATGAATCCTTTTAGACTCTCATGTCCCAGAATCGTAACAGTACTGTGTTTTTAGTATACTGGGCAGCCTTTGAGACCTTTATCATGGCATCATCAAAGGTTATTACGATGATGTCCGCTTCACTTGTGATGCCTCTCAATCTTGCTAGTCTTGTTTCAATGACAGTTTGTTGCCTTCTATGTTACTACTCTTTCAAGCCCGCCACTAGGAACAATACAGAACACTATTGGAGGATCCTGGTTGCTCAACTCAATTCAAAAACTAAAAACCGACACAAAAAAGCGAGACATAAAGTAAATCCGAGACAAAATCAGGCAGATTTGATTTCTCACCTGAGCTCTTCATCTTACAATGAGCAGCAGCAGATTGTTCAGGAAACAGAAGATGCAGCCTCAGTCCGTAGATAAACTGGTAATCAAAATTCTCTGGTGGCAAACAGAAACGGACAAGCAGAATTACATGCATATTGGCGTCAGAAGTTACAAATGAAGTCGACAGTGTTGAACAAAGCTAGCCAATCCGCCCAGCCTTTCTAATTCATCCAGCTTTGCTGATTTCCCATCGGCCGTAGATTTCAGCACCCATAAATTTCAGATTGGAGACAACACCCTTTATTAAATTGTCCAAACTTTCACCCTTTGTTAAACTCGTAAGATCTACCTAATCATATATTTTAGTTTCTCAGAACAACATGATTTTTGCATTCCGAATCATACATATTTTTCGTAACAAATTAAAATCAACACGTTGGACCTAAGAAGATGCATAAGATGTTGCACAACCTTGCTCTACAGAAGAACTATACTCATTTCAACGATCTTAAGAGCATCCGGGTACTCATCTATTTGTGTCTCATTCATACGTTCTTCTATCACTTACAGCTAACAATTTCATCAGCGGTTGTACCCTTTTAAGCTATGCATATATGATCCAACAAAACACCTCCACTGTAGATATTATGAGCATATAAGTTCTTATTCTCATAATTTAAAACACTTAACAGTTTAACATGAGGTTAAATATGTATCAAACATTTGCTTCTTTCATTTGACTTTTTAATTTTCATGTTAGATCAATTTTACAGCAGCTTCACTTACACCAATAAGGACTAACGGTTTTTTAATTCTTGCCGGAAAATTACTCTATGTTTTGAGAACCGGACCGGACGTTGAAGTTAGTGGTTAGCCGTTACAAAATAGTTGGTTAACCGTTGATATATTCGTTCATGATAGAAGACATGTATAATACACTAAGAATGAATTTATTATTGACCATATACAATTTCAAATCCATACCATGCATCACCAAAGTATCTAAAAAGTCAAATTTTCTCACAAAAGAAATCATAATTTTATAATTCGAGTTAGAAGTTAGGCAGTCGGTAGGGGACGGCATAAAGTCGATAAGGAGGTTGAGGCATGAGAAGCGGAATCAAAAATAAAATTTGTAATTTAGGATGGACGGTGTTAGTTTACGTTAAAGTTTTCCCCCCCTATTTTTGTTAAAATAGTGAACCAGTGGATCATTCAAATCGAGATGCTTCATTTTAGTTTTATTTTGGATTGCGAAGAACTCTTTGGTCCATCACTTCCAAGCAAATGAACCAAACAACTATTATAACTAGTTTGCCGGTTCTACTAATTTAGTCGTTGATCGAGTTCGGTTCTTATAGCAATGAAATTACTACATCATTCATTGCTTCATCTCAAATATGCGTGTGGTATGATCATAAAAATGGATGAAATTCATTGTCCAACTCAACATTACCGATAACTCCATAATGTGTTCCGTCTCATTTATATCAAACAATTTTAGAGTTATAACTCATGTCGTGTTCCCTCCCAAGGAAGATGCCTATTGAGACAACAACTTCGTCGATAATGCAGTAAAAAACGCGATTCTACCAAGAAGCGGAAAAAGGGAAAAATCGTAAAACATAGAATCAAAGCGTAAAAGAGTAAGTTTTTTATGCATACTGTAAAATGACTAAAAATCTGTTAAGTACGACATATGTTATGTAAAATATGAGTTCACAGAATTTAGATAAGTTAATACATACTCGCAATTCATGTCTAAAGTAGAGCAACTCATAGAATCTTAACAATAAGTTCATAAACATAGCTGGTGAATTAAATTATCCTATTGAATTTAGAAAGGGCCTAGCTGGTGAATTAAATTACCCTATTGAAGCCGAGAATGCATCCAAGTACCTGATATGTATCTTTTAATTTCAAATGTATCATATTGTTGGTGATTTACCTTTAAAATATACTCTTTTTTTTTATAATAAAGGGTTAATTCCACTAGGAAGCCCAAACTATGCTAAAAGTGTCATTTGTGTCCTAAACTATTCAATATGACAAATGTGGCACAAATTATGTGCATTTTGTGACATTTGTTTCCTAAACTAGATTTTCTATTAAATACTAACGGTCACGCCGGTCAACATTATAGAAAATAGTTCGTGTCAGATTTGTCATATTGAATAGTTTGGGACACAGATGACACTTTTTGAATAGTTCGGGCTTCCTAGTGGAATTATCCCTATAATTAATTTCATGAAAAGAATCTTATCTTATCTTATCTTATCTTACTATATATTATGGTGGTTCAAAAGTTACTTATTGCCAAATAAGCATTTGGAGAACTCACAAGTTGCCAAGATGGACAATATTTTTGGAAACAAAAAATTGAGTTAATGATCAATTTATGGAGCTGTCTCTCTCTTCTTTAATATTTTTTCTTTTATCAATATTTTTTTTTTGCATTATATGTATTAATCTATGTATTCAATAATAGATTAATGTTTGTAAAGTGACATCTCTCACATTTTTAAATCGAAAACATATTATTACATTTTTAAGTCATTTTTTATTCATTTATGCTAAAACTTAATAATAAGTTACATTTTAATGGAAAAATAGAAAAAACACACACATAAATAATGATATTTTATCCAGTCAAACAAATGTAGCAATGGAAAGAGAGAAAACAGTGGTTTGACGATCAATCGACTTTCAAAAATGAACTATATTATTTTATATTTTTTACTATAAAACATTTTCTCATTTCAAATGTATACGGCTATAAAATATAGTAAGTATTATATAACCAAATATCTGGATAGAAACTTGACGATGTACCAGTATTATATGACACATGTGAATGTTAAAGAAGTATTTGTAGACGATGTATGGTAAACATCACGTATCATCAACCACTGACCTAAGCATTGATCAAACAAAGGCTGACAATTTACGTTTAATAGTTGAATGTATTTGTAAGTCTAATCCGAGTTATTGGGTTAAAAATTATAAATCTTTAATAATGATGAGTTCAATAAGGCAATTGTAAGAAGTCATTTGGTTGTATGGTTGTGAGCCTGTGACTAAATACCAAATTTTGGCAATAACAAAAATGTTATGATATCAAAGTGTCAAAACATAAATATTTTACTTTGTAACATGAAGCAATTTGTATTTAGATAGAGTTATCCTAGCCACAATTTTTTTTCTTTCATATTCCACTGATCGAGCAAAGTTCGAAGGTATTAACTATGATTAAAAAGTAAATTAAACTCTTTACATATGCTTAGATATTAACAATAGATGTGTCTACAATACATCCATGAATCCATATGTATGCGAAATGTCATAATGGTTGTATGAATTTTTAAAAAATTAATAAAAAATCAACTTTTTAAAAAATTATAAATTAATTGTTCAAACGATACGCCGTTTTAAATGCACCTAAAATTTGTGGCGTTGTAGACACGCTTTATCAATTATTAAGATGAGTAATAAAAAAATTTGTTTCATAAATGGTTAATGAAACCGTACCGTACCGACAGAATTGCTGTTTTCGAGAAGGTTATTCCCATGCATCGGTTTTTGGTAAACTGGTACACTGTATTTCACCGTACTAACTATTAAACTGTGTGGTTAAGCCACGATTTTGCCATAAAAGACCCTACGTCTGACTTTTCCAGTACGATGTTTAGTACGGTTTCATGAACCAAACACCAAAGATAATTTTTTTTTACAAATGCACATTAAAAAAGTTGGAAATATATACACTAAATGACCATGTTAAGACAAGAACCCTTGATAGTGTGGAGTGTCTTGGGTTGAGATTCTGAACAAACATATAGACAACAACTACTTCAAGAATTAGTGATGGATACATATTGTATAATATACTCAATTTGAGTGTCTTGATAGACAAATTTGACATAAAATCCTCAACTAAGACTTCATGAACATTGGCCTGAAAATGAGTCATGATTAGATAATATGATCATCGTAAGGGGTACAATATGTGTTAAGTTTCACTTGGAATAAACAAAAATTATCCATTAATTAAGCATCTTTATCTAATAATTTGAACTCTCAATAATTGGTTTAGAGTTTGTCCTGACTCGAGAATCACGAATTGTTATATGTAGTTTAATATAATAAATTTGAGTGTCTTGGTTTGACAAATCTTGATATGCTATCCTAAATGGGATGTGATAAATCTTCACGATATAATTTTTTGTTAGAAAAAAATAGAATCATAGGTGAGTATGCTAAGTATTGAGAATTTTTAATATATGCATATCACATACTCACTTATAAAGTGAGAGTATAAAAATGTAGGTGATTCAAAAGATTTTTTAATATATAGATAAATCAATTGGTATAAATGATAATGAAACTCTCCTGCCAACAGGCCGGGTAAAAAAATAGTACCCATTTAGTGAACTAAAAGCGTAAGGCATTTTTGTGAAATAGAAGTGTAAGAACGTAAGTTTTTAAGCTTTAAAGCGCAATTTAGTATGATTTTATACACTAAAGATTTTATATGAAAACGAAAGTGTTTTAATGACCTAAAAGTGTAAAATTGTAAGTTTTTAATTTTTAAATCGCAATTTTAACTGTATTGTTAATCGATACACTCAAATCCATTTGGGATAACCATTTATTTGATGCTTAAGTTTGATTATGCATGTGATATGAGAAGGAAGTTACATACACTTCTTATAATAATTTAAACTAGGAAGCCGCAAGAATCTAACGAAATCTTCTAGATATCTAGAATCACTGATGAATTGTGAAATCGAAACTCAAGTAACATTGATTCAAACATTAAACATTAAATTGTACGCGTAGTTCGGTTTAGCCAAAATGTATGTGTATACCCTAAGTTTGATTATGCATGTGATATGAGACGATATTGGGTTTAATGTGATGTTCATTTCACCATTTTTGGATGAATTGATCAATTTAAGGGCATTAACATATAAATGAGTTATAATTAACCTTATTATACAATTTTACTTTTTATAATAATTAAATTAATCTTAAAATTTGTGATGTTTGAAATATTTTATGTATGATTTAGAGGTATATTTATTATTTGTGACATCAGTGGTAGTTGGTTCAAATGTAATATTTTATCAGGTAGTCAAAATCGAATACTAGATGTATTTATGTCTGTTATTTATCTTGGTATCATGAATAGGTAGAAATTTAATTATTAGAATGCATATAACTATACCCAAGCACATGGTCGAGCTAGCATAACACATTTAGAGCATACCATGAAGACAATGTATATGGATCGACCATGTACAAGCATTAATGCTTCATGGGTTGTGCCAGACTTAAACTTCAAGGGCTCGCGTTTGGTGAACTCATGTTTTATGTGGAAATGCGTCATTTGATAAAAATAAAATATTATAAAAATAACATATAAAATTTGAATGAATGAGTAGTTTTTCACATCATGTGTGACGGTTCAGATTCTAAAAGGTCTATAAAATACATTAATTGTTTATTTTGAGACTAAAACCTTTTTTCAATGTATACAACTAAACACTCATTTATAAAATAATTCTTGATTAACTTCATAGCTGAAAAGTCTTTTTTACCGCTTATAGTAATAACGAACAATGTCAACAATAACTTTAGAAGTATGTAAAGTGAAGAAGAAATTGAGATTTAATATTCTTTGCAAATGTGTGCGTGTGTTTTGGGGAGTGGGATACTTTTTTGGTCTAAAACATTTGAGGAAGGGTTGAAACTTATATATCATCTGTTTGAATATTGCATATTGAATTTGAGTATTGAACATTAGGAAGCGATATATAATTCTTAAATTAGTATTAATTTTGAGCCCAGTTGACCAATAGGCTTAGATCTTTTTGCTAATATCATATAGATGCAATAATCATAAGATGAGATTTAGTTTGATATGCATATTCAAAACCATTTTTTATGTGTAATGAATTTGTATGACAAATACATGTAAATAAGTGAAGATGAACCTGATTATGCGTTTTGATTCTTTAGATAAATAAAATGGTTTAAGCGATGAATTAACTATACACTCACTCAATTGGTTTAACGAATTATGTTTTTTTATCACTTTTAGTAATTAGTTTATTCACAAGCTATCAAACTACTTTGCTCCGTCAAAGAATAAGAGGCCATCTGTTCGCCAAGTTTCAGGTGCTTTGATTCACAGTATCGACAGTGAATGGAGAAGAAGCATTTCAAACTGAAAATTGAATAAGTAATTTGGATGTTTCTAGGTTTCTATCGATTCTAGGCGATGGGAAGAAAGAGGAAGGAAAAGGGGGAGAGTGGTGAGATACAAAGCTCAGAGAGAGATGGAAGAAAAACGGAAAAACAAAGAGGAAGGCTAAGAGAGAGTGAGACCACACTTAAAAGAGGGGGGGAAATGAGATAGTGTGAAATAATTGCCCTTCTGCTTTGCTTAGTGGTATTCTTGGCCCTCTTCGGTTGAGTTTTGATTTATGTTTGGAGAAGACATTATATTTGACAGATTTTTTTCATTTTAATTTCAATTTAAAATCCGGAATCAATATTATTATTTGACTGATTTTTTTCTTAATACGATTATGGTAATTTCTTAGGTTTAAGGGGTATTTGATAATGTCAATATTTTAGTAATTTTTTATTTAAAGTTTGAATTGAAAGTTCGTACGTACCGGTGGTTCGACAATAAAACTTCACACCATAGGCTAAATCGATAGGTGATATTTGACAATATGAAACAGTTGAACCATTGTTAATTTATAATTTCAGTATAAACTACTCTACTACCAAATTTTTGGAGACGATTTTACAATCCTTTGGTTCCAAAAATTCTTTTACACTAGTGGAAACAAAAGTTTTAAGACACATTTTGGACTATTTATTGCAACAAAGCATAAGTCAGTTAGCGATAATGAGACTATGCGATCTCATTTAACCCAAAATACACTTTACAACTTCTATGTTTTTAAAATAAATGTATGCTTCTCATTCACTCGCTCATTCATTAATGAGTAACATATATTTCAAGTAATATGAATTTTATAGGTTTTTATTATTGAATTATTTCATGAAAAAATTATTTGTTGCATGAAAATTACTACATTGTTGCTAGACATGTCTGCGATATGAGAATAATTTGGTAAGTCCGTAGTCTGTACAAAACACATTGTCCAACTAACTATTAACGACAAGTTAACATCATGTCCTATATATTTCAAATCAAACAACTTCAGATTCATTATCTACAGTGTAGTAAAAAGGAATGTTCTATATTGGGAAAAACTTAAAGCACATACTAAACTCTATGAGAGACATTTTGTTTCATCCTAAAGGTTGATTATGTATGTATTATGAGAAGCAACTCTAATATTCAACTACATGGTTTAATTAAACAATAAATGACAATTAGTTATATTGATTTCTTTTTTCATTCAATAATTATATGTAATGCTTATGTTATATATTTTTCTCTCTTTTCATGGAGGTCTAAACACATTATGTATAGTTGGAACACTTTCAAAAATGTTATGTGCATAAATAACTAAGGTACAAGACAATCATTTCATTCATTTCAAATCATCTATTATATCCATTATTATATATCATATTTCTCGATAAAATTCTTCCGGTCAACGGGCCGGGCCCTGTGCTAGAATAATTAATATAATGATGTCGAGGCTACCCGGCTAACAGACCGAGCCATACTCTAGTTATATAATGGTACACGTTCATGTGGTATTAGATCGACAACATATCTAGATTTCTTCAACATAAATAGAAGACCCCTTTCCCCATTCAAGAGAGCTAATTTTGAGTTAGAATTTATGATTTTAGAGTGAGAGGAGAGAGAAGCTGAAGGAAGGAGAAGAGGAGAAGAAGGAGCTAGAAGAAGAGGAGCCATCTTTCTCAACATCAAGTCTTCTTTCACCTCTTTTATGTATCTTCTTCCCTTCTTTATGGAGTAGTCCTCTAAGATACTCGGGGTTCTATACCCCAAACCCTAGTTTTAGGGTTACTATGCATGTATAGATATTTTAGAGTTTTAATGGATGAATGTGTTTATCTAGTCGATTCTTATGCTTTCGTAGCTTTGATTGCGTTTGGGTATGTTTTCCTAATCTTATCTACTAGCCTACTTGAGCTACTACGCTGGGTATAAAGGTTTAGGGTTAGACGGGTATGCGCCATCAAAAAAATTAAGGTTAGGTGTATGAATAGGATCCTATGGATGGGTAATACTCATTGATATAGGAATGCCTTCCTAGATAGAACCCGTGATGAAACCTCAGTGTCGACGGTGGGTAGTACCCATTGAAAGAAGCTACGAGCTTAATGCCCCGGATATGATAGCCTAGATGAGGTGATTATAAATGGGTTTAGGGGAGGCGTACTCGGAGGCGTTTGGATAACCACGCAAGCCCACGGAAAGGAACTCACTCACCACATTCGAAAAACCCTAATCATCTAGACATTACATAGTAGTCCTAAGCTAGGGTGAATGATAGTTCCCCGAAGTACCTGCTTTTATCTTTATTTGATTTCTTAACTAGTAATTCACTCATATCCTCCACACAAAACCCTTAAACCGATAGGCTAGATAACAACAACATGGGAAGTAGGCTAGGGTACCAGGACCCGAGTGAAATACGACATTGATGGCTACTATACAACAATGTCATTTTAGGTTAAACTTGGTCTAGGATGGGGTAGTTGTTGACACGTGCTAACCATTTACAATAACTTGCACAGATTAAATCGATCACATTTTTAGCTATTGACGAGTGTATTGGCAATGGTTTGAGTGGTGCTCATATGTTGGGAGAATGTGACTTCCTCGCGTGTCATCCATCCCACCACAAGGGGTTTCGTCGTGGGTAGTAGCGCAACTAGAGCTCTAGTCGCGTGGACAACTGTCACGCTAGTGGGAAGCAGCAATGCAATCACTTCCTCCTTTGAAATTTTGTTCACGCAGTGAATGGTGGTGAAGCAGGCTTCTCGAGGATCCTTTAGGAGAGGGTGGCTCCCACTCCTTTTATGTCTCTCATCACGTCAACCTTCATAGTCGCTGCTAACGAGCAATGTTAGTTGGTGACCTAATGGGTCGATGCGTCGTTGCATATTTTTGTTATGTGAGCTCTTTCCTCTGCTATGTGTAGGTTAGGCACTCTTTGATGCCTTCTTGGTATGTTTTTTATGATTTTTAAAGTACAAAGCAACCTAAGACAGATTGAATCAAGCATTGAAGAACTCTAGAGGACCAAATGAGCTATAAAGAGAAGATTAAGGAGTTTTTATAAGAAATAAGTGGTCCAATGATGGGGAAGTCAACTAGAAGTTGCTACATTATGTCAAGACAAGCCGATAAGAGGAAGAATGGACACAATCTGAAAAAGAATGAGCGACAGCCAAATCGACGGGTCCAACCGCCACTCCATCAAGTTGTAGCCAAATCATCAGAAATAGAAGTCCATGGACCCGGAAGCCCAAACCACGAAGAAACAAGACGATGATTCCAACAACTGCCCTACTGCCGCCTATTCCTTGACTTGTTGATAAAGTTTCCTTAGTAAACTAGGTTTAGGAGACTCTTTCCTAGTCAGTTTAGGTTGTTTTAGGGTTGCTTCTCCTTTATAAATAAAGGGCATGACCCCATTAGATGAGTAAGGCTGCACAAACACACTAATTATCTTTAACACTCTACTCGAGTGATAGCCTAGTCGAAGTCGGGGTTCTTCAGCTAAAGAGGTGTTGTCATCATCAATGGTGGTACCTTATTTCTTCTCTATGTAGCTAGTCAAAATTTATTATATTAGGATGTGATCTTGTTTATTCTTATGTGAATGAATGCTATGATTGTATCTCATGCTTGTGTTTATCTATGAGAATTTCGATGCTAGTTAGATGCTCGTGATGGTCATTGATGTATCATTATTATCGTAATAATAATATTTTGATATAACAATGTTAAATAGTGTTGTCAAAGATTTACCTAGAATAAATCCCTGTACCCTTTGTCACTGCGTAATTTATAACAATGGATAAATTGATACAACACTTCTCTTCTATCTAGTCGACCTCTTTCTGTAAATAGTCGACCAATTTGTTAATGACCGCCATCAAGTGGTCGACCTATATACCTTTACGGTCGACCATTTTGCTTTTGACGCCAATAAAAAGGGCGACCGATGTTTTATTGTGGTCGACCAACAATTACAAATTAAACTACAAACGATCAATCACTACATTTTAAAGGTCAATGGTGAGAAGTCATCAGTGTACCCCACATTAGTGTATTCGGGAACCTCACAAAACTGAAACGACATTTTAGGTCGACCTAATCCTATATAAGGTCGACCTAAAAGTGCAGATTAGGCCGGCCTAATCCTATATGAGATCGACCTAAAAGTGCAAGTTACGGTAACATGCATGTATGGTATACCCATTCTCTTAATAAGTTATGCATGGTGTATAAATGACACTTTAGTTCAATAATGCTCCTAGACAGAAAAAAAAAAAGTGAAATCAGCCATTGATGGAAAGGGCTCCTTTGTTACCCTAGACAGAAGAGATGAGAAGGGCAAAAGATTGGCATCTCAAGTACAATTACATTGAACATGAGGCAGACAAAATGCACATGGATATTCAATACAAGAAATGAAAATGGTGGGAGTGAGAGGGAGAGGCACTTCTGTCAAGTACTAATAATAGGGTAAATACAATATATTATCCATAACTATTAAGTAGCGGGGAATTATAGCCACAACTATCGAAATACAAATTATTAGCCATAACTATTGTTGTGGGTCAAGATTTGGATAACAACCCGTTACTGTTTTCAAATTTTAACGTAGAAGGCCATGTCAGCATCGTAAAAAACATGATATGATGACTGCCACGTGGGAGCCAGCTCACCATCGTAAAAGCTTAGTCATCATTACTAACAGAAGTGTTAACGAAAACTTAACGATTGGCTAATAATTTGTATTTCGATAGTTGTGGCTATAATTCCCCGCTGCTTAATAGTTATGGCAAATATATTGTATTTGCCCTAATAATAATATGACAACAATTCTTATTGGGTAAGGACGTTTAGTCTTCCTTTTGGCAATGGGCATCTTTTAAAAGTGACTGGTCAATCCCACAACATCCCAAAAACAAACCTTCGCCCATCCATGGGTTCAATTTTTTTTATTCGTGTTAACCATAGACCATACTATGATACCATAATCTCTTGCTCTTGCACAGATATGGCTGCCAAAACGAAGGACGGTAGGGTAGCCTTTTCTTCATTTCCCGCTCGAAGTCCTCATAATGGCGAAACCCTGTTCCCAGTGACATCTTTTTGTGATCCTTTCCACCCCCTAAGCAGAAAGCAACAAAGTACCAACCAACTCAATCATTCGATTCCGTAAGCAATGATGAATCTGCTTTGCAAGTTGTTACAATAGATACCAGAGTGAATCATGAACTTTAAGACTGGCAGTTGCTGGGTTGCCGAGTTGCGGTTGGATGCCATCCTTGTAATCAGCTTCTTCTTTGTCAGGTAGCCCCTGGGGAAAAGTAGACGAGTATGGAGCTTAGTAAATGTCACAAATGTGGCCAACAGCAAGTACCGGCTCACTTACAAGAGGATCCAAAGTTTCATTTGCATCACATTTTGGACTGGTTCCTCTTCATCAATAAAACAAATAATCCAAGAAAATTTAGTCACTAATGTGTCTTGTCAAAAAAAAAAAAAAAAAAAAAACTTACGATATGAAATAAATGAAAACGTTTCATTCTGGTCAGTAACACAAGAGGAACCAGTCCAAGTTTACCCTCTTATGCTATTCCTATAATTTCCCCCCATTAAGCTAGAGTGTTTAAACAATGGATGCCCCGAAACTAAAGGTAAAGAGAAAAGGTCCAGCCATCCATTATCAGTTCACTAGAAGTAGACAAGAACATTGAACCGTACCTGACCCACATGGAGGGAGGAACCTTAGCTATCCAAACTCAGGTAAGTTTGTTCGTAAAATTCAATGGAACCTCAGCTTTAAGGTTCACACTCTAGCACATTGTCCATCCAATTGACCAGGTGCTCGCAAATCTGAAGAGAGAGCAGGTAGAAATAAATTGATGGTTTTTTCTCTCTCTGATGGATAAAGTTGATCACCCAAGGTGAGTTGGAACTCTTTCTCATCCATGGGGATCTGATAAAATAAGACATCATGAAGCTAAAGGCTGATGATGCTTACGGTTGGCCAATACAAGCTAGCAACAGTTGCAATCCACGAAGCACATATGCACTACTCGATAGCGCAAACTGCACTAAACAGAGATTAGTGGTCAAAAGCCACAAAACTCACCCTCCTGTATGGTGTTGATGTCCATCATCTCAGTTCACTGGTTTGCAGTAGACCTTGAATCAAAAAGCCGAGACATGAAGATAATAATAAGTTAAGACACCTGACTGCTGATCTGAACAAGCTAACTCTTCGGCAAGTCAATAGCCTCGATGTATTTGTTATATCCAGACATGATCAGAAGATCAAGTCGTTGAATTTATTGTCACCAATAATCACCACAAGAACAATTTCCATCCTTGAAATGATGAAAACGATTTGCATCTCTTACAACTATCTCTCGGTTCTCAACCTTTGATATAAGCTTGATTGCTGCATGACAGTTAACACATGCACGAAGATTCTTTATTATCCTAAGGGTCGTCCCCGGAGGAGTACTAATTAGTCCATACGCAATTGCTATTCTTTCACTGTGATTACAGAGAGTTTCTTCAGTTTCTTCGTGATCCAAATCATGAAGAACAGATTCTGCATCGATGGAAAAGCCAGCTTCCTTCAATCTCCTCTCTAAACTCTCAAGTTCCTCAAATATTTCCTTGAACCTTGGATGAGACTTATCTCCAACTTGAAATACCTGAAGCTTTCCATTGATCTCTATTGAACTATATCCAAGGTCTTTACTTAGACCTTTCTCCTTCATCAAGACCCGCAGCTTTGACACACGATCCCACATACGAGCTGAAGCATAGATGTTTGACAACTGAACATGATGTCCTGTACTATATGGGTCTAATGAAAAAAGGCGTTCAGCAGCAAGCTCTCCAAGGGGTACATGTTGATGGATCTTGCATGCAGTCAAAAGAGCTCCCCAGATGCTCAAACCTGGCTCCATGGGCATATTCCTAATAAACTCATAAGCACGATCTAGATAGCCTGCACGACCCAGAAGATCAACCACACAGGCATAATGCTGGTGGCGTGGTTGAATACTATATTCGCTCATGCAGTGGAAAAGTTTCCATCCGTCTTCTACAAGACCTGAATGCTTGCATGCTGAAAGGAGACTGACAAAGGTGACATCATTTGGGGGCACCCCAGCTTTTCTCATTGCCTTAAAAAGATCAATGGCTTCTTGACCTTCACCATGTACTGCATATGCAGCAATCATCGCACTCCACATGACAACATCTTTGTCTTTTGTTCTATTGAAAACATCACGAGACAAATTGATACTTCCACATTTTGCATACATATCAATAAGTGCTGTGTTCACAACAACGGCATCTTTAAACTCGCTGCTTGCTATATATTCATCCATCCATTTAGCTAAATCAATGGAACCCACCTGACCACAAGCAGAGATAGTAGAGGTTACAGAAATGGAATCAAGAATAACATTCTTCTTGACCATTCTACGGAATAGTTCAATAGCTTCTTGTGCAAGACCATTCTTTGAATAACCAGAGATCATAGCATTCCACAAAACCAAGTTTGGTGTCTCAACCAGATCAAAGAATAATCTGGCAACAGTTACCAGCCCGCATTTTGCATAGAAGGCAGTGAATGCAACAACCAAATCAGGTTCTAACTCAAATCCCATTTTAATAGCGCAACCATGAATAGATTCCCCTCCTTCCAATCCCTCAAGGTCAGTACACGCCTTGAGAACACTGACAAAAGTTATCCACTCGGGTTTCATGTTCGTTTTCCTCATTTGACCATAAACTCTCAGAGCTTCGAGGGGCTGCCCATTCTGCACATACCCAGAAATCATCGAAGTCCAAGTCACGATTGTCCTTTCAGATAACCTCCAAAATACCTTGTTAGCCAACTCAATCTCCCCGCATTTCGCATAAAACGTGACAAGACCATTCTGCACAAAGACGTCAGAATCAAACCCACGCCTAAGTATCTGGCACTGTACCCGCCGACCCATTTCAAGCGATGGCAGAGCACTGCAAGCCTTAAGAACGCAGGTGAAGGTAAAGCTGTCAGGACTGACCCACAGCAACTGCATCTTAGAATACAGTCCGAGGGCATCGCGGAATAAATTATGTCTGGAATGACACCTAATAATCGCATTCCACAGAAACACATCTGGGTCAGGAAAATCATCGAACAGGTCACGTGCATACCTCATTTCGCCAACACGTGCATAACCATTAACGAGTTTGGTGACCAAGAACCCATGACACCGTAACCCGGAGACCAGTACTCGAGCATTTACCTGATTGAAGTGGCTTCTATTGATCGCATTATCAATAAGATGCATAAAACATGAATCTGGAACAAGAGCGCGAAAAGACTTCTGGATTCCACTGTTTAGACGGAGACCAACAGAGGAATGGCTTCTGATGAATCCGAAAGCAAAATCGGGAAATTCGAAGAGACCAAGGGTTACGGCGCGCAAAGGTTGCACATTTGCAGGAAGCCGGCAGAGAGAGACCAAGGAAGAGGATGATTTCCGCACATACATCCTCGGATTGGAGGTGGACACACCGCACGGTTCCTCACACAGTTCGCATGACTGATAACTTTGAACTTTGAACAAGGGACGACGTCGGGGCTCGGGCAGCTTTACTCCAGGATCGGACCGGAATGAATTAAAATTGCCCGCTTCCCTGAACTTCGGACCGAACTGAAGCAACTACCCTTTTGGCTAGACCAAATTACTAACCTATAAGTAACTAAATCTGGACCTTTAGATCTAAGTGGGTCAATTAAAGATATTTTATTTTCAGCTTAATTGAAAGTTTGGTCACTCGAATTGCTTAAAAATTTCACGTTTGCCACTCAAATTGATTTATTCCATTTATAGTCACTCGAATTAGTTGAACAGTCCAAGTCCGGTCACTCTCCGTTAACCTCCGTTAATGAGGACCGTTAAGTGATGACGTGGCTAACAGAAAGACACAGTCATCATATTTTAATATAAAAAAATAACTACCCGACCCGCCAGCTCAGCCTTACCCGCCCTGTCAGCCATTCTTGCCCAACCCGCGAACCAACCCAATTAATTGACCCTAAACCCAAACCTGAGACCCAACCCCCCCTGAAAAGTGAATCGAAAACAGATGGTTAGGGCATTTCCCTTCCTCCATCATTGTCCTCTCATCCTCCGCGCCGCCTCTCTCCATCGCACACCATCGAAAATCGACGTCGAAGGGATGGAGGCCGCCGCGCTGAATCCCTTCCCCCTCCCCCGTCTTCTCTTCCTCCTGCGGCTCTTCTGCATCGCGCATTGCTGTTTTTTCCCCTATTGAAACCCGACGCGAAACCCTAAATCGGAGCCGCCGCCGCCCAAAATCGAAGCTCGACTTTTCTCTCCGGCCGTGGTTGACGAAGGAGACAGAAGAAGCTTTCTCTCCTGTTTTAAAGGTAAAATTCACCTGCTTCTCCTCTTCTCTCTTCTTCGCTTTTATAACCCGACGCGTAAAAGAAGAGTTGTCGCTGTCCATGGGGAATCTTTTGGGGTTGGAACTTTACATTTCTTTATACTGATGGTGGAGGTTCTTGTCTGTTTTTCCAGCTCAGCCACGACAACACCATGGTGGGTCATGTGCGTGCACTAAATGCGCCCCAACCGAAATATGGTGAGTCAACTATCTCCTCACACAGCTCGCCTTTATTGCAGTAAAGGACAACAGTTTGTTGTTTTTTTTAATTGAAAATTAGGGTTTGTGTGGAATAGCAAAACCAGCAGCATGTGTGAAGTGGTTCAGATGTCATTTTCATGCTTTTAATACTAGTTGTTGGGTTAAAGAAGTTAGACTTTAGCATCTGCCCTTTACTGCTTTGGTCATTTTAATCACTCATTCTCTCTTTCGTTGTTTGCAATCAGAAAGGCAAAGCTTTTGATCAAGGACCATGTTGCTGATTGCTACTTGAGGGAAACAGCGACGAAGATATACCAGTTCTCCATTTCACCTACTAATGGCAAGGAGTATTGGCCAATTTGTGAGTTAGGGGATTCTGGAGTCCCTCCAGTTGCAAACTCGAAAAAGAGGGGCAGACCAAAGAAGCAGCGAAGAAAGGGACTCGATGAGGATGAGAAGGGGAAGAAGAAACAGAAGAAGGGTGAAAGGGAATCATCAAAGCCGGAAGGAAGGAAGTACGCGTGCACCACATGTGGGGTAGTTGGGCACACCAAACTGTTCCATAATGAAGAAAGGAAGAAACAGGCGGAGGAAAGGAGACAGGCTAAGGAAGAAGCTAAAAGGGCGAAACAACTCGAAGAGCGGAAAAAAATCGATTGGCAGGCTTACAGAAGCAGCAACAGAGGGCTGCAAAAGCGACATTGAGTCAGCCCAACACTGTCCAACTCGTGCCAGATGTATATATTTATTCAATTTTACAATTTTGCTTTCTAATCAAGTCCTACTATCTTCTAATGTTGCTTTAACTTTGCAGGGAACTACTAGGAGGCCACGGATTGAGGCATCACAGCAGCTCAGCCAAGGATGTGGAGGATCGCAAAATGCAAGCCAAGTGACTCAAGAGTGAAGATTAGTTGCAGTTTAGGTCCAAATGATAATTACCATTTTGAAGCCTCCAATTGGCTAGTAAATGTAGACGTTGAATGTTCCTTTGTCGTATTAGGTAGCCTATTAGGTCATGGTGAATTGCTCTTTTGGAAAAACACTGTCCTCGAGGCTATAATTATCATTTGGACCTTGTAAGACTAAGTTTTATGAATGACTATCAGGTTTATCAATCTTCCAGTACATTGGAAGGTTCTTTTGCACAAATACGTGCCTTAGTTGTTCCATTCGTGCACCTACCTGTGAGTGACCAAACATGTTTCGAATTAGCAATTCCAATGACCAAACATGAAAAAAATTCGCAATTAAAGTGACCAAACATGGAATGGATTAGCAATTCAAGTGACCAAACATGTTTCGAATTAGCAATTCCAGTGATCAAACATGAAACAAATTCGCAATTCAAGTGACCAAACGTGGAATGAATTAGCAATTCAAGTGACCAAACATGTTTCGAATTAGCAATTCAAGTGACCATACATGGAATAATTGAGAACTTCAAGTGACCATACATGGAATAATACTAGGTTACACATTGTCAACAACTAGATAGATCGCTCGACTACACGAGCTACACATCAACAGATTACAACACCTACAACTACACAAACGACTTATCACTTTCCTATCCAAAACAAAGAAAATACAATAGCTCCTAAAATGATGAACGACACCATTTTCCGATCAAACTTGGACACCTCCTTGTTTTGCCTCTTCTCTAGCTCCCGAATTCGACGATGAAAGTTTAGCAACACATTTCTCATATGCTCATCAAGGGCTGGGTCAAGCCATCTGAAGTAGTTACATGCTCCATTTGTCTACACACCATCGACAGAAAAAATAGAAGGATGAAAAAGGCGGCATAATAGTCGAATTGTAACATTAAAAATGAAACAATGGTGGATGAACCTTACCCCATATCTGCAGCATCCATAAAACCTTATTCCTGGATTCGCCTCAGTCCAGCTCGTCTTTAGATCTGTTGGCTCTCCGCACTGACAGAAGGGAGCCGCCATTGGTAGAGGTGAAGTGAGAGGAGGAGGAAAGGAAGAGATGGATGGGGATGGGCGATTCTCGCGCAGAGAAAAGAGGAAGAGAACAGATGGTTAGGGATTCATTTTTGAGGGGGTAGACTTATAGGAGGGGGCTAGATTCAGGGGGATTGGGTCTCGGGTTTGGGTTTAGGGTCAATTAATTGGGTTGGTTCGCGGGTTGGGCAAGAATGGCTGACAGGGCGGGTAAGGCTGAGCTGGCGGGTCGGGTCGTCGTTTTTTAATATTAAAATATGCTGACTGTGTCTTTCTGTTAGCCATGTCATCACTTAACGGTCGTCATTAACGGAGTCTAACGGAGGTTAACAGAGAGTGATCGAACTTGGACTGTTCAACTAATTCAAGTGACTATAAATGGAATAAATCAATTTGAGTGGCAAACGTGAAATTTTTAAGCAATTCGAGTGACCAAACTTGCAATTAAGCCTTTTATTGTCCTTAGTTTTATTAATTGGTTGTTATCTTCTTCGTTGTAATTCGGATTTCAATTTTTTTTGCAAAGATGGAACGAGTTCGTTGTACTCTACAAAATGAGATCAATTTTCACTATATTTCGAGAAACTTTTTTTTACCAACTACATACCATTTGGTAACTTCTTCATTTTTAAGTCGATTTTGTAAACGTTTGCTCAGTTGGAACGAGTTCATCATGATCTATTTGATCTATAAATTTCTGGGTGAAAATAATGGATTAAAAATTACCATACTTTACCACTATGGTATGAGGGTGGTAACTTGTAGTAACTTGTAGCAAACAATGATGAAAGTCGTAAATGACAGTTAGTATACTCCTACTATCATGTATTCAACCTTCTTCCCATATTGGTATGTTCATACCATCATGGTACGCTTTCTTACCATATGGTATTAAATAGGAGCATACCATATGATAATGACTAGTAAAAAATTATTCAATTTTTTTGTACTAAAAATATATCAAAGGGGATATCATTTTAAAGAGCACATTTAATCTGATTAATCTGTGCAAAAAAAATTAAATTTCGACTTAAAACGATAGAGAAATCTTCCGTTAAAGATTAAAGGGGAATAGATAAAAGAATTTTGAGGAGAGAGAGGATACTGATGTCATACTGATATGGACATGTTACACATGGTTACTGACCATAGGGTTACTGACTTGATACATTCCCCCTTACAGCCTGTTTGGATACAATTCCATAAGAAATAGAAATAGAATTTCATTTTCAATTTTAACTTTTACGGAATTCCATTTCCAATTTTTGTGTTTGGTATAATTCCCACAACTATGGAAATGAGTTGTACTTTTAACAATTATTAATAATTTTGTATATTCTTTTTTATCTTGAGAAATGAGATATAAATGAAAGAGAAAGAGAGGAATATGATAGTGGAGTGATAAAATAACAATAAATATGCATAGGTTCCACTAATTCCATTTCCATATAGCCAATTCCTATAACTTTTGATAAGAATTCTAGTTTCCATAATTTGGATCAAATGGAATTCATTTATCAACCTTCTTACCTTTCCAAACATAGAATAATGAATTGGAATTGGAATTGGAAATGGAATTCTAATTCCTGAGTTTTTTGTCCATCCAAACATACTGTAATAGGAAAGAGTCAAGAGTTTGAGAAGAAATACGACTTGAGGGATGATAACGTCTAAGATTTTCATCTTTGGACCTATTTTTTAGCCGTTTGATTGTTATAATAATCATACTTAGCTCATGTTCTGTCGATTTTATGTTGGGAATAGCTTTTTTGGCAGAGATAGGAATGGTGCGGTTGCGGTTAATCGCAAACGCATAAGAAGAAAATCACCAACAGTGACTGCACCTCAAACGGTTTGTGGTTAACCACTAATCGCATATCGCAATTATTGGTTAGTTACGATTAACTGTAAATCTGTAATACGAACTATAAAATCTGATTATGGTACACGGTGCAATTATCCCTACAGGACGGATAACAGGTACCCGCGGGTAAACCATAATCACGGGATTAAGGGCCATGTGAGATCTCGGTTGTATGACAAGTCTCTGCAATTGGAGACGGACGTAAGAGGATTATCTCCTTGAAAAGATGGCTTTTGCAGATGTTTAGTTCTAGAGCAAGGCTAGAGAGAGAAGTTGAAGGAAGGAGAGGAAGAGAAGGAGGAGTCAAAGAGGAAGTGAGCTCTCCCCAATTCAAGTCTTCTTCTATATCTACACATGTATCTTCTTCCCTCCTTTATGGAGTAGTCCTCTAAGAGATCAAACCCCCAAACCCTAGATTTTGAATATAGATGTAATTGAGTTAAGGTTTATGAATAGATTTGTTTGTTTTAGTGATTTTATGCTTGATTATGTTGTAGCTTCTGTTTTCCAACTCTTCTCTACTATCCTACAATTGAGTCTACAGAACTAGGTAGGAATTTTAGGTTAGACTAGGAGCACCTAGCTAATTAGGGCTAGATGAATGATCTTAGGGTTCCTTTTAATGGGCGAGGCGACCGAACCCCAACTAGTGGAATGCCTTCCTGCCACAATGCAAGCATTATCGATCCATCACTTTAGTGTACATGATAGGTTGAACCTATTGAGAGGAACTAGCGATTATTACTTAGTACATGAGCTTTGACTGAGGTGACAATGGGTCTCTGGTCAATAATCGTCAACTGCTCACTTTCTAAGTAACAGGTTGACTAGATAACGACCAAGTCTAAGTAGCCTAGAATAGCGGGACCCTTGGAATACGACCTTGGTCACCACTATATTACTTCATCGATCTAGGGTGCACTTTTCCTAGGTTAAGGTAGCTAGTAGTGTTGACGATCGAGTTTATAAATGTAAAGCTTGATGCGTTACCCCATCAGTTCTTCAAGGTTAGAGAGAGATAAAGATACGAGCAAAGGAGAATTAGAGGTGATCTGGACCTACCCAAGGCAATTGGAAGGCAGATCTCATCTCCAAGCAACTACGTAGAAGAAGATTCACTTTCCCATGTGTTTTTATTCTATTGTAGTTTGTGAACTCTTTTGTTGATGCCTATTGTGATTTATATATTGATTGAGGAATTTTCATGCAAATTGAGTGTTCTTGATCAAAGCCCTCCATTTTGGGACAATTGACTTACGAGTGAGAAAATCCTGTTAGAGCAATTTGGGTCACTTAGCTTAACGTAGAGTGCCATGAAGCGTTGTTATTGGCGAATCTTTGTTGTTCCAGGTGAATTCTTGAGGGAATGGAATCAATTACCTTAATCGTCTTTTGCGGTTGTGTGGTACATCCCTTCAATTAGACCGATTAAGTGGGCTAGGATGCACTCGAACAGGGGGTCCTAGCTATTTTAGATCTCCTAATGGTATATGAATGCCTACTTATCGCACTTGAGTATCGCGTTTGCAACCTAAGCACGAGACTAGGGGAAATAACATCTAAGTGAGCTTTTCTCGATTGAGTTCAAACATCTTTTTCATCTCTTGCTTTTTTTGTTCTTTAGATTTAACAACAATTAGATTGCTAGATAATTTCTAGACGGATGAAGAAAGGGTATATAGTTCGTCTGGATTGATATTTGAAATACTTATTATATCCTACACCCGGTTATAAGTTGCACTTGGTTAAGCTGTAGTGGTAGCGAGTCAAGTTTTCTGGCGCTTTTTCCAGGACATTCGATCTATTATTCAGAAAAATTAATCTACTTTTACTCTAGCATTTCTTTTCTTGCATTTTGAGTTTGGATCTTGCTTGTTTGTCTCTCGTTTGTGTTGTTGTGAAGTGTGTGCAGGAGGTGTATGACCCGGAGGAACCTGGCACCTTTAGCACTGCTAGACAACAACATAAATCGCACTCTCCGATTACTAGTTTTTTTTATTACCCAGGAACCTCAGCCCCACGTGCCACTTTGTGACAGCGGGTCCTACTAAATCTGGGGGCCACCTGCAATCAAATTCAACGCCAACGTAGCTTCGCCCCGAGCAGCCTTGTACCTCCGGGAACACCAACGGGGCTCGCTTGGATTCGAACCTGCGATCTGCAACTCCCAAACCTTCACTGTCGCGGCAGCTTTACCGTTAGGCTATCTTACCTTTGGTTACGACTACTAGCTTGAGAGAGGGAGTTAAGGGAAGCAACGAAAAGGCTTGTGGTTTGGGGTGTACGTGGGCAACGGGTCGGGCCGCCCACAGGCTAGCACGACATGTTTAGATCACGGACACGAAATATATGGGCCGGCCCGACAGGAGCACGAATAATTTATGGATCGTGTCAGACCTAAATTTCATGGGTACGGGCACGATACGATATATTAGTGGGTCGTGCTGGGCCTAATGTTTTTTAGACCTTCTTGAGTTTAATAGCGAACATGGCACGAAAAAATATTTATTTGATAGAAATAAATATAAAAGTGATTATAAGTTCAAATATTACAATATATAAGTACAATAAAAATTATTTAATGTTATTAGAAGTGATCATAAATATATATACCTAATTACTGCCATAAGTAAAAATGGACGAAGTATTAAACAAAGTCAAATCACACCTGTCATACTTCTTATTTTCTTTTCCCCCTATTTGTTATATTTCTCAAACATTCTCGTTTAATACTTTCATTCTTCGTTTAATTTGTTCCTTCTTTTTTAATCCCTCTTTTATTTTCTTCATTTTTATTAAACACGAATATGAGCACGACACGATTCAAACCATGCCCGAGGCGGGCCTAGCAAAATTAACAAATGGGTTGGCACGACACGAAAATTGACGGGTCGTGCCAAGGATGGCACGAAATAGAATGGCCCAAAGCGTGTCTGTGCGGTGCCGGCCCAAGTACGGCACGACGCCCATGTTCAGTTTGGGGTCAACCTCACGGAGAACTCGAAATTCAAGTTGAGGAGGAAGTTGAGTTTGAAGATTCTTCACACCAAATGGATGGGCAAAAAAATCCACCGAGACAGGATTAGTACGTCAAAGATTAGCAACAGAGATTAAGTGATTACGAAAATCAGGCACACACAAAATATCATCAAGAGTCAAGCGACGAGTAGAGGTTGATAGAGAAGAAGAACCTATGTGTGTAATAGCCAAACCTGTACCATTGCTGAAATACACCTCGTCAGGGCCATTATAGTCGGAGTAGAGAGCTAAATTACCAAGTTCATGAGTCACATGATTTGTGGCATCAGAGTCCATGAGCCAAGGATTCGCAGCTCGAGCAGAAGGCAGAGGAGAAGCAGTAGTGGTGGTGGTATTTGCCTGAGTTCGTTTGTGAGGGAATAGTTGGAAACACTAGTGGACCGAGTGTCTTGGCTTCTCACAGTATTGGCAAATAACTCGAGCAGGCCGGCGATCATCATCATTGCGAGAAGGATCACAGGAACCAGATGAAGAGGATGGGGAAGGGGAAGATGAACGACCCGAATCACGTCCAACATTTTCGCCGCGATAACTGTAACATCTCGTTCCGGCTAAACCCATATTTCGATCGCTAGAAAGTTCGCAATTTAAAATCGAGCGTTTTGATAGTATTTCGGCGAAAATCGGATTATCAATCGATCGGATAAATATACATATTAATTATATATAATTATAATATTATATATATATATAATTACATTTAGCAGTCACTGACCATCTATATAAATCCATTCCCCTGTTATTTCTTTCCCCATCATCTTCTTTTGTCCCATTCTTTTCTTTATTTGGACCGAGAGAAGCAGTACGAGCGGAGAGACAGGGGACGCGAGGGAGAAATTTCCAAAGGTCAATTCTTGAGCCCTAGTGATCCAAAAATCCCGTAAGTAATGCCTAATTCATCTATACGTCGTGATTTATCGATTTAGAGTTTTAAAACAAGTTTTTGGTTCAGGAATTTCTTGAATTCCCGATAAGTCAAATTAGGGTTTCGGAGTATCCGGAAGCCCGATTGAGCCCAAATTTCATATACGAGCTTCCTGCAGTGAGGTAGAACCGGTGTTTGAACGACCAGAACTGGTGAGGGATTAGCACGGCACACCGGGTTTGTCGTATCATGATAATTATATTGATGCTTATAATTGACCTAGGTGAACTAGAATGTCGTGATTAGGGGTGTATGGACTTTTATGCTATATGATGAACCATGGATTGTTGTATGATATTATTGACTTGCCCTAGCCGATATGGACCTTGTTTATGCTGATGATTGCTTACATGTTGCCATTTGTGGCTTAACTGTTGATATGACTTCATGGTTGTTCGATCAGGTGTTTTGACATGATGTGATATTGTGGTTGTTTTTGGATTCACAAGTGGGGGAAATAAACTTCCCAGGGTGAGCCAATTATACGACTCCTGATTTACCTATGTTGAGCCAATTATGGCTAGGTCAAGTGCATGTGCAAGTAATGAATTATGATTAAGCAAGATGAGATATGAATCATGTATAAGGATACCTAATATGAGTGTTGTGGTCTCACGGTCAACTACATAGTAATTAGGGCTCCCTATGCTATTACTCTATTATGATATGTATGATAGTCACACCTCTCATGTGGTGGTGACTGAAGATTTCTTACGAGATATGACCACACCCAGAGTTGTGTCGGGGTATGACTACACCCATAGTGGTGTGGGGTATGTATGACCACATCCGACGGGATGTGGGGTATGTTTCCCGGGAGAGTTATTAGCATGGGAGTAGCCAGGCGCCTATAAGTAAAACATGATAAGACGCATTTGCATAAGTTAATGTGGTTGAGTCTTTTGCCCATTGGGACATGAGGATGGCTGAGGTCCGATCCTAGTGCTTTGGCTTGTTTGCTAGATGTATGGTAGGGGTATGCTCTGTTATGAACTCACGATGCTATGATTATCTCACTCAGCTATGAGCTGACCCTTTTTTATTCGTCTTCTCTGCTTATGCTATGTGTAAGCAGATCATCAACAGCAGCAGTAGATAAGTGTTAGGTGGGAGAGGAGCTAGAGTTGAAGCTAGGATGAGGTATGGTCTTCAACTATTCTGTGCTTGGACTACTACTCGGGATTTTGGCCAGTGATCCACACCTTTTTGTAAAAATGTTTTGAGAACGTTTTTCATGTGCATATTAGCTTCTGATGTAGTGTGAGATATCCACAGGTGTGGAAAGTTGATGATATGTGTATATGTTGTGTAACTGTGTAAGTTGACGATTATGGTATGTATAAGTATGGTATGCAGTTGTGGAGTATGAAAAGTGTGGCTATGGCTAAGAAAAGCCAATGCATATGGTTGTGAGTATATATGTTTGTGATGAATTATTTTGCAGGATAAGTTGCAAGAACTGTTAGCCCATTACGCGAGTAATCCATGTCGAAATTTTATTTGAATAAATTTTGATAATTAGTGTAACACCCGAGATAAATTCCGCTGCTATTGTATGAACAATATGATTAGGCAAAACGTATAGGGTAGGGTGTTACAATAACCCCGACCACAGTCACGCTGAGTGGCAAACGCAGTATCAGGGGAATCAGAAGACTTTGTGGCGCAGAGATCAGCCTCTAGTGTTACCAAGCATTCGAGAAGATCCTCAAGGGGAGGAATCATTTCGGGGGCTCGAATAGCAGTAGAAAACTCACGATAATCAGGCATGAGTTCACACACACATAGCATGACCAATTCAACATCAAAGACGGGAGCACTAACAAGAGCAAGCTCTGTAACATAAGTATGAGGTTGTTTAATAAATGAGACAACATCTTGATCACCCTTCATCTCTTCATACAAGCGATCAGAAAGGGTCATGACACGAGATTGAGAGGAGCCAAAATAAAGTCTTTGAAGAGCCGGCCAAGTTGTATAAGATGTGGCCGACGAATTGATGAAGGGTAGAACACCGTCCGAGACGGAGGCAAAGATGCTATTCAAGAGGAGCTGGTCCTGACGATACCAGTGTAGATAAGCAGGGTTGCGAACTGAAGTACCATTGACCGTGACCATGGCATCCGGTGCAGGAAGAGAGCCATCAAGATAGCCGACGAGATCGAGGCCATCTAGGAGAGACATGAGCTGGGCACGCCAAGAAGGGAAGTTCTGGGCGGTGAGCTTTAGCGGGAGGGAAGCTGCTGGATTGAACATGACGAGAGAAGCTTCACCAGAAGAACCGTCGGAAGAAGCATCATCAGATGAGGTAGAGCTGACGCCAGACATCGTGACGAGCGACGAGCGACGAAACAGACGTTGAACGTGTGCGTCAGAAAAAATTAGAGTTTTAGAATTGGAAAGCTAGCTTTGTTGCCATGTAAGGTTTGAGTGAATCGTTTGTATTATCATTAACACAAGGGGTATTTATACTCTAGGAATATAAGAGTAGTGTACTACAAAGATAAGGAGACGTGAACAGTAAGCTAGCTTAAGATACAAGTAAAACACATCACTTACCCCTACTAACTATGACTTAGTGGTTTGAGATTAAAATCAATATTCATAAAACTCAACTTAAATAACAACAGTTGTTATAATTGATGTAACTTTATAAATTAATTAATTACCTTGTAGCTCATCAATGTGGTACAAGATAATTTTTAGGCCTAACAATGTATAGGCACACACATAGGCATAGGCGAATCACATGTCCACAAAAGGGCTAAATTACACGTTTGGTAACTCAAATTACATAAATATTTCACGTTTGCCATCCGAATTACTTTTCTTTCTTATTCGCCATTAACTTTACGAATCGTTTCACCCTAGCCACCGGTTGCCAGTTTCCGTCAACCTCCATTAACTCCGTCAGTTTTATGATGACATGGCAAACGGACTGCCGACTAGACCGTCAACATGTCAATTTAAAAAATAAAAAACAATTAATTAATTAACCCTGGCTCATCCTCTTCGTCAACGACTTTGACTCCAAAACTGTCTCCTCCACCGAGCTCATGTCCAAGCTCGTCGACCTCTGCGTTGAAGTCGCCGTTGAGCTCGGTGTCTGCTCCCCAATGGCGATCTTGATATAATTTTCTCTCTCCATTTTTTCTTTTTTTCATCACTTCCCCTGTTTTCCATTTCATCTCTCTGTTTTCTTAAAGCTCAGTGAGACAGGCATGGCAGCAGCTATCCATATGTACAATAGCAGCACCAACATAGCTTCTTCTTAATATTATTTTTTCAGATCCTTGTAGTGGAGAGCTGAACCTTTTATGAAACGTGCTTCTCCTTCTCCATATCCTTCACCTTCGCCTTCGTCTTCTTCGTTTCTTCTTCTTTTTATCCTAATTATCACTTCCCTAAATCTTAGTCGAGCTCTACCCATTTTTAACTAGGGTACTCGATGTACAACCACCAGATCTCCTACCCTTCCGCTTCCCTAGATCTAAACCAAATCCCCAGTCCCAAATGCTCTAGATCCAAGCTCAATTCCACCTCCAGCAGGCAAATCTCACCGCTCACAACAAACCTAGAGGTTCGGTAACTTTATGGACCCGAAGCCCATCCCGATGAAGCAATCCGCGGTGGCGGTGGTGGCTTCATCCAAGCCGGTGAAGCTTTACAAAGGGGAGTGAGGCAGCGCCACTAGTGGAAATGGGTTGCGGAGATCAAGTAGCCCAAGAACTGAACCAGGCTTTGGTTGGGTACCTTCGACACCGCTGAAGAAGTTGCTCTGGCTTACGATAAGACAATTTACAAGCTTAGAGGCGACTTTGCCCGACTCAATTTCCCCGACCTCTGCCATCAGGGATACAATTCTCTCTCTCCCTCTGTTTTCACCGGACTTTATTGAAACGACTGTATCGAGATTGCCGTTGGGATTTGGGAAGCGGACATCGGAGCTCGACGACGACTTCACCGCAGAGGTCGGCGAGCTTGGACATGATGTTGGTGTTGGGACTTTTAGGGACGAGGGTACACGTACGATAGCCCGAGACCGGGTGACCAGGATTATGATAGAGTCGTGAACTACGTTCACTTTCCGAAAAGAATATTTCCACCCTCAACAAGCCTAGGGTTACAGGAAATTTCTCTCGAGGATAAAACTATCACCACTTTAGGTTCCAGGCTTAAGTACCTAAAGCATACTTAGAAGTTTTCTTAGGAAGAAGAATCTGTTTTTGGTGTTGTGTGTGTCTATTCACCCATCACGTACCACCTGTATTTATAGTGTATGAATAGTTACCATTGAAAGATTGCAATCTTTCAACATTGCACTGGTCGGGAGTAACTGCCAATCCAACGTTTGGCAACCATTACTTCAATTCAAATGAAGCGTTGCTCCACCAAACGTTGCTCCACCAAACGTTGCCAATATAAATATGGGCATGCATTTCAAATTGAAACGTGCTATTCATGCATGCAATTAGGTAATCGTCCATTGAGATATGGACTTATTAAAGCAAGCTTTTCCATGAAAGAGATGTGCCCTTTGGTGGAAAATTGCCACTACCAAATGCAATGCACCCGGTTCATTGAATTTTTGGTTCACCCAAACTTCCATGCAACCAGCCCATTAGATTTTGGTTTAACCAAATTCCAACATTCCTCCCCCATTTTAGTGTATTCATAGAATTCACTAAAATCACAACATTCTTCCAACAAAACTTAAGCATAAATGAAAATGTCGTGACGATTGAATTTTCACCTTAGTATATTACACTTGACAAATATTCGAATACAAAGGGTGTCGATAACGATTGAACCCATTGACTCATATGAATATTCGAAGATAATATACACTTAAGTTTTCAAAACTTCATAAGCACCTTGACACTATTCTCCGCCATGTGTCCAATCCTTCTCATAAGCGCACACGAAACCAAAGTCCGGGTTTCTTGAAGCGGCTACACTTCATGCTTACGTAGGTTGAATCTCTTATTCATGTACCCGCATAATACACTTTTTCAAAGATTCAATTAAGAAGTTTGAACTTCATCCTCTTCTCTCATGCAGGATAACAAGCACATACCTCGGGATGACAAATTGTGTGCTTCAATTTCTGATAATAAGCTTTCCACATTGAATTCAGCCTCTAACGTTGTATTAGAGGGGAATTGGGTGTCCCATTACCAGAAATTATATGGACTTTAACCCATCCCTTTCACAGACTTGATCACCAAGTCACTAGTTAACCACTTCGTCAAATGATCAACCAAATTATTTCGAGTCTGGTCATACTGTCTAGACACAACACTGTGCATGATCAGTTCACAGCTTTTACCGTGTCATACTCCCACATGACCGTACTTATCATTTTCACTTGACTATATGACTTAGCCAAATTAGCATTACTATCACAAAAGATAGTAATAGGAGAGATTAGTTTAGGCCATAAATATATGTCATAAACCAAACCTCTCAACAATTATGTCTCTTCTCTAAGAGAAATCAAGGCCACACAAACTTTGATTCCATAGTGAAACTTAGTGATGCAAGTTTGCTTTCTAAAGGCCCAAATTATGGCACCTCTCCCAAGCAAGAGGACCCATCTCAATGTTGAAGTATCACCTTTAACATGAGAAATCCAACTAACATCAACAAATTCTTTCCAAAATTGATGGAAAACCACTATAAGTCAATACAGTGTACGATGACTTCATTACCAGAATCATCATAAATTGTGTACACATTTTGTCTTCTTGGTTTAAAATAACATAAACCACTAGACAAAATCACTTATCTTTGATTGGCCTCAAAGATAAATATGTCATCTACATACAAACACAACGACTCTATTGCCAGAATCATCAAACATTGTATATACAATTTTGTCTCCTTGGTTTAAAATAACATAAACCACTAGACAAAATCAAACCACCAAACAACTAGACAAATCAAACTTTGTCTAGAACTTCAAAACGTCAAATAGATAATTAGACAAATTAACCATTGAGTATGTGACCTACACAAAGGCAATTGTCATTCTTCTATTTCTCCATTTTACGAAGTCTTCTCCAATTCTTCCTCATCCTTGAAACACCCCTCTTCCAAATTACCTTCCGGATATGGAATACACCATGAGACTAGTACGAAGAAAACCCATCTTCTACTGCCATCGATGAAAAACTCATCATCGAACATTCTCATAATTCCATAAACCGGAACCGGTTTCTTGTAAAGAGCGGTTCGAGCCATCGTTCCGGAAAATTATTCTTTTCGATTGTTGGGACTTTTAGGGACGAGGGTACACGTACGATAGCCCGAGACCGGGTGACCAGGATTATGATAGAGTCGTGAACTACGTTCACTTTCCGAAAAGAATATTTCCACCCTCAACAAGCCTAGGGTTACAGGAAATTTCTCCCGAGGATAAAACTATCACCACTTTAGGTTCCAGGCTTAAGTACCTAAAGCATACTTAGAAGTTTTCTTAGGAAGAAGAATCTGTTTTTGGTGTTGTGTGTGTCTATTCACCCATCACGTACCACCTGTATTTATAGTGTATGAATAGTTGCCATTGAAAGATTGCAATCTTTCAACATTGCACTGGTCGGGAGTAACTGCCAATCCAACGTTTGGCAACCATTACTTCAATTCAAATGAAGCGTTGCTCCACCAAACGTTGCTCCACCAAACGTTGCCAATATATATATGGCCATGCATTTCAAATTGAAACGTGCTATTCATGCATGCAATTAGGTAATCGTCCATTGAGATATGGACTTATTAAAGCAAGCTTTTCCATGAAAGAGATGTGCCCTTTGGTGGAAAATTGCCACAACCAAATGCAATGCACCCGGTTCATTGAATTTTTGGTTCACCCAAACTTCCATGCAACCAGCCCATTAGATTTTGGTTTAACCAAATTCCAACAGTTGGTGAAGGAGAGAGTGGTGTTGTCGACATCGTTGACGGAGAGGACCCTGGTGGCCTGGTCGTCGAGCCGGCGTATTGTAGCTTGGTGTCTCCATGATGGGGTGGGAGGATCCGACCGCCATACCTGAAGAGGAACTTGACCGGCACCATTGTTGTTGTTTTGGCGGAATTTGCTCCGAGTAGTGGGATTCTACAGCAAAGAAGGAAGTTACGGTGGTCACTGCAGTCTGCGGCCACTCCGGTGTTAATTAATTATATTTTTTTTAATTGACAGTGTAGTCAACAATCTGTTTGCCGTATTATCATAAAACTGACGGAGTTAACGGAGTTTGACGGAAATTGACGGCCGGTGACAAGAATGAAACGATTCGTAAAGTTAATAACGAATAAAAAATAAAAGTAATTCGAATGACAAACATGAAATATTTTTGTAATTTGAGTGTTGTAATTTAGCCTCCACAAAAGATACAGAGTAGCGGTGTTTGACGTTAGTTTCTAAAAAAAGAAAAAAATGGTGTTTGACGTGGCGATAAGGGGGGCCAATGAGCTGCCTATCTCCAGATTACCATTAGTCCATTACCCGCCCTCTCATCAATATCTTCATCATCTATCGCGCCACCTCACCACACCAGCTTCTCCCGCTTCCATCGTCTGGATTTCATTTTACTTCTGCCTCCTCCTTCGCCTGCACAGCCCAACCACAGAGCCGCTTTCTCCCAAATCAAATGGCCTTTACTTCTCAAGCCCACAACTACAACTACCTCTCTTCCCTTCACCTCTCAGATGGAATAGCTACAACAAGGAGCGGAAGAAGGAGAGCTCCAACAGTTGCAGTTCGTTGTAAGATGGCAGGAACAACGACGGAGTACGAAGAGGGGCAGCTGGAAATGCCCAAATGGGCAGGCGAAACTCCCCTCTCTCGCCTAGTTGGTGCCATGGTTTCCTTCAAGCCTCTCTACTCTCTTCTCAAGCTCGGCGCCCGGCAAGTCCTCATCAGGTAATTTCTCAACTCACTCTCCTTCATATCACTGATTCCCATAGCATACAGACATTTGTTTTTTTTGTGTGTGTGTGTGTAATGTCTCTTACCTACCTTAGCGGTTCATGGGTAATCGATTGAACAGCACTGCCGAGAAGAAGAACATTCAATGGCGAGAAATGACAAGGAAGATTCTTCAATCCGATGTTCACAAGGAGATGGACACCATTCTCAACCCTTCCATCCAGTACCCTGATTGTAAAATTTCATCCCTTCCCACCTCTTTTGTCAATTATCTTCTCCCGGGTCTTCTCTGTATGTTTTAAGTCTTTTGCCTGAAACAAATTAGAATTGCCTTGTCTAACTGAATGCTGCTATGAAAATTGTTTACTTTGTAGATTACCTAAGTCCTTTCCATGCATATGATGAGGGCAATCTTTCATGGCTGGTGAGTGATGATCCATTACTTTGGAACATTTTATGTTTGATTTGTTATGGTTTCCGATCCTGCACCTGCTCATGAGTTGTGTGCTCGACCCATCACTTGTTACTTGCTAGGCTGCAGCAGAGGCAGAACCAGCAACCATGTCAATGGTGTTCCGAGCGGTACCCACTGCTTCCTCCGTAGAGGAAGCAAACGAAATCGTTCGTGGAAATTGGCTCCGTGCTATTGAGCAGCAGCATCAGCAATACTCCGACAATTCGACGATTAGGGACATCCTCGATGTTGGTTGCTCCGTAGGCGTCAGCACAAGATTCCTTGCTGACAAGTTTCCTTCGGCAAATGTGACAGTGAGTTAGACTTGTTCGATGAATTGGATCAGTTCATCAAACCTACCTTCGTGTTGTGTAAATGTGTATTGTGATTGTAGACCATCAATCGACATGGTTCCAGCTGCTTGTAATGGCTGGCTCTATGTAAAATGCATGCTGCAGGGGCTGGATCTCTCGCCTTATTTTCTCGCTGTAGCGCAATTCAAGGAGAAGAACAGCGGGCACCCAAGAAAGAACATAGTTGGATGGATCCATGCTAATGGAGAAAACACCGGCCTGCCTTCACAGTCATTTGACGTTGTATCCATTTCTCTTGTGGTATGCCTTCTTCTCTAAGATAACGCCTTATTGCCATATACATGAATTGTTTTAGCCTTTAGGAGATCTTAATGACATCCGATTCAAAATGTGCAGTTTCATGAATGCCCGGAAAGAGCAATAGTTGCCATAGTCAATGAAGCATTTAGGCTACTTCGACCCGGAGGAACCATTGCACTGATGGATCAAGCGGTAAGAAAGTGCAACGAACATTTGACTAGGTTGTCTTCTTATCCGATGTTCTGCTATTTGTCATGCTATGCTAATCCTGTTCATTATTGTTTGAAATTTGTGCAGCCCAAGTCAAAGACCCTCCAGGTATGGATGGTTCCCCTACTTTCCCAATTCCCACGGTTACTTCAGAAATTCAATATCTGTGTTCCTTGCTGGTTTGTTTGCCCACTTTGAGTTTGAGTCATGGAAGTATCTTAGGCCCATTTTCCGTGATGATGGTACTCAGGAACTGTCGCCGGTTTTGTTCACGCTGTTGAAGAGCACCGAGCCATATCTAGACGAGTTCTATCTGACTGATCTAAATGGAAGTCTGAAGGAAGCTGGATTCATCAACATTCAAACTGTTCTCACTGACTCTAGACATATGACGATGACAGCCACAGTGCCGCCTCGTTAGCAGGTATTCTATGTGTGATTGTCAGGTTGCTCCCCCTCTCCATTCGTGGGTTCTTGTTTCCATCATGGAATGATAAGCGGACTGTATAGGGTTCACCAAACTGATATGGTACAAAGGACTGACCTTTTCTTTGTACTTGTTTGATGTGCATCATTTTGGAAAGTTTTCATGGTCTCTGAATTGGAAGAAATAGCGGTGGACATAATTAATCAAATTCGAGACAAATTAGAGATGACCGGTTTTTCTTTCTTAACTTCTTAACAATCGTGACAGGTTCTTACTTTTGGGTGAATCATGAAAACTTTTCAAGAGGTTATCTATCTCTATACTCGTTTAGAGCATGCTTAATTTGAGAGATTTTATCAGAACTCATGAATTTAAAAAAATGTCAGTTTTCTATTAAATGTTGGATTATTCCTTAAACCTTAAATGACAAAGCACAAGATAGCTCCATTTGCCATAAGGAACAATCTAACATTAATTGACAAAAACACGTTTTAGGGTGAAATGTGTTAATAGAGACGAGAGGTTTAACGAGACGGATATAGAAATTGATGCTAAACAAGATTTACGTGGTTTTCTTGTTCGATTGTGTCGAACAAGACTAGTCCATAAGAGAAGGGTTTGTGTGTTCCTACAATCTGAGCTCAAGAACACGTTACATATATATTCAAGTTGGCTCTCACCTATCTATCCTAGCCAATGACAGTGACGTGAATGACAAGGCCAATGGACCGAGGACTGGAGAATCGGCCAAGGCCCGTTACACAAGAACTCATAACTCAACACCCTCCCCAAATTGATGGAGAGTTCTCATCATCAATTTGTCAGCTAAAAAGGTGTGACGACTATTAGAGAAAGCCTCTGTCAATAAGTTTGCTAGTTGGTCTTTAGAGGCAACATTCAAAAGAGACAGAAGTGTAACCATCTTGGCCACATAAGCGATATAAGAAACACCACACTCTTGCGTGAATCATTGAGGCATAAGCCAAACCTTGTAGCGACCCAAGAAGCCATTAGGATGAATCTTGAGAATATAAACCCACTTGCTGCCGACAACCAGGACCTGTGGCAGAGGATGAGGGATGAGAACCCAAGTATTGGTGGCATATAGGGTTGAGATCTCTTCAGTCATAGCACCTTCCCATTGCTGGTTACCCTGACCCTGTGAATATTTGATGGGAAAATAAATAGGATCCACCTAAAACAAACCATAATCCTGATGATATGAAGGCGGTTTACCCAGAGTAGTGTGCAGGAACCGACAAAGAGGTGGGGCCAGCGCAGGTGAAGGAGATGAAGTTGGAGAATCTAGCTTTGAGGATAATGTGGAAGATGAGGCCGGTAAGGTGGGGGAGAGGGCGGTGAGATGGGATCCATGGGATCATCGTCAACATCATCATCAAAGAAATAAGAAGACTTAAAGAAGTGTCAAAAGGGGAACTAACTTGGACGAATAAGAACAGAATATCGGATTCTATAAAAATACCACATTGTAGGATGTAAAATGATGCTAAAGAGCAAATTGTAACAGAGATAGCCTTATGAATATCACTATAGCCAAGAAACGCACATCGAACAACTTTAGAGGTTGACTTAGTACACTCAGATTGAGTAATAAGTACAAAAAAAGGCAACCAAAGACTCCTAAACGAGAGTAAGGGAGTTGTTTAGAAAAAAGTCGGTAATAAGGGCTCTCATGGCCAAAGATGGGAGGTAATCTGATAATTAATCTGACAAACAGCATTGGGATTAGGTTTAGCCAAAAAGAGGAAGGAAAATTTGATGTCAATAAAAGCACTCTAGTGACCTCTAAAACATGACTGTTTTTGCTCTCAACCAAACCATTTTGTGGTGAAATTCTAGGACACGATTTTTGAGTAATAATGCCAAAATACTGATACAAACTGAGAAGAGGAATAGAGTTAAACTCGCCACTAGGATTAGACCGGACTACACGAACCGTTCTATCAAATTTGGTTTGGATAATTTTTAAGAACTTAGTAGCCATAGATAAAGGGTCGGATTTAAGATGCAAAAAACATACCAACGTATAACGAGTGGCATAATCAACAAAAAAATGCAAAATATTTACAACCATGACGAGATGTAACAAAACTCAGACCCCAAAGATTAGTATGATCACATTAAATGGTTAAGATAATAGTAAGACTAGGAGAAAATGTAATACTCGTAGTCTTAGCCTCAACGCTACCAGTGCAACCTGATTCCCAAAAAATCGTTTCTTATAACCCCAAGCTGAGTCAAATGAAGATGACCCAACCTGGAATGCCATAACCGAAATGTGCGATCATTCTCTCCTCACTCTGAAAGAGGGTATTTTCTTTGTAAATTCGGTCAAATCCTTCCTAATCTGACTTGTAGTCGGTCTTAATCACCTTCTTGACGAAGTCACTTGGAGAGGAAGGTTCCTTGAAGCCTTAGGAGAGCGATGGCTCGACTCTATTTACACATCCCAATTGACGCCCAAGTATAACTGACGACCCGGTGTAGCATAGGGTAAGCAACCAATAAAATTTATCGAACCACGGGGATCTAGGCTTACCTTACTTCGGGTTAAGGTTTTGTTATCTACCCAACCTATAATAGTGATTAGGAAAACTAAACTGACTAACCTGGATAATGACACGCTAAAACACAAAACCAAACTGCGACCAAGTGTAATCGCAATCCGGAAATGCAGAATAGTGGCAAGTTCTATTTATCAATCCGGGGTCTAGATCTACTACCTACTCCGTGATTATCTATTATCTAGCAGACTAAGTTTGAATGTGATTTTAAGCTAAAGTAGTAAGAAAACAGGAAATGGTTCGAAGTTCTTAAGCAGGGGAAGAGTCACTCGGGAATGAGTCCCCCTAGCTCCTTAGTTAGGTCAAAGTTGTAATTACCTTTGGTTGATTTACTGTTGATTAAACTGCGGAAGATCCGACAGTAGCTTGGAATCTCTTAAGCTGACCAAGCCCTCTCAGACAGACTAACCGACATGCGACTAGCCTTCATCGGGATAGACTGCTGAGGCAATAAACATAGAACTTCACTACTGGAATTGGATTCCAGTAAAAAAAAATGAACCGATTAAATCTAGTATAACCAATTCACTACTACCGATTGATGAAGCTCTAACAACCTAATAAGATTTTTTCTATCTCAGGTTGCAGCAGAAATCAAGAGAATTTGATCAGGATATAATTGACTCAATAAACACACTTCAATCAATTATAATCAAACAGTATATCAATCCAAAAGTCATTACAACTCAAATCCCTAACACATGGAACTGGGGTTCTTCATACCCAAGTGAGAGAAAGGTCTACTCCATAGAGAGAGAGGAAAACAGAAATCAAAGCAGTCATACTCATAAAGATGGGAATAATCTGCTCTGGGATATCAATCTTCACTCTTGGGGATGCAATCTGGGTTTCAATGGTGAGAAATCCACTCCAAATAGCTCATAGGGTTTGTTATTCACACTTTCTCTCTCTAAAACTATGTTTTTGCTACAAAAATTCGAATCACTTTCCTTTGGCTCGAATCTGCCTAAAAAATCCGATTTTGGGCGAAATACGGGCAGAACTGCGGTCGTAATTCTTCCCTACCCGTATTTTGCCCAAAACGGGCGTTTTGGTTAAGTCTCGGCGCATCTAAGGCTCATCTCGACAATAAAAATACGGGCATGGGAGGGAAAAATACGGTCGTATTTCTCCTGCCCGTATTTCTTCCTCCGCTCCTGTTTAATGCTTCATTTCTCCCTCAACCGGACTCCGAATCAGTCACCGTTTGATCCCAGAAGCTTGTAGTCTCGTCCTCTTTCTTTTCATGACAAGATTCCATGATTATTTGTCTATAATATGAAGTAGAAATTCATTCTTCCTCAGGTAATGCTCGAGTTTCTTCTCCCGAATGACCAAACGATCTCCAAAAGACCCGAAACTTGCGCCTATGCATCCCTTTATTCGCTAGGACCTGAAATATGACAAAAACACAACCTAGCGTAAAATAGGCCCAGACACCACAAATTTGAGCCAAAACGGTTAAGAAATAAGAGTACAAACATGTGCAAATACGACGCTATCAACTAAGCACTAACCTAGCTAATTACAACTGGTGGAGCTCTCTTAGTTTGAATCCCCCTAGTTCTATCGTTTGGATCGATGTTGAGTACTATCCTAGCTAGAATTATGTTAATGTTTGTATGGATTGAATGATTTGTGTGTGGTTGTGTTATAATCCAAGTATTGAGGTATTTTCATGACGGTTGTGTTGTGTTTTCCATTTCAAACTCTTATGCCAATTTGACCTAGGTAGAGGGAAATCCCCTTCTTTCTAAGAGGCTTTTAAAAGCTGGAATTCCTTGGCGAAACTGAGTCACCTGCTTAAGTCGAATTAGGACAAACCTCATACTACGTGTTAGCACCTTGGGTAGGTTGTATTTTGGTTGTCCAGACTATGGTTCGAGGGAGAAGTCTAAGCAATCCTTAGTCGATTGGCCAAGAGAGCTACTTTGGTAGCTTGATTTGATATCCCTTGGCCTAGTGACCGAGAGAGTGAAGTTCGTTCACTTGTTGCACTTCCCTACGGTTTATAACTGCGTTTACCATACATTTGCATTCGGTTCAACAAATCGTGATTACTAGCTAAGAGGAGCAACAAACGAGTGAAACATTCTCAATTAGTGTTCAAAACCATTTACATTTCCAATTGCTTTTAATTATAGTCCATAGTTTTAACCAAAAATCGATTGCTATATTAATATTTCAAACAATTGAAATATGATTACATGTATCGACAGGGGTTTGACTTTTAAAACATACTTATCCTATATTACACCCGACTAATAGTCGGGATTTTAATTATGGTATTCAGGATGAGTCAGTATACAAACAACATAATAAAATATAAAAACCAATAATTACCAAACTGTGCCAGACCGGCCAGTAGAACTGGAAAAATAGGATGCCAATGCCTGAGTCCAGCGCAATTTTCCACGCCGGCCGGTATCGGCTGTGCAACTGGCATTAATGCGTCCAACTGGCAGGTTTTAGTCAAACCGCTAACATGTCATCCTCTTCGTTTATCATAAGTGATGTCCGCAGGAGAACAGAGAAGGAAGGGAGTTTGTGATTTCCTCCCTATGAACTTGGTGACAGGCTTCAGCATCGTAGTGCTCGCGGCCGCAACGTAGGTGGTGCAGATGGGGCATCTCAATCCTGTGAGTCGGAGTTATCGAACAGCAGCGGTTATTTCTAGATATGGGATCGATAGAGTGATTATGAGGGTTTGATAACAAAGGAAGATTGAAGTGATAAAACCTAGCTCACTTGGTTTTTCTCATTAGCTTCTCTGCCTTCTAATAGGCAGAACAAAGAAGAAGATGACAAAGTTCTTACATTTGTTTGATAGCTTGGATTGGAAACTAACTCTGACTTCGGATGAAAGAAAGTACATCAACGAACAAGGAAAGAACGACTGCGTATCGACGCAAGCTAATTACAAGAAATGACATCGTAGCAAGCATCTTTGGTTTGAGAAGAAACGACAACGCAGCGAGCATGACTGGAAACGACATCGCAACGAAGAGTCCCAGGATGAGTATTGAACGATGTCACTGAGAAGATGACCGTTGGAATTTGATTTTTCAATCTGTTATTTGAATCGGAACTCTTGCATCTGCTCCTCTTTCTCACGGATCCCCTGTCTCGCTTATTCGTCTCCCTGCTTCTTCTTTGTTGGCACTGTGTCAAGTTCTCCCATGTTCTTTTTCTTGCTTTTGGTGAGGGAGTGGGATACACGATGAAATACAGATGTGTTAAAATGGAAAGGAAACACCCCCGCCTACAGGTGGACGAACGCTGCTCGGGAAAAATAGTTTTCTGGTTGGCACATATGTTGGTTGCGTCGAGCACGAGACTTTATACCTGTCTTTCAATTACTTGGTCCACAATTTAAACTCAATGGTATTATATAACACAAGTAGACGTAAGAGACACAAGTTATAGTTTAATTAGTTGGAATCAATTTAGAGCTAAACTGTACACAAGACCCACTAGAATACAAGACCCAATTTTATTTCGTCTGATTAAGTCTAATTAATTGTATTCTAGGTTCACTTGGTAAATTAACGGGCAATACTACGGTGCCGCTATTAAAAGTGCGGCACCCGTGCAGCCAATTTCTATTGGTCCACGTAATACACATGTGGCGTTGGTTGATTTCCTAAAACCCAGACCCAGGTCAAATTTAACAAACCGAAATCCGGTTCAATCCAAACTCTCGTCAACCTACGCATCCATTCCAAATTCCGTCAATTCAATCAATGGCTCTGCTCGCTTATTCGAACTTCCTCTCCTTTCTCTCGCCTTCCTCTCCATCTCGTCGCTGTCTCACGTCTTCTTCTTGCCTTCCACCTCCCCCTTCTTACTGGTTATGTGTCGCGACGATTCCCGTCGGCGAGCTGACTACAACGGCTTCCCCAAAACATCGTTTGCTTCAACTCGTCGTACAATGTCCAGATAGTGGTGGACGAGAACGAGCCGACGAAGAGTCTTCTGAACTGATTTAGGAGAGGAGTGAGGAGGATCGGGATAAATCATAAATCAGGTGCGCATGCGGCGTAGGTACTCCAAAAACAAGCAGAACGAGAAGAAGCGCAAGACTCGCGAAACTACCAAGGGGAATGGCAAGGTAATATTAGGTTAAATTCAATTACACGAATGAATGCATTGTTAGTTTCAGTTTGCGCGCCGGAAATTTGGTGCTTTAAGGTACTAGAGAATTTTCGCTTTAGATTTGGATGAGATGAAGAGCCTAGAATTTTGTTGTATGAAATGAAGAGCTTTGAACACTGTGGGTGGGTGAAATTCATCATCTACCGGAGGAGAGAATTCGTTGAGATGGGATGAAATTAAGAACTTAGAACTCTTGTTGTCTGAAATGTTATGGGAAGATCTGTTAACATTGGCTACTGCTCTGTGCTCGAGGTGGGTTTTTGTCTTGAAATTGTGCAAGCAAGGTATTTACTATTTAGAAGTTAAAGGTGAGTTCACTATAAAAATGGTTACTAACTGAACTTATGTAAAGTTGTTTATGAATCTTATGGGGGGTTTTTGGTTTAACCAGAGTTGTCTTGTTCTCAAACTGTTTCAGGGAAAGTACAAGTTTCTCTAGTTTAGAATACAAGAAATGAGGTCTCTCTTAGTTTTGAAAAATTAATTTCCTTGGCTCAGGTATTCTAATGTTCTTCCAATCTTTTTGCTTTTACCTCTTTATTTCACTAGTTCAGTTATGAAGGGGATTTGGTTATATCCCTTTAGTTTCAGTTCTTATGGAGAAATGGTTGACCAAAGAGAAAATAAATCTTAATTAATTCTGTGTGGGCTGATTTCCAGACATCCTAGGTGACTCTTATTTTATGGCTGGAGATGATATTACCAAATTGCAAGCTCCGTTTTCTGATACAGACAAAGCTGATTCATGTGGTTGTCCCTAACACGATAGTCAAGTTAGCAATTCATGTAAAAAGGCATTTAATCCGTGTGAGAGAAACGAGAATCATACCCTTTGCCTCAACTCAGCTAAGGTTATTGGACGCACTGTTGTCAATGTCAGCACTCATGATCTCGTTAAAGCTAGGGTGAGTCGTTATTCTTTTGCTGAATAACAATTGGGAACTGATTTTGAATTGTTCTAATGTTCTTTTCCCCTTTTCACTTTCAGCCTCATTTGGTACTTCGACTAGTTTCCTAAATCGTACGAACACACGAGTTGTCGAGTCATGGATGCTGCAATGGGAGGGTCGGTTTCACGTTTACCCTTTGTATTTCTGGGTTAAAAGAGCAGCTAGTGATTTTATGCTCTTGTTATTGTTCTGTTCTTGGTCTCTCCTTCCCTCTTTCATCATGTGCTTTTATTTGTTCTACTATTGGGGAAGACTGCAATTTGCAATGGGAAACTTACAAATTGGATTGATTTTAAGTTTTTGTAATCTTCTCTTGTAGTGAAGAGGTACTTGCATATACGAATAGATTTTCTTCATGACGTGGAGTTCCAAGCTAACATGTGGGTTATCGTCTTTAGGTGACTATGTGCGACAGTGCGAGGGGACTATCCAGTTGGAAGGGATGATGATGCTCAATTGCCTACTTCGCAAATCTTAGTTGAGATTGGATATGTTGGTATTCTGACTCGTTATCTTTTCACTGGTGAAAATAATTATTTAGCTCTCTAGAAGGTCAGCAATCTCTTATTATCGGGCTGTTGTGCTACCTCTGAAGGAAGAGCACAACTTGTTTCTAGTTTGAGCTCTTATTCCGTTGCATAAACCGAAGTGCATGCCGATGTACCACCAGCAGTTGTCATCATACTGCATAACTTAGTTCGTTGAGAAAGACTGCAAGCTTGTTGATACTGTGATAAGGTATTTGCTAAAATATTGGCCATTTACGATTACGAACAATGCTAAAGAGGTAATGTTCTTGAGTGAACTGGAGGAGGTTCTGGAAGCTGCTCAGCCTGCAGAGTTTCAACATCGCATGTTGCCTTTGTTTCGGCAGATTAGTCGGTGCTTGAGTAGTTCCCACTTACAGTTATCTTTGTAGGATATTCTTGGTAATTTGATTTTTGTCGTTCTATGTTTTGAATGGTGAAACTTGGTTCCTTTGTTTTATTTTTGTGAATCAGTGAATCTTCCACTTCTCGAGATGGGGCTGAACAAGTATGAATCATTCTTCCAAGAACACCAGTAGTTCAAGCAAGCTAACTAACCAAACAAACTCTGTAGTCATACCACCATATCCCAAAAAGAATCACGTATCTAATTTTGCAGAAGGAACCCAATTGAGGACATTCCATTTCAATTGGGTGCATACCCATTTAAGTACATACTGTACAGTGCATATACTGCAGATCAGTGGCAAAATTTCATTCAATCAGAATTTCAAAGGGACATAATGAACCCTTAAAAACTTGAACCCATAAACACCAAACTTTGGAGATTGAAAATCACCTAGTCGAACCCAATTTTGTGGACCTGCATTGTGTAGGGACCAAAATTCAGTGAACTTTGCAATATTGCTATCAGTTCTATTCTCATGCAAAGCTACCAATGCCATCATCGTTTTTCATCTACAATACAACTTAGGAAATGAATCAAAAGGGAGTTGCAGCTGGAGGGAAGAACCTTGAACTGAGTTGTACAGATTTTCCCCTTCTTCTTTGAGTGAGCGCGGTGGATCAATTCTTTGAGAATCATTGGGGCGTGGTGGAATGTTAGGGCTGAAATATTAAAAGCTTTGCATTCTGAAGCCCAGTTCTTCAAACAGAGTGGCAATTTGATCACACGAGGCAAGCGTGGAAGTTGCAGCAAGAAGAAAGAGCCATGAGCTAATGGAAAAGGTCGAGCTTTGTAAGTTAGTATCCGAATTCCGAACCCCGCAGTGGGATTGAAGATCCACCAACGACGACAGCGGCAAAGAATTTGAAGATTCTTAGAGGGAGGGAGATCAGAGAATCTGGGCGTGAGAGGGAGAGGGAGAGAGAGATGCCGACGGATGGTGTCGCAGATCGATGAAGTTCACAGACAGATCTTGGGAGACCAAGATTTGGGGATGGATGTTGGTGCTTTGGAGGAAATTGGGAGCTTCAAAGTCTCGAAATTTTGCGACATTAAGGCGCACGGAGAGCTTTCCGTCCGTTTGGTTAGCTGGCGGTCGGGGCCACTTCTTACCCGGTCAATGTTTGGTTCGGACTAAATGATTCTAGTCATGCCATGTCATAGTCCACTTGGACCAATCAGAAATTGCGTCACCGGTGCCGCACTTTTTTTAGCGGCACTGTAGTATTGGCCGTAAATTAACAATAAACACTCCATTTAAAGTTTATGTTTTAGCCGAATGGGCTTACAAGTCCAATTACTTTTCGTTGCAAGAGATGTACCCGAAAGCCCTTTTCAATCAACAAAACAGTTTGACCCAACTATGTTAATTGCAAGTGAAATGGTAGTGTTCTAATTCAAAAATACTTAGCTTCCCTTCTTTTGCAATTCGATCACAGAAGCTCTGTTTTAAAACCCAGGCAAGAACAGTGTATAAACACGCCAAGAACACAACAACTAAACCCAGAAAAAATAGAAAGATCTTAAATCAAACCAGGTTGTTGACGGTGCCCCAAGCCGTTTCTAGTAGATTCCTTGAACTTCGTCTTCCTTAGCACCCCCCTGGTCGAGTTCTCCTGTAGTCACAGATTTAAACAGAGCACACACAGAGACTATGCCGAAACTTAAACAGAAATGCAAATTGAGAACACAACACACAATTTTTTCGTGGTTTCCGGTATTGGGAGAATGAGGATCCCAATACTGACTACTCCACGGTCGGAGACTCACAGTTGTGTGAATTCCGAAGATTCACTAATGATCTTGCGTTGAAGTTTGTAATAACAATATCTACCCAAGAACCCTTTGATCAATCTCAACCCGATCGATCAAATTCACTCTCACCAAACCCCGAATTGCTTCCCCAGCAACTCGTAACAGTGTTTCCCCAACACTAACTCTCAAATATGTTCTTCCCGAACCCTTTGAGAAACCCCCTTTTCTATCAATCTCGCTACACTCACAAAATCCCCTCTTGTCTAGCTAGCGTTGTTGATCTTCGAAAAGGTTCACATTGCTGGTTCTTCAGGTCGCCTTTTATAGGCAGGAATATGACCGTTAGTCATTCACATTCCTTCCCTATTTGTGATGATTTGATTGAGAACTCAATCCTCTAATTTGATTTGTGGTGAGCTTGTCATTTGAGCCTCATTGTGCACTGTTGTATCCAATCTTCTTGATCTGATTTCTTCTCTAATTCTTCAGCCGTTAGAACCTTCCTTCTTTGTATTGATTTGCTAGGTGGCAAATGAGCATTTTTGAGCTGTAGCTAGCCATTGGGAAGTTCTTTCCTTTATTGTTCTTGCTGATTGCAGAATCTCTCCTCCTTCATGTTGTCTTTGATTTTCTTTCCTTTACTTACAAGATTACAACATTTTCCTTCATTGATTGCGGCCATTGAAATGCTTGACTCAACATACTCCCCCTAAGCTTTTCAATGGCCCAATATATAGCTGATGTATACTGCACACTTCAATAAACAATTTGGTGCAGCCTATCCTAATAATGTGCTTAAAAGACTACATATAAGCCAAAAAAAGCAAGGAATCATTTTATTCAAAGCAACAAAAATCAAAGAACATTTTATACTTGGATGCAGTACAACCAACTAGACTGATACTCCCAAAATAAACTAGGACTCTTAGACTGCTCAAAGAGTAGTTATGGATCTCCCCCCTAAACCTAATAGTTGATACTCCTAGTAAGAATACTCTGGAGAAGACATGAATGCTATTTCAGCAGCTTTGTCGTTGTCTCCCCCTGGGACATTGACGAGCTGCCGGAACAAATCAGCATTAATTTGCTAGGTGGCAATCATCATTGATTTGCTAGGTGGCATATCAGCATTTTTGAGCTGTAGCTAGCCATTGGGAAGTTCTTTCCTTTATTGTTCTTGTTGATTGCAGAATCTCTCCTCCTTCATGCTGTCTTTGATTTTCTTTCCTTTACTTACAAGATTGCAGCATTTTCCTTCATTGATTGCGGCCATTGATATGCTTGACTCAACATACTCCCCCTAAGCTTTTCAATGGCCCAATATATAGCTGATGTATACTGCACACTTCAATAAACAATTTGGTGCAGCCTATCCTAATAATGTGCTTAAAAGACTACATATAAGCCAAAAAAAGCAGGGAATCAATTAATTCAAAGCAACAAAAATTAAAGAACATTTGATACTTGGATGCAGTACAACCAACTAGACTGATACTCCCAAAATAAACTAGGACTCTTAGACTGCTCAAAGAGTAGTTATGGATCTCCCCCTAAGCCTAATAGTTGATACTCCTAGTAAGAATACTCTAGAGAAGACATGAATGCTATTTCAGCAGCTTTGTCGATGTCTCCCCCTGGGACATTGACGAACTGCCGACGGAACAAATGACGAGATGAACAGTTCTAGAGTTGAACTGGGAAAGACGTGGGAGAGAAATCATGGAAGGGAAGAAAAGTGAATTGGATTGAATTTCTAGAGAAAGATTACAGGTTGTGGACTTCCTGTTGCAGAGAAGGGAAGTGTCAGTATGAGATACCCACATCTGCAGCTTTTTCTTCTATAATTCTTCCTCTACCAAACTTAGACACAGAACCCAAAGGAGTAAGCTAGTAAGGGAACTGGGCATCCGACTAATTAGAGCTATGAATTCTATTTTCCCCAAGCGGATTCAGAGGGTCCTAAAGGCACTCAAGCTTTGGACAACAATTAAAGTTGAGCACGCTAAGAACAGTTTATTAAACAAAAAAAATTAACATGTTAATCCACACCGAGAGCCTAGACTAACTGAGGGTTGAAAAAGGAATTTGCCCTATACTCTTAGCGACTAGAGCCCAACTAAGATAGTTAGTGGTGACCCAAATCTTTAAGTTCGCTAAAGAATAGGAGTCCGAGTTCTCGACGAATGGTCAAGAACTGATCAGCACTTAATGGTTTAGTGAAAATATCAGCGCATTGTTCAGTTGTAGCTACAAATTCAATTTGAATTTGACCTTCTTCAACCAATTCTCGAATAAAATAATACCTAATTTTTATGTGTTTAGTACGAGAGTGTTGAACGGGGTTTTTAGCCATATTAATGCACTCGTATTGTTACACAAGATGGGCATATATTTTATTTCTAACCCGTAGTCACAAAGTTGATGCCTCATCCACAAAAGTTGAGTGCAACATAGACCGGCTGCCAAGTATTCAGCCTCAGCTGTGGATAGAGCAACAGAGCTTTGTTTTTTACTAAACCATGACACAAGTGAATTCCCTAGAAATTGACAAGTCCCGGAAGTACTCTTACGATCTACTACGCACCCAGCAAAATCTGAGTCACTATACCCAATAAGTTCAAGACTTGACTCACGATCATACCAAAGGCCTAGATCCATTGTGCTCGCTAAGTATAAAAAAAATTCTCTTAACAACAGTTAGATGACTTTCCTTGGGAGCACTTTGGAACCTAGCACATATACACACTATAAATTGGATATCGAGTCTACTAGCAGTAAGATACATTAATGACCCAATCATCCCTCTATAAAATTTCTCGTCAATCGACTTACCTGATTCATCCTTATCCAACTTAATGGTAGAAGTCATAGGAGTGATGGCTGTTTTTAAGTTCCCAAGTTCAAAGCATTTTAACATATTTCGGATATACTTGGTTTGACAAATGAAAATGCCTCGAGATGTTTGTTTCATTTTCAAACCCAAGAAATATGTTAGTTCTCCCATAGCACTAATTTCAAAAGTCATTTTCACGATGGTTTCAAAATAATCGCACAAATCTTTGCTAGAAGATCCAAATATGATATCATCAACATATACTTGAATTAGCAAAAGATGTTGTCCTTTATTTGTTATAAAGAGAGTTTTGTCCACTGAACCCGTTTTAAAACCTTCTCCTAAAAGAAATGAAATAAAATTTTCATATCAAGCTCGTGGAGCTTGTTTTAAACCATATAGAGTCTTTTTTAATTTATAGACATGATTAGGATAACGAGAATCGTCAAAACCTGGCGGTTGTTCTACCTACACTTCCTCTTTTAAGTCTCCATTTAAAAAGGCACTTTTGACATCCATTTGAAAAAGTTTAAAACCCTTAGAGCTAGCGAAAGCACATAGCATTCTAATAGCCTCTAATCTAGTGACCGGCGCAAAGGTTTCATCAAAATATATTCCCTCTTCTTGATTATACCCTTGAGCTACCAACCTAGCCCTATTTCGAGTAACCACCCCAATTTCATCTGACTTGTTCTTGTAAATCCACTTAGTTCCAATAATAATTCTATCTGATGGTCTAGGAACCAAATCCCAAACATTTGCTCGCTCAAACTGACTCATTTCTTCATTCATAGCCGTTGTCCAATATTCATCATTCAAAGCCTCTAACACATTCTTAGGTTCAATCAATGACACGAAGGCAGTATGCACAACAAATTTTCTAGAACGGGTAACCATACCTTCATTTATCCCACCTATCATTAAAGATGGAGGATGTCGTTTGACAATGTGTGGAGGTTGTTGCCTTTCATCTTACTCTTGCTCGCTCTGTGAGTTTGTGATACTTCATGCTTTATCTTGGTCTTCGAAAATGTTTGTTCCAGGATCAGATTTCTCCTTGTCTGGTGTCCTTGGTTGATCATAGTTTTCACCAAGTCCAAAATCATCTTCATCTATCTCATTTGCACACTCATTTGCAGATTCTTCAAATATCACATTTATGGACTGCTCCACTATGAGAGTCCTTTTGTTGAAAACTCTATATGCCTTGCTAGTCAAGGAATATCCCAAGAACACACATTCATTGGATTTGGCATCAAACTTGCCAAGATGGTCTTTGGTGTTTAATGCAAAGCATTTGCAACCAAAGGGATGAAAGTAACTCAGATTGGGTTTTCTTCCTTTCCAAATCTCGTAAGGAGTTTTCTTAATTTCATATCTGATCAATGCTCGATTAGTAATATAGCAAGCAATATTTATGGCTTCTGCCCAAAAGTACTTTAGCAAACCATAGTCATGTAACATTGTTCGAGCTATATCAATCAAGGTTCGATTTTTCCTTTCCACAACTCCATTTTGTTGCGGAGTTCTAGGAGCAGAAAAATTATGACTTATTCCTAGCTTATTGTAGAAGAGTTCAAAATCTTCAGAGATAAATTCTCCACCATGATCACTTCTAATGCTAGCAACCTTAGATTGTTTTTCATTCTCCAATTTCCTAGTAAGAGACTCAAAATTTTGAAAAGCTTCACTTTTGCTAGCTAGAAACATTATCCAAGTGAAACGAGAATAGTCATCCACAATTACGAAAGCATAAGACTTACCTCCATAGCTTACCACATTGGTAGGTCCGAAGAGATCAAGGTGAAGTAGTTCAAGAGGTCTCGTTGTGGATATTACCATCTTACTCTTGAAGCTAGACCTTGTATGCTTTCCTTTAGCACAAGCATCACAAAAGAACTAATTTTTGCTTTTTAACTTAGGCAGGTCTTTAACTAGCTCAAGATCACTTAGTTTAGACAAAATCCCTATACTCACATGTCCCAGCTTCCTATGCCAATCTATTTGATCATTTTTCTCTAATGACATTAGACAAGTTACCTTAAAACTTTCTTTATCATCTAGATTTATGACATATAGCTTATTTTTACGTCTACCGGTGAAAAGCATTTTCTTATCAACCAATGACTCAATGTAGCAACAATCATGTTCAAAAATTATCCCCTTATCTTTACCACACATTGTACTAATAGAAAACAAATTATGCTTAAGACCTTTTGCTAGCATCACATTCTCAATGCATGGATCTGAACCTACTATACCTCTTCCTATTATTTCAGGAGAATTATTGTCACCAAAAAATACCTTACCACCTTTACCTTCTTTGAGTGTGGTGAACAAGTTTCGATTTCCTGTCATATGGTGTGAGCATCCACTGTCTAGTATCCATTCAGTTGCCTCCATCCTCACTTGGAAGAAAACCTGCATCATTAGCAGTCATGCAGTTTTGGGTTTTTGTATGCAGACTTTCTTGGATACAGTTTGTTTGTGATCTTTGATTTAACAAAATCTACTAATGTGACCGACTTGATAACAAGTAAAGCAAGTTCTATATATTTTATTTAGTATTCTCTTCCTACATACTCGCCTAATGTGCCCAAACTTATGACAATAGAAACATTCAATGTTTCTATATCTTTGTCTAGATATTCCAATCCTCTCATGTTTTAATGACTCTTCATAAATCTTTGACTTGCCTTTACTACAAGAATTTGATCCTATGTTTTCACAACATCCATTAGTGGAATGATTTAAGGAAGAATTACCTTCCTTTCTTAGAGGTTCAATTTTATTTCCTTCTAAAGAGTCTTGAAGTTTTACTAAGAGACTCAATTTCTCATCTTCTAAGACTTCAACTTTCTTAGTTGTTTCTTTTAATTTAATCTGAACGCCTCCTTCTATAGTTCATCATATTCAATTTTTATTTTGGCATAATCAAATTTTTATTTTGAATATTTTACTTTAACATTTCCAAACTCTAACTGAATTTCCTTGATAGTGGACACTAATTGATCATCATCACTATAGCAATCACTATCGCTAAAAGAAGTATGGTTGGAAGATTTTACCTCGTTTGAGTTGTGTCCCTCTGATGGTTTCTCAACGTCAATAGCCAGGTAACTTTCTTCTCTTGTTTCCTGTTCATCTTCATCTTCGCTGCAGCTCCATGTTGCAGCCATGGCTCGTTCTTTTCGTACTAGAGGACATTCAACCTTGATATGCCCAGTTTTCCCACATCTAAAGCATCCGGTAGGGTTTTGAACCTTAACAGGCTGAGGCTGTTCATTCCTGCTTTTGTGAAATGCTATTGATTGAGGATATTTTGTTGCACCAGCTTCTTTCTCAAATTCTCTATTTTTGTTAACGAAGCTTCCTCTTCGTTTTTCTTTTCTCACTCAAAGCAATCTACTAATTTGTTTGCTTAGTAGGGCCAATTCTTCATCCTCCAATTCTTCGAGATCTTCTGTGTCTTCATTGTATGTGGTAGCCTTGAAGGCTATTCCCTTCTTCCCTTTATCGGAATTTCGTTTGTTGAGCTTGTCTACATGAGTTGCTAATGACCCGATGAGTTCATCTATGGCTAAGGTCTCCAGGTCTTTAGCTTCTTCTATTGCAATTACCTTTGGAGTCCATTGCTCTGGGAGACTCCATAATATTTTTCTAACAAGATCCCCACTTTCATAAGATTTCCCAAGGTTTTCCAGACTATTCATAATGTTTGTGAAGCGCTCGTAAATTTTCCCGATAGTTTCTCCTTCTTCCGTTTTAAACAACTCGAATTGCTGTTTTAATGAATTGATTTGAGATGTTTTGACTTGAGAAGTACCTTCGTAAGTAACCTGGAGCTTGTCCCAGATTTCCTTAGAATTCTTGCATCCAACAACTTTGTGGTATTCTTCTGGACCGAGTGCACAGTTGATAGACCGTTAGTTACACATGTTTTTACCCCTGCTCTTACTCCGTTTGAGGTGTTGATTCTCGTGTTTTAGGCCGATTTCACGCTAGGTTGTGTTTGTTTGTGTTATTTCAGGTCCTAGTACGTGAATAAGGGCTTAGGAGCGAGTTTGGGGGTCGATTGGCGACGAACGGGACGAAGGACGAGCTTGTTTGGGGAGCCGCACGGCCAGACCATGGAGACGCACGGGCCGTGCACTTGCACCATATGGCCGTGCGCCTCATGCCGGAGCTTGCACGGGCAAAGCCAAAGAACCGCACGGCCGTGCAAACATACAATACCTGGCCGTGCGGGTGGTGCGAGAGAATGCACGGCCCCACAATCCAGACTTGCACGGCCGTGCGCCTGGCCGTGCAAGATGGCTGAGTCGACTTAAGTGATACGGTGCGTTTTAGGGTGCACGGCCAGAATGGTGATGTGCACGGCCGTGCACCCTGGCCGTGCAACTCGGGGAAAGCCAGTTTTAAAGCCTAATTCGAGCAAACAGAAGGGGGATTCGAGTTTTAGAGAGATAGAACGATTCCTAGAGAGAGAAAGCGACGAACAAGAGTCTCCAAGTGCCCTAGATCGATCTTCAACACCATTGGAGCTTGGTTTGAGCTTGGAGAAGTGCCGATTCAACGTCCAGGAGCAGAAATCCATCTTCACAGTATGATTTCCGCATCTGATTCTGCTTTTGCTTCTCTCTCCATGGAGTAGTTCTCCCATTCATCTGGTGTGGGAAACCCTAGTTCTGTATGTTGAGATTGATTGTATGAACCCAAGTACTGATTCTGTGATTGATTATAGATTGAGGTTTTATGATTGAATGACTTGAATCCTGATCAAATTCCTGTTGTTTCTGCTTTACCTAGAATGAGAATATCTGCCTAGGTTAATAGAGTATCCTTGATTGAAGGTAGGGAGTTGGTGACTTTAGTCGAGGAGCCAACTCACTATTCTGTACCGGATTTACTCCGGTGGAGGTTAGTCGCCCGCTAGAGAGTCAGATTGAGAGGGTCTGAAGACCTTTAGTCGAGACTTCAGGCTGTTTAAGAACCTTCCGCAGTATAATCTTCATAGAAACTGAACTTGGTAATTACAATCCGGCTTAACTGCAGACTAGGGGGAACCATATCCGGGTGACCTCTCTTAACCTGAATACAACCGTTTAGTTACTTTGCTTGCTTGTTAGTTTAGAACCTCACTAAAGTTTCATTGCTAGATAATACGAATTCACTGAGTAGTCATCACATCTAGGACCCGGGTTGACATTGAAACCCAAACCCGCTATACTACGCTTTAGGAAGTGGTTACACTTGGCCATTTTCTAGAGTGATAGTAGAGTCGAGTCAAGTTTTTGGCGCCGTTGCCGGGGACGGCTAGGTTGTTGAAGAAAAGTGATTTCTGTTACTCTAGCTTTTCTTTTCGCTTTGTTTGCTTTGTCCCACTTGTGCCTTCACGGGTTTGCTTGCTTGAGTGTGTGCAGGTAGTGCATGACCCGTAGCCAGTCAGGAGGGTTACTGCCGTTGGATCCAGAGCTTGAACGCACTTGCCGCCAACTTAGGAGACAGCAGCGAGCTAGACTGGTTACGGGAGAGCGCATAGACGGCCACTTAACCAGCGATTCTGAGGAAGAGTACGAGATGGAGGGCGAAGACATCCCACAACCGGGGAATGCTCGACAGGTTCCCCCGGTGAATCAGCATCCACCACCACCGCCGGGTCCCACCTTGGAGTACTACTACACTCCACGGATTGCTGACATCCACCCGGTCATCCTCTATCCACCCGTCCCAGCAAACAACTTCGAGATCAAGCCAGGCTGGATTCAGCTCATCACATCCTCTATCCAGTTCCATGGCTTGAAGGATGAGGAAGCCCGGGCACACCTTTCCCGTTTTCTGCAGCTGACGAACGGGTTCAAGCTGAATGGTGTTCCGGATGAGGCAATCCGCCTTCACCTCTTCCCCCATTCTCTGGCGGGGAATGCTAAGAGGTGGTTGGAGACCCAGCCCCCATTGTCCATCACTTCTTGGGACGATCTGGCGGATAAGTTCGTGCACAGTATTATCCGGCATCGAAGACTACTGAGATTCAGCGGGAGATCACTCACTTCCGCCAAGAGCCAGATGAGTCCCTTCGTGATGCATGGGAGCGGTACATGGGATACTTCTGGCAGTGTCCCCATCATGGCTTCAGCGATGCTTTCACAGTGGGGAACTTCTACAGTGCCTCACCCCAGACAGCCAGAGGGTGATCGAGTCTCTATGCCCAGGAGGGGATATCCTTACTAAGACTCCACCCGAGCTGAACCAGATGATCAGTACTTGGCTGCCCGCGATCATTCCTGGGGGCAGAGCAGCAGAGGCAGGCACTCCCGGGACCGTGGTGTGCACGCCATGGAGGACCAGATCCGGGCTCGAGCAGCAGGTAGCTGAGCTAGTGCAGGCATTGAAGCAGCCCAACAGTCTTATTCCGGGCAGAAGTTTGGCTACCTCCAGTGCTCAGTGTCAGTGGTGTGAGAGCCCGAATCACCTCGTGGAGGATTGTCAGTCTATGAGGGAGTCTTCTACTCCCCAAGAGCAGGTGGACTTCATAGCAAATGCTCGGCGCCTGGACCCATACAGCAACACCTACAATGAGGGATGGCGCCAGCATCCCAACTTTGCCTGGAGCAATAACACCGCCAAGCCACCTGGTTTCCCAGCACCAGCAGGTGGTTTCCAGCAGAGGCAGCCCTTCCAGGCTAGGCAGGGGCCACCACCACAGCAGCAGCCTTACCAGCCTAGGCAAGGGCAGCCATTCCAGCAGCCTCAGCGTCAGTATGCCGAGCCAGCAGCAGCACCAGCTCCCGATAATCAGATGACCAAGCTGAGAACATTTTGGCAGCATTCATGACCACCAGCCAGGCAATATCACGAGGATGGATCAGCCATAGCTTCACTGGAGGCAGGCCAGAGGAACCAGGGTGCCATTCTGCAGGATCTCCAGCACCAGATAGGGGCTTAGCTCGCCAGAACACTACAGGGCACCGGGGACTCTGCCTGCCACCACTGTCCCCAATCCTCGCGACCCTCACGAGACTGCCATCATCACCACCAGGAGTGGCAAGACCATATCTGCTTCCTGCCCAGCCCAGGCAAGACGAACCACTCCTGCTTCAACACCTCCAGCTGATACTGCAGAAGTGGAGGAAGGCAGCGCAGCACCTGCTCCCAAGCCACAACCTGTGGTTAAGGAGCATACACCCCAGCTGCCTTCCCCACTAGACTTCATAAAGACAGGCTGGAGACAGAGTTTGCCAAGTTCATGGCAATGTTGAAGCAGGTCAACATCAGCATGCCGTTCGTGGAGGCACTGTCGAAGATGCCCAAGTATGCCAAGTTTATGAAAGACCTCCTCACCAACAAGAAGAAACTTGGGGATCTTTCGACAGTGATGCTCAGCGAGGAGTGTTCTGCCATCCTGCAGAACAAGCTGCCAGAGAAGCGCAAAGACCCAGGGAGTTTCACTATCCCTCTTGTTATTGGCAGCATGCATGTAGGAAAGTCCTTGGCGGACCTAGGCGCTAGCATTAACGTCATGCCCTATAAATTGTTTAAGAAGCTAGACCTAGGTGAACCTAGAGCTACTAGGATGAGCATTCAGTTAGCTGATCGATCTATCGTGCATCCTAGGGGTATCATTGAGGACTTGCTTGTTAATGTTGGTGCATTCACATATCCTGTTGATTTTGTTATTTTGGATATAAATGAGGATGTGGATGTGCCTTTGATTTTGGGTAGACCGTTTCTCGCCACCGCCAAGGCGCTTATTGATGTGCATAGTGGTAAATTGATTCTGCGTGCTGGTGATGAACAGGCTACTTTTTCTGTGTCTGACAATGGGAAACATTCTCATTTGCATGATGACATAGACTACTGTGATGTGCTTGCCGATTTTGAGACCGCACTCGCCATCACGAGTGCGGGTACTGATGATGCTCTTGAGCGTTGTATTTTGCTAGGTGAGCAGGCATTGCAGGAGCCGCAGCTGGCGGAGCAGTTGGCCGCATTGGAGAGTGGCCCCTTCTTGGAGGGCGACAGGCTGTTTAAACCGATCTCATCCTCCACCCGCATCACCACTTCTCTGGAGGAACCACCAGAGCTGGAGCTTAAGCCCCTCCCTCCTCATTTGGAGTATGCATTTCTCCGGGAGGGGAATAAGCTGCCAGTTATCATCAGCTCGACCCTCACACCCGAGCAGAAGACCAGACTGGTGGCCTTGCTGAAGCAGTACGAGCGAGCTTTGGCATGGAAGATCACAGATATCCGGGGGATCAGCCCCTCTTTTTGCTCGCACCGGATACTGCTGGAGGATGAGATGCGGCCAGTGAGGCAGCCGCAGAGGAGATTGACGCCGAACCTGGAGGCTGTGGTTCGGGCAGAGATCGTGAAGCTGATGGACGCGGGATCATTTCGCCATTTCTGACAGCGATGGGTCAGTCCCACCCAGGTGGTGCCCAAAAAGGGTGGGATGACCGTGGTGCCTAACGAGAAGAACGAGCTCATTCCGATGCGCACGGTGACTGGGTACCGTGTTTGCATCGACTATCGGCGTCTCAACGACGCTACTCGGAAGGACCATTTCCCGCTGCCGTTCATTGATCAGATGCTGGAGAGATTGGCGGGGCACGAGTTCTACTGCTTCCTGGATGGGATGTCCGGGTACTTTCAGATCCCTATAGCACCGGAGGACCAGGCGAAGACCACTTTCACCTGCCCCTTCGGCACATTTGCTTACCGGAGGATTCCATTCGGGCTATGCAACGCCCCAGCCACTTTTCAGCGATGCATGCTCGCCATCTTTGACCGTCTGGTCGGCGAGATCATGGAGGTGTTTATGGACGACTTCTCGGTTTATGGAGACTCCTTCTCTCACTGTCTCCATAACCTGGAATTGGTCTTAAACGGTGTGAAGAAACGAACCTGGCACTGAGTTGGGAGAAGTGTCACTTCATGGTTCGAGAAGGCATAGTTCTTGGGCACAAGATCTCCAAGATGGGGATCGAGGTAGACAGAGCAAAGATCGAGACTATCAGCAAGCTGCCTCCTCCTACATCTGTAAAGGGGATCCGGAGTTTTCTTGGCCATGCAGGTTTCTATAGGCGGTTCATCAAGGACTTCTCGAAGATCGCCCTGCCCCTAACTAAGCTTCTGGAGAAGGATGCCCCCTTCCAGTTCACTGATGCTTGCACAGCGGCGTTCACCACCTTGAAGGAGAAGCTCACCCAGGCTCCTATCATGGTGGTTCCTGACTGGTCACTACCATTTGAGCTGATGTGTGACGCCAGTGACTTTGCTGTTGGAGCTGTTTTGGGGCAGAGGCGAGATCAACACTTCCGACCTATCTACTACGCCTCGAAGACTCTGAATGATGCCCAGAGAACTACACCACCACAGAGAAGGAGCTGCTTGCAGTGGTGTTTGCCTTCGATAAGTTTCGCCCCTATCTGGTCTTGTCCCATGTGACCGTGTACACAGATCACTCCGCGATTAGATACCTGATGAGCAAGGCCGATGCCAAGCCTCGGCTCATACGATGGATCTTACTGCTGCAGGAGTTCGATATTGAGATCCGGGACAAGAAGGGAGCAGAAAATGTTGCAGCTGATCACCTCTCCCGGTTGGACGCACCCCTGCGGACAACCTCGTGGAGGAGATTGATGACTCTTCCCAGACGAGAGGTTGATGATGATGTGCTTGGTGGAGAGTGTCACCCCCTGGTACTCCGATTTTGCGAACTATTTGGTGGGCCAGCAGCTGCCCAAGGGGATGGCGACTCACGCCAAGAGGAAGTTTTTCTCCGATCTGAAGTACTACTTTGGGATGACCCACATCTTTTCGGATCGGAGCCGACGGGATCATCCGTCGTTGTGTTATGGAGAGTGAGATGGAGGGCATTCTATCTCACTGTCATGAGGGACCTACTGGCGGTCATCACGGAGGAAACCGCACGGCGAGGAAGGTGCTCCAGTCGGGCTTTTACTGGCCCACGCTCTTCAAGGATGCAGACGCCTTCGCACGCAGGTGCGACCGATGCCAGAGGTCAGGTAACATCTCTGCCCGTGATGAGATGCCCCAGAATGTGTTTATAACTTGTGAGATTTTTGATGTCTGGGGTATCGACTTCATGGGCCCCTTCCCTCCATCTTTTGGTAACACCTATATTCTGGTTGCTGTTGACTACGTCTCTAGGTGGGCTGAGGCGCAAGCTTTGCCCACCAATGATGCTAGACGTGTTTGTGGTTTTTTGAAGCAGCTCTTCTCCCGGTTCGGGACACCTAGAGCCATCATAAGCGATAGAGGCACCCATTTCCAGGGCCAATTTGATAAACTACTGTCTCGCTATGGTGTGACTCACAAGGTGTCCGTGGCCTATCATCCCCAGACCAGTGGCCAGGCCGAGCTGACGAACCGGGAGCTCAAGCGGATCCTGGAGAAGACGGTGGATCAGTCCCGCAAAGATTGGTCCACCAAGCTCGATGATGCTCTATGGGCGTATCGCACTGCCTACAAGACGCCATTGGTACTTCACCGTACCGGCTTGTCTATGGAAAGGCTTGCCATTTGCCCGTGGAGCTAGAGCACAAGGCCTTTGGGCCCTTAAGCTGCTCAACTTGGATGTTCGTGTTGCAGGTACTGAGCGTAAAATGCAGATGTTGGAGCTGGAAGAGTGGCGTTACCACGCCTATGAGAACACCAAGCTGTACAAGGAGCGCACTAAGCGCCTACACGATGCACGGTTGCGGGGTCCGAAAGAGTTCAGGTTGGTGATCGAGTTCTCCTTTACAACTCTCGCCTGAAGCTCTTTCCCGGAAAACTCCGCTCCCGGTGGTCTGGACCGTTCACGGTCACACAGGTGTTCCCGTATGGCACTATCGAGATTGCCAACCCGCAGACTGAGCCATTTAAAGTGAACGGCCATCGTCTCAAGCTCTACCTGGGAGACGAGGTCGAACGCGGAGTTGGGTGGAACTCGCGGACCCTTAGTTCCGCCATGGGCGTCCAGCTAAAAGACGGTAAAGAAGCGCTTGTGGGGAGGCAACCCCACCACGGTTTGACTTTCTTTCTTATGTTTCGAGTCGGATTGCGTTTTGGTTTGGTTTTGGTTTGTTTTCTTTGTTCTGGATGATGTCTTATTGGGCTGACATCGGACCTAACATATTCTGGTTGAGCTCTTCTGTTTCCCTTGAGCTGTGCTGTGTTCCCGCCTGGTCCGTTTCCAGTCTCCTGCAGTCTGTGCATACCGGTAACATCGTTCCCCTTTCCTTTCCTCTTCTCCATTGAGGACAATGTCGATCTTAAGTGTGGGGGGGTGTTTATCTTTTGACTGCATTAGATCTGTTTGTGTGCTTGGAGCCTAGTCCACTGTCCGAATCTTACGATTTGAGGGCTCCAAGTACTGCTGTTTGATCATATTGGCACTGTGTTTTGATGGATGAATTGATTGGTTTTGATTAATGCATGACAACTTGTTTGCGACTAGGACAACCTATGATGAGGACTGAGATGTGCAGTAGAACGATGTAGGGGTTCAGTTTTTCAACTGTTTGCTTGCCAACTGTGACTTGATCTGACTTGATCTGATTACTTGTCTTGACAGTCGTTTATGCATCTAGTTCAGGGTATCAGAATGTGAGATAGAGCATATAGGTAGCCATGTGAGATTTGAGCCTGCTCGTTTCTTTCTTGTGCGATAGATCCCTCTTCCATGATGTGTAGCATTCACGTTGTCACTAGCTAAATGATGGGGGCATAGGATTAGCCCACGCCCAAAACTGACTGTCCTGATGTGTCATATCCCCTAGTCAGCCCCTTTGAGCCGTGTGTTATCCTTCTTTTGGTCTATAATGGAAAAAATCACCCTTGTTGCATCTTTAGAAGGTTCCACAGAGTGGTTTTTATATTCTCTGCTGTTTCTGCTAAGTCTATGTGAGTGTTGGAGGTAGTGCTTAAAAGTTGGGCAGATGTTTGAATTGTGCAGAAGTGGTGGCTCTCTTAAGAAATGAAAAGAAAAATAAAGAAAAAAAACAAAAAAAATTGAAAGCAAAAGAGAGCCACTACCAAAAATCTGAGTAATGCCCAGTAAGTAGTGTTTCTTAGCAGTCTGGCTTGGAACGCTGATGTTTGTGCCTCCTTCGCTCTTGTGATCTTAAGATATTGAGTAATGCAGGATAGCAGAAAGAAAATACCGGGTTGTTTGACTGTGATTGTGTGTTTGGAAAATGTGGAACCTTTTGCTATGAATACTTCCACCACCTAAAAGGCCTTTTCCCCATGTCCAAGACCCTAGCCAGTCATTTGAACCTGTGTCTAAGACCTCCTGATTAGTTAGTGGTGACACCCACATATGTGAACTCTAGCATTTAGAGGCTGCCATCATGGTGAAGAGATGATATGAATTGAGAGGAATAGCATGCGCATCTTTCGCATCAAATTGTCCTGACCCCACTGGTCGAGAGTGAGTGATTCATTTTCATTTTCTTTATGCTCTTGTACCCCGGTGAGGACCTAGATTGCTCGGTCTCTATTCTGATGTCTTGAGTTGGATGCATGAGTTGACTGTTTTGAGTAAGTGGTTGAATCAAGTCTAGGTTGGCTAGTGAACAGAAGGGAGACTCTTCCTGTACTCGATTTGCTGCACTCGAATGTCCTTTGTGGTGGTTGTCCAGGTCGTTATTGAGGTTGTGCATGTATTGATGTTTGAAAATCAGTGCGATTCACGTGTTCTGTGCCTGTATGACTTGTCCCCAATGTTGGTTGATTGTGATATGTAAGCTTACCTAGTGTCTGACTTGGTTTGCTTGGGGACAAGCAAACGGTTAAGTGTGGGGGAGTTTGATAGACCGTTAGTTACACATGTTTTTACCCCTGCTCTTACTCCGTTTGAGGTGTTGATTCTCATGTTTTAGGTCGATTTCACGCTAGGTTGTGTTTGTTTGTGTTATTTCAGGTCCTAGTACGTGAATAAGGGCTTAGGAGCGAGTTTGGGGTCGATTGGACGACGAACGGACGAAGGACGAGCTTGTTGGGGAGCCGCACGGCCAGACCATGGAGACGCACGGCCGTGCACTTGCACCATATGGCCGTGCGCCTCATGCCGAGAGCTTGCACGGGCAAAGCAAAGAACCGCACGGCCGTGCAACATACAAACCTGGCCGTGCGGGTTGGTGCGAGAGCTTGCACGACCATAATCCAGACTTGCACGGCCGTGCGCCTGGCCGTGCAAGATGGCTGAGTCGACTTAAGTGATACGGTGCGTTTTAGGGTGCACGGCCAGAATGGTGATGTGCACGGCCGTGCACCCTGGCCGTGCAACTCGGGGAAAGCCAGTTTTAAAGCCTAATTCGAGCAAACAGAAGGGGGATTCGAGTTTTAGAGAGATAGAACGATTCCTAGAGAGAGAAAGCGACGAACAAGAGTCTCCAAGTGCCCTAGATCGATCTTCAACACCATTGGAGCTTGGTTTGAGCTTGGAGAAGTGCCGATTCAACGTCCAGGAGCAGAAATCCATCTTCACAGTATGATTTCCGCATCTGATTCTGCTTTTGCTTCTCTCTCCATGGAGTAGTTCTCCCATTCATCTGGGTGTGGGAAACCCTAGTTCTGTATGTTGAGATTGATTGTATGAACCCAAGTACTGATTCTGTGATTGATTATATTCGATTGAGGTTTTATGATTGAATGACTTGAATCCTGATCAAATTCCTGTTGTTTCTGCTTTAACCTAGAATGAGAATATCTGCCTAGGTTAATAGAGTATCCTTGATTGAAGGTAGGGAGTTGGTGACTTTAGTCGAGGAGCCAACTCACTATTCTGTACCGGATTTACTCCGGTAGTGGAGGTTTTGTTCTTAGGGCCTCAATCTGTCGACTCCGGTGGAGGTTAGTCGCCCGCTAGAGAGTCAGATTGAGAGGGTCTGAAGACCTTTAGTCGAGACTTCAGGCTGTTTAAGAACCTTCCGCAGTATAATCTTCATAGAAACTGAACTTGGTAATTACAATCCGGCTTAACTGCAGACTAGGGGGAACCATATCCGGGTGACCTCTCTTAACCTGAATACAACCGTTTTAGTTACTTTGCTTGCTTGTTAGTTTAGAACCTCACTAAAGTTTCATTGCTAGATAATACGAATTCACTGAGTAGTCATCACATCTAGGACCCGGGTTGACATTGAAACCCAAACCCGCTATACTACGCTTTAGGAAGTGGTTACACTTGGCCATTTTCTAGAGTGATAGTAGAGTCGAGTCAAGTTTTTGCTGAAACTTTTCAAAGTCTTCGTCTGTCCATTTGTCTTGATCTTCCTTGAGCTCATATGGACCTTTAGTGACTCTAGCCCAGAGTTTTGGATCTGTGGATCCGACAAATAATACCGTGCTCTGATACCACGTGTTGGTTGCGTCGAGCACGAGACTTTATACATGACTTTCAATTACTTGGTCCACAATTTAAACTCAATGGTATTATATAACACAAGTAGACGTAAGAGACACAAGTTGTATTTTAATTAGTTGGAATCAATTTAGAGTAATGACTAGAAAACTACCTATTGCTTCTTTGAACCGGGACCTTTAATTTAGAGCTAAACTCTACACAAGACCCACTAGAATACAAGAACCAAATTTATTTCGTCTGATTAAGTCTAATTAATTGTATTCTAGATTCACTTGGTCAATTAACAATAAACACTCCAATTAAAGTTTATGTTTTAGCCGAATGGGCTTATAAGCCCAATTACTTTTCGTTGCAAGAGATGTACCCGAAAGCCCTTTTCAATTAAGGGGTGGTTTGGAAGTTGCGATTGTTTTGTTGAGATTGTCATTATGCAAGGATTGTTTACAATGCATCATTTTTTTTGTTTTTTTAGCAGAAACAATACATGGATTGTTTCTATGATGTGACATAAACTATCACTCATTTTGAGTGATTGTTATATCTCAACTTTTAGTTGTGATTGTTGAGATAGTTGAGTTGAGATTGTTTTGTCTCAGCTTTTAGCTGATGCGATATACACAATCACACATACCAAACGTTGTATTCTACAATGCATCAAATTCGACAATACATGTATAATATTATACATGCATTCTCAACAATACATCTATTTAACAACTGCAACTTCCAAACGACCCCTAACAAAACAGTTTGACCCAACTATGTTAATTTCAAGTGAAACAGTAGTGTTTTAATTCAAAAGCACTTAGCTTCCCTCCTTTGCTATTCGATCACAGTAGCTCTGTTTTAAAACTCAAGCAAGAACAGCATATAAACACACCAAAAACACATCAACTAAACCCAGAAAAAATAGCACAATCTTAAATCAAACCAGGTTGTTGACGGTGCCTGAAGCCGGTTCCAATAGATTCCTTGAACTTCATCTTCCTTAGCACCTCCTGGTCGAGTTCTCCTTTAGTCACAGACTTAAACAGAGCACACACAAAGACTATGCCGAAACTTAAACAGAAATGCAAAATGAGAACACAACACACGATTTTTACGTGGTTTCCAATATTGGAAGAATGAGGATCCCAATACTGAATACTCCACGGTCGGAGACTCACTGTTGTGTGATCTCCGACAATTCACTAATGATCTTGCGTTGAAGTTCATCGTAACAATATCTACCCAAGAACCCTTTGATCAATCTCAACCCGATCGATCAAATTCAATCTCACCAAACCCCGAATTGATTCCCTAACAACTCGTAACAGTGTTTCCCCAACACTAACCCTCAAATTTGTTCTCCCCGAACCCTTTGAGAAACCCCCTTTTCTATCAATCTCGCTACACTCATAAAATCCCCTCTTGTCTAGCTAGCGTTGTTGACAGCGGCGTAGCCAGGATTTCGTTTAAGGTGGGTCCACCTAGAAAAAAATACACATGGTAAAATAGTTTTTGTTAATATAATCTTAAATTGAAATTTTTTGGTAAGTCGTATTGATTTAGTTATTGATTTAGTTAGTCGTACACTCGTTTTGTTTTAAATGGTGTTCTTTGTCAAGAACCGTTAGTATCAATAAATCAAGTTGTTCATAGGGGTTTAATAATAAATCTTACATCAATCAATAGTTCATGATTTATCTTTCGAATAATATTCTTTGTAACAAAAACCATTTAGTAAGAACAAATCGAGTTGTTGGAAGATATTCAATAATATACATGATACCATTTACTAGCATGCTCCCTCAAAAGAAAATCAACTTATACGAAATTGAAGTTTGCACAAATCTGTATATCGTATGCTTAAGAAATAAGGTTGCCAAGATTCAAACACAAAAATTTTCGATCAACTATTATTAATTAAACGTGACCTAGTTTTCGATGTCAATTAATTATCGTACCTAATTTAACCATTTTCCTCCCGAATCAGGGTGGGTCCCTGGACCCACCTTGTTACCCTCTCCCTCCGCCAATGGTTGTTGATCTCCGAAAAGGTTCACATTGCTGGTTCTTTAGGTCGCCTTTTATAGGCAGGAATATGACCGTTAGTCATTCAAATTCCTTCCCTATTTGTGATGATTTGATTGAGAACTCAATCCTCTAATTTGATTTGTAGTGAGCTGGTCATTTGAGCCTCATTATGCACTGTTGTATCCAATCTTCGTGATATGATTTCTTCTCTAATTTTTTAGTCGTTAGAACCTTCCTTCTTTGTATTGATTTGCTAGTTGGCAAATTAGCATTTTTGAGCTGTAGCTAGCAATTGGGAAGTTCTTTCCTTTATTGTTCTTGTTGATTGCAGAATCTCTCCTCCTTTCATGCAGTCTTTGATTTTCTTTCCTTTACTTACAAGATTGCAGCATTTTTCTTCATTGATTGTGGCCATTGATATGCTTGACTCAACATACTCCCCCTAAGCTTGTCAATGGCCCAATATATAGTTGCTGTATACTGCACACTTCAACAAACAATTTCATTTTTTAGTACGTTGTTTATTAATATTTTTATGGTCATTTGTTTGCAACATTAACAAAGGTGATTAGTAATCTTTTGAAAGTGTACTATTAATCAGTATGCGGTCATTATCAATGTTTAGTTTCCCATTATTATTATTTTCAAGGCCGTAATCAAATTTTTTGTAATGTGTGCTGTTACAACTCATTGGTATGCTTAACGTGTCATATTATTAGTTTTTTTACATTAATAACCTTCCTTATCCATTATTATTATTTTCAGCGCCATTATCAATTTTTAAAATATGGACTATTGTTAATCATTGGAATCATTAACATGTACTATTATTAGTCTTGGGTCATTATTAACGTTAATTTTCAAAAATTTCTCAAAAGTTTGTAAATTTTTCAAATGTTATTATCAATTTTTCGTCGTATGCTTCTTACGTTTTCCTTTGTTATATTTTTTTATTATCAACCGAACAATCTTTACCTTTAATTTAATTGGTGATGTTAGGAACTTTACCAAATGTCATTATCAAAATTTGTTTATGTTATTATCAATGCTTTTTTTACCAATGCTCAATCCGTAACATTTTATTATAGGTTATTGTTTTTTTGTGATTAGTTATTGACCTTTTAGTATAAATGTTTCCCCTATCAACACCATTGATATCAATTAATTATTAACATTTATGTCATTAATTCATAATTATCATTTGTTATCTAATGTTTTCGATAACCATTATTAACTTTTTTTCTCAATCATTTACATTGCAATTCCCTCTCCGTATGGACGGCCACTTTGTTTTCTACTGTGGTGATTCAAAGAACAAGTCATTCCAATTCATGAATAGCTTGTCTCAAGAGTGGGACGGAACAACGTACAAGGAGTATAGAGGAACTGGTTAAGTACATCGTTACTCTTTGTGGTTGGGTAGTGAATCGTAGCAACAATTTTGAGGAGTTCACGTGGATGGAAGATCTAGAGTTGGAACCTTTTGCTTTGGATTCAGAATTGACAACTATCTCCATTGATTTTGATCCGATTAAGGATTGCCTTGTAATACCTTTTTTAGTAATGTAGTATTACCAATCTGTGTTCATTATTAATGTATCGTTACCCATTATTAATATTTTCAACGTCATTATCAAAAAAATTCAATGGCATATATCAATTTCTTAACGTATTTTGCCCTTCGAAGTTTGCAGCACAAGGTATTTCATTCAGCAACGTTTACTATATTGTTATCAACAAAGTTATTAACATTTTATAGTAACGATAGTAATAATTTCCAACCACGTCGCCGAACACAAAAAGCAATGTCAATATTCATTTTTTACACGACCACCACAATATTATGACTGTTTTTATTTGTGTCAATATTTCTGGTATCGTTATTAACAAACTAAAGTTACAATTTTAATAATATTCAACCCATTGTTAACCAATATTGTCATACATTATTAACATCTAACGCTAGTATTATTAACCATAGTATTGTATTTATTAACCGGCAACTACCACGCTATGAAAATGAGAAGACCCTTCAGTCTGATGGTTTTCCACCAATGTTATTGACATGTATACACAATACACTGAACTTTCAAAATATTTAACCCCGTTATTAACATATCATCAAAGTGTTAATAAAATGTTATCAGCCAAACGCAAACGCGAAAGGTATTGCAGGTTCCATATCGACACCCCTTACTCAGCCACGAGACGGCGGGCGTGTTCGCAGTAGGAAGAACCGTTGACAGCGGACGAGGAAGAGCTTCACGGCGATTGCGGCATCTGCCTACGCCGAGACGATACATATTGATTTTCACCGCTGGAGTCGATCGGGACGATGGGGAAGATCTAGGGTTGGGAGGCGGAATCGTTTCTCAAAAAGGAAAGATGGAGTTGATTTGGGGACGTGGGATTTAATTCCCCTTTTTTATTCTGTAATAATGCCATTAATTTAAAAAAAGCTTTAAACTACTAATGACTGCCTCTTTTTAAACGGGAATAAAGGGTGGAGGATTGATTAATTAATTTAAAAAAATTATGGGCGATGTTGTTTAGAAATTGGGGCTTGAGGGTATAGGGATCAATTAGGAGCATTTAAGGGGGATAAATTTTGGATTTTAGAGCGACGAATAGCGTTTCAGACCGGATCCAACCAGCCTAAACCTTATTAAGTGACATTCTCGCCATTATCCTTCATTTTCAACCCTTTCCCCTTGTCTTCATCTCCAATACAACCTCCGACCACCGTCAAAGAAATCCAATGATGGAAAGAGAGAGGCTGGAATTTGGTTGCCCACCTCAATTCAACCGCCACGTCCCACCTCTGTTATGTTGTAGTTGTGTCGCATTCTGGCGACCTTGAGTGGTAAGGGCGAAGAAGAAGGAATCGCCACCCCCCAGTCGTCATCGGAAGAAGAAATACTGATAAAGATGGTGTCGACGGGAGAATTAGAAATGGGTGAAAAAGACAGATGGAATATTCATCCTGGACATGGCGGAGGTGGGTTGATTTCCCGTCAACAGGAAATCAACCCGCCTCTACCACATCCGCAACGCGATTTCAACCCCTCTCCACCACGTTGTTGCGGGATTGAAGGATCAAGTGGGGTGGTTCGGCATGATTGGAGCAGCAGTGACGAGCTGACATGATTGAAGAAGCAGTGGCGGAGATAGATTTACGATGCGGAAGGCGGATTTGCAATTGTAACTCCCATTTTTATTAATTAATTTACATATTATTTCTCTTTTGATATTACTAATTATGAATGACAACAATAATGTAAGCATAGACATTAGACAGGGAGGTGGTGGTCGGTCCAGATCCAGTCAGTATCTTATGGTGCAATAACCCCATGTATAACCCAATAAGGATCCGCAACATCAGCGCCTCCTCTCTCCTTGAAAAAGCTTTAATTTTCCTTCCCATAATCTTTAACGGATGATTTCTCACTCGTTTTAATTTGGAACTTAAATTTTTTTACACAGTTAGATCATATTAATTGTGCTCTTCAAAATGATATCCACTTTGATGTTTTTTGGAACAAAAAATTTGTCCCTTATTACCAGTCTATACCATATGATATTTGACTGTACCATATGGTATTGACTGGTATTAAATAAGAGCAAATCATATGGTATGAAAAATACCACCTCATACCAGGGTGGTATAGTATGGTATGGAGTTGGTAACGAGAGGTATGACATTTTTTTCATCTATAAATTTTTTCGTCCAATAGATCATGATTAAATCGTTGCTTCTGTGCAAAAATTTCTGAAAACGACTAAAAATGAAGGAGATACCATATGGTATGGAGTTTGTAACGAGAGGTATGAAAAAAAATCCAAAAAATATTAAAAATGAATATCATTTTGTAGAGCATAATGAACTCGTTCCATCTGTGCAAAAAAATTGAAATACGAGTTAGAATGAAGAAAATATGATCCAATCAAGAAAACTAGGGAAAATAAATTCCTTTAATTGTCCATCCTTAGATCTACAGCCACCTAAAAGAAGGGTCCAGATTTGGTTACTCATAGTTATGCACCCTATCTTGAGCCACCGACTATCATATGATTAATCTTATCTTGACCACTCCTTTTATATCTAAACGTTTAATTAATGTCCTAAGTTATGAAATTTTTTGCCCTAAACGTATCGGAATGGACGTTTTTTTCCGTTGAATCAGTTTCCCTTTCCATTAACGAAAATAGTGAGACTAAAGTAGCCTCACCCTAACTGATTACAACAAAGGGCAATCCCAGTGTGAAATTACCCATGCAACAGATATAGAACACTAAACCAAAACAAAACTCCCTCCCACTGTACTACCAAGGACTACCCTCAAAACTGCAAAAATGGAAGACCCTCCTGCTGGCAATCATGCATCAGCATTGGGTAATCACCAATTACAAACTGTAGGTCTCTTTTCCAAAGTTCTGCAACTACCTTAGCTTCTCGTGGCTTCTCCCCATGACTCCTTCGAAACCTCTACTGCTAGATGAATGTGATCAAAGAAGTCCAAATCAAACAAAACAGTCTTCCTAGAGGTGAGTGTTTCCTCACAATCGTACACGCCTCAAAGAGCTTGGAGTCCCACATACTACTTCGTAAACCCAGATCAATGACACTGAGCATACTCTGCGAGAAACTACATTCAAAGAACAAATGATCTCTCGTCTCACTACTCTGCCCACACAGAACACACATGTCTTCACTTGCTCTCCCCCATTTAACCAACTTAACCTTAGTAACCATAGCATTCATGACCATGATCCAAGCGATTACACTCCAGCGTGGTACAAAAAACTTACCCCATAACAGTTTATGCCAGACCTTGTTGCTGCCATGAGGACGAAGAGTATCATAAACTCGACTCACAGAATACAAAGGCATATGTTGCCCATTCCACATGCCCACAGTCCCCTGCAAACCCATGTATGAGTGAACAGTCGCCCGTAACTTCAAGATACGTCTCCATGCCCATGAACTTGAAGCATTAACCTTCATAGTCCATAGATCCCCACTTTTGCAGAGATACGCCAACATCCAGGCAACCCGAAGAGCTCCAGAATGCATCATCAGGAGCCAAAGCATCCTGGCAGTACATGCTTGGTTCCAAGCAGGAAGGTCCCGCAGCCCTAAACCCCTTTCAAGAAGTGGTAAAGCAATTCTCTCCCAAGAACCTTCACACGGCCAGCATCACCACCATGCCAAAGAAAATCAACACACTTTCTGTAGCTCTTATAGAAACTTCTTAGGGAAAACAAACAACTGAAACTAGTATTGAACCAGTCCCATTAGCACAGAAGTAACCAATTGAAGTCTACCTGCACAGGAAAGACTCTTTGCTCTCCAGGACGTAATACATTTCGTGAGCTTGTCAAGTAGGGTTGCACAATCATCCGAGCTTAGCTTTCCTAAGAGCAGGGGCAATCCAAGATACCGTACTGGGAGTGTTCCTGTCTTAAACCCTGAAACCGCAAAAGCATTAGAGCTAAAATTCACAAATTCTCCCCCAAAATAGACCTCGCACTTCTCCGGGTTACACTTTAGACCAAAAAGATAGTAAAAGTCTTGGAGAAGTGGCTTCACATGAAGAAGAGACTGCCATGATCCCGTAGTAAATATGAGCAGATCATCTGCAAAACTCAAATGATTTAATCCAACCTTACTACATAATGGATGATAAGGCAAAAGTTTTGTCGAGCAAGCATTATTCAATAGCCCTGACAGCCCATCTATAGCTATGCAAAAGAGGTACGGAGATAAAGGATCTCCCTGTCTGACCCCCTTCCTCGCTTTGAAAACCCCACAAAGCCCTCCATTAAGACTGATGCTAAAGTGAGCAATAGATAAACAAACCTTAGTCCATTCCCTATACTAAACTGGAAACGCCATTAATTCCATCACTTTAAACAAATATTCCCAGTTAACTGAATCAAAAGCTTTCATGAGGTCCACCTTAATGGCACGCCTCGAAGAGAGTTGCTTACGTTGGTAATCACTTACTAACTCCTGAGCCAAAAGAATATTATCCATTATCCTTCTGTCCTGGATAAAAGTTGCTTGATTCTCAATGATGATGTGGGGCATTGCAGCCCTAATACGGTTTGCCAGAATATTTGACACACATTTATACAGCACATTTATACAGGATATAGGTATGAAATCTTTTAGCTTATCAGCATTTGCTATTTTCGGACACAAAGAAACCGTTGTAGCATTGATACCACTTAACATTCTATTTGAGGAGAAGAAATCCAAAATACCTGCAACAATGTCGTCCCCAATTAAGTGCCAAACTTTCTTGAAGAAGCCCGCTGAAAAGCCATCAGGGCCTGGCGCCTTTTGACTATTAAGCTCAAAGAAAACTTTCTTTATATCTTCATGCAGCACTGGAGCACAGAGTAAGCGAGAGACTTCCTCTGGTACTTTTTTCCTGATCAGAGGTCGTAGACGGTCAACATCCACAACCACTTCTTGATTAACCACGCCAAACAGGTTCTTATAAAAACTCACAGCCTCCTCAGCAATCAACTCAATGTCCACCAGCTCTTCCCCAGCTTGAGTGATTAACTTCCTTATGGCCTTCTTAGAATTACGAACTTTCACCGTTTGATGAAAGTACTTATTACACTTGTCTCTCTTATTCAGCCAACTAATCCTCGACTTTTGCCAGTAGAAGCTCTCCTCCTGTTTTCGTACTTCATCATACCGAACTTGCATAGCCTCTCTTGCTCTGAAAGAAGCCTCATCAGGATGCACAAGAGATTCATGGTGAAGTGTCATTAACTGTTTCTCCAGCTGCCTGACTTGCTCACTAATATCATTGTAAACTTCTCTGTTTAGTTTGCGAAGCGCATTCTTCACATACTTCAGTTTACAATGAATCACATACCAAGGGCAACCTTGCACTTCAATATTTCAAGCTTGTTCCACAATAGAAAGAAACTCCAAATGTGTTTGAATGGAGGCTTTTACCCATATCTCTAATTTGTATAAAAAAAAACCCTGAACTCTAACCCTCTGCACCTCAAACTAGACCCTATCACCACCGGCTCAAGATAAGTTTCCGTCTGACGTTCGCTTTCTGTGCAGGTCTGAGCTCACAGGGTCGGATGCTATCGGCGGTAGCCCGGAGGTTTGTAAGCGGCAGGTTTGGATGGGGTCCAAGCTTGTATCGGTCATGGCTGGGAACTTCAGCAGGGTCAGTTCGTAAAGGGTTCAAGTGGAACTTAGGGACAGGAGGTGGTTCATTGTTCTCGATGAGCGGCTTATCTCTTGGTTGCAGGGTGTCCTTCAAACTGCTGCTATGAGGGAGTGGAGGTTCCCTAAGGGTTGTGTGATGAAAAGTGGGAACCGCTCCATCCACGTGGGGCGTGGCTCCAACCGGCGGGGTGAATTTTTGCAGATCTCTGAACAGATTCAGAATGGTAGGGTCTTCAGCATCCTTATCCCGGAGTGCATTGGTGGGGGCTGGGCTAGCCTAATCAAGTTGCTTCAAAACCTCTATAATGATGAACTTCATTCGCGCATTGGTATCAAATCCGGATCTGTGGCCGTAGTGCACCCGCCGGAGCCTCCTCATCCGCTGCCTTCCCGCGCGGGGTGTTCGTACGCTAATGCTGTTAGAAGAGGAGGTTTCTACGGTGGTGGTAAGTGCGCCATAAGGGATTGCGGTGATGAAAAGTTTATTGAAGTCGGGACTGATGGTGTCCAAGCAAGAAAGGAAGTTCTGGCAAGATGTCTGGTGATCACTTTCAAGTCGGCGAATAGCGAAGTGTTCTCCTCTAACTCTGTTCCAAGTTTCTTCATGTGGGCGAAAAGGGTGTGGGCAGTTGATGACAACTTCTCTCTTGAGGACTTGTCTGACGGTCGGTGGTTGCTTGTTTGCCCGAGCATCCAGGAAGCCGTTCGGATCAAGCGCCATGACGGGACGGCCTTTGAAGGTTTTTCCTTAGGAATCGCGTTTTGGAGGGAGGGTACCGCGCCAATTTGCGCCCAGGATGTGTGGATATTAGCCTATGATATTCCGCTGCACATCAAGAGCCTGGATCTCATCGAAGCTATTGGTAATTATTGTGGCGGTTTCCTGGAAGTGGATTGGAATGCTTGGAGTTCCCTTTTTGTGCGGATCAGAGTTAGGGTGACCGCCTCTGTCCCATCCAGAGTTCCTCTGAAGTTTGGTTCGGCCCGATACTGTGTGAGAATTCTGTCGCCGGAGACAGGGTCGGTTGAGGCGCCGGCGGCGAGGGCCTCGGTCGCCCATGATCGGGGTAGTGATGGGAGTCGGTTGGCATTCCGGGAGAGCCCCTCGGGCCGTTATGCGCGCATGCAGCCTCGTGCATGCTGTGTTGGGGTTTCCAAGGCATTAATGACTAATTCAAGGCGGGGGCCCATTGGTAGGTCTGTTTCCCATTCCGTTGGGATGGTGAAGCAGAAGGTGAAAAGGGTTTGGGTTCGGAAAGCGGGTCCGATCTGGGCGCCGGGTCCACCAGGCCTCGTTGGGAATGCTGGGCCGTGCTTTGATTTGGGCCCTCTTCTTGAGTGCTCTCAGCCCAAGCCGGAAGCTTTTTTCCTCAGCTTTCTTCTGGACCCAGTCTCGTCCTCTCCCCCCCTTAAGCCTGGGCCTTTCTTCTCGGCTGCTGTGGAAGAGTGTCTCCTGACCTGCGAAATTGTTTTCACTTCCTTATCCTTCTTCCTCCCTGATTGCGTCCGGCCTTGCCGTGTCTCTGCCCCGATTGATCTGGACGCTTTGCCGGAGTTTGAGTCGAACCCACTTTCCCCTTGGAACTTGGTCGGTGGCAGCTCTCCTTCCCCTTCTGGCCCGGCCTCTCCGCAAGTGTCTTCCCCTATCACGCATACAGGATCCCCCTCCCCACTAATTTGCTCCGATCTACCTTCTCCTTCACGGGTCCTTGGACACCCTGATCTTTGTTGGGACCTTGAGAAGCACCCCTTTGATGTGGCCACATTGGAAGACAAGAGCCTGAGTGTGAGCAACCTGTTGGGACTTGAATTTTGTGGGAGTCAGGACTCGGTGGAATCATTGGTATCAGATACCGCTCGTTCCTTGCACCAGAAAAAGATTAGGAGCAGAAGGTCAAAATTGGAAATGGAATTGCATCGTCTGGGGCCGTCCCCATCTCCTTCGTCGGGGGCGAGGCGGTCTAAGAGGAGGGGCAGTGGTGAGTGTTTATCTTCTACATCATGAGTTCTCCTTTGATTGTTTGGAACGTGAGGGGTCTGGGGGACCCTGCGAAACGGGGCAGAATCAAGTATCTTCTCAGGAGGCAGTCCCCCAAGATTGTGGGGCTTATTGAAACTAAATGGGATGTGTGTTCGGATTCTCTCGTCAGCAGTGTGAGCGGCAGAAGAGATTCTGGCTGGGTTGCGAAAGACGCTGTAAGAAGCTCTGGTGGCATTGTTGTTTTCTGGGATAAGGCTTTCTTCAGTCTGCTGTCTAGTAGGGAAGGCTCTCACTATCTCGCTGTGCATCTTCGGGATAATTTACATCGGATTTCTTGGCATCTGATCATGGTTTATGGACCTCAAAGCAGGAGTGAGAAGCTGCTGTTCATCACGGAATTAAATGAGTTATGCAGCCTTCTTTCCTCTCCCGCCTGCTTTGCTGGAGGTGCCATGAGGATTATCAAGGGTCGAGAAGGAGTGCTGAGACTATGGAGGTTTTCAACAGTTTCATCGATTCAAACGAGCTTCTTGAGCTTCCTCTCGCCGGTAGCAGGTTCACCTGGCATCATGGGCTGGGAAGTAGCTCTGTTTCTCGCATTGATCGTGTCCTCATTACGCCCGATTTTGACTCTTCCTTCCCTGATGCCGTCCTTAATGCTCTTGAGCGAGTGGAATCTGATCACAATCCGCTTCTTGTCAGATGGGGTGAGAACAGGAGAACCCGAAGGCCGTGGAAGTTTGAAAATATGTGGCTTGAAGATGAAGGTTTTTACAAGGAGATGGACTCTTGGTGCCAATGCCCAATTCAAGGTTTTGGTTCCGTGTTCCGGTTGGCTCGTAAATTGCAGTCCCTCAAACAAAAGATTAAAGTATGGAACAAGGAGGTTTTCGGAAACATCCACCGCAAGGTCGATGATCTCCTGGGGAAAATCAAGGAGCTGGATTTGCTGGAAGAATCTCGCATTCTCTCTGAAGATGAGAAGGTTAGGAGAACTGACCACGTTACCATGCTTGGGAGGGCGCTCAATATGCAAGAAATTTGCTGGCGCCAAAAGTCGAGAGAGCTGTGGTTGAATAAAGGAGACAGCAACTCGGGTTTCTTCCATAAAATGGCCAACTACAGGAGGAAGTTGCAGTGCATCGACCGCATTAGAATAAATGATGATTCCGTGGAAGGCAAGGAAGCTGTGGCTGAAGGTATTGTTAATTATTACATCGGGCTTTTCTTGGAGAACACCCCCTCTCGTCCTTTTATGAGAAACTACTTCTCTGTTTCCCTTGATGACATTGAACGTAGGATTCTGAGCAGCCCTTTTACTGAGAAAGAAATTTGGGAGGGTCTTTTGGATTGTGATGGGTCTAAAGCGCCGGGTCCAGACGAGTTTACCTTTGATTTTCTTAAGAAAGGTTGGGGCTGGTTGCGTGTGGATATCGTCAACGCTTTCAACGAGTTTTTCGCTAGCGGTCATATTCCAGCCTGTGCTTCCCACTCCTTCATCTGCCTTGTCCCTAAGAGGGACTCTTTCGAAACGGTGAGGGACCTAAGGCCTATTAGTCTCATGGGGAGTATTAATAAGCTTATTAGCAAAGTCTTGTCTCGGCGGTTCAGCGTTGTCCTACCCAAGCTGGTTTCTAAATATCAACACGCCTCCATTAAAGGTAGGCAGATTGCTGAGGCCGGTCTTATTGCTAACGAGTTAGTGGACAGCAGGCGAAGAAGCAAGAAACCTGGGCTCATGTTCAAGCTAGATATTGAAAAGGCATTCGACAATGTTAACTGGGGCTGCCTGTTCCACATTCTGGATGTTTTGGGTTTCCCTCCGCAAGTTTCTAATTGGGTTAAAGGTACCATGTGTTCGCCTAAGCTGTCCATCCTTATTAAGGGGGAAGCTCATGGCTTCTTTCCGGCCTTTAAAGGGCTCCGCCAAGGCGACCCTCTTTCCCCTGGTCTTTTCGTTCTGGTTATGGATGTGCTCTCCTTTATGCTGAGCAAGGTGCACGACGTTGGACTGTTTGAGGGTTTCTTCATGGACGAGGATCAGAGGAGGGGGGAAGTCTCTCATCTCCTCTTCGCAGACGACACGCTGATCTTCTGCGATGCCAATGCTGACCAAGTCTTGTCGATTTTGGCAACGCTAGTGTGTTTTCAGTATGTCACCGGTTTGAGTATCAATCTTGACAAGTCTATGATGTTTACCGTTGGGGATGTCCCGGAGCCGGAATTCTTCGTCAACATCTTCGGTTGCAAGTGGAGTAAGGAACCGCAAAAATACCTCGGGTTCCCCCTTGGGGCTAGACCTAACTCGCCGGCTATCTGGGAGCCTATTATCGGGAAATTTCAGAACAAGTTGGATGGGTGGAAAAGTCGGTATTTATCTGCTGGAGGGAGGATCATTCTTAACAAATCAGTGCTTTCCAGTCTTGCGGGATACAACTTTTCTCTGTTCAAGGCCCCAAAAGGTGTCATTGCTAACATGGAGAAGATCCAGAGGAGTTTCCTCTGGAATGGGGCGAACGGGGGAAACAAAACTCCCTTGGTTGGCTGGAAATTGTGCAAAGCCTCTAAAGCTAATGGCGGGTTAGGGGTGGTTGACCTTGCTTCTTTTAACAGTGCTTTGTTGTGTAAGTGGTTATGGAGGTTCGCTGTTGAGCGGAGTAGTTGGTGGCGGTCCCTTATCGATGTTAAGTATCCCAACCCCCTATCCCAGTGGAAGACGAAGGAGTGTCGGAGGGGTTTTTCTAGTTCCCCGTGGGCAAATATCTCGAAGGAATACAGCCTGTTCTGGAAGCATGCCCATATCGATCCGGGTAGCGGGGTGGAGGTTTCATTTTGGAACGATTGCTGGATCCCAGGCCATATCCTCGCTGCTTCCTTCCCTCGGGTTGCCGCTGCTGCGCTGTACCCTGGAGCCCAGGTAAGTGACGTCATCTTTCCTAATGATGAGCGATTTTCGTGGGATCTTAATCTTAATGTTTCCTTGCGGGGTGGAGCTGCGAGAGAGAGAATCTTGAGTCTTTGCTGCATTCCATTGTGTCTCGGACTGCTCTTAATGGCCCTTGTAGGGTGTCTTGGTCTCTTGAGGGCAGTGCGTCCTTTACCGTTTGCTCTCTGTACAGGAATCTATCTAAGCTGAAGCATCAAGGAGTTCAGAGCTTTCCAGCTACCTCGGTTTGGAGGAAAGTTGTGCCGCTCAAAATCAACTTCTTCATCTGGTGTGCATTCCACGCAAAAATTCTCACCATTGACAATCTGAAAAGAAGAGGTCTTGCCCTTGTGAATCGTTGTGAGTTATGCCGGGCTGATGAGGAGTCGATTGATCATTTGCTTGTGCATTGTGCTTTTACCCGCGAGGTGTGGAACGATATAGGCAGCAGGTGCAGACTTCTCAGGTTGCCTTCTGTCAGTTTGGAAGCCTCTGTAAGATGCTGGCCTTCATCTGTCCCGGAGGACAATGTGAATTGGGTGGCGTATTGTGTGTTTCATGCTGCCTGCTGGATGATCTGGAATGAAAGGAACAGCAGAGTCTTTAAGAATGAAACTCATAGAGCCGCTGTTGTGTCGCGCAGGATTACCCGTCACGTCTATAGGTGTCAATCGGGCGGGTTCGGGCGGGTTCGGGTCGGGTTCAGTCGGGTTGCGGGTTAATCGGGTTGCGGGTCAAGCGGGTTGCGGGTTGATCGGGTTCGGTTTGATCGGGTTCGGGTTGATCGGGTTCGGGTTGATCGGGTTGCGGGTTGATCAGGTTCGGGTTGATCGGGTTGCGGGTCGATCGGGTTACGGGTTGATCGGGTTGCGGATCAATCGGGTTCGGGTTGATCGGGTTGCGGGTTACAACAGGTCGGGTTGCGGGTTGTTCGGTCCAAACCATCGAGTTTTTTTAATAATTAGTTACTACACTAATTTAAAAAAAACTCATCGATCACTATATTGCAATGAAAAAAAACATGAAGATACATTATTAAACAAATGAGTGACTAGATTTTGCTTCAATATATCATAAACAAGTTTGATGTTGCAAAGGATTCATTAAGGTTACAAAACCAACATAAGAAATTAAAAAGCTGACAACTTGCTTGATCATAAACCAATGAAACAATCTCTTGAGTCTTAATAGTTGAGACCATTACATGATGTTTAAGCAAATACAATAGAATGAAATACAGAAAAGTACATAAGGCTTCATTAATCTTGAAGATTTCTCTTACTGCACATCTTAAGATGCCTCCACAGTGAAACTGTCCCATTCTTATTAGGATAACATCCAAAAACCTTCATGCAATGGTTGCATTGAAGCTTGACCTCCCCCTCTGATTCAACTTGAGTGAATTCTCCCAAATTTTGCTTCTTCTAGCCCTGGCGTCCATTGCTTATGAAAAAAAGAAACGAAAAGAAAAGAATTACATAATCGATCAAACAAACAAGAAACAACAAACACAATAACATGACTACTGAAATTTCATCTAGGGGTGAATCATGATTTAGTAGTGAATCGTCTTGGCTAGCTAATTAAATTAGCTAATAGTAAAAAAAGGAAACGATTACTAAATTTATTGATTGTTGGATCGGTAAATCCTTCTGATTCTTCTTTCCCTTCTCTGTAAACCACCCTTCTTCCCCAAACTAATTAACATAGCTGCCAATAATATTTGCTTCATCCCAATTCTCATCAATATCCAACCATTCGCAATCTTCCCAATGTTGGAAGAAAAGGAAAGTCAGGATTGAGCTGTTCAAATAAAAAAGACAAACAAGGAATGAAGGAGCAATCAAGCATTGATACCTTTTTGTGTTGAAATATCTCAAAAGGGATAGATTTAACCAACTCCAATTAACAAAAGGACGTCTCCGAAAATAGCTAAATGGACAATCCTAAACACATACAACAATTAATAATGATCAATTCGAACCTGAATCATCAAACCCACAATAACTCTACAAATGAACATACAGGGACATCTCTTAGATGGTGTCCTACCTAAATTAATATGCCATAGAAGAGCAGCAGCAGGTGTCCTACCTAAATTGATCCTTACAACTCAACGTTTATGTTCCTATAAAATAAAAGAACCTTGGATCAAAGGACATGATATGGGCTATAGCGTAGCCTTCATCACATCGGAAGTAACATGATCCACAAATTAGTAAGTCTTGAGTGATAGATATGTTTTGTTGCCGATCATGAAACAAAAGTAATCAAAATTCGTTTATCAATAAAACAAAACATGGCAAACATCATAGCAAAAGACAGCATCCTTAATTAACCGCAGAGATTAGGACTTTACCTAAACAATACCAGCAGTTATGAGAAGAAGATAGGAGGAAATGTGGACAAAGGAATGCATATTGTGATGAACCAAGTTAAATAAAAATTGGATGACCAACGAAGAGGACTGTTGTTGATTGGTTCATAAATCTAACTTTTCGGCAAGCACATCATAGCGAGTATATAAGAATCGCAAATACCATGTTCTGTTTGGAGGGACAACGAGAAGACGGTAGGTTTGGGTTATCAGTTTGGAACTCCAGTAGCCTTACCAACACAGACGACAAAATCAAACCCTTGCTGCTGAATTTTCCATCCAGCCAAATAACAAATCTTCTGGTTCTTTTCTTTATCTTTTTGCTTTGTTACAGAATGAAGAGCCGAGAGCGGGAGACACGTACCTGAGAATGACGAGGGGAAAACCCAGCCTCTTCCGCCGCGACCACGCCGACCGCGACTGCTGCTTCCTCTGCTTCTTGTTCTTCTTCCGCTTCCTCTGCTTCTTGATTTCAACGGCGACGACAACGAGGCGGCGGAGGGTAAGGAGAAGGAGAAGGGAGGCTTTTTTGTTCCTGATTGAGATTTGAGAGAGAGGCGCAGAAAGGATAAGGGAATTAGGGAAAGTGGCCGAGATAGGGAGAGAAGGCGACGACCGATTTTGTGTTTTTCTTTTTTTTTTTTAATCGATCCTTCATTATTAATTTATTAGTAGGAGACAGATATTTTTTCCGAAGACCACCGATTTTTCCCTTCTCAATTGATTAAAAAAAATATATTGTTAATAATATTTGTTTTCACGAAAAATTAGGTGGGGATGGGGGAATTTGAATTTTGGATAAAATAATGGGGGGTGGGAGGGAATTTTCAATTTTTGATCAACTATTGGGAGAAGGGGGTTTATGGGAGGGAATTTTTGAGCAAATATTTGGGGGTTTTGAATTTTGCATTCAAAAAATTTCCATAAACATCTAGTTCTTTCTTTCTTTGATATTTATTATTATAGATGGTAAATTTTATACCGATTAACTAGTTTGTTGTTCGATTCGTTGGTCGGAATGTCATTTGAATATGATATATTTAAGATGTACATTCACAAGTTAAACTAATTGTTAAAATCAAATTAATTAATAAACTATAAAAATCAAAATATCCAACATAAAGCATAACCATGAATAAACCCTAGACCCTAACCCTAAACCCTAACCCTAAACCCTAAACCCTAACCCTAAACCCTATGGCCTATACTATAGTTATATGTTATGAAATTGTTAGTATAAGCTATAACATATGTTATGTGAAGAATGTAAGTCGAGTCAATTTTATATTCGGTTATTGAGAAGAACATACGTCTTAACTCTTATGACTCCAAACTCTAAACCACGAGTTCACTACCGTATACCCTAAACACTAACCTTAAACCATGAACTATAGTTATGTGTTATGAAATTGTTGGTATAAAGTATAAATTATAACGTATGATATGTGAAGAATGTTAGTTAAGTCAATTTTTTATTCAATTATTGAGAAAAACATACGTCCTAAATCCTAATCTTCCGAACTCTAAACCACAAGTCCACTACCGTATACCTTATACATCATAGTTAGAGTGAATACTCCGTTTAATAACACGTTTAATATCCGTATATAAAAGTAATTAGTAGTATATATTTATAACTAAGATAAAAATATAATACCCGTAAGTATTTTATACGTAACTTTCCCGTACCGTATATTTACTAACTATGCTATACATTAAGTGAATTTATGTATACGTTGACATAAAATAAATTTTAAAGATGGAGAAGAAGTGAAGCTTGTTGATTGATCGCCAAGTGAATTATCATTTTAATTTGTGAACCTATTTTGTTGGTATGTAAGATGTGATAATGTCAGCTATGTATTTGTATCCTACTATTTTTTATATGGTATAACTTAGTAAGCAAACTATTATGTATCTTCTTATTATTGGGGCTAGGATATGAGTTATGACTTATGTACTATTATGAATCTTCGTATGCTAGGTTAATATTTTGACAATGTTATGTGACCAGTTATATTATGTGTGGAAGAAAAAATGTTGTAATTATTAGGTACTGGTATATGATTGGCTTAATTAAGTCAATCATGTTTTTCATATGTATGTGTTATCTATATATATATATTATTTATATACATCAACTAAATGTAAAAAATGTTGACAACCCACCTAGGATTTCTACTTATCTATAGGGTAAGTCACATAAACTTTATATATATATTATCTACATATAATATTTATGCACAAAAATATATTATGTAGTATTATTCGTGCCAATCGGGCGGGTTCGGGTTGGGTTAATCGGGTTCGGGTTAGTCGGGTTACGGGTCTAGCGGGTTGTGGGTCAAGCGGGTTGCGGGTCAAGCGGGTTGCGGGTCAATCGGGTTGCGGGTCAAGCGGGTTGCGGGTCAAGCGGGTTGCGGGTTAAGCGGGTTGCGGGTCAAGCGGGTTACGGGTCGGGCGGGTTGCGGGTCATTGACTTTTAGTCCAATCGGGTTGCGAGCGGGTCGCGGATCGGGTTGGTTGGGCGGGTTACTCGGGTCGGGTCATGTTTTGACACCTATAGTCACGTCGCGGAGTGGCTGGTTGCTGCTGGTAAATGTGACAGGGCTGACTTCTCTGGTTAGCTCTTTTGCTCTTGCTGAGGCCGTTGTGGGGCGCGGCCGTCTGCCTCTGGTTGCCTCCGTGTGCCTTGCTTCGCAGAATGGGTCTGGTCCCATTAGCTCTTCTTTTTCCTTCTTTTGCCTCTTTCTTTGCTTGCCTCTGCTCTGTAGGATGGGTCTGGTCCCATTAGCGGCTTGGCTGGTTTGGTTGTTTTTCCTTCCCTTGTTCTTGTTCTGTCTTTTCGGATCAAGTGTGTTTGATCCTTGTGTTACTTTCGTTGTCTTTTGTGTTCCTCCCTTGTAATGGTACTATCCTTTTTTGGCTTAATTTATCTTCACCTTTATCAAAAAAAAAAAAAAAAAAACTATGAGTAACCAAATCTGGATCCTTCTTTTAGGTGGCTGCAGATCTAAGGGTAGAGAATTAAAGGAATTTATTTTCCCTAATTTTCTTGATTGGATCATATTTTCTTCATTTTAATTCGGATATCTTTTTTTTTATATAGATGAAACGAGTTTGTTGTACTTTACAAAATAATATTCATTTTGCTTTGCAACCATTTTTGTTTTTTAGGAGGAGCTTGCTTTGCAACATGAATCTTCATTTTGTGAGAGGTTTCTTCTCGTACGTGGCAAACGACAGGCCGATGTACGTCACGTCTCTCTTGTTCTGTTTTCTGTATTTCGTTTTCCTTCTACCCTTCCTCCACTTGGCTTCTGCTTTTGTATGATTCGCTTTCTTTCGTTTCTTTTCGTTTGCTTTCCTCGGGCTTTTTCTATTGTGGCATTTCCTTGTACTAATTGCCTGAAAGCTCTGCTTGTTGTCGACCTTCTTCCCCTCAGCCTTATTATCTCTTTTTGGATGAGCCCTCAGCTTTATTATTTGTTAAGTTATCGCACCGGCAATTTCCGTGGCCCATCATCAGAAACCGTCTGTCTTCTTTTCGCTCTTTCAGACCTCCGTTTCCCGTCGCGGTGTCGTCTCTATCGTAAGGCAAGTGCTCCTCCCATCTCCGCCCTGCCCTTGCTTGTCAAAGTTAGCGGGTACTTTTTCCATCCGCATAATCTGCTATTGTTGTCGTTTGCCTGCTAAGTTGGATGACCTTCTTGACCAGGTTTGCTTTCTCTGGGTTCTTTTGACAGCAGCCCAGAGTTGTTTTCATTTCTATGGTTTATAGAAGTTGGTCGCTTTTTGGGGCTTCCCCTTGTTGTGGGTTTATCGCCGGGAATTTTCTCGATATAGAAATTTCTTTAGGGTTCTGCATTCTGCTGCTCTTCTTAGTTCTTCTTAGGAGCTGTGTTGGGTGCTCAGTTGGTGAAAGTCCCGTAACTTATATACGAACATCTCCTCGTAGTAAATTGCATGTTCCTGTGTTATACTGTAGCTTTCTTTTGGGGTTTTGCTCCTTGACTTCATTTGGAGAACTCTACTCTTCTAGGGACCCGTATCTTACATCTTCTTAGCTAATGCCTGTTGAAGATATGAGCCTAACATTTTCTAGGGATTACTGTTTTCACTTTCTTGTGGAGAACTTAATGAAGTTTGTCTTGCAGAACCAATTGGAAGTGATTAGGATCTCACCATATTGTGCCGTCTAGCTAAACAGCTAAGCAGATTCCTCGGTTAGAGTGTGCTCAAGATGGATCTGAAAGGCATCACCTGGGTTGGAGATGCCTATCAGAAGTTCGAAGATATCTGTTTGGAAGTGGAAGAAATTATGTATGAGGTATGTGCTCGCTCCATTTGATTTTATGGTCACTTGCTCTGAAATCTTTAAATCAAAATTACCGTGAGCTTCCATTTAATCAAGATGTTCAGTGTAAATTATGATGCTCTAGCGGGAAAAATATTTGATTCAGGAGTCCTTTCTACACAATTAATGGAATGAGCAATCTGTCAACGTTACTTGTTCCATAATAGTGTAGGAGCTGTAGTTTTAAGTTGGGTCTCCCCAACTTTTTGTTTTTGTTTGCTGGAACAGGACACTGTTAGATTTGTTGAGAATCAAGTGCAGACAGTTGGTGTTAGCATGAAGAAGTTATATGCAGATGTCATGCAGGATTTGTTACCCTCAGGCTCGGAAGATCCTGCAAAAGGGACTGGTTGTGGTAGGGCTGAAGAAGTGTACCCTGATCTGGGGATATTCTTGATGCCCAAAGCAACTGTGAGGAACAATCATCATAAGGTTCATGATAAGGGGCAGTTGAGTGAGCCTTTGAAAAGCGTCGGTGTCAAAAGTCCAGATCTTCCACCTGCCTTCCTTCGCCATGTAGATAATCTTTTCCCTCTGTTTCAAGGAGACACTGCGGGAGGTGTCCAAGGGAAATCTACTAAAGGAAGTCTGTCAAGAAAGTTAGATTTGGGGGTCATCAAGAGCTCTAAGAGGGAGTCAACATGTCAAGATGAATTGTCAGGGTTAGCCTATCCTGCTACTAATTCTTCACCACGTAAGTCCTCAACTATAAGTCGCAAAGCATCATTTGATCAGCAACCTACACTTGCAAGTTCAGGTTCTCTCCATATTTATGGGCATGACCCTGTTCAAGAAAGCAAAACTGATGTGGTTGATCCAAAAGCAGTGGTGCTTGCTCCTTCAACTGTTGATATGGTGTTTGATAGAGCCAATGCCGTAGAGCTAGGGAATTGTGAGTGTTTGGATGCAGGACTTCCTCCTTTTGATAACCCTTTGGCAGAATCAAATGGCATCTATGTCTCTGAGGGTAAGTTTATTTCTCCGGCTTTGCAATAAGCTTTTCTGCAGTTCTGCTTTAGAATCTGATTCGACAACTATAGATGGGTCCTCGACAAATGCAAGTGCACTATCCAGGAGATTTGCTTATACAGAGGACTACGCTTCTAATTCAGGTACGTGCGTGGATTCGGTATCTTCTGGTCTAGCAGACGAGGGAAACAAATCTAAGTGGTTTGAATTTAAGTTCATCAGGGGACTAAAATATTTGGTTTGCTCATGGCTTTCAGTTTTGGGATTTCATCCTATCATCCAGACAAAAGTTATTATGATGTGTTATACTCCTTATTTCAATCATTTTTAGCTCAACAATTAGTTTAAATCAATTTCGTGTATACAATAATAATATGAATAATCCGATCCCAAGCGAAGCATATCTCAACATAGTTTTGGACTCAAGTCAAAGAAAAAGAAACTTGAGGGAGGCCAGCATGTATGATGCCGTGTTGATCATTCATTTATTTGTGGATCCATTTCAGGAAGGCCCAGTGACTGGGATATAGACATGATTGTTGAGGACCGTTGTATTGATCGAGAAATGGAAAGTACTCAACGAGTTGATGCGGCATTGCTCGAGGAAACATGCAAGGTTGTCAGTGAAGATGAATTTGATTTTGTTTCTCAGCCAAAGGGAAAAGGTTTTCCTTACAAGGTATCGCTCGTTAGCCTTTTCTTACCGAGATAGATGACCAAAAGGTATTCTGATGGTAGCTTACCTCAAAACATTATTCTATTTCCCAGAAGAGAATAAAGGCTGTTTTAAGGGCATTGAGGAAGCAGCAACATGACAAGCTTGCAGAATTGAAGTCTGTTGGGATAAGTTCATCAGGTGCTACCATTGTGGAAGCTACCAAATCCCAGGCCCTTGAAGCTGAATGGGAGGTGATTTAGGTACCAAGATATCAATTTATTATGTACACACAAAAATATACATGTATGCAACATAATTCCAGAGCTTATGCAGCCTCCACTTGTGTACATATAAAAGGTGATTAATATTATGCTGTGCCACCATTAAACAATGAAGGTAGAAATGTATTGTTAGAGTTGCTAAATAACACTGCTCTCAGAACAGCAGATCGCTGCTGCTACTAATTTTATTTGTTAATCATGCTCGAAAATGTTCTTACTTGCTTCACTTGAGCTGTTACGAGTACAATCGATTTTGATATTGAGGTAGGAGGCATGCAAATAATGCCGTAGTGGTACGGGAAGGGGACTATTTCTTAGGATGGATGAAAAGATTAAACTATGCGAGTTGCGTGAGATGACAAGTACCCCAAAATTTCTGGAATTTTGTAGTATTTGAAGGAAGAAACAGTTCAATTCTGGTTTTGGCGGTCCAAGGTAAACATTGCATAGATGAGGGTGTTCCAAGTATCAGGCAGTCCAGGCAAACACCAGTGGCTGCAATCAGGGCGAATCAATGTCTGGTCCTGCTTGCGAGAATAGATTGCTGGATGTGCGTCGATTCTGTACCCCGAGAGCTTTGTAACATTGAGCAGCCTCACTGGTGTCCTCATGCTGTCAATGGTTCTTGTGACGATATCAGTCAGCTGATGAGGGAATGTGTCGTCATACGATCCATCGAGCGGTTCTGTGGAATTGGAGCAGCCTTGCACTTTGTGCTCTGGGGATATGCTCCTGAAGAAGACACTTGTTTTGGTAGAAGAAGAGTTCAGATTGTGATCGATCCATTTGGCCCAAGTTGAAACGGCCGTCTGGAACGCAGATTCTATCTCCATCTGTTTCACCAACTTCCCATTGTTCTCAAAGAAATCCCACCTGCAGCAAATAGTTGTATGACCTCTGCATTTGCAGCCAAAACACGAAAGAAAGACCGGAAAAGCAATTATTAGAAGGTGAAAAGCTAGCTTACGCTCTGATTTTCCAAGGGTGAGTCCACCAGTGTCCAGAGTTGAAAACCATGATATCTGCCCCTAGCCAGAGTGGAGCTGAAGCTGAAATCTTGTCCAGCTTCAGAATTCTTCTTCTTCTGTTTCTGGGTTTTGGGCCCCTCGACTCTTCCAGCTGAACCAAAAATGGACTCCAGAAGAACTCCACAGAGCAATTGTAATCCTGTGCAGAAGCAACCAACCACCATCACCAAATTTATTATATATAACCCTTCTCCTCAATTTGTTGTTCAATTGTCTGCTACAGACAAAGACTGGATCTGGGCACTTACAAGAGATTTAAAGACCTTGTAATCGCTGCGAACAACACCCACATGACATCTTGATGGAGGTAAAGCAGAGTAGAGAAGGCAAGCCAGAGACTCCCATTGGTTTCTATTGAGAGAATCTCCAACTATTACCACTCTCTTCCCCCTCAGCAATTCCAGCATGTTAGTGGCATTAAACCTTGGGAAGTTGCTGTATCCCTCAGGCTGCCAGCTCCACTTCTGGTACTGAGAATCAGGCCTTCCATTTCTCTGACAGCTAACTTGCCCGCTAAGAAATGGGCATTGTTCCACTCTGTAATCAGGGTTTCCATTTGGGTCATAAACCCATCTTCCGTCAAACAAGTTCTTCTTCTTCTTCTTCTCCTTCTTGGTGAGTTTGTCCTCCTCATTACTACCCTCCGACAACCGATTCATAAAAGCAACCTCTGGTTTTTCCTCATCACCGGTACTGATGGAAGTCTGATTACTAACAACAATGTTTTGTTTTTCCTCATCATCACCAGTACTCATGGAAGTCTGATTATTAACGACAAAGTCCTGTTTTTCCTCATCGTCGCCACTCATCAACGTTGGATACTTGACAATAAAGCCTCCTTCTCCACAGGATGGCTTCAAGGGCTTGAAGAATCTATCGAAGATGGGATTTCCGGATGGTAAAACACCCGAAACAATGTCGAAGCTGCTGTAGCCATGGTAATCTAGACAGAGCAAAGTGAGAAAGCAGCCAATGAAGCTGCCAAATATGCAGAGCTTCCAGGAATTGTTCAAGTTGGAGGAAATAATGGCCATATAAGCTTCTCCTGAGGTTTGAGAATGAGACTATACGTGCCAAGTTGAAAGGAGAATGTATCAAAACACCATGGGTATACAGAAGAAATTTTAAGATAACATAGTAGAAAGCCTGCAACTTTTCTGGGGGGGAAAGAAAGGTTGGTTAGGAGTCGATTTCAGTAAAAGAAAACCATTTTCAGGTTGAAATATGGTTAGATTACTGGCAAAGGGCAGAGTAGATGGCTAGTTTTGTATAGAATGGGTTTAGGTATGTGATCTCTCTACTGAACATAAAACCAAAGTTGATGGCTAGTTTTCACAAATGTGAACTGCTTCTCCGTATTAAGGAAAACACAACAGAGTTCCCACTTCCCAGTTTGTCTTAATGGGAAAGGCCGTCCAGGGGTTACCTATAAGAAACGTATCCACCTTTCAATTATAAACTGGTATTAAGTTCCTGGTAGAAATCAAGTGGATGGGAGATACGAGACGAGACATGAAAGCATTTGGAAATATGTATAAAACTTAATCGATGAGAACCCAAAATTATCAAACCACTTAGCATTATTAATTGCATAATGGAAATAAAACCAAACCATCCTTCCTGTCCACCTGTAAGTGGATCACACAATGAAAATTGCATTGTTGCTCAAGTTGATTTGTTGGGCGATCAAAATTAGGTCAAGTTTGTCAGCTTTTGTTAACATAAGAAATGACAACTTAACTGAATGCCACATAAATCTTTGTAAAACTTATTGATGTGTGATTTTGATAGAAATTATAGTTCCGCTATGAGCGGAATCGGGAAGTGAATCACAGGTCGGTGGACGTGGTTGGGAGTGGGGTCGGGAAACATGACCAGTGCACTGACCCCAATTTAGTGAGGGTGAGGGTAACTTGTCCCGAGTATCGTCTCCTCTTTGTTTCTAGTGCTAGTAGTTTCTCAGTACCATCAACAAACAATTGTCGATTAGATAATAGTCCAACCTAACGATAGTAAGTTAGGGTGTTGGCGATCTCTTGAAAATACGACCGAGCAACTTTACTACAAGCATAATAATGATATACTTGCAATGGTTAAAGTTAGGAATTGGTGTGCATCCTTTTTATTACTCTATCTCACACATGGAATCATTCCATCATATTATTAATCACCCTTTGATCCTATATATCTTGGCTTTCCATGCACACAAGAAAAGGATTTTACTCTAAGCCGGGGTGATCACTTTAACAGTTACAAATTTCGAAAGGGGTAAAATGTCATTCTTTTTACATGCAATTGGTGTCCTCTTCCTGGAAGGATGACTCTCAAATTAAGTTCAACTTAAACAGGTTAGTGAGAAGTATCCTCCACTTGTTGTAAGAATGTTCTTGCTAAGTAATTTTACCATACGCCCCTAAATTATATTATTGACCAAATTGCAAAAGCTTCTGAGACCGATTGGTTCATTATTAGTTATAATTATCTTTTCGGGGATCCTCAGGTCTTCCTGCTAGTGCTAGGAGATTGCTTTTTATGGATCAATTTTTTGGTGATTGATGATAACAGATATTGCAAGATTGTGAGGTTGCTTTCTCGCCATTTCAAGAAAGGTTAGCTAAGAGTGGCTAGAAAACTACTCAGATTTCTGGTGAGGCACAAATGTGGACCACGAAGCTCCAAGAAGAGTCTAAGGATAAATTTTCTGACTATTTGAACACATCAAAGTTAGTAACTGGGAGAAGGTTCGATGAAGTCTTGAAGTATATAACTCTTAATATGAAACGCCTAGGAGTAACATTCTATGTTCCAACCATCTTTTTTTTTTTTCATGCACTATTTCATTAACATACGTGCTCCTCCATTTGTAATTTGGTGGAAGCAAAAGCAGATGTCACCATTAGTTCACTCTATTGCCGCAATAGCTAGAGAAGTTGTATCACAACATTTAATTCTTGGAGTGTTGCCAACTTGCAGTTATGATGAGGTTGGTTTGTCGTAGGGATAATTTCCTAATCGTTTGACTGAAATTTATGAACTTTGGATCTTCTAACCTACCGAGATTAACCAACTTACATGGTATACAGGTTTTGCAACAACTTAGTTAGAGGAGATTGATTTTCACCATTATAAAAAAAGGAAGAGGAAATTGGTAAGGGCATAACTAAAGGCAAAAGATATGGTGCAACAGCCACAATGCTATGAATTTTGTTTGTCTAACCTGATATCTAAGTTTCAAATAAAGATATATTCAAATTAGTTCTCGATTTTGAAATAAAGAAGTCATAGATGATGTGTCATGGCAGCCACAATGTTGAGGACTTGCTTTACTTATATGATGTACTTATATACTGCAATATCACAATAATAGTCGCAGTTAAATTCATCGGCCAATGGGGCGGGTCAATGCTAGTGAACTAAGAATATCTCTCAAACAAAAATTAACTAAGTTATAGTGCGCAATTGGGAAAATAAAGGGTAGCTCTCGCATTTGAAATTAGAAAAGGTATTATAAGGGAAGTGGTCAATAAACGTCCCAGTTTATTAGCTATGTGTTACAACTTTACTATATTAGCAATGACACCAACCAAGCCTGCACCACCAAATTCCCACGCAAACACCGTGAGGCTACTGCTCGGATTCTCTATCGATCACAGATCTCCCTCTGAAAATCCAATTACCACAATTCATTCTCCATAATCCCATTCTCCACAATCTCTCACTGATTATTAATCTCATCTCTATTGCTGGAAAAAAAAAAAGATGATGACGTTCGCTTCAAATGATGAAAATCAAAACGTGGAAGAAACACTCCCCCTCAAATATGCGCACCTTGGTAATCACATTTGTGAAAACGGCGGAAAAAACGACAATGAAATCACTAACCCGAAAGAAATTAGCAAAGAGGGCAAATCCCACCGCCGATGGTCCTGCAACGAATTCATGGCGGAAGTGAAAAGCCTCCGTTTCTTGGCCGCTCCTCTAATCACTATCAATCTGTCACAGTATTTCTTGCTAGTCATATCGCTCACAATGGTGGGTCACATCGGAGATCAACTCTCGCTTTCCAGCTCTGCCATCGCCATCTCTTTCGCCAGCGTCACGGGCTTTAGCCCCACTGTACGTAAATTATTTCTCGTTCTCCCAATTTCTGCCCATCGATTGTTTTCCCTCTATTTATCGTGTTCCTTTTCTTATCAAGTGTGGAATTGCAAGTGCCTTGGAGACACTATGCGGTCAAGCTTACGGAGCCAAGCAGTACCGACAATTTGGGGTTCGAGTCCAGACGGCAGTATTCTCTGTCAATTTTGTGTGCGTTCCAATATCAGTGTTGTGGATTTACATGGAGGATTTGCTCTTATTGATCGGCCAAAACCCATTGATTTCCCACGAGGCTGGACAATTTGCAATTTGCTTGATTCCCGCACTCTTCGCCTACGCCACGTTGCAAGCCTTGGTCCGCTACTTCCAGATGCAGAGTTTGACGAATCCCTTGATCACGAGCTCCACTCTTACCCTATGCTTTCACATTATCCTCTGCTGGGTATTAGTCTTCGGTGCAGGGCTTGGTAGCCATGGTGCTGCTTTTGCAATTGGGATTTCGTATTGGTTCAACGTCATTCTACTCTCGCTCCACATGTTCTCCCCAGAGTGTGACAAAACCAGAGTCCCCTTGTCCATGGAGCTCATTCAAGGAGTAGGGGAATTCTTCCGCTATGCAATTCCTTCTGCTGGAATGATTTGGTAAGGTCTTATAAGCATTTGAATTCTCTTCTATTCTACATGTTTGATAAAATGCCTCCTACACTTGAGGGCCATGGTGATGCTTCTTTATGGTGTGCAGCCTAGAATGGTGGTCATTCGAGTTACTCATATTCATGTCGGGCTTGTTACCGGACCCTAAGCTTGAGACCTCGGTCCTCTCGTTATGGTAATGCAATTCTAATCATGGCTGCAAATAGTTTGAGAGACTTCGTGGCATCTCATTTGTTTGGACGGTATCTCTTGACAGCCTAGCAACCATGGCGACAGTCTATACGATACCTGAAGGCATTGGGGCCGCAGCAAGGTTTGTACTTTCAGTTAAATGCATCACCAACTCCAAGCCTTCTCACTGAACCTACCTTGTTCTGTTAATTTGTTCCTTTACACACTGTTTTTAGCACAAGAGTATCCAACGAATTGGGTGCCGGGAACCCTGGAGCAGCATGTGTGTCAGTGAGCGCTTCAGTGTTCCTCGCGTGTGCCCTAGCACTGACGGTAAGCTCAGTGATGTACGCTTGCAGACATGTATTGGGCCATGTTTTCAGCAATGATGAGGAAGTTGTAGAATATGTGACAACAATGGCTCCTTTGATATGTTTATCTGTCATACTAGACAGTGTTCGGGTGACACTGTCAGGGGTTGCTAGGGGATGCGGTTGGCAAAACCTGGGTGCTTATGTCAATCTCACGGCATACTACATTTGTGGAGTTCCCCTTTCAGCCATCCTGGGGTTCTGGATGCAATTGAGGGGGCCAGGACTATGGATCGGGATTCAAATTGGTTCACTTTTGCAGAACATTTTGTTAATTGTGATAACATGTCGCACAGATTGGGAAAAAGAGGTCAGTTGCTGCATTATATATACATAGTCTTCTCTCCACTACTTTCCTTAAATGTGATTATGGGGTTTGATTGATTCCCTTGCTTGTTTGGCTTTATATTTTGCAGGCCAACAAGGCAATTGAAAGAGCACTTGATAGAAGCCCTGCTGAGAAATGGGGTAGCAAGAACGAAGGGTATCAGCTAGCTGACCACTGTGTGGTTGTGAAAATTGTAAGGGAAAAACCTATATCTACTTAATCTTTGTATCTTTTGCATGTTATGCTGGCCGTGGATAGATGCTCATGGCAACTGTTTTGGTTTACATTTGTAACAGGATATGAACTGCAACACAGACTCTGAAAAATGAGCTTCAAAGTTTTGAAGTATAGATGAGGATGAAAGAAAACAATACCCAGAGGATGCAGATCCTTGCTGATATATATACTTGGGGAGGAAATGTGTGGACACAAAACAGTATTGTTACTTGGTGGTATCAAGTTCTATAAAAACATGAAATGGTACAATACAGGGGGAACAAGGAAGAAGCTATCCCGAATAAAATCGGATTCAGTGACATGATCACGTGAAGCAACAACTTTGTGTTGTGTCAGCATGTGTCAATTCTATTTTTGTATTTGTAATGTGTCTTCCTCATGATGAAATCTATCAACATTTTGGAAGCATCGAATTACAATAATTTCTACTTGATGTTGTGAGAGGTAGTATAACAGACGCACCTTCTAGTTTGTCACTTGAAAAGAATGTATTGATTTCACAATTTTCATGAAGTTAATGAGTGAATAATATGATGATGAAGTTTAGATGATATATGTAACATCATTCTCAGGATTAAACTGTTGAAAAATAAACAAAGTCATTGTTTGATGATGAATATTATCCAAATTATGATCTTTTATATGTGTGATTATAAAATTCGCATGATCTAATGATATGGACATTCCATTTTTCTTTCTGGAGTACGACGAGGAAATTTTGTTTCCACTAATAAATGAAATCCTCTAACTTTTTTGAAATCATCTCAAATTAGGTGGTAACTAAATTACTTGTAACATGTCACGTTAGGGTACGTTAATATCTTGATTACAGTAAGATGATGTAGTGCGAGACCACATAATTGGCGATTCCTTTTATAAGTACTTCAATATATCATTATACCCACTCAATCGATCTATTTGATGGACAATTTACCTGTTCTCATGATTTGGACATATTTATATTGTTTTGGTTTTTTCTTTTTGAATGACTCGTTCCTAACTGCACAATTAAATCACGACTAAAGCCCAAGTGCAAACTCTAGTTGGGTGTAGTATAAGGCAAGTGTTTTAAATGTTAACCCGAGGAGGTCCATGTACTCCTACTTCAATCATTTGAATTTTTATCTAGCTAACGGTTTGGAGTTAAAGCTAAAGAACTACAGCTGAAAGCAAGCAAAGAAAGTAAATTGCGATGAACTCGATGTGAGAAAGCTTCACCCGGGTATTGCTCCCTCTAGTCTCGTATGAAGGTTAACCGAATGGAATGCTAGTGTGGAAAGGTGTGATCATAAACCGTGAGGAGGTTGCAACTATTGGGGAAACCCCACTCTCGTCGACAATTAATCAAGGAATGTCGACATAAGCTAGGAGACTAGCTCTCTTGACTAATCGACTAATGATTGCTAAGACCACTCCCTCGGATACTAATCCGGAACGGTGGAAAAGTAACCAATCATGATAGGTTTATGGCACTAATCATATGTTTGAGGCTTACCCTCTACCACTCTGGATGGGATTACCCAATTGGTCAAGAAATCTAGCTTCTTAAGGCCCAAATGGGGATTTCCTCCACCTATGCCAATTTGACCTAACTTTGAGATATTGACGCACCATAGATACACCACGAATTAATCATGACTAGAGCTCAAGCATAAACTCTAGCCGGGTGCAGTATAGGGCAAGTATGTTTTAATTGTCAAACCTGGGCCGGTCCATGTACCCCTACTTCAATCGCTTAGTTTTTTATCTAGCAAACATTTTTTAAGAAACCTACAAATGCAAACAAGCAAGTAAAGTAAATCGAGGTTGTCCCAATGAGAGAAGAGTTCACCCGGGTATTGCTCCCACTAGCTAACAATTACGACTTGTTGGATCGAATGATCGCGTGTGGTGAGGGGTTGTAAACCGTAGGGAAGTGCAACAAGTAGCCAAGTACCACTCTCTTGGTCTCTAGGTCGAGGGAAGGAAATTTGATCCAAGCCACCAACGTGACTCTCTTGACCTATTGACTAAGGGTTGGTTAGAATTCATCATCAAATCGGAGTTCGGACGGCCACGCAAAACCAAACCCTAGGTGGTAATACGAAATAAGAGGTTTGCCCTCCATTAACCTAGATAGGAGACAACGAATCGCCTAAGAAAACCCAACATTCAAGCCTCTTTCAAAGAAAGGAAGGGGTTTTCTCTCTACCTAGGTTAGAATGGCAATTAGATTGATAGGTTTTCACACAACACAATCATTCATGAATAATACCTCCACATTCACATTAAACACAACCACACACAAATCAGCAATCCATACAATATATCACATAGTTCAAGCTAGGGTTCACAACACCTAAGTGAATAGGTAGGCTGTTCCATAGCTAGGCAAAGGAAAACAAGAAAAATGAGAGAAAGAACCATGAAGAGATGACAATCCTTCTTCCTTCTTGCTTGAATCTCCCTTGAGAGGTAAGAATCTTCACTCTCTAGCTAAGGGCAAGCCCAATCTCCTTCTTCCTTCTTTGAATGAAACTTTCTCTCTCTAGAATAGGAAGAGGAAATCCTAATCTCTCACTAGAAACCCTCCTTTATTCTGAAAACTAAAACCCTAGAAAAAGCCCCCTTTCTCCTTCAGCTCACTGCCCCTTTTATACCCAGATCGGGCTCAAATCACAGTCCCAGTTCATAGCCGTGAACTCAAGGCGGGGACCGTGATCTCGGGCCAAAATCCTTCGCTTCACTAACTCAGTGCATGGTCATTGGCTTCAGTTCATGATCTTACTACCGTGAACTGGCTTGAGTCCATTGAGACCGAAAACTGTGCTAGAACCTCCGCACTTCACAGTCTCAGGGCAATTGTCTTTGGACTTTTGCACTTTTTCGCGCTTTTCGACCTCCAATCGACCTGAAACTTGTCCTCGACCTTATCACACGTGCTAGGACCTGAAATATGACAAAACAAGCACACCCTAGCGTAAAATAGGTCGAGAGACAATGAAATGCAAAGTCAAACTATCAAGAAATGAGGGGTCAAATGTGTGCATTTGGACCCAAATCAAATATGATGAACACCACTCAAGAATCATGAAAAATACCTCAAATATTTTATTACACAAAAACCCACACACATAGCATTCAATTCATACAACCTATCTCATTTCTATACTACGGTTCACAATACCCAAGTGAATTGGAGAACTACTCCATGACTAAGAAGAGGAATACAACAAAGAAGAAGAGAAAACCCATGGTAAGATGCTTCTCTTCAACCTTAGGTGCTTGGATTGCCTCCTTGGAGGAGAGATCTCCTCTCTTCAAGTCTTGGGTAGGTCAAGAACTCCTTCCTCCTTTGGTTCGTGACTTTCTCTCTCTATCTCAAGAAGAAGAAGCCAATCTCACTCCCAAATTTTTTCTCCCCTTGGTTTCAACTCACTCCTCCTTTTATACTCCAGTCAGGCGATTGTCATGGTCGATTATCACGCCCATAATCTTGGTAGCCTGCCCGTGATCCCAAGCAAAAATGCGGTGTTTCATTTAGAAACTTCACGGCTGGGGCGGAATTGTCACGGTCTGGTGCCTGTGATCTTTGACTTTCCCGTGAGGCATGCAAAAGCTCTTGGATCCCGTCGATCTTCACGGTCTAAGTTAACTCTTCACGGTCTCCCACCCGTCATAATAGGGCGTTGTACGTGATCTCTAGGTTTCTGTCAATCTTGTTCCACTTTTGCCCTCTTTTGCTCTACTCTCGCTCCCGAGATTAATTCCACCTGCTAAGACCTGAAACATGCTAAAAACATGCACAACCTAGCTTAAAATTGAACCTCGGGTGATGTAAACGCCTCATATATCACAAGAATATGGGGTGAAAACATGCGTGATTAAGCCCGAATCAAACTCCCCCACACTTGGACGTTTGCTTGTCCCCAAGCAAACCAATCTCAAACAAGGTAATATTTCAACCTAAACATAATAACTTGGGGACATGTCAAAGGGCACAAAGTGGATGGATCTCAATGTCTATTTGGCACCGACATAAGGACAATAACAAGCAATCCTGGCAACCACCACAAATTACATTCGAATGCATTAAGAACGTGCAAGCGAAAAGTTATCACTCTGTTCACAAACCAACACATATCTTGTAATGACAACTCTCCAACCACAATTATCCATGTATAAAGATCACGTCATATGAACAAACGAATGAGCAAAGTAGGTCCTCACCAAGGAATATATGAACAAGAAATGAATGAATGAATGAATCACTCACTCTCGACCGGTGAGGACTGGACCATTTGATGCAAAAGATGTGCATACTCAACACTCATCCCTATCGTCTCTTCACCATGACAATAACCTCTAAATTCTAGAGCTCCGAAGGTCTTAGACATGGGTTCAGGTGAGTTGCTAGGGTCAACATGGGGAAAAGACTTCTTGGGTGGTGGCACATAAAGCATGAGGTTCCATAATTCATCTAGAACCTATCAAAGCAACACAAATCCACTCACAACAACCATTAGCCAAACATTCCACCAATCCCAAAACACAACCAATCATGAACAACATTCAAAGCAAACCTTCTTTGCTAGAGCATAAACATCTTGTGGCAACTCTCTATTCTTATTTGCCCCCTTTATTGCATTTTTCACTTCTTTTTCTTCCTTTCGCTTTTGTTACTCATTCTTTGGATACAGGTTGTTTCCCTCGATCCCTCAATCCCTCAACCATACCCTATTGGCTCTAATACTTAGAAGATATTGGTGGAATTTCCAATTGACTTCAGTCCTATAAGGCTATGCAAGGTGTTATATAAAATATTGTCTAAAGTGCTTGCAAATAGACTAAAAGAATTCAAAATGAAGTTATATCGGAGTTCCAGAGTTCCTTTGTAGCTATCAGACTCGTTATTGATAACGTTATGGTGGGTTTTGAGTGTTTTCATTCAATGAAGGAACGAACTCGGGAAAATAAAGGTTATTTGTCAGCGAACCTAGACATTGCCAAAGCCTATGACAGAGTATATTGGCCGTTTTTGGAAGCTATGATGAAGAAACTAGGGTTTGCAAATATATGGGTGGCCATGATAATGAATTGTGTTTCTACTGTCTCTTACTCGATACTAGTTAGTGGCCATCAAACTAAAACTTTCTATTCAACAAGACCACTACAACAGGTGATAACACTAAAATTATAGTGTTCTCAAGGTCCTATATTTGATACATTCCACTTAATAACAATGTATCTTTAGTAGTTTTGTTATATATTCTATCAATTTTGTAATTATTTGGTCAACGTGCTTATTTTAGACATTGGTTGCGTTTTGTATTGATTTTTGCCTTTATGGTACTACTTTGTGCTTTTCAAGATAAAATATAATCGAGGTAAATTTGCATCAAATATTGGATCAAGATGGAGTCGTTTAATCCCAAGAGAAGTCTCCTGGAGAAAAATCGGAAGGTTGGAAGAGGCCCAAACCGCCATCCCACAAACGTTGGTCCATGCATAACGGTCGGTTGTGAAATAAGAAAAAATTGGAGAAACTTGAGATAACGGGCAAAGCAGAATGATTGTTTTTGGAATACCTAAATTATCAAAAAGCTCGAGCTGCGGAGAATCCAAAGCATGAATACAGATGGATATCACCAGCAACAACAAAGTTTAAGATCAATGTCGTGGCGGAGGAGAATGGTTTCTTTTCATGAGAGATCAAGACGGATTGTCGGGGGATTCTTAAATCGAACTAGAGACCAGGTAGTCCACATTATGGCCCACACCACCTATAGTTGGGACTAGCGTAAGAGTTGTGCTCTATGACCCCCGATTTTCTTTGTGTCTCAACTTCTTATGAACTCCTTTATTATTTCCCACTAAGGAAAATATGAAACAAAACAGGCCGTTTATAAAAAATAAAAATAAAAAACTAGAAATGCCATACTACGATGACTGGTTTCCAACAACTAAATGGTAGTATCTCCTAGGAAATAGTTTTCCTTGAATACTGCTAACAAATCTTCACCATTATAACTTACAATGAGTTAAGCATATTTAAACATCACAGAAAGTTATGAAAACATACTATCTAGAATTATGCGCTCGTATTTGCCATTACGAATACTAACTAATCTTCAAACTAACCGTTAACTGAACAGACAACAAGTAGTTAATCGTCAAACTAACCACTACAATTTTCAGTATACATTTTATGTTTGGTAACTAACCACTAACCGTCAAATCGTTTAATAATTAACCGACAGAACCAATTCGCACCCTAGCTACATGGACCTGCATGAAGTTGACAACCATGACAGTTAACAAATATACATAAACGAGGCCTCTGCGGCGCTGCCTACCCCCGTGACGTTGTAACGAGCCATAAAACACGACCAAACTTTTCATACTACTTACACATGATGAAACACCGGCTGCATCAGCTAAAGATTTACTGTGGGAAATACACAGAGACCACCACTTAACAAAATTCTCGGTGGTTCTAGTTCTACTAGTTTCCAAACCCAGCAAACATGAGTCGATGTTTTGGATCAGCCAATTTTCAGATTGGAAGCTGCTTTTTCTTTTTTTTTATCTAACCAATCACCCACGCTGACCATCCAGGTCTGCATTCTGGCATTCCATGGCTACAATGGAAGCAAGCCTCTCATAAACCTGGGGGATGGTTGGCAAGGATTAAAATTGCGTTTTCCATGCAACTCGAAAAGATAGCAGAAGAAAGCATAGAAGCCACCCATAAACATACCACAGCGAGCTGCTCATTTGAATTATGTTTTTCACTCTGGCCCTGTTTACTTGCATATGACGCATCGTACCTGTACAAGTCCACAAGGCAAAAATATATGTTTGAAACGATTCTATTCGCAGCTTCATCGTGAAGAATCAATAATGGATTACTTGGTGTACCAGTCACGGGGAATCCCAGCTTCGTCTCTAGCTGAATAGTTGAAAGGCCCTTTCAGTTCAACATTATACTCCTTTAACAACTCTGCGTTCATACCAAGAAATGGAATTCATATTCTTAAATGCTTTAGATGTGCCATCTTTCTTACTATGGAAGCTTATGTACAAAGCACACCATTTCTCATAAGGGTTGCAGGGGTGTGTATACCTTTGAAAGTGGAGGAAGGGGGACGGTTCAATTTCTGGCAAACAGAAACAAACCAGTAAACCCCAACGGCTACATGAGCAACTTCCTCCTCTGCAATCCTAGCCACAATCTTCGATGTCTGGTTGTCCCCAAAACCGACCAATCTCTGCACAAGCCTAGGCCCAGCATCAAGTCCTCTAGCCTCCTAGCATCGATACCAACAGAAACGCAAAATTATTACCTTCACCAATATGTTTGCAGAGAAGTAGAAAGGTGACTAGCTCAAACATGTCGTCAAGAGTGACTGCGGAGCAGTAATATTCATATATGCACAAGCTCGACCCACCACATCCCCAGGCTTATCTTTCCTAGGACAATTGCAGAAATAGGAATTTCCGCGTCAGCTTTCTCCCACAATTACAGAGGATGCTTGAAACGGTGGCAATCAACTGGACACACGACAACTCTTCCAAGTACTTATGGTTCTTCTTCAAGAGAGACGAATTTCCAGTTACAAATACAGGATATGGTGTTTCATGAACATTGTTGAAGAACTTGCATAAGCCACTTCATTCATATGCTTTACTCCAGCAGAACCAAACAACCCTTAATACAAAACTTTCTCATTTCCGGGAAAAGAGATTCTGGCTCAACCCCAGTAGAAACGATCAAGTACTCGGATAAGAGGTGAATGCAGGGGAAAGAACAAAGGCCACTGATTCAAACAATCCTATTGAACATAGAGCATTGTTATAATTTACTGAAAGAAGAAACCTGCACAAGGGGGATGACAGCCAGTCTTGCAGCAACATCATCGGAGGATCTTTCACATTCCCTCCACAGCAGATTATGAGCTGGCATATCCCCATACCTAAAATCACAGAAATTAGGTTTCATCTTCGAACCCGCCCAAGAACAAGAAATAAAGTGCATGTGGCAGTGAGGAATCTCACTTGTAACCGAGCTCGGCAAGCCTCTGAGAGCACCAGGCGAAGTGGCGGCTCTCATCGTCAGCAACGTGCGCAAAGTCGGCGAAGAAGCCTTGCCCCAGAATCTTAGCGAAGGAAGAAAACCGAACAACGGTATCCCACGCCAAATCGATGGCATTGAGCTCGACGTGAGCTAGACTGTGAAGCATGTAAGCGTTGAGGGGCAGCCCGGAGTCACGCGGAGCCGGGATCTCCTTGGGAGAGACCAGCTGAGGTTGTGGTGGGCGGGCAGGGCGGTCCGGCGGGGTGTGGCAACCAATCGGCAGGCCTTCATCAGCCCACCGGGAGAAAGCACGGTGAGAAAGCTTGGACTTGGCGAGTGGGTCGGCGGTGGAGAGGACAATAGCACCAAGCTCGGCGAGTGACGATGCGGAAGCCACGGCTGAAGCAAAAGGGATATCATCGCCGTCGTTGTCTGAAGGGAGAAGCGGCTTGGGGCCGTTCGGTCCCCAGAATCGATCCTCGTTAAGCGGAGCTCGTCTCCAGGATTGGAGGCCTGACCATGGAGAGAAATCAGAGGGAAAGGAAGTGGAGAAGGATACCCGCCGCGGAACTGGAAGAGGGAAGCATCGTGGGCTGGAAAGTGGCGTCCGAAATGATTTTTGCATTATTGCTTTCACTGGCAGTCTTGGCTTCAACATTATCGATGCGCAACTACTTTCCCCCAAGATGGTGCCTTCAATCATTTATATTGAACATGGCCAAACGCAACTGCGTTATCATTCTTCCAATGGCCATCCACCACAAAATCACAGACTTGGTTCTGCTACCCACGAAGATTGGGCAAACCCTAACATTATTTTCTCAAAAGCAAAGCAAACTACATGAGCTTCAACTGCAGGCTAAATTTTTCTTTATATAGGCATCCTGAATCTGCCTTTCTGCTGGCACAAGATTAAACGGCCCCACAACTCAGGGAAGTTGCACTAGTTAGGCATGTACAGTGTGATATATCATCATCAGAAACAACCCAATCTCGCATCTAATCAATCACCACAATTTGGCTACTACATATTATACAATTTTCTCACCCCCCAACAAAATACGGTACTTGTGGATTGAAGAAATCAGACATGACAACAGTTTGTGAGAACCAGACCCACTATCCAGCCATGGCACAACTATTGCCAATCTTGAGCCTGTACACACAATGCAGATCCCTAATGACATTGACGGCCTCAAACACACCAAATCATTTGAATTGGGAACCTGCCACCTACTCCTAAACCTCTTGACATCCAACTGCACCAGAAAATTTAGCAACAGTCAGAGAATACTTCAGAAACACCTCACATCAAATGATTACTCCAGCAACTACTACAATATCTACACCTTTTTCCCATTAGCTGCAAAGTATGATATGTTGGAAAGGAAAGACAACACCACGTAGAAGCACTCTACAGCAATCAGATTTTATAAAAAAAAATCAAATTCAAGTAATAAGCCACTTCGAGTGCAGATAAAGGCCAGTCCAGATCTAACCAGGAAAAGCTGACACCGAAGGTTCGCATATAGGAAGAAAATTAAAATATGATATCCAGTACATTACATGGAATAGAGACAATGACCAATCATCCATGCGAACCCAGCTTCGAAAAATTATAAACCAAGTTCCAACTCTTCCTAAAACAAACATGGTTTGTAATTAATCAATAGTAATTACAAGACCAAACTCTGTAGATCGTATTCTCAGCAAGTGATAAGCATTGACGGAATTCACTGAAATTGCTTAGACCTAATATGCAACATGTGCCCGAGGAAAATAGCACGATGATAAGAGCCCACCTGAACTACTCATACCAAGAGTTAGCGCCCTATATCAAGATCCAGATGCTGAGGAGCTGTCACTGTCAGAGTCTGCCAAAAATATGAGGCATGTCATTGAAGAGACCATCACAGATTATTAGACTTCAAAATATACACGTAATCTGCCAAAAAAACAAAACAAACACTGCAGTACCACTAGATGAAGAACCAGAACCACTGCTGGAACTGCTCGAGCTACTTGACCTACTCCCATTATCTGCTTGTCTGTCCACTTGTACAGGAGACACATTCGAAACATTTCTTTCACCTGCAATCATGAGTTGAAGATTATAACACAGTGAACAAAATGAAGTACAACCAAGTCACTAACAATCAGCAGAATCCACAAAATTCACCTTCATTGGCTTCTTTAGGGGGATCAGCAGCAGATGAAAGAAGGGCCTGCTAGAAGAACAATGACAGCACATAAACAATTATTTCATAACATTGGCAATCGAAAAATTTTAATTTCATGAAGTATTGCACGGGATTTTACCTTCTGCTGGACATTTCGCTCCACTTCCGTTCTAGCCTGCATTGCCAGTTCAGCTTTTCTCTTGTTCTTGCTTAGACTCTTTTTGTAATTAGTCACGAACCGGTCAAGTTCCCACAGAGTCTCCGCATCAACACTATCAATATCCACTTCAATCTCATCATCGCGTTGTAAAAGTGCAGAGTTTCGCTTTTTAATTATTTGTACGATGTTGTCCAGCTTATCCGAAGGGAGGCTCTGAAGATTTGTACTAAGCTTCTGTTTCTCCTCATACGTCATATCCCTTTTGTGCAGATCCTTTGCCTTGGGCTTTTTTGGAGCAGGGGTCCTACCTGATGGAGTAGTAACAACAGGTCTCTGTCTGATGTCAACAGAAGGATAAGTCATCGATTCTGATCGATCTAAAATCCTTCTCATATCAAGGGAAGGCAATGACAGTGAAGGAATCTTCCGGGATGTAGGTGTTGGAAAACCAATATCATAAGGGACAAGCCTTGTCTCTCGATCATAATCCACCTTCACAACAGCCCACCTTTCCTCAAACATAGTAAGCAACTGTTCAGCCATTATATGAACATCCTGACCTTTTGGGTTGTACGTCATGGCATTATGAAATGTAAGTCTCACATCTTCTGCAAACTCTTCTGGTGACTTGTACCAATTCTTATTCAGTCTTGCCTTCACTGTTCCCAAGTCCATAGGATGTTTGATAATGGTGTGGTAATCATGCAATCGAAGACCCTCCACATCAACTGGAGAATTAAACACCCACCCATGCTTATGCTTCATCAATTTGTCAAGTACAGAAGAGCAATTCCTGAATATTTTGGTATTTGACCCAAATCGAAAAGCCATATCAGAGCCATGCTTCTTGCTACTCGATTTTGACTTCTTATTACTCTCAGCAGGGGGGAACTTATCTTTCGCAAGCAAAAACTCGGAGTTCCTGTAAAATTGATTAGCTTTTGGTGTTCTCTTTTCTTTCTCGACATTCTCAGCTGCACCCTGATTATTCTCCAGCACAGATACACTAAGCTGATGCAAAGGCCGAGTCTGCCTTGGTGTTGGAGTAGTAACAGTAGCAGTGACTTCACGAGGAACACCAACAGATCCTACATTTGAATTTACCCTTGTCAATCTACTATCAAGGACACTATGTCTCAAAGGAACCGAACTGCTGATAGTGGCAACACCAAGCTGACTTTGTTTGGCCTCAATTCTCTTCACCAACATCTTCACAGTATTGAGTTCATTCTGAAGCTTCCTCCTGATCTCTCTCATCTCCTGCTTGGAAACTGAAGCTAAATTTATCTTTATTCTGCTTTCCAGAACTTCCTTTCCAGCACTATTACTTGCTGGATCTTCCTCCCCCTGTAAACCAGCTGCAGCATCGACCTGCTGCCTCTGGTGGTTGGAGGAGTCATCTGAGATCACATCCACACGTAAGGGAGGAGGCAGTGGGGGTGGCTCCTGTTGTTCGGGCTGTTTCTGTTGCCCTGATAGCTCCTGTGACAGCTCCCCTTGTTGCTCCTGTGGCTCTGGCTGTTTTGGTGACCCTAACTGCTCATGCACTTGGTCTCCCTGTTGCTCCTTCTCCTGCCCCAGTCCTGGCAGTTGGTGTTGCTTCTGGGGCGGCTGCAGTGGATATTGTTCCTGTTGTTGCTGTGGCTGAGCAGACTCTGTGACCTCTGACATCAAGACTTGCGTTTGTGGATCTTCAATTGAGGCTCCATCCGGTGGATGAGCAGAATCTAAGTGTTCTAACACTGAAGCTTGAGGTTCAGAAACTCTAATAGATTCGCCGTCCGGGGTCTGCTGTGTGGAACCTGTGTCTGCTGATACCAAGGCTTGCGGTTCAGAAACTTCATTCAAGCCACAACCAGGAAGGGTAGAACCTATGTCTTCTGACAGTAAGGCTTGCGGTTCAGAAACACTAACATCTAAGTGTTCTAGCACTGAAGCTTCAGGTTCAGAAACTCTAATAGATTCACCGTCCGGGGTCCGCTGTGTGGAACCTGTGTCTGCTGATACCAAGACTTGCGGTTCAGAAACTTCATTCAAGCCACAACCAGGAAGGGTAGAACCTATGTCTTCTGACAGTAAGGCTTGCGGTTCAGAAACACTAACCGAGGCAGCAATCTGTGGCTTGGCAGAATCTGCATTTTCTGAGACTAAGGCTTGAGATTCAGAAACATGAATCGAGTTATCATCACGTGGCTCTGGCTCTGGCTCTGACTGTAGTTGTGATTGAGCAGAACTTGTGTCTTCTAATACCAAGGCTAGTGGTTCAGAAACTTTAATTGAGCCACCGTCAGCAGCCTTGTTCTCGTTACTTCCGTTCTGATTGGTTGTAGCTGAAGTTGGTGCAGTCGCTGTGGTGGTACCAGCGGTAGTAAGGGTAGTGCCGTTGGCTGTGGTTTCCTTCGTGTTGCTGTTGTTGGTTAAGTTATTCCGTAAACCCTTGAAGGATTTTCTCGTATAGACTTTGCTCTCCGAGTACCTTGGCTTCTCTTTAGGTCCATCATTGCCTCCTTCCCCTCCAACAGCAGACCCTGACGCCATACATGTAACTACAAAACCCTAACTACCCTTTTCCTTTTTCTCGTACTTACTCTCCCCTTTCTTTCTCTCTTTTTCCGTCTTCCCTACAAGATTATCTTCGAAACATAATATTGGGACAGAAAACCAGGGCTTTTCAGCCAAACAATCTACAGCCACCGCAAAACCCTAATTGTCGCAAGAACACCTAATTCAATCCGGCAAAAACGCCAAAATACTGTAAAATCACCAAAGACCGAACTTTTTCTTCAGACCTAGTTACTACCGCCTAAATCTTCCAGCCCAAACACGAAACCCTAACTAACAGAAACAGAAAGACAAGCGGAGGAAGAGACAGGATGAAGAGAAAGGGCGACGGAGAGAAGGAGCGAATAGATCTGATATTCGAAGAACAGTTAGGGTTTGAAGCTCCTTTACCTCTTCCAGGACGATCAGATCCTCCTCTTCCGCTCCCTCTTTCTTTCGCAACTTTTTCACTTTCTCTCTCTAAGGAAGAAAAGGAGGGTTTCTCTCTCTAGCAAACGACACTGCCTGTGTCTCTCTCTCTCTCTCGGAAGCTCAGTTTTTTCAATTTCTCTCTCTAGAACTGCTACCCCTCTTCTTTGCCGTCTCTCACTGTAACACTTATCTTACAGGTGGACGGTGCGTATGCGTCCGTGCGTGAAAGTGTCGTGCTCAGCAAGTATCGATGGCACCAACCAACCAGATAAGCTGTGCTCACGCGATTTTCGATTAGCGTGATTCCAACGCACTAATTCTAACTGCAATGTGTCAAGTCCAAATCGGTCTATATTGTTTTTTTTATCGGAAATCGGTCTATATTGTTGTGTGACTTTAACAAATGGAATGGTTCGACTTGTTGTATAATTGATTTTTGTCGGTTGATGTCGAAATATATCAAAATATAAAAATCATTAACATCAAATAAATTTAATTATATATAAAATATATTTGAATATTGTTGGGGAAATTGTTCACGTATACTATTTTCTTGCAACACAAGCAAATACATATGATTAAGAAAACACATGTAAATACACATGCAAGCGTCCTAGCCGATAGAATTCACTATCTCTCCTTAAAGAATCTTATTCCCCTCTAGTACCCAAGGTTATGGAATGATTCCTCACAGGATAGAAAGGACGTACCTTTTCCGGCGTAGCGGTACCTCAAACCCCGGAACCCATCGAACGCAGCGAACCGGCGAGAACCACACTTGACTCGATTTTCTCTTTGAAAAGAATGCAGAAATCTAGTTTTGGATTTTGGCAGAATTTTGGTACCAGAAAAAATCATATAAAAACCAGAGGGGTTAGGTGCCATTTATAGAGAATGAAGGGGTGCTTATGAAGGGAGGCAACTCTTCGTATGGGTGGTTACACCCCAACCATTGCATTGGTTCGTTTAAAATATTTCAACCACTGCATTGGTTCGGCCTCATGGAAGTTGGACCGGTTTGGTTATTTCAACCGCCATATCGATTTGGTTCATTTGGTTACACAAACCAATTTAACCAATTAACCACATATTACATCAAATCGATCGAATTCGAGGCCATACCTTCCCACATCTTACCAACATGGTACTTCGAGAGACTCTCTTGGAACTTTCCCCTTTCATTTCCATTCACACCACTAAAAACCCAACAAATATAATTTACTTACCATTCGTATTCGTATTTAAATAAAATATAACATTTCAAATAAAATATTAAATACTCATATTTATATAAAATATTTAATGTCAATACCTAACATTGATACTTGAATCCAACAAATGACATCAATATTAACTTTTAAATTCGTGAAATATTTAATAAATTAATTTTTTATTAATTAAATTCACTGAAACAACGTGTTGTGTAGGGGTTGTAGTTGATGTCAACTTATTCTATCTTGGGCACCGAAGCGGTTTTATGTGCCCCATCATCATAACATTTCTTCGGGATATTGCCTCCGATTTCTTCCTACAAAAAAGCTCTGTCGGCCGATCTAGACGGGGGCACCCTCCGACGCTCAAGTTAGTCTCGGATCTCGACCCGGGCGCCATTAGCTGGACGGGAGGCAGAGCCCGGGTGTCGGGGGAAAATCAAGCACATGAGCAATAGTGCGTCATTAGGTACCAGGAGCGGGAGCGATAACAGGCCCGGGCGTCAAGAGCTGGGAGGCGGAGCCTGGGTGTCGGGGACAAAATCAAGCTTGGGGCAATAGTTCATCGGCGGCCTACCAGGAGCCATGGGCGATAGCGGGCCCGGGCGTCGCGAGCAAAATCGAGCCCGGAGGCAATAGTGTGTTGGCGGGTATCAGGAGCCAGGGGTGATAGTGGGCTCGGCCGCTAAGAGCTGGGCGGAGGGAGGATCTCGTTACCGATTGAAATCGTGAGCTAAGGTATGATTTTGTGTTGTCAGGCGCCGATTGTCGGGGGTAGTGGTGGGCCCAGACTCCATTAAAATATTTTTTATGTTGGCTTTATCCATTGCCCTCCTTGTTGGCGAAAATCTAAGGATTTCGGTGGGGAAAGCTTGGTATGCACGAGATCAATACCCATTCTTAATCTTAGTGAGTTTATTAGAAGACTTCATAATTGAATGTTACTATGTTAGTGAAGAGTGTTTTGGAAGTGCACAAGTCTTGGGCTTGGGGAGAGAAATCTCCCTCCATATGACTTTTGTCTTCACATCCTTGATTTCCATGAGTTTATTAAAAGACTGTTCAATTTTAATGAATTTTGTTCAAGACCATTTGGGAAATGCACAAACCTTGCATCGAAGGCTCAATAGAACGCTCCCGAGAGCCCCTCGTCCACCGATCGAGGCAAGACTCTTCAGAGTACTGTTGTTCTAGGGGTCGTCGATATCATCCATGGGTGAGAAGGCCTCGGGGGGATACCAAATAAATCGCCTCCGACAAACCCGCAATCTATTATGGGCTCCACTTGAGCAACAACATCAACTCCTCCAAATTAGGGGTGGGCATACGGTTCGGTAAACCCAAACCGAACTGGAACAAAATTGAACCAAAACCGAAATGTTGTAATTTTTCGGAAGGCAAAACTCATTATTTCGGAACCCAGGGTCTGGACACCGAACTCGAATTCCGACAACCCGAACCGACCAACCGAATTAAATTAAAAAGCCTATAGACTAAACAAGTCCACCCTCTTCCCCAAGCCCAACTAACTCCCTCAGCCCACTAACTATCAATCATCAGCCCACCCTTTCTCAATACCAACCCAACCCCACTCTTTATCAATCACCAGCCAGCCCAACTCCTAACCCTAACCCCACCTCTAAGTCCTAACTGCCTCTCCACTCTCCCCAGCGGCCAGCAGAGCAGCAGCAGCCAGCCCCCTTCTCTCTGTTCTTCTCCTCGCCTCGCCTGCCATTCAACCCAAAAAATCAATCAAAACAAAATCACCCATCACCACATCCCCCTTTGTTCTCGGTCGAACTCCTCGAAACCAGAAACCCAATTCCAAACATAAAGAACCCACATGCATCTAAATCCAAGAAGAAGAAAATGAAGAAGAAGAAAGCAAAAAGAAGAAGAAGGCGAGAAGGCGGCAACGGAGGGGAGAAGAAGGGTTGGTGCGCGGTGATGCTTCCTCTAGGGACGGCAGTCGCCGACTGATGGATCTCTGATGCTTTTGGAAGGAGCTGGATCTGCCGCGGAGGAGGGAAACATCGATTGGGTTGTCGATGATAATTAAGAAGAAGAAGAAAATGGTGGAGAGCAGGGGATCTGTAGATTGGAATAAAGGAGAGAGAATGGAGAGGAAAAATAAAAAAATGGATGAGAAGAGAGAGAGGATGAGAGGGGGAACAATAATGGGTGCAGTAGAAGCAGATCCATCATTTACAAAGGGAAGGAAAAGTTTTCGGTGTTGGGGGTGAACCGGATCGAAATTAAATATATTCCGGTTCGGAATCGGTTTGAGGTCTGGTGGTAATCGAGAACCCGGAATACATAAGTTCGATTTGGTCGAAATCGAACCGACCGAATGCCCACCCCTACTCCAAATCTCATTTGACTCCCAAGATATAGAAAGAGTTGCACACCACACGATGACCCATTGGTAATAAAGGCAATAATAGCCAATTACAAAGTCAAGAGAATCTTAGTGGATGGGGGAAGCTCGGTGGACCTACTCTTTTTCGCCGCATACCTATCCTTGGGATATCACCCTGAATAGTGCCATCCAACAGAGATCTGTCTGACGGGTGCTCTGGATCCCAAGTGCCCATGATCAGGAGCCTACCACTTTGTCTTCAGATTGAGAGTGGTGAACATACTATTGAAACCTTCATCCACTTTCATGTTGTTGATTGTCCGTCAGCTTACTATTGTATTCTCGATCGACCTTTTCTCCATCAACTTAGGGTTATTTGACTCGCTAAAAAACAACTCCTAACAAAAGGCAAAGTGTAACCAATGAAAGGGACTGCAGTATAGTGGCACAAGTAATAAAATCGAATCCACGGGTCTATGCTCTAGAGTTATATTACTCAGCTTTAGTTTATTATTTATCAAATCATATTAAAGTTTAATTAACCAAACTAATTGACAAGTGAAACTTGGTTAAACTACTAATTCAGATTGGGAACTCACTTAGGTATGATTCACTTGTACAGAGCAATGAATCGATTGACTCTCACACAATCGATTCACTACTTCCAATTTAGGTTGCTCTATTAACCTAGTCAGAGACTATCATTCTAGGTCAAAGCTGCAATTCCAAGAATGTGATCAAGACTAAGACTCATGCAATTGTGAATAAACATCTCAATTGAATATATAATGCCAACCAATCATAAATATGGGTTCGTACAACTCTTATCCTAGCAAATATACGTACGGTTCCTCAATTGAATATATAATGTCAACCAATCATAAATATACGTATAACTTTCCAGATCTTCAATCTTCATGTCTAGGCTTGTTCCTCGAGCTTCCAAGGGAAAAAAATTATCCAATTCCACTCCAAGATTACCCTCAAATCGCTCTCTCTCTCTCTCTCTCTCATTGGCTTGTCCCTTGGGTGTTTGAGATTCAAAACTCAGCTCTCCATTCAAAATCCGCAAAACGCATTTAAATAGCTCTTAGAAGCCAAGTTACGACATCAAGTTACGCCCGTAACCTTTGGGGTTCAACCCGTAACCTCTTAAATGCATTCTGCCAACTGTGGCCCGATGATAATGTCGTATTTGCACATGTTTGCACAAGTGAAAGGGACTGCAGTATAGTGAAAGGGACTGCAGTATAGTGGCACAAGTAATAAAAATCGAATCCACGGGTCTATACTCTAGAGTTATATTACTCATTTTAGTTTATTATTTATCAAATCATATTAAGAATTAATTAACCAAACTAATTGACAAGTGAAACTTGGTTAAACTACTAATCCAGATTGGGAACTCACTTAGGTATGATTCACTAGTACAGAGCAATGAATCGATTGACTCTCACACAATCGATTCACTACTTCCAATTTAGATTGCTCTATTAACCTATTCAGAGACTATCATTCTAGGTCAAAGCTGCAATTGCAAGAATGTGATCAAGACTAAGACTCATGCAATTGTGAATAAACATCTCAATTGAATATATAAGGGTCAATAGCATTTTATGCCCCTGTACTATTGTGAATTAACAAACATACCCCTGTACTATTTTTTTCGCACAAACATGCCCTTAGATTATCAAAGCGTAACAAATATAGCCTTCTGTCAATAATCCCGTACACTAACCATAAAAGTAATGGGCAATTGACTATGCTGCCCATAGATTATTAAGTAAGTATTTTGCCTCTTTTTCAACTGAAATAAAAAAATCATATATTATCTAATTTTTTAGTTGTTTTAAATTCTTTTTATATTCCTATGGGTATCGAATTAGCAAACCCCCATCAATTAGAAGCCGACACAGATATGCCTATACGACTCCCAGCTCTGACGGCACCTTGCTTCGGCGACATCTAATTTTGACGGCAGCAGTACGAGACTCCGGTGGATTTCGACGAGCACTAAAGGGGCTATTACCGACGACAATTAATACCAAACTCCTTCTTTCGACCTCCCACGCCAACTGCGCATCTCCACTGGCGGAAACAAATCTTGACTTCCGGATCCTCATCTCTTCTTATCGGTTGCAACCTCACTGCCCATTTGGAACCCTAATCCTTATGAACCGAAAATTTATTGGGCATTTGATAGATAATTGAAATTTATAAAACCCTAGATTTCGAATCACAAATATGGTTTCAATAGTTTCAGAATAATTAGAAGAGGGGGGGGGAATGGAGGTCAATGAAATTATGGTTTCAAGAGTTTCAGAATAACCAGAAGAGAGGGAAGAATGAAGGTCAAAGAAAGACCTCCTTGGAGTGGAGGAGTCAACGAGACAAAATAAAAAGGGAGAGAAGCTGGTCTCGGTGAAAGGGAGAAGGCGATATAAGAGGTTGAGGGTTCCCATTTATGTTCGATCGGCGGGAGAAAATTTCTTGACAGAGTTGGAGGGCCGCCGGACAAAGGGTCTCGACATCGGTTCAGCTTCTTCTTTCGGAAGGGATAAGAGAATTATAAAACTGAATTCATTAAATAATTGTTTTTAATTTCGGCTGAATAAGAGGGAAAAAACATAATTACTTAACAAGCGAGGGGCAATTCGGTTATTCTTTATCTCATTTAACTGTTAGTTAACGAAATTATTAACAATAGGGTATATTTGTTACGCTTTGATAATAGAAGGGCATGTTTGAGCGAAAAAATAGTAGAGGGGCATGTTTGTTAATTCACATTAGTACAGGGGCATAAAATGCTATTAACCCAATATAATGTCAACCAATCATGAATATGGGTTCGTACAACTCTTATCCTAACAAATATACGTACGGTTCCTCAAAACCTAAGTGAAGGGAAATTACTCCATAGAGAAGAGAGAGAATACGATATAACTTTCCAGATCTTCAATCCTCATGTCTTGGCTTGTTCCTCTAGCTTTCAAGGGAAAGAAATTATCCAATTCCACTCCAAGATTACCCTCAAATCGCTCTCTCTCTCATTGGCTTGTCCCTTGGGTGTTTGAGATCCAAAACTCGGCTCTCTCTCTTCAAAATCCGCAAAAATGCATTTAAATAGCTCTTAGAAGCCAAGTTACGACATCAAGTTACGCCCGTAACCTTTGGGTTTCAAGCCGTAACCTCTGAAATGCATTATGCCAAATGTGGCCCGATGATAACGTCGTATTTGCACATGTTTGCACACTCGTTTCTTGATCGTTTTGGCTCGAGTTTGTACTTTCTTGGCCTATTTTACGCTAGGTTGTGTTCATTTGTCACATTTCAGGTCCTAGCACATAAAGTGAAGCCTAGGTGCAAGTTTCAAGTCAATCGGAGATCAATTGGCGACTCGAGGGGAGAAACTCGGGAATGACTTGAGGAAGAATGGATTTTTTACCTCATTTTATTGAAATATAATCATTTAATCTTGCCATGAAAAGAAAGAGGATGAGACTATGAGCATCTGGGATCAAACGACACCTGAATCAGAGGTCAAACGAGCTCAACGAAACTTAGGAGTGCATGCTGGAAATTGTGCACGCCCTTGTAATATTGTGCACGGCCGTGTGAGTTTTCCAGGAGGTTTGCACGGCCAAAACCCCAATTTGCATGACCTTGCAAGTACGGGGTGCGTATCTCAGCTGGTATAAAAGTTGTTTTGCGATTTTTGGATAGAGAGCTGGGTTTTGGATCCCAAACACCCAAGGGACGAACCAAAGAGAGAGAGAGAGAGAGAGAGAGAGAGAGAGAGAGAGAGAGCGATCTAGAGTTATTCTTGGAGCTATTTTGGAGGATTCTTCACCATTGAAGCTCAAGGAACAAGTCTAGATATGAAGATTGAAGATCCGGAAAGTTATACCGTAATCTCTCTCTTCTCTATGGAGTAACTTCCCTTCACTTAGGCTTTGAGGAACCCTAGTTCCATGTATTAGGATCTTTCTTGTTTGAAACTTTGGATGTTATACTGAGTGGTTTTAATCAATTGAGGCATGATTTTTGAGTCAATTGAATCCTGATCACTTTCCTTTGATTTCTACTTTAACCTATGATAGATAGAATCTGATTGGGTTAAGAGACCTTTCTCAATTGGTAGTAGGGAATTGATTGTACGAGAGTCAGTCAATTCACTGCTTTATACTGGAATTCATTCCAGTAATGGAGATCTTTGTGTATCGTCTTAGCTTTGTACTCTGGTGGAGGTTAGTCACCCGTCGGGTATTTTGTCTAAGAGGGCTTGGTCAGCTTAAGAGATTCCAAGCTATTATCGGATCTTCTGCAGTTTAATCAACAGTAAAGCAACCAAAAGAAATTACAACTTGGATCTAATTGAGGAGCTAGGGGGAATCATACCTAAGTGAGTTCCCAACCTGTAATTAGTAGTTTTACTTAGTTTAGTTAATAGAGTAGTTTAGTTAATCAATCTTTAATTTGATTTGCTAGATAATGAACTGAAACTGAGTAATAGTAACTCTAGAGACCCGTGGATTCGATATTTATTACTTTGCCACTATATTGCAGCCCCTTTCATTGGTTACACTTGGTCATTGTTAGGAGTTGTGTCGTAGCGTGTCACCTGAGTTACGGCCAAAAATGACGTCATAACTTTAAAGGTCAACCCGTAACTTGGGAGTAGGCTGCTAATCATTTCCCTGTCTTTGATTTTTGGGTTCGTTCTCCCTCGTCCGAACTCTGAATCAGTCGCCGTTTGATCTCAGACTCTCGTAGTCTCGTCCTCTTTCTTTTCATGCCAAGTTTACATGATTCTTTGCCCATAAAATGAGGCAAAAATCCATTATATTTGGGTCATGCCCAAGTTTATTCCTCCAAGTCGCCTAACAATCTTTGATTGACCTGAAACTTGCTCCTAAGCCTTCATTCACGCTCTAGGACATGAAATATGATAAAATGAACACAATCTAGAGTAAAATGAGACAAAGAAGCAATAATGCAAGTTTAAACGATCAAGAAACCACAGAAAAAACATGTGAAAATTCAATGTTATTACTATTCCATCAACTTTCCATCTATGCCTCGAATTCCCCACTAAAGCCGGTGTTGGGTGTATGCAAGGAGACCAAGCTCTAGCACGACAATGTTGCAGTCTATGCTAGGAGAAAAAGGCAATCGTCGTGATCAACGTCCGGGAGGAAACTGCTCGCCCAGTTTCTGTCGATCTCGACGAGGAATTCTCACTTTTTGATGAGCGCACAGTTCTCATATCGAACTCTTGGCCCCGAGAGTCACTCCAGTCCCTCCTTTCATTACTCTAGGAATTTGAAGAAGTATTCTCCTGGGGACCGAAAGATATGTCTGGAGTCCAGCCTCGGGTGGCCGAACACACGGCTAGAATAGTTCCCGGTGGCCGCCCAATCCAGCAAAAGCGGCGTAACTTTGCAAGGGAAAGACACCAGGTGGTGGCCGAAGAAGTCACCAAACTCCTTAAGGCTCGGTTTAGTAGGGAAGTTCTGTACCAGACATGGTTTTCCAACGTCGTCATGGTAAAAAGAATGGTTAGTGGCATATGTTTCACCAACCTTAAGAAGGCATGGCTGAAGGATCCATATCCTCTCCCGAAAATCGACCAGCTCATTGATGCCACCTCATGGCAGCAGTTTCTCACCTTCCTCGACATGTTCTCCGGGTACCACCAAATTCCAATGAAGGAAGAAGATCAAGAAGTACAACTTTCATGACACCTATCGGAAATTAATGTTACGAAGTTAAAAATTACCTTGTAAATCCACCAATACTCCCCCCCCCCCCCCCCCGAATAATGAAGTCCTCTACTTGTACTTTGATGTGGCCCGCAAGGCCATGAACGAGGTCTTAGTGCGAAAAGATTCTACGGGAATTAATTGTAAAGACAAATGTCCTTGCTACTTTCAATCTCGTTGCATGAAATTTGAAATGGAGAAAAGTACATAAAAGTCTACCATATATTATTGGAGGATTGTTACCGAAGGGGCTGTATTTTGTTAACTTCTAAAAGAAAAATTAACTATAAAAAAAATGATTTAGAATTGACATATTGAAAATCTCATAATAGATGGCAAACAAAATCTCATAATATAGATGGCACACTGGCTTAAGGTTGGTATTTTTAGTAATAGAAGCACAAATTGTTATAATAGAGCTTATATGTTCCTCCATGTACTTCGAACCTTTTAATTTATCATAAGCCAAACCAATCGAGAAGAGGAGCTTACCAAAGGTCACGGTCAAAGTCATACCAAATACCAAATAGTGGTAGAATCGGTACGGTATTGGTATACCAATACCAAATACCGAAATCCAGAATACCAAATTATACCCAAAAGTCAATCTCAATTCCTAAATAATTTCAGTATCCCAATTCCAATCCCGAATACCAAATTATCGAATACGAAATTAATTACATTTGAAATAAATAATTAAATATATCAATTAGATTTGATTGCTTAATTTAGGGCAAAAAGACTAAGCAAAGAGTCTAGAGCTAGGATATGGATAAGGAGAATGAAGGAGAGGTGACATCTCATGTTCTTGTCATTGGTAATCTTTAATTTAACGAATTAAAAGCAGAGAGTCGACTAATACTAGTGTTTGTTTTTTGGTGTTATGAAAATAACAAGTTATTAGGTGAGAGATGAGAGTGACTTAAATTGGAAAGTCAAAATTGAATTGGATGGGGACTTTTGAGCAGGGATGGCAATGGGTCGGGTCGGGGGCGGATAGTGCATATCCGTTACCCTACCCAAAGTACTTCGGGTTTTACCCATACCCATACCCACATGTGAAACGGGTAGAAAATCAAAACCATGCCCATACTCGTTCGGGTTTCGGGTATCCACGGTTATCCATGAATATTAATTTCTCTTCATAACTCCAACCAATATGTTAACATTCACACGTATTCTTATATTAAGTAAGAGAAAAAGTACCACAAGAATTCACTAGAATAAAGAAAATTAACTAAAACAACACAATTTCATGAAAATGTTATATTTATATGCTAAATATAAAATATGTTAGAGAAAAATAATGATTATTTCTAGACAAAATACATATGCATGTGTAAAATCGGGCGGGTTCGGGTCGGATAGTGAGAAATCCATGCCCACCCATTACCCACAATATTCGGGTTTGGGTTTTACCCGTAACCACTAAATGTCCTTCAGGTTCGTGTTTTACCCTACCCGAGTAGGCCGGATTCGGGCGGATATCCACGGTTACGGATATTTTTGCCATCCCTACTTTTGAGTTGTGAAACAAAGATGAAATGATCTATGCATAAGTAAATGACGCTCTTGGTGGTTGAGAGTTGTGTAGTAGTGAATGAGAGAGTCTAGTTGAGAGGATAAAATACACACTATCTTATATTTCGATATTGATCGTATTTCGGTATATATCGATCCCAATCCCGTAATCCCTAATACCGATTTACAATTGAAATTCAATCTCAATCCCAAGAAATAATACGTGTATTCGGTAATGCCAAATATAGACAAATTCGGTATGGTATCCGGTATATCCCAAATACCGGTACCAAACTTCTAGCCATACTTGCACCCAAGGCTCCAATCATTCCCTACTATTGAGAGACCTTCAATTGTTGGCACGTTCAAGGGACAATGTCGTGGTGTATTTGCAGGTCTTGCATATTGTCAGATACCCGCCCTATTGGGATTTATGTTATTATATTAGATAAGATAATGATAATTATGATTAGTAGAGATTTAGTCGGATTAAGATATTATTAGGGTTTTCCGGTATTTACCCTATAAATATGTACTTTGGGTTTACGTCATAATGAGTTAAGAAAAGTATTAAGCAAAGTATCCTTCTAAACCTAATTCCTCTCAATTCCTAATTTCTGTTCCCTCCTAATCCAAGGCCTCGGTCGATTCCCAATTCTATTCTGTTCTTTATCATCTAAATCCCTAATCGTTAGCGAAGATCAGTCCCTAGAGTCCCTAGAAGTGGGATTTTTTCACATATTGATTGATGTATTGTAGATAGTTGATATAATAGTATAGTTGAGAGGAAGCTTTACTCGGTTATTGCCTAGGTTATGCCTCTTGGAATCCTTATTAGAGATGGCAATTCTCAATCCAATCCACCAATTCAATCCACCAACCCATTAAAAATATCTATCTAATCCAATCCATTTGATCCAAATGCAATTGGATTGGTGGATTCATGGATTGATCCATAGATCCAAATGACAAATTACGGTTTGGTACGTATACTTTTTATATTTTACATTTTGGTACCCAAATTTTAATTTTTTATACGAAAAATCTTATTGGAAAATTACGTTTTGGTACCTAAAAATTTTCATTATGACATTTTAGTACCTAAAATTTTCACATTTTACATATTAGTCCTTGGTTGAGGATGTCATTTGGATTCATGGATAATCCACCAATCCACTTGATCTAATCCATAAATCCACCAATCCATTTGATCCATGGATCCACCAATCCATGGATCAATCCATTTGCCACCTCTAATCATTATGCTGTGAATTCCGCCCTATATTGTATTGGAAACATTGAGTACGTGTTTGCGTACTCACGTTTAAGCTTACTGCGAAACCGATTCAATCGAAGAAAATAAATTCTAATGCTATGCATCCTAGCAACTAGTTCATCATTCAAAGGCCAAAAAGAGAGTCCACCTAAGCTGCAATAAAAAGAAGCAAGCTGCAACATGAGATGATGATATGTTCAATTCCCCAGTAGCACGAGCTTCTTGCAGATCAGCTATCACTGTAAGCTTAAAGATCGTCTCTCTTCTCTTCTTATCTTTCTCTAATCCAAATAAACCTTGAGCGAAAATGCATTGCCAACACTTTGCCAACCCATAATGTTAACTTCAGATGCGCTAATAATAAAACCATGTGATTCTGCCAGTTACCAATCTCTCCTATCTAAACAACAAGACAATCAAACATCCGGCCAACAATCCCCAAAACCATGTGCTACCTGCTGCTGCTGTTGCTGCAATGCGGTTGCAGCTGCTCATATCTGCACTGTCCGCCGGCCCCGTTCCTACTGCTGTAGCAGTTGAAGAAGCACTCCCATTCTTCACTCCGGAGCTGCAATATATCCCACAAGAAATGAATCTTAATTTATTAGTGCATTCCTCTTTGTGTCCTTCACGAACCAAGGACTTGCTTGCCTATTGATCCAAGTCAAAGTGAGCTATTTCCTGATTTTCTAGTACAATGATGTTAATTACAGCACTTCTACTATGCTGTCTTGCTAGTTAATTACAGTTTTCAGTAACATTTACCTTGATGGGAACTTGCAACTGCCATGACCTGGAAAATGGGGAAAAGGAAACACCAACAGAGAGAAGCGCAGGTCAAACTTTGCAAGAAAAATCATCCGCATCTAACTCGGAGCAAATCGAAGCATTGGCAGAGCAGAAAGTTAGGGAAAGTAGCGATCGACCGGTCAAACCGACCATTCAAAAGCAACGCCGAAAGCAGATCTCGAGAAAAGGGGGAGAGCAGGAATCCTCACTAGGGTTTAAGGAAGTGACGGCAGCGGTGTTGGTGAAGTCGCAGGCATCGTCGGTCATGCCATTCTTCAAGTAGTAGTCGTTGAAAGCCCAGGAAGCCGTCCGCTGGATGTCTCCGGCGTCGTAGCACGGCCCGCCTTGCTGAATGGGAGCACAATTGGCGCCGCCCGCGCTGCAGGCCCAGTCGATGGCCGACTGCAGAGCGGCGTCGGCCGCGTTGTTCTTGGCGACGCACCATAGATCCCTAGGGCCAATCCCCTTCTGCTGTGCCCACAGACAGGGCGGAAGGAGGAGTCCCAGAAGGAGAGTGAGAAGCAGAGAAGAGAAAGAGTTGGGAGGCATGACTGAATCAGCAGTGGTGTGATCTCTAGAGTCTAGAAGGGCCGGGAAATTTGAAGGAAGGGGTGCGATTTGGGAGTGAAAACTGAACTGAGGATCCGGGGAGCGAAGTGCGATGTTTCGTTTCGAAAATAGAAAGATATTTGGGATTGGAGTGAATGTTACCGTTTGAAAGTGGGAGGGTCTCTGGGAGGCGGAATGGAAGCAGAGATTTGCAGAGGGAGAGAGAGCCAAGTTTGTTTTTTGAGGGAAAGGGGAAGGAGGGAACAGCAACTGACGAATGTCCGCAGACCGCTGCTGCAATTAAAATTTTTTAATGCACCTTCAAGTAAAGTGATGATGTCAAAGTTCTCGGCCGGGTTTAGTCCGTCACCCCGGTCGAGTAATTGGGTTCAGAATTATATAGTTCATACTTCATACATTTATAAATTATATCAAATCTCATTTGCACACAGATAATAATACATTACATTACATCAAAATAATAGTTCGTACTTTGATCCAATATATAATGAAAATTCAAATACACTCATATAACATCAAAGCACCAATACTTTATAGCATAGTAGAAGTGCTTTCAATATTCAAATGTTCAACTTAGAAATTCAAAATTAGGGTAAGGTGAAGTGAAAAATCGGAAAAGAGGAGCAATTCGCAAACCAAAGAGAATAAGACGATGTGTGATCTCTAGCCCGAGGTACAATCGGTTTATGTCCGTTCATGCTAGTTTTAGCAAAATACATAGAAAAGTGAAAAATCATTAGCACTTAGTGGATTTAGGCATATATAACATATTTGAAGACAAATTCTTTAAAATCTACATCCATGTTTAAATAAAATTCAACATTCCAAACAAAATGATAAATCATCATATTTAAATACAACATTTACCACAAACATCTAAAGTCTATACTTGAATCCAACAAATAATATAAACATATAAACATTCATACTTGAATCCACCAAATAATATCAACATTTAACTTTCAAATTATCATTAAAAACATTTCAAATTCAAGAAATGAATCAACAATTATTTTTTTTAATCAAATTCACCAAAATCGTTTCATTTTATTTATAGGTCAAAATCGATCACGAAGATAAAGCATCGTATTTAAATACAACATTTACCACAAACATCCAAAGTCTATACTTGAATCCAACAAATAACATAAACATCTAAACATTCATACATGAACCAATCAAATAACATCAACATTTAACTTTCAGATTATCGTTAAAAAAAACTTTCAAATTCAAGAAAGGAATTGAAATAACCCGATCTCATCACAAAACCAAATCATAATTTAAACCGAAAACCGGTTAATCCGGAGCAACCCAAACCACTTTTCAAAATAAACAAACTAACAATGTTTAAGAAATTCAAACGAAAAGCCCTAACACTTGGGCAATCACAATCGAAATACTTAAAACAACTTAACCCAAAATCTCCGGTATATACTCCTAACCATGCAACACAGTAAATAAATTATTCTAGCTCTGACTTCTCTTCAATGCTGGTACGGCTGCTCGCCTTGCCTTGCTTCTTCTCGGGATCCACCTTAGCTAACCCTTTCTTCACCTGGTGAGTGAGAAAGGGTTACTCTCGTCGTTACTTCCTAAAGTCTTTGCCTAAGCAAACCCTACTAACACATTATTAGAAATTACTTCCTCCTACATGAAAGTCGTTCTTGCTTTCATCCTTAACACTTTAGTCCTTAATAGCTTATAGAAGTTCCCTACTTCTATCTTAACTTATATACTTATTAATAGGGTTCACCGCGTTATGCATCATCGTCGGTGTCCCTATCCTCAAGGAAATGGTATTGCGTTACGTATCGTCGTCCAGTCCATGCCCTGTCAACTACTGCGTTACGTATCGTCGTCCAGCTGTGACCCAATAACTCGATCAACTGATGCATTACGTATCGCCGTCCAGCAGTGATCTGACCATCTACCGTGTCCAGTAGTGGCCCAACAGTCCGGGGGTTCCATTACCATTAACCATAAATTACAACCATACATACAATCATACATAGCACAATGCGTGCCTCCGCCTTAAGTAGGTGGTGGGATGCCTCACACACATGATCGCGCAAACTCATAAGAATTAACTAGAATTACTTAAACTAAGTGCATAAATTAAAAGACCTACTACTGAGATATTACCCCCTTTACACTCACTTCGAAAAAACGACCCTTATTTATTGCTGGTTGACCCACGTCATCATCCGAGATTCTATACCCAAACTTCTCGTGCTTTACCTCCTTTTGCATTTCCTCCAATTAAGTATTTAGGCAAAAGTTAATTTAGTTATCTCCAAGCGTAACTAACCTAACGACCTCCAATTTGGTTGATTCGAATTTCGAATTCCATCATTTAATCTTTCATAGGCTATCCTACAAAATTATGAAAAATTACCTTTTTGCCCCAAAATGGCCAATTACCAAATGGTACCTTTTCTTATTGAGTTTCACCAATTCTATCCCATACTTTCAGAATTGCACAATTGTGTCCAACAGGACAATTCCCACTTTCTTATTCTGACATTTCAGTCTCACTCGGCCTATTTCAATCCGGTACTCAAACCTTTACCAATTACGAATTAATCACTAGCATGGTAAATTGGCGATTGATAACCAAAATTCCTCAAAATCCCCAAACTGCCATTGTTTCTAAAACGACCTAATTGCCCTCTACTATTCATCAAATTTCCAATTTGGGCCCAGGGAGTGATGGGACAAAATTTCGATTCAATTCATTGGTCTGCTCATTCAGTACTTTTTGTTGGACCTTTAATCGAAGTCGAAGTATCACATTTTCCTCCCCCCCTTTAAGAAAAATTTCGACCTCGAAATGTGTTCATCGTGATAGCTCAAAGTCTCACCTGAGGTAATCATTCTACTACAAGGATTTATACTTCCTTTACTTTCACAACCCCTTTATCGATGCTTGGTTCTTGCTTTGATACCCGAGCTTAGTTCAGTAGCTCCTCGTCATTCCGCAAAGTTAACATTTCCACTAGCAACTTGCTCTAGGTAGACTTGATATATATCACCCATGACTTCTACTCACGATGGTGCTTGGCCATGACCTTAATCTCTTAGCTCAGGTTCACAGTGGCCTATCATAATGAATATGATTCATTAGGTCGTCCCCTCTGGCCGTCCTTGATTTATCCTTAACTAGCTTCCTCCTCCTGATGGCATCCTACCTTGTTGTACCGACTTAGAGTGGGACATTTCGAGAAAGCTCCTTACCATGCTCCTCTTGCTTGGGAATGCTTTCCTTATCATATCCTTTTGTGCATTTCCTTGAGGTCGATTTGCTTACCCTCGTTTCAACTCCTTGTCTAGGGACTTACATGCCCTTCCGTCCTTCACACACTTCCCAAGGTCACTAATGTCTCCCCCTCGTTATGGTCTAGAAATGGCTTCCTTACAGAAACCTTGAAAAACACAAATCGCCACTCTAGTATTCCTTGGGGACCAAAGAACAAATGAGTGTCAATTCTGATACCAAAACGAAACAACCCGATATCTTCCGAAAACCAAACCATAATTCAAACAGAAAATCGGTTACTCCAAAGCAACCCAAACCACTTTTCAAAATAAACAAACTGAAAATATTTATAAATTTCAAATGAAAAGCCCTAACACTTAGGCAATCACAATCCAAATACTTAAAACAACATAGTAAACAAATTATTCTAGCTCTGACTTCTCATAAGCTCCTTGAATTCTCCTCAATGATGGTACGACTGCTCACCTTGCCTTGCTTCTTCTCGGGATCCACCTCAGCTAGCCCTTCCTTTACCTGGTGATTGAGAATGGGTCATTCTCCTTGTTACTTCCTAAGGTCTTTTGACTCGTTCTAACTACAACATCCCGATCGACGATCAAGTATAACCGCCAACCGGGTGTAGCATAGGGCAAGCAAGCAATAAGAATTTATCTTACCATGGGGATCTAGGATTACCCTACTTCAGGTTTAGGGTTCTTTATCTAGCCAACCTAGGGTAGTGATTAGAAAAACTACGCTAACTAACCTAGAATAACCAGTAACCTAGCTATTTACAAGTTTGGGGATCTCTCTTGGTTTAAATCCCCCTATTTCCGACCTTTGGATCGATGTTGAGTATCCTCCTAGCTCGATTGACTCAAATACACTACCGTTTGGAGATGGACTCCCTCGGGAGTGACCCGAAACGGTGAATCAACGGATGGATAGGTGCTCTATTCAACCTAGGGTTTCATATATTGCAAGGAGACCAATGGTATCAACTCCCTCGAGGACTACCTGGACAATATACGATAGGAGTGACCCGAAGACACAAATAATGGGCTCTAAGGGGATTATCTCCCTCCTATCCCTAGGTCAAAAGCTCAAGACATGAAAATGAAATCAAAACTCATGCCATCAATTAAAACATCCATCAATTAAGTAAAATCATCAATCAAACTAGTAAGTTGTCACATACATCAACAACAAACCAAAATCTAGACCTAGGGTTCTTAATCCCAAGAGAAGAGGGTGAGTTTCTAGAGAGAGGAGAGATTACAAAGAAACCTCTAGATCTTCATCTTCATCTTCTAGGCTTGATTCGTAGCTTCCAAGCTTGATCAGTTCCTTCAATTAAGCCCCAAGATCACTCTCTCTCTCTCTCTCTCACTAGAACTCCCCTTTGGTGTTTTGAGTTGAAACCCTAGAGAAAGAAAGTGTTCCTTCTCCCAAAAACCAGCTCCCCCTTCTCTCTCCCCGCTGATGTCTTCATATTTTCTCGAAAGTGACCAGTTCATGGCCGTGTTGGCCAGTTCATAGCCATGAACACGTAAACGCGTCTGTGAACTTAGTGTCGTCTCCAAAACGTACCGCTTCACTCTCCTGGATTCACGGTCTTAGAGACCGTGAACTCCCTTGGCGTCAGTAATTGCTGGAACCTCATTGGACGCCTCGATGTTCACGGTTTGTGGTCCTAGTTCACGGACTTAGAGACCATGAACTCCAACGCCAGGCCGTGAACTACGACTGGACGTCTGCGCTTCACTATTACGGCTTTAAACTTTTCTTCGGCTTTTTGCGCTTTTTGACCTCCAATGATCCCGAAACTCGTCCTCAACCTTCCACACGTGCTAGGACCTGAAATGTATCAAAACAAGCACAACCTAGCGTGAAATATGTCGAGGGATGATGAAACGCAAAGTCAAACTATCAAGAAACGAGGGAAAAATGTGTACAATTGGACCCGAATCATCTTTGCCTAAGAAAACCTTACTAACACATTATTAGAAATTACTTCCTCCTACATGAAAATCGTTCTCACTTTTATCCTTAACACTTTAGTCCTTAATAGCATATAGAAGTTCCCTACTTCTATCTTAACTTATATACTTATTACTAGGCTTTATCGTGTTACGTATCGTCGTCCGGTGTCCCTATCCTTAAGGCAATGGTACTGTGTTACGTATCGTCGTCCAGTCCATGTCTGGTCAACTACTGTGTTACGTATCGTCGTCTAATAGTGACCCAATAACTCAGTCAACTGTTGCGTTACGTATTGCGGTCCAGCAGTGATCCGACCATCTACCGCGTCCAGTAGTGGCCCAATCGCCCGGGTGTTCCATTACCATCAAACATAAATTAGAACCATATAATCATTCATACATAGCACAACGCGTGCCCCCACCTTAAGTAGGCGGTGGGATGCCTCACACACATGATCGCACAAACTACTAAGAATTAACTAGAATTACTTAAAGTAAATGCATAAATTAAAAGACCTACGACTAAGATATTACCCCCTTTACACTCACTTCAAAAAGATGACTCTTCTTTATTTCCGGTTGACCCATGTTATCGTCTGAGATTCCACGCCCAAACTCCCCGTGCTTTATCTCCTTTTGCATCTCCTCCTATTAAGTATTTAGGCGAAACTTAATTTACTTATCTCCAAGCATAACTAACCAAACGACCTCTAATTTGGTTGATTCAAATTCCAAACTCCATCATTTAATCTTTACTAGGCTTTCCTACAAAATTCTAGAAAATTACATTTTTGCCCCAAAATGGCCAATTACCAAATGGTAACCGTACTTACTGAGTTTCACCAATTCTGCCCCATACTTTTAGAATTGAACAATTCTGTCCAACATGCTAATCCGCAATTAGCCACTTTCGAATTCTAACATTTCAGTCCCACTCGGCCTATTTCAATCCGGTACTCAAACCTTTACCAATTACGAATTTATCACTGGCATGATAAATTGTCGATTGATATCCAAACTTCCTCAAAATCACCAAACTATCCTTGTTTCTAAAAAGAACTAACTGCCCTCTACTATTCATCAACTTTCCAACACCACGCCATTGAATTCCAAAATAATGGGAGGGGTATTTTACCTTCCGCTCTTCCTTTTCTTCAGTGGCGTCGTCACTTCTTCCCACTTCGAGTCCACCACCATCACACTCCTCCGACTCCTCCTCATCCTCCTCAGACAGCAGTACCCCGGGGATCGACTTTGCGAGATATTCGACGATGCCGGAACTCTCTCTTCTCTTCCAGGCCCACACATCGTAGGCCAATGACATGTCGCCCAAGCCCCTGGACGCTTAGGAGGGTAAGATCGTGGCCTTGACACCGCATAATCACCCATGCAATCGTCGAAGACGGCGATGCCAGCTCCTGTGGTTTCAATTTTGTGCTCCGATTTGCTCCCGTCGATCGATCCTCTCCTCTCAATCCTCCTTTTTCTGAAGCGGCTCCATCAACGAAATAGCTTGCCCAGATCGTCCTAGATTCCAATAGAATGTTCCCCCTCCCCCTTTTCTTTTGGCTCGTGCTCTGCTTTTCTCCGACTTTCGCCCAACACAAACTGCTAGCCTCCCTGCTTCTTGCCCTTCTCTCCGTCACTTTTGTTAGGGGGAAAAAATCAACCAATACGTTCTCCCATTAGCATTTATTGACCCCAATTTAACTCCCCAATTAACCACCCATTAATCTTATCCGTTACCAACAAAAAATCCCCCCGTCGATGCTGTGTTTTTCACCGCTGCCCTGCTCTTCATTTTTCTTCCTTCTTCTGGTCGCGTTTCGCAGAGAGACGAACGACCTCCCTCATTCCTTTCAGGCCTCAGGCTACTCCTCTCCTCCCTCTCAACTCGGCTGTTGGCCCACACCTTCCTTCCATCACGAGCTTAAGCCTTCGGCCCAACCCTTCCTTTTCTTTCCTCTCTTCCCAACTTTCTTCTCCACTCGGGCCTAAGCCCATTACATCTTATTTCAAAATATGTTTGCCCATGAAAAATAACTCGGCCCACTCGGCACTATCCTTGATTGGGTCTTGATCCATAACATAATTTGCGTCCGTAACTTCCTCATTTTAAATCAAAATTTAATGTCGTTTGAACCGAGAGTTCAAAATTTTAATCCTTGTCGATATTACGGTGGAACTTGACACATTAATTCAAGAGTATAATATTCATTTTGACTTTTAGAAAGAGTGGGGTGTAACAAGAATAAAAATCTATACTTTGTTAATCAAATTCACCATAATGGTGTCATTTTATTTATAGGTAAAAAATCAATCACGACGATATACCAGAGGAAACATTACCTGTTTTGTGAAAGGTACTTGTTGAACCTGGTTGTATGGCCGGCATGCCAACAGTGATCTTGACCATTCACTTTCTGGATCGACTCTAACTACACATCCCAATTGATGGCCAAGTATAAGCGACGACCGGGTGTAGCATAGAGTAAGCAAGCAATAAAATTATCGAACCACGGGCATCTAAACTTACCTTACTTCGTGTTAGGTTTTGGGATTTAGCCAACCTAGAATAGTGATTAGAAAAACTAAAATAACTAACCTAGTTAACCACTAACCTAGCTAATTACAAGTGGTGGAGCTCTCATAGTTTGAATTCCCCTAGTTCTATCATTTGGATCGATTGAGTACAATCCTAGCTCGTTCGACTCGCTACCTTACCGTTATCAAAATAGACTCACTTAAGATTAACCCGGAACAACAAAGTGAAGGATGAGTAGGTGCTCTATTCAACCTAGGGATTCATATAACATTAGGAGGTCGATCAAATTAACTCCCTTGCATCTACCTTCTCAATGTACTTTGGGTTGTTAGATGGTCGATGTGGTGTGCTTTATAGGGAGTAGTGTGCATTTACTAGATTTATCAGTGTATGAGGGGTTTTACTCCTATCTTCCTCTTTGGTGAGTTGATAATGTTTGCTACTTAAGTTAATACATGTGTGCGGGATTCTCTCCCCAAATTTTGGGCTCAAAATGTTTGCAAAAATGTGCTCAACTTTGATTTTTTTGAAAAACGAGGTTCTTACGTGAGAGGCAACCATTCATAGTGTTTAAGTTAAGTTGTCGAATGGCTTGTTTGGGGACCAGATAGCTTTCTAGCATCCTGATCATCATTTACTACTTTCCATCTCTCAAATACCTCTTCTCCTCATGGACATGTATGATAAGGAGAAAGTGTGCCTTTAAGCAAGTCAAAAAGACCTCCGGCTCGTTTGTACCCACATGTGTGGCAGCTCGTCTGTCGTTGGGACGAGGAGTGTACGCTGGGATGTGGTGCTTTGTGGCAATGGACCCAACCATCATTTCCTCAAACGATGCTTAGATAGAGAAGGCATTGTACTTCTGTTCTTAGCCCAAGGGAGAGATGCTTATTAGCAAAATTGTAATGTTTGGTAAGAAGTTTGACAATGTTTAAAAAAGGAGATTCAAATATTAACTCCTACCTTGAAAAGAAACAATAAAGAGCACCTTCATAGAGAAGGCATTGTACTTCTGTTCTTAGCCCAAGGGAGAGATGCTTATTAGCAAAATTGTAATGTTTGGTGCGAAGTTCGACAATGTTTAAAAAAGGAGATTCAAATATTAACTCCTACCTTGAAAAGAAACAATAAAGAGCACCTTCAAAGAGCCCATTGTTTCATAGAGTCCCCCGACGCATACCTTGAATGTCTGAACTCTTTAGTCGACATGGTCCGTATCCAGGAGTTTGTGTGTTCACAGTAAGATGAGAGTAATTTTCACTCGACCCTGACTATACTAACTAGTGCAATGAAGAACTATAGTGCATACCATGTTGATTGTTTACCAAATTATACTGGTTTGAGTAGGTTTGCTTGGGGACAAGCAAAGACCTAACTGTGGGAGATTTGATAACACCCAAAATGGTGTTATTTAGCCCCAATATTTAGGGTTATTTGAAGATATTTTCAAGTCTAATTGGTTGATATGTCATCAAATACATCCTTAAATCGTTCATAAGAGAAAATACTATATTTTAGGGTGTATTAGATGATACAAATATTTTAGGTACGAAAATAGATCACAAGTGCAGGAAAATGGGGCCAAAATGGAGATTACGGCTGGCATAATGGAGACCAAAAAGTCCATAAGAAAGATCGCGGCCTCAAGCCAAAGTTCACGCCCACAATCTTTACGGATGCAACCGCGAACTTGGAGAAGCTGTCATCAAAGAAAGACAGAAAGTTTTGATAATCGACTTGTGAGCCTTCACTTCCCAGACTGCGAGACGAGATCGTGGCCGCGACTTTGGGATCACGACCGCGAAAACCAGCCGCAAACTCCCACAACAGCGTATCCAGAATGGTGTCATCTCAAGATCATGACCTTTTACCAAAAATCACAAGTGGCGATCTTCTGCCCGTGCCCGTGAACTTGCTCGCATTACACAAAACTCTATAAATAGCATGGACCAAGAAACCGGATCGTACCGGCCGGTTCAACCAGAAAAATCGGAAACCGGACCAAGCACGATACTATAGGCTGGTTAGCTTCATAATATCGTCTCGGCCGATTTTTCAGGCTTAACCAGTACAAACGAAAATACCGCCCGGCTTTGGTCTAACCGACGGTAGCCTCACTAGAAGGAAACGTCACCGTTCTCTGACTGAAAATTAAAAAAAAAAAATCAGCCAAAGGCAAAAACTCAAAAACCCTAATATGGTCATCTGGGAGCCCTTTCCTTTCGTCGTTTCCTTTCCCCAGCCCCGCCGACCGCTCCTCCTCTTGCGACTGTGAGTGGCGACGCGTGACCGGAGAAAGCAAAGAGGAAACCCCCGACTGCCGGTCTACCGCTCCCTGGCGATTGCGTCGATCCCTGATTCGCTCCGCCGCTCCTCTTCTCTCCTCCTCATCCGCGCCGCGTGCTCGAGTGCCCTCCCATGCTGCTCATGAAGAAAAGAAGCTCGTTTATTCTACATCATTCTCCAGGAAATCGTTCGCGACAAGAAGCTCGTAAGCACAAATCTCTCCCTCCCCATTTCTTACCCACTTGCCAAAACTGGAAGCTGGCTTTGGGGTGTTCAATCTTTCATTTTAAACATGCATGCTTCATTTCGCAGTTGATTTCTTCGAGGTTCGTCACAAATTGCGGGGAGGGTTTGTCCTCTGTAATTATTAAGGTTCCAATTGGGTTGGACAGTGAGTCTGGTGAGTGGTGAGGGATGAATTTGGGGTCTGGTTTATGAGTGGTTGGCAAGATTTTGCAGAATTTCACTCATTGAGATATGGGCATTTCCTGGTTTTCAAGTACAAGGGTTGCTCCAGTTTCTATATAGTTATCTGTGATAGAACCGTTGTAGAGATTGTGTACCCGCTTACTAGAACAGCTAGCAACCAGCAGACTGCTGATGAAACTGAATTTGGCTGATTTTAGTATACGGTTGAATTTTTTTACAATGTTTGGTGGAAAATAGATAGTATTTGGACACTATATTGTATAATGATTTATGTCCTTTATTTTTATTAGAATTTTAGGTTTGTTGATTGTTATATAACCTATGCTTATTTAGTTTATTTAGGTTTCAGGTATATTCCGGTATTACTCCGAAACGGTATCCTGAATTTGCCAGTACGGTTTTTTAACAAAAAACATTTTTTAATTACAAAAACGGTATTTTACCGGTACATAACGGTTGAACCACGGTCGTACCACAAAATACCATACCACAGACGAGTCTGGTATGACTTCCGATACAGTTTCCTTTACCATGATAAATAAGGGTCTCTCCCCTTGAGTAGAGTGGCTTTTGGTAGATTTCTTGTTCTGGTGTGAGGTTAGAGACAGAAGTAAAAGCTTGGAGAATAAGTGGAGAGCTTTGGAGGAGGATTTCCAGCACTTGAAGACCTTTCTTCGTCATTTCTTCTCACTTTTGCATGTCTCTTCTCCTCCTCTTCATTGGGTAATACCTCAAGGTACTTTGGGACTTTGTCCCTCAAACCCTAACCTAGGGTTTAATAAGTAATAGGATGTTTTAAGCTAGATTTTTCAAATATGTGAACCTATTTACCCTATGTCTTTTTGATGATTGTCTTTCTTTACATAAAGTAGTGTGGGATTGTCTGTATCCCGTTTGCCCTAGTTGCAACTTAGGTGGTAGGTGATTATTCATTATCTTTCTTGTCATTTAAGGATGAGTTGAGTTTGCCTAGATTTTTATGCTTCATCTATGATTAATTATGTTTGAGCTTGTCTCTCCAATTCCTTTCATAGTAGCCTACTGCTTAGGAGTGCATGAATTTAAGTGGATTCGAGCGCCTTGGTTTGTTAGTAGTAGATGAATGATCTAGGAGTCTAATATGGTGGATGAGGTGATTGTACCCTGCTTATTAGACGTCCACATAGACAATTCTATGTCGAGTGCATGACCATCGACTCGACGATCTAGTGTGCAAATGGGTAGAACCCATTTAAAGGAGATAGATTGTTAAAATTCCATCTAAGTGCCTCAAATTAAACCTGCCATTATAATTCCTTTGGCGCAAGTCCATCAAGGTGGAAGGAAAAAAATGGTGAGCAATTGCGACGTTTTAGCTTAAACAAGTTTGATTCCTTGAGAAGCTCTTGTATTGACAAGTTGAGTTCATTTTCCTATCCTGAGGATCCAGGAGCTTCCATGCCTTGTTGGATTTGTGATGATGAAGTAATAAACTGAAATCTTCCCTTGATAAACAAAAAAATGTATAGTGTTAGATGATGTGGATTATGAGTTGAGTTTTTGATAGTGTTGGGGATGCGGCTCAGATCCTGCCGCGCGAGTAGAACGACCTAGAGACTCCCGCGAGTGCAGACGTGTCCGCAAGCAAATGAAGCGTTAGGCGGCGCCGTTTCACTTTACCCAAACCGGCATCGTTTCACCCTGCACAAACCGTCGTTGTTTTGGTTAGTTCGCACTGGGAGAAAGAGCCGAGAGGAACGGCGTCGTATCCTCTGAAGGAAGAGTCACATCCTAGTCCTAGTCTAGGTATAATTATGGCCTAAAGCATGGCCTATGTAGCTGACACACGTAGTGGTCTTGTCGCATTAAATATCCACTTACCACAATGTACTATAAATAGAGCATTTACTACGGTAGGTAAGAGATCGACTTTTCGACTCTCTCACATATACATCGACTTCTCTCTCTAGAATCCGACTCTCTCAACCTCATTCCCTAAGGCTCTTCGCCATTAACAGATTGGAGATTCACCCTGCCAACTCTTCTATCCCCACATTCACGGAGTCTCACTCCTACCCTCAGTTAGACTCAAACAATTGGCGCCCACCGTGAGGCCAGTAGAGAAGCAGGTGAAAAACTGGAAAAAAAAAACCAATCGATGGCGGAACACAACCCCAGCAACCCTAACGAAGCAACGCCCATCAAGGCAATGAAAAACCCGAGAGAGCACGCGGAAACCAGCAACCTTAACGCGGTGCTCATTGAAGAGGAGGAACCCGAGCTGACAACCAAGGAGATGAGGCAACAAATGGCTAAACAAAATGAGGTCATAGCCAATATGCAAAAGAAGATGAACCAAGTCATAGCGCTCATGATGAGCAAGGAGGCCACGCCACCAACCCCCACAGAGCACCGCGTGCCACCACAGGCGGCTGATGAAGAGTCAGCACCTATTCCCCTGCAACAACCAATGCCGAACGCGCCACCCGCGGACGAGGCGCAACAAACGGAGCCACGCCCCAGAGCGGACCTCAGTTTCCTGGAGCAACACTTGTCTCCGTAGTATCGCCCTCACCCGCCTCGGAGAGTCCTCCATCAACCGCTAAGCGCGGAAATCATGGCAGAACACCTAAGTGGGATGCCGCCCGCCCTCCCAACATATAACGGGACAACCGACCCAGAAGATCATGTCAGCACATTCTGTCTTAGGATGCAACTCCAAACCAATTCCAACGCGGCACTATGCAGAACCTTCCCATCGACGTTCTCCGCCATATGCCTCGACTGGTACAACAGGCTGCCCAATAGAATCATCCGCTCATTCGAGGAGTTCATTCTCTTGTTCACCACCAAGTTCGCATCACAAAAAAGTAGACCACTCCACCTTAAAGCCCTGATCGACATCAGGCAAAAGGATGGGGAAATTTTGCGCGCTTTCTACGCCAGGTGGTCCAGGGTGGCAATGGCCGTGCGGGACCTCACGCCCGAAACCGCCGCCCATCACCTCATGGACCCCACTACCAACATGGAACTCAAGGAGCCCTAGCAAAAAGACTAGTCACTCTTTCAACGAAACTGGAGGTCAAAATTGAGAAGGCCATCACTCTAGAGGAAACTCTGGGGGCGGGTTCTATCAGGCGCTCCGAACCCTCGAAGCCGCCCAATGAAGATCAGGGAAGGAAGCCACTCCCGTTGACGCGGGAGCAGTTGGTACAAGCGCACAACGGACGTCATAGAGTACGCACACCGCCTGGGGGGCATGGTGTACCCGCGAAACCCAAAAAATACCCAAAATTCCAAAGCTACGCCGCGCAAAGCCATCGAAGGCGCAGTGGAACAAGCGAGGAGCGCGCACGATCGTGCCTGACGCCCGAGACCAAAACAGGCGGCATCACAGAATGGGCCACGGGCATGATGTACACGCGGAATGAAAAAAGGTACCCAAAAACCGAAGCTATGTCGCGCAAAGCTATTGAAGGCGCAGTAGAGCAAGCGAGGAGCGTGCACTACTGGGCCTGACGCGCAAGACCAAAACAGGCGGCATTCACAGAATACCCCCTGATGGGGGGCAATTGTTGGGGATGCGGCTAAGATCCTGCCACGCGAGTAGAATGACCTAGAGACTCCCGCGAGTGCAGACGTGTCCGCGAGCAAATGAAGCGTTAGGCGGCGCCGTTTCACTTTACCCAAACCGGCATCGTTTCACCCTGCACAAACCGTTGTCGTTTTGGTTAGTTCGCACTGGGAGAAATAGCCGAGAGGAACGGCGCCGTATCCTCTGAAGGAAGAGTCACATCCTAGTCCTAGTCCTAGGTATAATTATGGCCTAAAGCATGGCCTATGTATCTGACACACGTAGTGGTATTGTCACATTAAATATCCACTTACTACAATGTACTATAAATAGAGCATTTACTACGGTAGGTAAGAGATCAACTTTGCGACTCTCTCACATATACATCGACTTCTCTCTCTAGAATCTGACTCTCTCAACCTCATTCCCTAAGGCTCTTCGCCATTAACAGATTGGAGATTCACCCTGCCAACTCTTCTATCCCCACATTCACGGAGTCTCACTCCTACCCTCAGTTAGACTCAAACAGATAGCATATACGTCGTGATAAGTTTTACTAATAAATGACAAGGCCATAAATAATTCATAATTAATGAGACGTTAGCAATATTCATTAAATTTTTGCAAATTAACTAGTATGAGATAGGGATGGCAATAAAACCCGAACCCATGTGTACTCATCCGACCCAACCCGGTCAACGCGGGTAAAACCCATGTTGATGGGTTTTGGGTCGGGTTCGGGTTTAAACCCGCTGCACTATTCACCGGGTCGGGTTGGGTTTGGGTTTAGGTAAACCCGCCCCATGGGTACCCGCCCACACACATATAATTACTTTTCTGATATATTTAATATTCTAAATAATATATCTTTCTTAAACAACTAATATTATTTATGTTTGTGGAGACATGTATAATTTGTTCTTTCTAATTGGTTAGAATGAAGTTGATATGATGAAGTGGAGAGTGAAGAAACTTAGTTGACGAGGAAGAAGCTTTCAATTAATCTTATTGTTTATAGATGTTTATCTTTAATTTTGAACAATTTGTATTGATTATTTGCGGTTTGCTTGTATGCTCTAGATTATTGTTTTTTGTATGATTAATTTGTATGAGAAAATTGATGTTAAACTTTTATTTTGAAAGAAACTTGTTATTGTAAATTTTTTACCACAAAAACCCACGGGTACCCATGAACCCGCGGATACCCAGCGGGTTGGGTTGGGTTTGAGTTTTTCAAACCCAACGAGTTTTACCCCGAATTTTTTTAGCGGATAAACCTATGGGTTTGGGTTTGACAAAATATGTCCCAACCCGACCCATTGCCATCCCTAATGATTTTGTTTATTATAACAAAACTGCATTATGTGTACTCAATTACTCATCCCACAGGACCTTAATGACACAGGTACTCGCCTACTCGGTAGCTTGGCAAGCTAGTTGGGAGTAGTATTCCATTTCGTGGCACATGATAGTATATTGAGTGACAGACATGTTATTATGTTTGGAAGAGCGTGTATTTTGCTAATTAAAGAAGTTGCCTTGTAATGAAGGTTCCAACCCGTACGCACGCAACACGGTGATTCCGTCCCTTTGTCTTAGGGATACAAATGCTGCTCTGCATGTGCCACTGAATTAAACTACACAACACAAATTCCACACACTAAATAACTAATTAAAGCTTTCATTACAACCAACACAGCTTAATGAACAAACTAATTGCCTTGCGGTTGCGGGTAAGGCTGGAAGTTTGGTATCGATATGTGCGAAATACCGAATGTCATACGAAACTCGTTTATATTTGGTATTATCGAATACATGTATTATTTTGTGGGATTGAGATTTGGATAGAATTTCAATTGTTATTCGGTATTATGAATTACGGGATTGTGATAAGTATATACCGAAATACCGATCAATACCGAAATATAAGCTAGTGTGTATTTCATCCTCTCAACTATATTCTCTCATTCACTACTACGCGACCCTCAACCACCAAGAATGTCATTTAATTATACATACATAGTTCATTCCATCACTATTTCACACTAATATTAGTCATCTCTCAATCTCCAATTCGTCAAATTAAAGATTATCACTTACAAGAACTTGAGATATTAGCTCTAGGCAACTCAAGACTCTTTGCTTAGTCTCTTTGCCCTAAATTAAACAATAAAATCTTTTTATATATTAAATTATTAATTGTAAAGGTAATTAATTTTGTATTCTATAATACCGATTGGGATATCGAGGTACCGATTGAGATACCGAAATTTTTAGAGATTGAAATTGATTTTATGATATAATTCGGTATTCGAAATTTCGATATTTGGTACTGGAATATCGATATCGTACCGATTTCCACCCTACACATATGTACAAACTAGTGGAGGGGAAAAAAAGAAGGCCCTAAAGGAAAGGAGAGCTGAAATCCGATCTAAGCCCACCCTGTCCCTCCCCGAACAGCTGGAGATAGCTGTCCATCCAATCTCTCGCCCATGTGACCCCACTGCATCCCACATTCATATTCTCTCCTCTTCTCTCCTCTCCTCCATCTCAACTTAACTTAATTTAACTCTCCCAATGTGGTATATTTATTTATTTGTGATGCTAATATCAATATACAAATTTGCAAACAAACACCTCCTCGGCCCCATCCATGTTCCAATCCCAAAAGCATATAGCAACGCTGAGCAGCTTAAAAATGACCCCCCCCCCCCTCTCAAAAAGTATTATCATCATTTCATTTCATGCTCTTGTTCTCTCTCTCTCTCTCTCTTCGCGTCCATTTCCATAATTCAGTCTCATTCCCTTCCTTCCTATAAGGCTAGAGCTTCCTAATAAGTGCTTTCTGTTTAACTCCCTTTTCTGATGCGCTGCATATATATAACAACCACACCCAACACCCTTCCCCCCATTCCTATTTTGCTGCTTTTTCATCCTCATAACCCACATCTTCAGAATAAAAAGGAAGAAAAACCTCTCCTAATTTCAATTTTTTTTCTCCCCTTTCATAAGTTCATCCGATCTTCTGCTTCTTCTTCTTGATTCTTCTTTGCTTTGATCGATTCATAACATTGCGCATTATCCCATTCTGAATTGTGACTTCCAACTCTCCCTCTCCCGCAAAAAAAAAGCGCCATTGCAGGTCCGATGGCGCAATTGCCTCCCAAAATCCCAACCATGTTGCCCTCGTGGGCGGATTTCTCGCCCGAACACAAATTGCATTCCCTCGCCGCCGCCATTCCGCCTTCCTCCGCAGCAGCTCACAATAGCAATAATAATAATAATAATAATCCGTCCTGGGTTGACGAGTTTCTCGACTTCTCCTCCACCAGGCGCGGGACCCACCGCAGATCCGTCAGCGATTCCATCGCTTTCCTCGAGGCGCCAATGCTCGACGACTGCCGCGCCACCCCTCCCGCGCGCCAGGCTAACAGCAACAACCAGCAGCAGCAGCAGCAGCACGATTTCGACAAATTCGATGACGAGCAGTTCATGTCCATGTTCTCCGACGACATCTCCTCCAACCCGGTCCCCGGTCCCAACAACTCCTCCTCCAACCCTTCCACGCCCTCCGATCACAACAGCTTCAACGACGAGAAGGAAGCCCTGCACCACAATAATAATAATTTCATCCGCAGCGGCGAAGCGGACGATGCTCAGAGCCCCTGCAATTCGGATTCCCAGCAAACCACCACAACCGGGGACCGTACGGTCGACCCCAAGAGGGTCAAGAGGTTGCTTAATTACCATTCATTCATTCATTCATTCATTCATTCATTAACCCATTAATTAATATTTACTGAATTGGGTTTCCTATGATTTTTTTTCCCCCCGCAGAATTCTGGCGAACAGGCAATCGGCGCAACGGTCACGGGTTAGGAAGCTGCAGTACATATCGGAGCTTGAACGGAGCGTCACTTCCTTACAGGTAATTGCGCGATTTCCTTTCCTTCCAGATCTGGATGGTGGTAATGGCATTATTAATTAAAGATAAATCAACTAATTTGTGATACAGGCGGAAGTATCAGTGTTGTCGCCTAGGGTTGCATTTCTGGACCATCAGAGATTGCTTCTCAACGTGGACAACAGCGCTTTGAAGCAACGCATTGCAGCTCTGGCTCAAGATAAGATCTTCAAAGATGGTCAGTCAGTCTGTGTTCTCTCTCTCTTTTTTCTTACTCCCTTTTTCTTGATTATTGTATGCCATTTCCTGCTCGATCTGCATTAGTATCATTCAATAATATGAGCTTAAGTTTACAAAAGAATAGTAGAATTTCGATGGGTTTATGTTATTTACTGCGAATATGGTGGTAAAAAGAGTAAAATCTGGTTTGAGGAAATATATGAGATTGGGGGGAGGAGAAAGAAAGCGATGGAGCGAAAATAGGGAGTGAATGCCAACTGTTGCCATAAATTAGGGGTGGACACTGGACAGTTTAGATATGACAAAATCTGTATATTGGCAATAAATGAGGGTAGGGAGGCTATGTACTTAGGATCCCCAAATTGTTATCTGCAGCAGCAGCAGCTTACCTCCATTTCTCCAACTCTCTGGTTTTTTCTTGATTACACTTAACAGCGCTTTAATCTCTCCATGGGCTGCACTGCTAGCTAGTTTATTGTTCATGGTCCCACCATGTGTATAGATGCATGGTGGGTTTGATTCCCCTGTTTTCTTTTTCTCTGGTTGTGAAACGGAGAAGAGAAAAAAAAAAATCATGGTGGATGACACCGTACCGAAGATCGTATAGGAAAGTCAGCGGTATGGTATTTTATGTTAAAATCGTGGTTTAACCGTAGTTCATTTGTTAGTATCGTTAAATACCGCCTATCGGTTTAGCCTCCGATATTAGTATTTTGTGGTTGAACCGCCGGTACAGTACGATTTCATGGACCATAAAAAAAACACGTACGGTAGCTAGCTAGCAAGAATGGAGCAATTGAATTGAATGTAATAAGTGGTTGAGTCTTCTGGGCTAGGGCACGAGAGTGGTGCAGGCCATGCATGTGATGAGCAGACACAGCAGCTAGTCGATGAAACTTTAACTTGATGCGGTCTGTTATATATATTTTTCTACTGTCTGTAATAATAAGTGTTATTTATTTATTTAATTGATTGTGCAGCTCATCAAGAGGCACTGAAGAGGGAGATAGAGAGGCTGAGGCAAGTTTACCACCAGCAGAACCTCAAGAAGATGGAGATCAGCAGCAACGACGACAACTCAGCAAGCCAGCATCATCAGAATCATAACAGTGAACAACCCAGCAATAATAATATTGCGGCGGCAGAGAAAGAGCAGCAGCTTCTTCAGGTTTAAACTGATCTGCATTTTGATCCAATACACATGATAATTAAACGCAAGTTTGATGAGGAGATGGTGGGAAGGAAAGGGTGTTGGTTTGGTTCATTTCACATGCGTTATCGTCGTGGCTGGCCGGCCAGTGGCTTTGGTGATGGTGGAAGTAAGCTTAATGATTAGCTAGTTGACTCATTCGGTATTCGGATTAATTAGCTTCTGGGGAAGGGAACTATCATGACAGGGGGAAAAAAGAGAAAAAAAAAGGGAAAATTTATTCTTATGGAGAAAAAAAAAAATGCAGTCTTTGTCAGACTTCATGTGCAGTCTTTTTAATTAATTAATTATATATTTTTTGTGTTGTATGTAATAGTAAGTAGAGTGGGAACTGGGAAGGGAAGGGAGGTGAAGGGAAAGGAAGACAGGGAAGGTGGTGGGAGCTGCTGCTGCTAATGATCGATCTATCTATCTATCTGTACATTCACGTGATATGTTGTACAAGCAGCAAGAATCAAAATGGACCACTCCACTCCTCTCCTCTCTCTCAGATTTACATGTATGATTGGGAACCTCAGAACCCAACTACATGTGCCTCCTCCTTCATCACTTGCCTTCTTTTATTTAACCATTTTCTCCCCTGTTTTCTCTTCCTTTTTAGTTGTTTTTTTTTTCCTCTCCTTTTTAAATTTAAATGTACTTCATTCATTAATTGTTTCCAGACCAGAAGGAGAAGAGGGTAGTAGTGTAGTAGTGGTGGGATGTGGTATTGTGGTTTACTGATTTTTTTATTTAATGTTGCTGGTTCCTTTTTGGGTTTACTTTTTAGAGAAAGAAGAAGAGTAGGAAGTGGGTGTGATTGATTCTTTTCATGAAATGTAGTGGACAAGTGTTGTTTCTGTATTGTATTGTTGAGATGGATGGATGTATGGGTGTATGAAAAGGGGCAAGATGTTTGTCAGGGGAATTCCCCTCATTTGTTTTTGTTCCTTTGTTGCTGCTCCCTTTCATCACCCCATCCCCCTCTTCTCATTGCTCGTCTCTCTTTCTCATTCTTTGTGCCCTTGTTGTTTTTTTTTTCTTTGGGTTAATTGCATGGTTGATCACTGAGATTACAAAAAACGTTCATGTTTGGTCACTAGAAATATTTAAATCCAATATTGGTCACTCAAATTAGTTAAATGGTTCAAGTTTGGTCACTCTCCGTTACCTTCCGTTAGTCTCCGTTAACACCGTCAATTATTTGCTGACGTGGCTAACAGACTCACCTAGTCACCTATTTTTGACAAAAATAAAATAAAATCCAATCCTGCCACGTCATAAAAGCCCGCCACATCATAAAAACCTGACCAATGTGACCCAACCCATTAACCCATGATTTGACCTACCCCAAATTAAAGCCCAAAATTGACCAATCCGCAAAATCCCTTGCCCGGAGAAGACGACCGGAAGAAGCTATTGCCGCCGCCCTGTCCAATCCGCTGGTTTCCCCTCTTCTCCTTCCTTCAACAAAAACATCAACACCACGAGCACCACCATCTCCGACCCTGGCTGTCGTTGATCTACCATGATTCGTCCTCTGTTCCCGGCTTCTCATTCGTCAATGCAGCTGGCGAATCTACTCAGCTACTGCCACGCCCCCATCCAGTCATGTCACCGCTCCACCTGTCCAGACATGATAATCATAAGAGAAAAGAAAAAATACATCGCCGGACAGTGGATAACGGGCATCCATGCAACAATCAACGCTGGCGATCTAACTCCCAGCGGTCACCAGCGGCGGCGACGACAGTCAAAAGCAGCCATCCAGAAGAGGATGAGGGCTAAGTCTGGCCAATTAAGAAGGAAACCAGTCCCTCTCTTAATCGATATGTTATGAACTGTAGTGGCTTTGAGAGTTGAATGAGGCGAGGCTATGGGGAAGTGGGACTCAAGTCTCAAAGAAGAGAACCAACAGCAGAAAGCCAATCTGCTTTCAATGAAAGAGAAATTAAAATGAACCAAGAACAATAAAGATAGGCAAAATCCCTAAAAAGAACATCTTAACTAACAAGACAAAGCGAGAAGCAAAAACAATAAACAAAGGCCTTCAACTCCCTCCTTGCTGCCTCCTAAGCTCTTCCAGTAGATGACAAGTTAGGGAGAAGCAGATCCAGTAAGATAAAATAGAGGAAGAAGAACCCAAAAGAAGGCTCGTGTTCCTCAAGCGACTGGTAATCCCTAGCTCGCTCCATCATCTGACTTCGACACCGATGGCATGCGTTGGAGGTTGGGGGATAGCTGAGGATGCAGCAGCCGAGGGATTAGTGGGCAGGGGGCAAATCTGTGGTGTAGGAGGGGGAACAACGACTAGGTCGGGAGTGGTGGTGCAATCAAGGGATTGGGGCAAGGGGTGAATCTCCGAGAAGCACGAGTTCTTCAACCACAACCATTTCGTCATCCTCGTTCTCATCATCGGCGGGGAAGACGATTGAAGAGGGACTAGTGCTCCCTTCCTCCTCTCTCCACCTTCCTCGAGAGTTTGGAATTGGGAAGGAAAAAAAATAGGTAGTAAATCTCACTCCGGGCGAGACAGCTAGCTGAGAAGATCTATGTCGCCGATCTAGATCTCTAACTGCAGAGATGCCAGCAGCCACTACGAAGGAAAATGGGGAGCCCAGTTTGAGGATGGCGAGGGAGTGAGGGGTTTTGACGGTGACCCGGTTCTGGAGCCGAGGGAGACGCCGAGCATGGATGGAATAGAGGGCTAGGAAGTAGAGACGCAGAGCATGAGAGGAATGTGGCCGGAACGATTCAGATCCGTCGGTTGGAAGTCGGAGAGAGGAAGATGGTGGAAGTTGAAGGGAGTGGAAAATCGACGAGGGAGATTGGAAGGGACGATGGAGGCATTGGGGATGGTCGATAGGAGGGATTGAAGAGACTGGTGGGGAAGATCGGAAGATTGGCCGACTATTTTTCACCAAGAGAGCTAGAGATTGGAGAAGAAGGGAAGAGGGAGTTGGGTTGGGTTGGGTTGGTCTAGATGACATGGCGGCTCTTAATGACGTGGTGGGTCGGGTATCACCCTTTTCAGGTTAAATAGGGCTGATTAGATGATTCTGTCCGTCATGTCATCACTTAACGGACTTTTTTGACGGAGTCGGATGGAGACTAACAGAGAGTGACCAAATATGAACGGTTTTACTAATTTGAGTGACCAAGATTGGATTTAAATATTTCTAGTGACCAAACATGAACATTTTTCGTAATCTCAGTGACCAACCATGCAATCAACCCTTTTTTCTTTCGTTTTAATCATTATATTTTATTTATGGCTAAATTGCAAGTTTGGTCACTTGAATTACTAGTAAATTTCACATTAGCCACTAAAATTATTTTATTCCATCCGTAGTCACTTAAATTAGGTTAACAGTCCAAGTTTTGTCACTGGCCGTTAGTCTCCGTTAACTTTTGCTGATGTGGAAGTCAACTCTCATAGTTGACCATTAAATAGGTGACGTGGCCATTAAAAAATAAATTAATAAGAAAATTTAATCTATTAAAAATTCTACCTCATTATCACATTAAATTTAAAATTAATAAAACAAATAATTATTTCCTCCTTCATGTTTCTCTCCGGATCCGACCCTGCCACTGTTCTGCTGGTGCAACTCCGCCACGACGCTTCCAGAACAAGACCGGCGATTCCCGTGAGAATCAGCAATGGTGGGACATAGGCATCATTGACCTGGCTTGGCCTTAAATCAATCGAAGTTGTTAAGATTCAAAGCATTAATCCCCTTCACACTTCCCTTTCATAAATTTAAACGCCAAGAACGTTTATGAAAAAAACAAGTTACAGTCCGGATCTAAGAGTCCTGATTCCCAGTCCTACTCCGGAATGAAAAAGTAAACAGTAATGCCTGGAAAATCATCATGCAAGGAAGCCAGAATGCCATCGTCTGTGTCCTAAAATCGCAACCGAATCTTGAATTTGAAAAAAAAAAAAACGGAAGAGGAAAATTCCAAAACAGAGATGGGGAAGGTCGGAGTTTTAACCTCGAAAGCATGGCGAGCTTTAAATCCCATGAGTTGCAAAGTGCTCTGCACCATCCAACCCATAAACATCTTCCCCATCCTCGTTGCCGACGTGCCTTTGCCCCTCACGAGAGTGAATTAGTTGAGAAACAAAGTGTTACGGTAGTCAATTAAGAAGTTGTGGGAAAAAAGAACGAGCAGAGGGAGTCGTTAATGCGGAAGCGGGTGCGTTGGGCCCATTTGTTGAGGGAATCGGATTCCGGCGATGGGATGGTCGAAGCGTCCGACTTGCCTCTCCCTATTGTCTCTTTGCCTCCTGCTCGTTGACGTGGGAAGCCGTTTCCCTCTTGGAAGATCCGGTGTTTTAGGTATCCGACGTTTCGGTACCCGTCAACGCGGAACTCGATTTTCTAGCCGCAGGTGGTGCGGACGGTGACGAGGAGGAGGTCGGAGAGCTTGAGGACCAAGTATAGAATTTTTTCGCTGGTGATTCCATGGTTGTTTCGTTAGAAAACCAAATGCCACCGCCGGTGCCGAATTCGTTCCCGACGATGTTGATTTGATGTTTCGCGGTGGAAACTCTTGCGGTGCCGATTGAACGGATGCACCACTATTTTCTGACCAAATACCACCGCCGGCGTGCCAAACGACGATGTTGATTTGATCGAATTAATGCGCCACTGACTTCTAATCAAGACGACTGTGACTACGGTTCACACCTCTCCAAACTACGTTCGAACGAGGGTGTTTGAGTTTTTGAGGAATCTACGTTACGACTACTCCTATGGAGATTCCTGTGGAGAGCTCCGCGACTACGCTACGACTATGACTATGGAGATCCTTCCTGGAAGGAGAGCTCCGCGAAGGAGTTACAGAGAAAAAGATAAGTTTGACAGAGTTGTTCTGTGTTGATTTGGTTGTCCCCCTCTCTCTCCTTGCTCCACTGCTTTTATTCGAAAAACTGCTGCGTAGCCTTCACGCTCGGTGGAACCGCTTCCTCAACTGCTCCGTTGTGAAATCCCACGTGTCTCAACTGCCTTGATCTCCTCTTTCTGCTTTGCGTAAAAATCACGTGCCATCGAAACCGCTCCTGTTTGCAGAAACTTGGCGAAACGACATTGAGCCAAATCCTACAACCTTGTCCATGCAACGATGTCGTTTCACCAATACCGCAGCATCACCTTTCACTAATCGATGCTGACAAACAATGTCGTTTTCCATTTCGCGACATTGTTTCTTTTTCAACCAAACGACACCGTTGTGCTTGCCAGGCCTCACCAAAATCCAAACCATTGTGGTATGGTTTTTAACTAAACGACACCGCTTAGTGATACTGCGGCGTTGTTGATGCCTTAAACGGTGTCGTTTTTAACTGAGCAGCACCGCTTGATTCTACCCGCGACATCGTTTTAACATTAAACGACTCCGCTTCCAGCCTTGCGGTGTCGTTTTCTTTCCCAACCAGCTCCGTTTGTTTTTTCTTCCGCGACACGGTTTATTATTAAACATTGTCGTTTGCTAATCCGCGGTACCGTTGGGCCTATTCGCGGTACCGTTTTAACTCTCCGCGATACCGCTTGTCTCCATGCGGTACCGATTTTCCCCTTCCAACAAGGAATAAAAATATTAATTAATTATAAACAAAACTCCATCCCCAACACCTACACTGCGCGGCCCCTCTCCAGTTCCGCGGTACCGCCGAGTTTCCTCGCGGCACCGATTTTCTGTTTCGCGGTACCGTTTTAACTCCCCGCGGTACCGTTTTAACAAATGCCCCCCACAACTTGGTTTATAAAAATTTATGAACCAAGTTGTTGATCCAACTTATATCACCTAAAATTTCATAACAATTAATTCAACTTTGCCGAGACAATACCAAGTCACGCCTGGCCAAAGATGATTAGGAAAAACACGAAAACGGCCTTGCTATGCTGTAAACGGGGCATCATTTATATGTTTTTTTTTTTTTTTTTTGTCGAAGCCAATTACTTTTGGCTTTATATATTCCTGCCTTGTGAAATAGGTCAAAGCAATCCTGTGCCTACTGTCAATACAGTGTCGTTCACTATCAAGCCCACAGGCCAGCGTGGCTTCTCGGGAGAAATCCTTCCAGCAACACCATCGAACCACCACGGGTGTTGCCTTTCCCTATTTCGTTCCTCCTGCAACGCTGCGGCCAATTATTTGGCCAAATTGAATTCAATTTTTTAAAAATAAAAAATCTTGGTCGGAACTGAATTTGACTTTTAACTCTCGAACGCTGCAACTCTCCATTTTTCCACCAACGTCGCGGCGGGTTATGCAACAGTTCTGTCCCGCGGGGTCCACAATGGAAATAATAATAGTAAAGTAATATATATATAACTCACCTTTTAACTGGAACACGACTGTCAACAAAGCCGCGTGTCAATTCCTGTCCCAGCTCCGCAATGCTGCTTTGGCAAAACGAGAAGTCAAATATGCGGCACTGCTCCCTTTCTCCCGCAGCGCTGTGGATGATAGAACAATAGTGTTGTTCGTAGATTTACTCCAATTCATCTCCGCACTGTGCACTAGCCAAACAAAGTTGTTTTGGCCAATTTTCTATCCGAGGCAACTTCAAAATATTGGTTGTGCCATACCAAGTATGCCTCCGTTTTTTATTAAATTTTGGCCAAGAGCATCATTTTCTATTATTATTTAATTTTGGCCAAATAGAATCTCCTCGCTATATTGATTTAACGGGTCGTACCTGCAGTGCTGCTTCGGCAGCGTTGGTGGATCTCTAACTTGAGATCCTATTTTTACTCTCGTTGTAGCTAATACATGCTTTTGGGCAACAGTACTGCTGCCAAGACCCACTACAACGCTGCAATTTTTTTATCCATGTTGCCTTGGCCAATTAAATTAATACACTTTTTTTTCTTTTTTTTTTTTTTTTTTGCCAAGTCTCATCCGCAACACGGGAGTATCCAAAACACTTTTGTTTTGCTTCTTTGTTTACCCTAATCCAACTCAAATACAATAAAAGAAACCACGCCATGCATTGTAAGACTCACCACTTACCAATAATTTCTATGCAACGCTGCGGTCTAAGGGCCAATGCAACACTGTTTGGCTCAAATACCTTTTTGTTTAATTTTAAAACAAAGCTGACAATATCAAAACGCCAAGCTACAGACGCTAGCGATACTTTCCTTTTCCCTTGCAATGTTGCGGTCCCAATTGTTTCAGCCAACATCATCGCTCAACAACGTTGCAATGTCTTTTATTTATATATTTACTTCATTTATTCGGCTTAGCACACAGGATTAGCCGAAATGACATCTTCTTGGCTAATGCTTCTACCCGCAACGTTGTTTAGAACTCCCCGGCAGCTGCAACGCTGCCTAGGCTAATGAATGGTTTTTTTTTTTAAAAAAAAAACTCATGTTTGCTTTGCCTCCGCAACGCTACAGGCTTGCCAACCTGTTGTGATCTTACGATTTTTTTTTTTTGTATATATCCACAATTCTGCTTGCCCCCAACAAACGCCGTGTGGATATTTTTTGGCTTTCCTCTTGACAACGTTGTGGTAAAGTACTTAGCCAAATATAATTCTTGGCCAAATAGATACTTCATGGTGTTGCGGTTCAAACACCATTGCTAAAAACAAAAGAAAAGGCAACTCCGTTTCATGGAAAAAACGGTCATGTTTAGCCGGTCTTTCTTCTTAGTGGCAACAAACATGGTTTCAACACTAGTTATTCCCTCTCTCTCTAAAAAAAACCCCTCTCGCACTACTGCCAACAACCTTGTGGCTTCTTCTTTGCAATGTTGCTTAGAATATTTTTATAATTTTTAGTTTTTTATAATAACATATAACATGGCCTAAATTAGCCATATTTTATTTATTTCATAATAACTAGTAAAAACAGTCTAGACTTTAGCATAAACCATCATGCCAAAGGTCCACACCCACTGCCAACTCCAATGATCAAACCAAACAAGCCATCCGTAAATACCATGACTCCTCATATCTGGCTTCACACCCGTTGGTTTTGATGTTTTGGAGTCAATGTTGACTTGCAACTCCCCAGTCCGTTTAGCTCGAACAACATTGTTCGAACCTCCACGATCCTGATTTGGCCTCATCTCAACCATCGTTTTATGTTGGTGACATGGAGAATCACCAACGTTTTTTGCTCTCAGTAAGACATTCACATTATTTGATGCATTTGTCTTGCCAATTCGATCATGCGACATCGCTTGCCTAGACTGGTATCGTTTTATCAGCTTCGCACTCTCACCATGTTGTTGGTAGTATGAGCGCCGAGACTTTTCATCAACAGGTACGTTGGTATTTTGTTTACCACGAACATGACTTTTGCACCGATCACACAACATTGTTTCCCCTTTTAAAATTCCACGTGAGTTTGGAGTTTGTTTAGCATTGGTCTTGCCCCCCAGACCACCACTCATGGATTTGTTCCCAGCTAACACTGGTGTGGCAACCCCATGTCGGGTTTGATCGAACTTGCCCCCCTCTCTACTCAGTGGAGGTTTTGGGGACAATTTACATAGATGATTCTGTTGATTCATGCCAACTTTGGTGACATTGGGCTTTTTCACGTGGCTACCACTCCCACACTGCAAAGTTTTTGCGGCCATCCTTGTTTGAATTTTCGGAGAATAGGACAGATTTGGCAAACTTATTTGCCACTTGCGATGTTGTTTTTCCCGACCATGCGGTGGGATCTCATGCCCCCCTAGCTGCTTAGATTGAACACCATTGCGATGTTGCTTAGACAACCCATCATACATGAGCTTGCTATGCTCGACGCGATTGTAACCAGGTTCTCGACCCTGGTTCTTGTTTTCAATCTTATTAGAAGTAAGTCGATACTGACTTCTTTGTAGTGGCTTCTGCAAGCCACTTCCGATTGGTGTGTCCTTTAAAACAACGTTGTTCACAGGAAAGAACACATTGGATTCACTCACTTCTGGCAACAATGTTGTAGCCATCGATGATGGAGTTTGGTTGACATTAGCTATTCGACCAACCCTCGCATCCTCACACACAACAGACATGGTTCGAGATTTAAACACATCAAAATCATACGTGGCTCCACGTATTGACATATTAAAATCAGAAACACAGTCATCCAACTTATCAAACCATCGATCTATGTTGTTTTCAAATTTATCCATTTTCTTTTCAAGATTATCAAATTGGAGATTTACCTCTTGGTGAAACTCCTTCATGGACTGGAGAAACTCCTCCATGGATCGACGTAGATACAGGATTTCAGCATGTAGCCGCTCTTCCATCCCTTGAGTACGTCTATCTGCCCCGTTCGCCTGACCAACTTCAATGTCGGGCGCCTCCTCTCCACAGGTACGTGTGGAAGATCACGATCTTGATTTCCTCGACGCGGAGCCGTATTCGCATCAAACACACGTGTCCCACCGGGCGTGCCAAAATGTTTCGTTAGAAAACCAAATGCCACCGCCGGTGCCGAATTCGTTCCCGACGATGTTGATTTGATGTTTCGCGGTGGAAACTCTTGCGGTGCCGATTGAACGGATGCACCACTATTTTCTGACCAAATACCACCGCCGGCGTGCCAAACGACGATGTTGATTTGATCGAATTAATGCGCCACTGACTTCTAATCAAGACGACTGTGACTACGGTTCACACCTCTCCAAACTACGTTCGAACGAGGGTGTTTGAGTTTTTGAGGAATCTACGTTACGACTACTCCTATGGAGATTCCTGTGGAGAGCTCCGCGACTACGCTACGACTATGACTATGGAGATCCTTCCTGGAAGGAGAGCTCCGCGAAGGAGTTACAGAGAAAAAGATAAGTTTGACAGAGTTGTTCTGTGTTGATTTGGTTGTCCCCCTCTCTCTCCTTGCTCCACTGCTTTTATTCGAAAAACTGCTGCGTAGCCTTCACGCTCGGTGGAACCGCTTCCTCAACTGCTCCGTTGTGAAATCCCACGTGTCTCAACTGCCTTGATCTCCTCTTTCTGCTTTGCGTAAAAATCACGTGCCATCGAAACCGCTCCTGTTTGCAGAAACTTGGCGAAACGACATTGAGCCAAATCCTACAACCTTGTCCATGCAACGATGTCGTTTCACCAATACCGCAGCATCACCTTTCACTAATCGATGCTGACAAACAATGTCGTTTTCCATTTCGCGACATTGTTTCTTTTTCAACCAAACGACACCGTTGTGCTTGCCAGGCCTCACCAAAATCCAAACCATTGTGGTATGGTTTTTAACTAAACGACACCGCTTAGTGATACTGCGGCGTTGTTGATGCCTTAAACGGTGTCGTTTTTAACTGAGCAGCACCGCTTGATTCTACCCGCGACATCGTTTTAACATTAAACGACTCCGCTTCCAGCCTTGCGGTGTCGTTTTCTTTCCCAACCAGCTCCGTTTGTTTTTTCTTCCGCGACACGGTTTATTATTAAACATTGTCGTTTGCTAATCCGCGGTACCGTTGGGCCTATTCGCGGTACCGTTTTAACTCTCCGCGATACCGCTTGTCTCCATGCGGTACCGATTTTACCCTTCCAACAAGGAATAAAAATATTAATTAATTATAAACAAAACTCCTTCCCCAACACCTACACTGCGCGGCCCCTCTCCAGTTCCGCGGTACCGCCGAGTTTCCTCGCGGCACCGATTTTCTGTTTCGCGGTGCCGTTTTAACTCCCCGCGGTGCCGCTTCTCACAAGGAATAAAAAATAATAATTAAACAATTAAAGACTCCTCCTTCAACCCCATTAAACACACGGCCCTCTTTTTTTATTTTCGGCAAGCGGTGTCGTTTCCGGTGTTGCGGTACCGCTGGGCTTACTCGCGGTACCGTTTTTGTTTCCCGCGACACCGCTCGACTCCCAACGACACCGTTTTTACCCGCGGTAACGACTTAAATGCCGAGACTAATTAATGCGGCATTTAATTCTGGCCGAATTAATTTTAGGTGTCAACAATGGTCTTCGGCTAGATTGGCGCTCCAGTAGAGCTCTCTGCCTCGGAGCACCAACTTCTGCTTGCAACAGTGGCGATGGTTTAAAAGAAAATAGCTTTATTTTTTTATTTTTTGAAAGGGATGGGATAATGAGATGGAAATTTAAAGAATATTAAATTTTATTATTTATTTATTTTTTAATTGCCACGTCACCTATTTAACGGTCAACTATGAGAGTTGACCGCCACATCAGCAAAAGTTAACGGAGACTAATGGCCAGTGACCAAACTTGGAATGTTAACCTAATTTAAGTGACTACGGATGGAATAGAGTAATTCTAGTGGCTAACGTGAAATTTACTAGTAATTCAAGTGACCAAACTTGCAATTTAGCCTTTTATTTATTCTCACTTCTCAAGTATAGAAAAAAAAATTCTAAAATACACATGTACTTAAAAAAAATTCTAAATACAAATGAACTGAGTCGAGTTTTACCCCAACTTGAGCTCGGCTCGTTAATAAACGAGTTGAGACAAACGAGTCGAGTTCGAGCTAGGTTGTTTCATAAAATCTTGACTCGTATTTGATATATTCATTTTGTATGTCATAAACAAGTTGTCTTTGGGGATCATGTTGTGTCCTATGCTGGTTCTGTGGGCATTAAGTATCGACACAACATCGCCTGTGACACCAATCAGACTGGGATGATTGGTTTTGTGCATGGCTGAGTTGTTGCTGACGCTGCTCAGCGAAAGTGTGCCAAGTATCGGGACTTGTGCACAATGGCTGGTTACGGTTTCCTGCCATTTTCTTTTTCTTCGTTGGGAGAGTTGGATAAGTATGTCGTGACTTTGCTCAAGCGGATCTAGAAATTTTAGCAGTGTCTCAAAATGCAGGGACTCGGGTGGCCGCGTTTATTTTGACTAGACTTAGCTTTGCTATAGCTAATGGGATGGGGGCTCAGATTGTATCTCGGCTACCTACTAATTTTTTGTAGATTTTGTTTGTCCTGCTTCCTCTTTTTGTAAAAACGTAATAAAAGTAAAGTGTTCAATGTTAACTAATATCATTTTATACTTTGTGCTGTCGAACTAATTAAATAATACATATTTGGTCACATAATCTAGTTCTGTGGATTCCTTCTTTCATTCTATGTTCCATGTAGTGCATTAGTGTGTATGGTTTATATTGCAAAAAAAAAAAAAACATTATACATAACAATATGTGTTGTTATATTTTTTTTTAAGTTGGTACTTTTTTGGGTAACTGTTAGGTATTCTTTTATTTTAAACTTTTTTCTCTATTTATTGGATTATGAAAAAATTATTAAATCACTTTTATTATTAGATTTTTTCTTCCGTACATGACAACAATGATTTCATAAGAGGCATATATATTAAATATCAACATTAGCACCAAAAAGTCATCCCTAATAAATTCCAGCTATGAATATGTATAACTGATGTAAATAATAATTAAGGTCATAGTCTTGTTCACCCTTCCAGCCATAATTCGTCGGTTATGGCTAAAAGTAATTTGATAAAAAAGTTGCCATGAAGTTCAACATTCGAAGCTAAATTGTTGTCAAAATCAGTTCCAATTAATGATATTCATGGCTAAAAAATAATTTATGCCCCAATTTCTTTACCGTGGCAAAATGTAAGAAGTATATCCATGGATAAGTGCTTTTAAGGCAATAAATTTACCAACAGCTATGAATTTAAGTTGTGGTAGAGAATTTAGTAGCTAAAACACTCATTATTGCCACAACACTTACGCCTCAAAACTATAAATGTTTTTTAGCTTCACTATTTTTCATTTGTGACTCTAGAATATAATTAAGTTATGGTTAGTTTCATGATAATAACGTTCGTGGCTGTTTTAGTATACCAGCCACAATTGAAATAATCGTGGCTAGGAATTTGTGTCTGTAGGTGTTGTTTCTTGTAGTGCTATCAAGGTTGTCAACCCGCGGGTTGACCCGGACCCGGTCGAACTAGTGGGTCAAGGGTTAATGGGTCAACCGTTTTAGCCCGGTTTGGCCCGGAAATATAGAAAGAGTCATTATATTGTACTTATCCTCATAAATTATATCAAATCTTATCTAATATATGAGTTATAACATATAATATTACACCAAAATAACATATCGTACTTAGTGAAAATCGACTGAGGATTCTAGGGATTTTGACTGAAACCCACTTTGACAGAAGAAGCTATAAGAGAACAGTAAAAACGAAGAAGGAGGAGCCACACAGGTGCTGTCTCGTTCTTCAATTTATGTTAGTCTTAGTGGGCTTAAAAAGAACTTGGGCCTAAAGGCTTAAATTAGAAACTTGAAATACGAAGAAAAAATGTATGGGCTTGGTTGATTGAAACCCATAGAAAATGCAGCTAGACTTGTGCTTTGATTCGTCTTCTTCCTAGGAAGAGAGTCACAAGAAGCAGAGTGAAAACGAGAAACAGAGCACAAGATCAAGCAAATAGAAATGGGAAGAGACAGCAGAAAAATAGAATAGAACACAAGCGATTTTAACGAGGTTCCCCAATCTACGGGTCAGTCCTTGTCCCGAAGATAGCACTTGCTACGTTCCGGGAGACTTTTTTTTATTTGATGTTTTTACCTACAAAAACAAAACTGAAACAAAGATGCAAATACTATAAAGAAAGAACAAAGTAACCAATTCCCGGATCCCAACCAGACCCGTCACACCTTCAACAATCCAGATTCTCCACCGACTGTTGAACCCTTTTGTAAACCGAAGACCTATACCTCTTCCCACTACAAAAGTGTCAACCAATAGAGAGTAAGCAACATATATATAGTTTCTTTGAACAAGCCGTTGGTACTCTTCTGATATGGCCTCTGTAATTGACTCTTCTGATATGGCCGTTGCAACATTAATCTCGTCCAGTAATTGACTCCTCATAGAAAAGGAATGTTTCGATCAAGGGATACTAATGGCCTTAGGATAGGCATTCACAATTCTGATTTCCTTTCCATATTCGTCCAACACTTAGATCCAACATATAGTGAAAATTCACACACACTTATATAACATAAATATTCAAATGTTCAACTTAGTATTCCAAAGATTGAGTTAGGCGAAAAGAAAAATTGGAAAATAGGCGCATTTCGCAAACTAAAGAAAAAAATGACACAATTTGACCTCCAACCCGATACCTTATAGCGGTCGGCCCGGCGGGTGCGTGCGTCCCGTTTTTCTAACCAGGTCAGGGTCAAATTGGGTCGACCCGTGGGTTAACCCGCGGGTTGACAACCTTGAGTGCTATGAATTATCATAATCAAATTCATATAGATCGATTTGCTCATAACTCATTAATTGAGTTGGCTCTCTAGCCACAATATTGAGAGTTGAGACATCTCATGAGCTCTAAACGAGCCAGCTCACTAGTTGAGCTCAACAAGCCACGAGTCGAGCTAGCTCGCAGGCTCCGCGAGTTGCAGAAGGCTAAGCTCAAACTCGGCTCATTAGTAAACGAGTCGAGTTTCCAACGAGTTTTTCTCGAGTCAAACGTCGAGCCGCTCGCGAGCAGCTCGACTCATTTGCAGCCCTAATCACCGCGACAGAGGAGGGCGGTGATTGTATCATCGCGGTAGAGGACGGCGGTGCGCGGTGAACGCTTCACAGCGTTTCCCGGCCGCGGTGAAGGCCTAATCTGCGTCGAAACTTTAAACAAACGTAATTTTGTGCTCGGTTATCCAATCGTAGCGAATTTTTTTATTCCCCATAACTTTTCGAGATCTTGCAAACCGCAAACACCCAGGCGGTTTGGTCGCGCCTTAGTTCCGAAAAAACGTCGGTTGCTACCCCGAACAAGCAATTTTTTAATTTTGTCAAACTTTGGACGGTCATAACTTTGTGCTCCGCAATCCGAATGTCATGATTTTTTTATTTCGAAAAATTATGAGGAATAAAAGAAAAATCGCTACGATCGGATAACCGAGCAAAAAGTTACGTTTGTTTGAAGTTTCAATGTAGGTCAAGCCTTCACCGCATTTCTTGACCGCGGCGAAGCTTCAATGCTCTCCTCTACCGCGGTGAAGCCTTCACTGTCTCCTCTACCGCGGTGAACCATCATCGCGTTTCTCCGCCGCCGTGATGTGTCGGTGCATGTGTTCACCGTGTTCGTCAACCGCAGTGATGCCCGAACATGTGTAGATTGAGATTTTTTTTTATAATGTGTGTATTTTGATAATTTTTTTAAAAAAATATGTGTATTTTGAGATTTTTCCCCAAGTATATCTATGTTGTTTTCTTTCCTCCCCTGCTTGATTTGTTGCGGGTGTATTATATATGTGTATTCACTTCTATATTCCACACCCTCTTGCTTCGTAAAATATATGAAACAGACACTAGATATATGGACTCATTTGCAGGGGAGTTTGATGTTTATATTTACACTAGAAAAGTGATCCCACTATATACTGCAGGTTGTATTGGTGCTTGGAAAATATTTGGATTCCCAATTCGTGAAAGTTATAACAAAACTAAAAGTGAATAGATATTTTTATTATCATCAGAATTAAAGTAATCGATAATTAAGAACCGGTGCATAACCAAGATTGCCAACCTGTTTAACTCGTTGGCCTCATTGAGCAAGTGGGTTGAATGTTAATGGTTCGACCGGTTTAGTCCGATTTATTGTTCATACCTTTATAAATTATATCAAATCTCTTTGAGTAATAACATATAACATTACATCAAAATAAGAGCTGGTACTTTGAAGTTTGATCCATCATAAGTGAAAATTCACACACACTTATTGTTAGAGTAGTCAACAAATCGTAAAGTACCATATTGGTGGGAGAAGAAAAGTGCAATTTATTGAATACAACAATAAGTGGGTTTTTGAGTGAGTGTGTACAATTTAACTTGACAAATTAAATCGCACTATGCACTTAGCACGTTTGTATGACGCGTTCGGATTTGAATTTTTGGCTAATTAATTACCAGAATTATTTTTGATTAATTAATTTATATTTGATTTTTGTGAAACGACGTAATCCTTCGGAAGGGAACTGTTGTTTTCACAATAAAAGACTTCTGCAATCAATCTTCTTTTCCAACGTTCATCTTCTTCTCCTCGTTTTTTTCGTTCTCCTAAACATAAACACAGAAGTGAGAAATGTGTTGCTTTCGGACTTTGATTGAAGGGAATCTTGGGGGTGGTTTGCCTAAATACTACTAGCAATTTCGTAGTGGGGAAAATAACACTCTAAGGAGAGTGATTAAATCATGCCTTCAATCTCTTCCCTACCGTTTCCTTAACAATCTTAGAGAGTTATTTGAGTGAGACAATGGATTCTGAAGTGGAGAGCACTTTGAAGGCGTATGCTTCCAATTCCAAAAAACTAAATCGGTTTGATGGAACAAATTTCACATGCTGGCAAGAGAAGATTAAGTTTCTGTTGACTGCTTTGAAGATCGTGTACATACTGGACCCTCATTTGGTGCCACAGGGTGAACATCGCTGGAGAGGTCGTAACGGCGGCGACATCGCTAGAGAGGTTTTGGTTCTGACTGTAAGAGCGGGTGGTGCTTTGAGACTCAATCGCCATTTGTTGTCGTCGTTTCCTTTTCGCTCGTTTCTGAGTTCGTCTGAGTTTGGTGAGGAGGTCTGATCGTGCCGGTGACAAGGAGGAGTTATCTCGCAAATAAGAAGAGAGGGAAAATCGGGAACAACGAGCAATTTTGGCGAAGAATAGGAGAAAACGCGACGGAGCGGTGTTTGCGAAAGAGGAAGAACGAAGAAGATGGAAGAAAAGTAGGTATAAATAGGAAGAAAGGGAAAGGGGCAGCGACGCGACGGTTGGGTGACCGAGAAAAACCCTAAGTCTCAAAATTCAAAAACGCGGGCAGGTGATTGGACGTGAGAGCTGCCCATTATTAGAGCCCAACTCTCGAGAACCGACACGTTGTGCGACATGCAGGCAGTATGACGAATCGCGGGAGTGGAATCGACAGAGGCGATTCAAGGCAAACCACGTGAGACGCGAGCGAGATGAAGGTAATCTCCTGGGCGGACAGCGCAACCGTTCATTAACTGGGCAGCCAAGAGGGAAACAGCGCAAGGTCGATGACGGAAGGCCACATTAAATAATGTGCGCGATAAAAAAAGGGGTGGAAGGCGACCGACGCAAGGGCAGTGGTGGCGGACCGCATTAGATTATTCGCGAGTTAAAGAGGGGTGGACAGTGCAACCACTCGCATTTACTAGATGACCAGGATGGAAACAACTCAGGGATGGTGATGGTAAACCACATTAGATAATGTGCCCAATAAAAAAGGGGGTGGACAACGCAACCGCTCATGTTTACTGGGCAGCTAGGGAAGAACCAAAGAAAGGGAAGTAGAGCACATCATGGAATAAAGAGGAAAGCAAGTGTGCACAAGGCCGTCTCCGGGAAGGATCGCTCAACTATCATTGGCAAAGTTAATAGCCGCCAAAACCCGTAGCTTTTCACGACTAAAGGGAAATTGTTGGGCCCATAGTTGAGCAGTATTGGGCTTAAGGCCCATAAGGAATTGATCAGGCAAGGTCCAAAAGAGGGACCCGGGCGAGGCCCAGCGGAAGGTCCAAGGAAGGAGCGGGCATTGGGAAAGGAGAATGGCAAGCGGCCACTCTATGATCGGACAAGGAGTAGGCCGCCCGACATAAAGTGTCGTTGGTACCAGGAAGAGAAGATCTTCCTAGGATACTCACCTCGAACACTACAGGACTGAGCATTAATTTCCCGCCGCGGGCGGTCTAGATAAAGCGAGGCGTGTCTAGGGCGCCTGACATGGCATTTAATGCCTCAAACCCAAAGTTAACCGACTATAAATACATTCATATATGCATTGATGGTAACTCAACTACTTTCTCTCTCTCTCTAAACGTAAACATAAAATTCTCTCTTCTCTCTCTAACTTCAGCATTGGAGAGTGTCCAGGGTGACCGTCCACGGACCCTTGTTTTGCAGGAGCTTGGAGTGCACCCACCCTCCGGAACAGACGCTTTGCTCGTTCTTCATAAACTGCCTAGAACATTATAGGCTCAAACAGTTGGTATGAATTAATTTGTTTTAGGTATATAATTCACAAATTTATAGTATGGATTTTCAAATGTTTTTCGATTATTGTCGTTTAGTATTACTAATTTGAATATAGAAGTTGTTTATTCGTATACGGTCGATATAGCATCACGATTCGATGAATTTTTCATATGGATTCGACCTTAACACATTTGTATGGACCATAAGGATATTGGCACCCTCAGATGACAAAACTATAACTTGATAAAGAAGAGAACCCTGCTGTTGCTTCTAACCAAAAACAAGTGTCAAAGCAAACAGGGGAGCATGTCGGAGCATTTGGACGACGAGCAGGATTTGGTGGGACAGAAGTAGGAAGAAGAGCATCTAAAAGTAGCTATCCGAAGACGAAGCACCTTACACTCCCCCATAACGGTGATGAGTCCATTGGGTTCCGGAAAGACCACCCTCGTGAGGCGATTTTACAAAAACAAGGAAGTGACTGAAAGTTTCCAACTCTGAGTATGGATTGTACTAGAGACAGAGTTTGTCGAGAAAGACGTTGTCATCAAGCTTGTCGAGATACTGAAACAAATGGCTTTTCTCAAGGACGTCGATGAAGGACTTCCTCCCAAGAAACTGCAAGAGAGGGTCTCTGACGTGCTTAAGCGAAAAATGGATCTTGTGGATTTGGATTATGTCAAGAGAGCAGCTGCCTAGAACCGTCTCAAGGCAGTCTTTTCAAACTTGTTGAATGGAAGCAGAGTGATTCCCACCTTGCGTAACAAGAGGGAAGCAGAGCAGATCAATCTTGGCAGATTGTTATCATCAAAAGCAGTGGAAGATTGATCTAAAGTTGTAGACCTACCAATTTTCAAAGAAGGATCTTCCCAATCTATTGTGTCTCTTGCTTACTGGGAACTTCCAATAACATTAAAGAGTTGATTTTCTGAAAGAATATGTGATCCCAACAAGGAGATTGTTGCATCGATGATCATATTAAATCATCGAGAAGTATAAAAAGGCATGCACTTCTCCTAAACCTCGAGATTGGTTATTAGCTTAGTTTGCTTATGCGAGAGTGATGATTGTGGTTGCATGAAAACCACTTATGATCATGATGATTTGCCCGTCAAGGGTGGGTGTATGGTGACCTTGGCCCTCATTAATAATAAATTGAAAGTTTGCATATCATATATTGCATTGTGTGTTCATGAATCGTGAAATTATGTGACTATTATATTGGATGAACTGGTTTGACGATGATTAGCTGATGAAATCAATATATTTGATTGATCTCTTGTTTATGAGGACCTAGAATGGCATCCAGATTATTGAAATGTGATTATATGTGACAATGTGATTACCTTAATTAATGTAGTCCCAACACGTAGACGGTGTAGGTGGGAAGTGTTTCACACACTCAGCTTAGTACCCGACCCACATGTTTAGGTTCGCAGGTGCAACCGAGACCGGACTACCTAAGACTACAACATTTTTCTTTTATACCACAATGAGTACGATTTTATAAGGCTTGAGGGTAAAAGCTATCTTTTGCTAATTTGTGTGTGACAAATAACATTAATATATATAAAGCAAAAGTTTGGTTACTGTTGCCTAATAATGATTAACTAACGTCCGTTCTCATTTTACTCCTGTGAGCGCGCAACCTACACTGCTCTCTTCTGATTGGGCTTCAGTCCATGGGCTTAGGATTTGTAATGGGTTGGGCTTAACCCTACCCATTGTAGGACATACAGAGGGTAGGCAGGTGATCTCAACGGAGAAGAAGGGTTTCCCCGATCATAATGCAGAAGCAATCAGATTAAGAAATTCTCTGGCTGCCTTGAACAAGTGAGGCAGAGAGTGGGATGGAGAAGATAAAGTGAGGGGTGTAATCGAACCCCCCAATTCAATTTTACCTCTTCATGTTATCCTATACTTAGGATCTGCTCATCAAAGGCAACGACAATCAATTCAACTAGCAGAAGTCAGCTTTCTTCGACTTCCCACATTTCTATTCTACTTTTTTTCCTGTATTGCTTCTACCCATTGTCTAGAGATAGATGACGATTGAGAGGATGAGATTACCGTAGATAGAGGACACACAAATGAACAAAAAGGGGAACTAAACTGCCCTCAGTATTGATTGAAGAAGATGCATGGTGCCGCTCTAGATCCTTGATTCAAGCTGAAGGGGAACCTCGGCGATGAGAACGGGACGGGCAGACGTAGAATAGATTCAGCTGATATCCAATTTCATTTATCAAATTGAGGAGAACATGCAAAAGTGAAATTGGATTTGGGGGATTCTATTGCGTGTCTCTGTTGGTTAGTTTGCTGCTGGTTGAAGACAACCCAAGAAGAAGAAATGAAGGGTAATTGTAGTTGTCGACGTTAAATATGAAAAGAGAGTAGGATTTCAAATGGGTCGAAGGAATGAGATAAAGTTTGGGTTTTTTCATTTATAAGATTAGATAATGGTAAGGTTGGTGAAGATCTGAGGTTTCATTTCCACAAAACTGTTTTGTTTTTATTTAATTAATTGTTAATTTGTTATCACTTTACGAGGTTTCTATAATTATATTGGGAGTATGCTTTCAAGAAAGAGGTGCCAGCAAATGCTCAAAACCATTTTGAAAGAAACGACCTATATATAGGTTATACATGTTTGTAGATAATTACTAGCCATCCACCGCGCTTTTCCACAGATGATAAAAAGTATTTTGAAAATTTTATTTTGTGTATAATTGGGCTTCGCAAATTGACCAAATGCACCATTTTTTTTAATTTGATATGGAATAGTATAGGTTTATTCATTTATATTCATTACATTCACGCCTTCAAATCCCGTAGTGGGAAATGATGACTTTCTAATAAGTAATAACCATATATATTTATTTTTAATTAGACTCGACATTGAGCTGAAAAAATTAGTGGTTCCTGGTTTAATTATTAATTCTCTAGACTGTTGGTCGGTCGTGAATGGACCCGTTCATACTTATTATTAGAATACATAAAAATACTATACTAATTAGGGTTAGACGAAGATTGAAAAGAAAGAAATAAAGAAAGAGTTATCGAAGGCAAGTGAAAAATGAAACGAAAAGGAAGTAGATGATGGATAGACTTTGACCAATTCTTTTAGTTGGTTATCAATACAACAATCAATCCTTTTCACCGTAACAATTTATTGTCACTTGCTTATGTAGATGTTGCATATTCTGTTACATGTAGTTAGTAGACGTTTGTTTAGTACCCCGCAAATGTACTAAATGAATTTATATAAATTTGCTTTTGCTATATTTTAGAGTCGTCTCGATTTTATCATTTATTTAAAGTTTCACATAATGAGAAAATATAAAATGGTCGAATCTTCTCCTGCATTTGATACAACATCTTGTATGGTACAAACTAAATTTATACTTTTATGTTATGGTGGATTGGATTTATAGATTGGTTCAAAAGGACTGGTGGATTGGATTCATCGATTCAAGTGAAATCTAAATATTGGACCAATATGTAAATTTAAAAAAATTGTAAGTACGAAAATCTCATAAAATTTAGATACCAAAACATAATTGTTCAATTATTTTACATTAAATTTAAATTTGGGGTATCAAAATGTAAAATGTACATTACAGTGACTAATTTGTAATTTGTTAGGAAATGACTAATATGTAATTTGTTTGGTAACAGTAACCAAACTTCAGGCTTATATATATTGATGTTTAGTTTGTTAGTATTTATATCAGTTGCTACTTCACACCCATGCGATAATATAACCGTACGTAGTTGTTAGCAAGTTGAGTATTTTATTTCAAACTGTGTTTAAAGGTGAGTAATTTTTAATTTGGAGCTCTGTATATGTCAGGAAACTGAAGGAAAGAATCGGATTGAAGGCGTGATTAATCACTCTCCTTAGAGTGTTATTTGCCTCCACTACAAATTGCTGGTAGGCTCGAGCAAACCACCCCCAGGAGTCCCTTCAATTCTAAGTCTGGAAGTAGCAATCTTGCAGACTTCTGTGTTTATGAAATAGAGAAGGAAAAAGGGAAGAAGAAGAATTCTCTCGTCTTAAAAAGAGTTATGGCAATCACATATTTATAGTTGTGAAATTTGGAAGTTACTTTCCCGAAAAGACACGACCTTTCACAGAAAAAGGTAGTTACCTTTCCCGAAAGGACACATCCTTTCACAGAAAAAGGAAGTTACCTTTCTGAAAGGATATCTCTTTTCACAATATTCAAACGCTATTAATATAACAATTAATTAATTAAACTGCTAAAGACTCATACAACCACATTTGGTTACATAAACCAAATTGTTGCATCTTGCAAGCATAAAAATTGAAACTCATACAAATTTTGGTGACAAAATTTATTTCAAGAATTAAACGTGAATTCTTCCAAATTCAAACAAGTTGAATTTCTCCAAACTCTTATCATAATATGAATTATGAGTTTGATCTCATCTCAAATACGACAAAAGTATTTGATATCGCTGAACCAAACCGATGCGGTTAATTCTTCTTGGACTAATTATCAAACATATTTCACCCCACCAAGAATTATATTGCACAGTAACAAGACATGATAATTTGCAGTGCGTCACTACTTATCAAGTAAATGATCAATTATGGTGCGACAACCACAAAGTCATATCCATTATCCACACACGCAAAGATTGGTAAAACCAACCCAACAAATTATGCTAATTTAATCATTTATAGGAACAGAGTATTCCAGTTCCACTGCATGGAACTGACTATATATATATAAGCATATATATTCACAGAGCAATTCAATTGACAAATTAATCATGATTGCCCAATTGAATGACTCGCTACAGAGATCAATTCAACCCTTTACATGCAAGGAATCGCCAATCTTACTATGGCAAACAGATTAATTAATCCATGCTTATATATAAATAGCGAACTTAGATATATACTTCAACCAAACAATCAGTCACATATATGCAAACGGAAATCGGTATATATTGTATAAAACTTGGACTTTGCCAATGACAGAAAGAAAAACAATACCCGGAGACCAGCAATATATTCCATTCGCATGTATAGGAAGTTGGGAACCGAGTTCCTTCACTCTTTCGATTCGTTTCTTCCTTTCCAGTACCGGATGCGTATGTACTGATTCTTCATCTATCCCGATGGTACAGGAATTGAGTTCCTCTCTCATATAATTAACCATGCAAATTTATCCGAATTTGTGATTCAGAATCCATTTGTTTATTGCATACGCCTTCAACCTACTCTCCACTCCATAATTCATTTGCAACAAATAACACTCTAAGATTGTCAGGAAACTGAAGGAAATAATCGGATTGAAGGCGTGATTAATCACTCTCCTTAGAGTGTTATTTGCCCCCACTACAAATTGCTGGTAGGCTCGAGCAAACCACCCCCAGGAGTCCCTTCAATTCTAAGTCTGGAAGCAGCAATCTTGCAGACTTCTGTGTTTATGAAATAGAGAAGGAAAACGGGAAGAAGAAGAATTCTCTCGTCTTAAAAAGAGTTATGGCAATCACATATTTATAGTTGTGAAATTTGGAAGTTACTTTCCCGAAAAGACACATCCTTTCACAGAAAAAGGAAGTTACCTTTCTGAAAGGATATCTCTTTTCACGATATTCAAACGCTAATTAATTAATTAAACTGGCTAAAGACTCAATTCTTACTTCTTAGTACTTTCCTTCTCCCATCAATGTGGTATTACAACTCTATTGCTTAACTCTAACAGTATATAATCAAATGTATGTAATCATAAATAGTCAAACCATACTCACAGGCTAACATTTTATTTAGCACTGCATTGCCGCTGCCAAGTGCGGGACACTCACCTAGTTCAATCTCTAAAACACCAAAAGCTAAGTATAACCAAATTTCTCAGAAAACAAAAATACATGTTGAAACCCCAAAACTAGATTTTACCTTGACACAAGAATGTCGAAAGAGTAGAGCAATGTCTTTTAGTGCTTTTGATAAATATCTTAATTGTTCTATGTATGATGATTGATGACATTGTATGACAGAACAAGGAAGAAGCATAATAGATGAAATGGTTTTAAGAAGTGTTGTTACAATCAGGTCGAACCAACTACCGACAATCGACCTCCAATATTATATCCAATCAGTTCATTTGACAATTAAGAATGAGTCAGCCGGTTTATAAGTGAGCCGACCAAATTGAGCCGACCGGTTAATTGGACAATCCATTTGAACCTCTCAAATATGATTCTATCCGTATTTTTATATGGGTATAGGTTTGGGTAAAATACGAACTACTTTGAGTAGAATAATGAATATGTACTATTCGCCCCCGACCCGAACCGTTGCCATCCCTACGACCAGACAGAGAGTCCAAAATTAAGCTCGTGTTGGGCCCTTCACCAACTTTCCATTATTTGATGGCACAATTTGTTATTGTGCAACATAACAATGATTAAAATTCTCGTTAACATTTATCGAGGTTTAATTTGTTCTATGGTCAGCTATAATCGCCAAAAAAAAAAATACTTAAGAATTGCAGAAGCGGTGATTGAAGAATTCGATGAAAACTGGAGCACGAACACACGATATTTACGTGGTATCCTCGTTCGGTGTGAACGAGACTAATCCACAGAGAGTTGAGAGTCTCGGCTTTAGGTTTTATTGATCTTGTGTTTCTTGGTTACTAAGAGCGGCAGCACTTATTCAGCATATATGTATAAGTGACTGCATAAACCCTACACGGAAACTAAGGGGGAAAATTACATAATGGACCCCCAAGTAATGAAATGTAACACGCCCCCTCAAGCGGAGGCATGGATGTCGATCATGCCAAGCTTGGAAACAAGGAAGGCAAAGTGGTCAACCCCCAACCCTTTTGTGAAGACATCAGCGGGCTGCTGAGCTGTAGGAATTTTGAGTGGAGTAACTTCAGACGACTGAACGCGCTCGCGGACAAAATGACAATCCATTTCCACGTGCTTAGTACGCTCGTGGAAGACAGGGTTGGCCGCGATGTGGAGGGCGGCTTGGTTGTCGCAGAAGAGAGGAGTGGGACCATCGGAAGGGACGCCGAGATCGGCGAGTAACCAACGTAACCAGAGAACCTCACTGATTGTGCTGGCCATGGAACGGTACTCAGCCTCAGCGGAAGATCGAGCAACCACCGTCTGCTTCTTGGTACGCCAGGAAAGGGGAGCTGCGCCGAGGCGAATGAAATATCCTGTGGTAGAACGGCGGGTCAAAGGACACCCAGCCCAATCGGCATCGCAATATGCAACGAGTCGGAGATTACTGGTGGCCGGGAAGAAAAGACCACGACCTAGAGACTGCTTGAGATAGCGTAGCACGCGCTGAGCATCCTCAAAATGAGCCTGAGTAGGAGAAGTGACACCCTGACTAAGAAGGTTGACCGCATAGGTGATGTCAGGACGAGTCACTGTGAGATAGAGCAACCTCCCAACAAGTCGCCGATAAGAGCCAGGATCAGTATAGGGAGGAGACTCTGTGCGGCCTAGCTGATGATTTTGTTCAATCGGGGAGGCACTAGGACGCGCCCCCTCAAGCCCAGAGTCAGCCAAGATGTCGAGAACATACTTGCGTTGATTTAGAACAACACCTCGAGGAGAGCGAGCAACCTCAATGCCCAGAAAATACTTGAGAGGACCGAGATCTTTGATAGTGAACTGAGCATGGAGAAAATCCTTAACATGTTGAATGAAAGTGAGATCATTACCAGTGAGGATGACTTCATCAACATAAATGAGAGCAATGACAAACACTGAGCCCCGTTGATAGATGAAGAGGGAGTGATCCGCACGACTCTGGCGGAACTGGAGTGAGAGTAAAGCAGCCGAAAACTTGTGATACCAGTTACGGGAAGCCTGACGAAGTCCATAGATGGACTTGTTAAGTTTGCAGACGCGAGTGTCACCCGGACGAGCAAAACCTTGAGGAATCTCCATATATACTTCCTCCTCAAGATCACCATGAAGGAACGCGTTATTAACGTCGATTTGATGGAGGTGCCATCCACGAGCAGCAGCGACGGCAATGACACAACGGACGGTGACGAGCTTGGCCACAGGGGCAAAAGTGTCATGATAATCAATACCTTTGACCTGGGTGAAGCCCTTCGCAACAAGACGTGCTTTGTAGCGCTCGATGGTTCCGTCTGGATTAAACTTGATCTTGTAGACCCATTTGCACTTGATGACTTTCTTGCCCGGAGGGAGGAAAGTAAGAGTCCAGGTTCCATTTGCTTCCAGGGCCGAGATCTCGGTCTGCATGGCTTGCCGCCAATGGAGATACCGAATTATTTTTTTGGGATGGTTTTGACCATTACTAAAGACTTACAAACAGTCCCTTTCTGGTAAATTGTAATTGATCGATCTCGTCAGGAAACAAGTGGTATACTGGTATTAATTGTTATCTTATCAATCCAGGCCAACCTTGAAATTTGTGCACGTAATGGGAACGGAGTAATTTAAATAGGTCGTAACGTTGAATTAAATAGTGAAGTCAGTGAAAATTGATTGCCTACGCCTACGGTATGGGAAGCACTGAAACGACTTCTGACGACTGAAACGAAGTTTAACTACCACAGTCGATTTTTTTCCCTGAATCATAAATAACACCCCATATCTCTTACCCCCGCCCACATTATTTCTGACGGTCACTGAATGATTAAAAAAAAAAAAAAAACAAGCCATTCCCCAGCCAATGCAATATCCGATGGCGTGTGAACACTTGTATATATGCTCAACGCACACTGAGAACATTTTCCCTTCATCACCCTCTTCAGAAAAAAGGAAAGATAATTATATCCCATCTCATATTCTCCTACCCAATGGAAACCATCTTCGTGGCAGCGTTGGTGTCGCTCCTGTACGCAATCCTCAACATCTGCCGGTACCTCCACCGGAAATCCCACCAACGCAGCTGCTGCTACATGCTAGCCTACCAGTGCCACGTGGCCCCCGACGATCTCAAGCTCAGCACGGGGACCTGCTCCAAGATCGTCCTCCGCAACCACAACCTGGGCATGGAGGAGTTCCGGTTCCTCCTCAAGACCATCATCAGCTCCGGCGTCGGCGAGGAGACCTACTGCCCCGCCAACATCCTCCAAGGCCGCGAGACCTCCCCGTCGCTCCACGACTCCCTCCAGGAGACGGACGACGTTGTCTTCTCCACCCTCGACACCCTCTTCGCCACCTCGGGGATCTCCCCTTCCCAGATCGACATCCTCGTCACCACCGTCTCCCTCTTCGCCCCGTCGCCTTCCATCTCCTCGCGGATCGCGAACCGCTACAGGATGAAGGAAGGGGTGAAGTCGTTCAGCCTGGCCGGGATGGGGTGCAGAGTTGTCCAAGGAGGAAACGACGAGGACCTAGTTGTAAATTGTGTATTATTTAGGTACTGTATAGGTAGTTTGTATGTAATATATATATATGTTGTAATGTAAAGAATAATGTAATTTTTCTTTCCCTATCAATGAAATCTGCCGAATGGCTTCCCTAAACGACATGGTATCAGAGAGTGAATTCACTTTCTTGTTTTTGTTGACTGATTAGTCATCCTTTCTTGTTTCTCGAGGATTCCAGGAGCAGTGAACAGCTCGTTCTCGCTTCTCTCTCCTCTGTTTCTCGATCTTTCTTTGATCGATCCGATCCAGTTTCCGCTTCCTCTGTTATTGATTCTTCGATTCGTTCTCTGCGACGATCGACTCTCCGATCGATTCTTCGATCTGTTCGTGGTTCTTGAGTTTGCTCAGTTGATTCTTTCGTCAGTTTCGGATCTCGCTTCAATGGCATCGTTTTCCGCGGTCAACGCGACGTTTGGTCCGCCGTCTGGTGCTGCGTCGAGCGGTGTTCCTCCGGGCGGTAGCGGCGTTCCTCCGGTGAGCGCGATGGCTGGTGGTTCTGCGAACATCGGTGCTTCGTTGTCGCCGGCTCATCCGTTCTTTGTCGCCAATGGCGATCTTTCGGCTCAGCAGCTCGTCACGGTGCTTCTTTCTGGTTCCAACTACCACAGCTGGGCACGATCGATGAGGATGGGATTGCATGCAAGGAATAAGCTCCCATTGATCGATTCTGCTTCTCCGGTCCCAGCGCCGACTGATCCTCTCTGGAGTGCTTGGGATCAAGCCAATGTTCTTGTGCTTGGCTGGATTCAGCGTTCTGTCTCCCCTGAGATTGCACAGAGCATCCTCTGGTTCAACACAGCTGTGGAAGCCTGGGAGGATCTTCGAGAGCGTTTTAGTGAAGGTAATGAGATTCGCATCTCGGATATCTACGATGAGATTGCTGCTCTCAAGCAGGGTTCGTTGTCAATCAGTGCTTACTTTACCAAATTTAGGGTGTTATGGGAAGAATTCCTGATTCTCCGCCCTCTTCCTGTGTGTACTTGCAACCCTAAGTGTACCTGCTTGGCTTCGTCAATTCCCCGTGATTATGTGCGTCGAGACCAGGTCATTCGCTTTCTGAAAGGGCTGAATGAGAATTTTGCTCACATCAAGTCTCAGTTGTTGTTGAATGATCCCTTGCCGTCCATCAATAAGGTTTTTTCCAGCTTAGCTCAACATGAACGGCAGTCTGGAACTTCTTCATCACTCCCTACTGCTCTTGCTGCTCATAGCACTTCGAAGGGGCATGGTCAGGGCAAGGGTCCAGGTTCTACTGCTCAAGGTCCTGGTGGGGGTAAGAAGAGGCCATATTGTACTCATTGTGAGGGATTCGGGCACACAGTGGATCGATGTTACAAGCTTCATGGATATCCTCCTGGATATAAGCACCGCCGAGTCAATGCTACCATAGCTGAATCTGATTCTCCTAATCCACCTGCTGGAGGTCCTGCTTTTGATGATTCTGTAGTACTCACGAGAGCTCAGTACCAGTCCTTGTTAAATCAGACTCAGGTTCAGCATGTTCAGCGGCCTGCTACTACTCCTGTAGCTAATCTGGTCACCTCGGCTAGACAAATTCATGCTACACCAGAGGTTCATCCTCACACATCAGCTGATTCTGGAGTTCTTCCTCAGACTGCTGACTCTGGCACAGTTCCTCAGGCTGTTGATTCGGGTTACATTCCACAACCTGTTGGTCTTAACCTTGTTCCCACTGAAGACACTGGTACGGTTCTCTCTTCTATTAATTCAGTACTTACTTCTATGGATTGGATTGTAGATAGTGGAGCTACTGATCATGTTGTCTCGGTGTTACATCTATTTCAAACTTATAAAACCATAAACAATATGTCTGTTTCTCTACCTAATGGTGTAAAAGTTCAGGTTACACACATAGGGAACATTGCCATTACTCCTAAATTGATTTTATATGATGTCTTATATATTCCTGCTTTCACATTCAACCTCATATCCGTATCTAAACTAGTCCAGTTTTCAAACTGTTCTCTACAATTTACTGCCGATTCTTGCTTAATCCAGGATCTTTCATCCCTCGAAACGATTGGTACAGCTAAGCAAGAATCTGGCCTCTATCATCTCAACATGCCTCTTCCTAAGTCTCAACCATCTGTTTGTACTGTTTGTTTCAATACAGACTATGTTCCTTTTAATGTTTGGCACTATAGACTAGGCCATACTGCTATTCCCTTATCTCAGTTCTTAGACAAGGATGTAAAACCCTCTATCAGTCATAATAACACTCCTTGTACTGTATGTCCTTTGGCGAAACAAAAGCGTCTTCCTTTCCCTTCAAGTGCTTCTCATGCTCTTAAACCTTTTGATTTAATTCATTTAGATATATGGGGTCCATATCAGACTCCTACTATCGATGGATTTCGGTATTTTCTCACTTGTGTTGATGATTTTTCAAGACACACTTGGGTTTATTTACTAAAAACAAAAGGTGAAGCTCGGCAAATCATGTTAGATCTGCCAGCTTTTGTTAACACTCAATTCTCCTCTAAAATCAAAACAATAAGGACTGATAATGGCCAAGAATTCAATATTCCTTCCTTTTACAAGGAATTTGGCATTGTACACCAGACAACTTGTGTAGCTTCCTCTCAACAAAATGGTCGTGTTGAGAGGAAACATCAACACATTTTGGCTGTTGCACGTGCTCTTATGTTTCAATCTTCACTTCCAATCACTTTCTGGGGATTTGCAGTCTTACATTCTGTTTTCTTGATTAATAGAATGCCATCTCCTCTTTTACAGAATTTATCTCCTTATGAGTTATTATTTCATGCTAAACCTGCTTATAATGAATTCAGGGTTTTCGGTTGTCTAGTTTTTGCGTCAACTTTGCAACATAACAAACCCAAATTTGCTCCAAGAGCTGATCCCTGTGTTTTTTTAGGTTTTCTTAACACAGTTAAAGGACATAGGCTCTACAATTTAGTTTCCCACAACATTTTTTACTCAAGGGACACTGTTTTTCATGAGCATGTTTTTCCTTTTGCTTCTTCCAGCTCTACACTTGATTTTGATTTCTGTTTTCCTTGCATTCAAGTTCAGGACACAGTTGTTCCTAATACTGCATCTAATTCACATTCTTCTTTGATTCCTAATTCTCCTCTGCCTTCTTCTAATGAGGCAGTACATTCATCTTCCATTTTACCCGAAGAACCCCTAGATCTAGCTGATATCATTCAAGCTGTAGAACCTCCTCCTTATGCGAGGCCTCCTCGTGTTAAGGTACGTCCTAAGAAACTTAATGATTATATTTGTGCTGTTGAATGTGATGGAGTTACATATCCTCTATCGCAAGTTATGTCTTTGGATAATCTCAGTCCAGAATACAAGAAGTATATTCTGGCCAGTTCTGCCATTTTAGAACCTAGATCTTATAAAGAAGCTATTAAGGATCCTAGGTGGTCAGAAGCTTGCAACTCTGAGTTGGCTTCCTTAGATAAAACCAATACATGGACCATTGTTGAATTACCTGATGGTAAGGTTGCTATAGGTAATATGTGGGTGTTCAAAATTAAATTTCTTTCAAATGGTGAAATAGAAAGGTTTAAATCTCGTTTAGTAGCCAAGGGATACACTCAAACTCCTGGTCTAGACTATTTAGAAACCTTTGCTCCTGTTGTTAAACACACCACTGTTCGTCTTGTCTTGTCCTTAGCTGCTATTAACAATTGGCACTTGCACCAACTTGATGTTAATACAGCTTTTCTTCATGGAGACCTTGATGAAGAGGTCTACATGAAGATTCCTCCAGGTCTGGTTGTACCTCCAGGATTTAAGAATCCTGTATGTCGCCTTAATAAATCAATCTATGGGTTAAAACAAGCCAGTCGTCAATGGAATATTAAACTCTCTAATTTCTTAACTTCAGCTGGTTACAAACAGTCTAAAGCAGACTATTCTATGTTTGTTCGCAGCCATGATACATCGTTTACAATTGCACTCGTGTATGTTGACGATATTATTTTGGCAGGAAATGATCTCCAAGCCATTACCAATCTCAAACACCAACTAGATCAGACCTTTACTATTAAGGATCTTGGTGAATTGAAATTTTTCCTTGGACTAGAAATTGCCAGGACAGAGAAGGGTATTCTGTTATATCAAAGAAAATTTGCATTAGACTTGTTAACCGATTATGGTTTCCTTGCTGCAGAACCTTGTGATTCTCCTTCTGTTCCAGGTACTAAGCTATCTGCAACTTCTGGTAATGCACTTTCTGACCCTTCTGTTTATAAGCGTTTGGTAGGTCGCTTACTCTATCTTTGCAATACTCGCCCTGATTTAGCATATTCAGTTCATCAATTAAGTCAGTTTACCCACAGTCCCACTGACCTTCATATGCAAGCTGCTGAACGCGTTTTGCGTTACATCAAAGGCACTGCGGGTCAAGGACTTTTCTTTTCTGCTGCTTCTGAACTGAAATTGAATGCTTTCTGTGATAGTGATTGGGCTGGTTGTCCAGACACACGAAGGTCTACAACAGGGTTTTGTGTTCTGTTAGGGAATTCGTTGATTAGTTGGCGTTCTAAGAAACAGAAAACTGTTTCTCGCTCTTCAGCTGAAGCTGAATATAGAGCAATGGCCAGTTTAACCTGTGAAATCATGTGGCTCAGATATGTTCTGAATGATTTGCATATTTGCTTCCAGTCTCCTACTCCCATATATTGTGATAGTCTGTCTGCTATCAAACTTGCTGACAATCCAGTCAATCATGAACGAACAAAACATATCGAAATTGACTGCCATGTTATTCGAGATAGGATTCTAGATGGAGTGATTAAAGTTTTGCATGTTTCTTCTGCTAACCAGCTAGCTGATATGTTTACTAAGTCCCTTCCAGTTCACGTTTTTCATCAGTTGCAGGCCAAGCTGGGTCGTCTTGACATATACGCGCCAGCTTGCGGGGGGGAGTTGTCCAAGGAGGAAACGACGAGGACCTAGTTGTAAATTGTGTATTATTTAGGTACTGTATAGGTAGTTTGTATGTAATATATATATGTTGTAATGTAAAGAATAATGTAATTTTTCTTTCCCTATCAATGAAATCTGCCGAATGGCTTCCCTAAACGACATGCAGCGCCAGCCTGGTGGGGATCGATCTGGTGCGGCGCCTGTTCACCGTGCGCCCCAACGCCTTCGCCCTCGTGGTCAGCACCGAGAACATCGGGGCCCACTGGTACCAGGGGAAGGACCGCTCCTTCATGCTCTCCAACGTCCTCTTCCGAACCGGCGGCGCCTCGATCCTCCTCACCAACGACCCGAGCTGGAAGGGCCGGGCCATCCTCAACCTCGTCGCCAGCGCCCGGACCCACCTCTCAAGCGACGAGGCGTACGGGGCCGCGCTGCAAGTGGAGGACGACCAAGGCTACCGAGGGTTCCGCCTCTCCAAGCACCTGCCCCAAGCCGCGGTCGAGGCGCTGGTGCACAACTTCCGCGTCCTGCTCCCTAAGGTGCTCCCCGCCTGGGAGATCGCTCGATACGTCGTCGTTTACAGCTACACGTTTTGTAAAAGGAGGAGGAGGACGCCGCTGATCAACATGAAGTCAGGGATCCAGCACTTCTGCGTGCACCCAGGGGGAAGGGCGGTGATCGACGGCGTGGGGAGGAGCCTGGGGCTTGGGGAGGAGGACCTGGAACCTTCTAGAATGACGCTGCATCGGTTCGGGAACACGTCGTCTGGCGGGCTGTGGTACGTTTTGGGGTACATGGAGGCGAAGAAGCGGCTGCGGGGAGGGGAGAAGGTGCTGATGATTAGCCTGGGAGCGGGGTTTATGTGCAACAGCTGCGTGTGGGAGGTTTTGAGGGACGTGGGGGATGTGAACGTGTGGGGGGATTGCATTCAACGGTATCCTCCTCTGACGTTGGTCAATCCTTTCGCTGATAAGTTCGATTGGATCCACCAGGATTACATGAACTTCATCAGGCTTGAAGATTATGACCGCGCGCAGTTCGACATGTAGTGTTTTTTTTTTTTGGTTATTATTAAGGACGTCGCTTTCATTTTTATCAACTGGGGGGGTTTGATCAATCATGTGGCGATAGCTATAGATGGAGGTGGGGACTGGAGAGTGGAGATGGGAGGGAAGAGGGTATGTTTTCATCATGGGTGCGCTTTATTCAAGTGTACCAAATGTTTTAAATATCTTGGTTTTTATTAGTGCAATAAATAGGATTTTTTACCCAAAGTAATTTAGTTTCATGAAAAGAATTCATAAAATACACTAGTTTTTTTATTATTATTATTATCAAATTTTCCCTATCTATACATGCTTTGCGTTGATCGTTTTTGTCAGACATGATTTTTGCATATAAATCGATATTAATCGTTGAGACCTGAGAGGACAAGCGCGGTCTATAAAAATCGTTGATGGGTAAAGCCATCTACATGGATCGTCCTAGACAAAAAGCGATTTTACTGCCAAATTGCGTTGCCATCCATTTACCTCTTGCTCAAGGTGACAAAGACATACTTTACCCTCCCCTAAAATCTCTCATGAAACATGTTTGGCTGCCGAGCAGGGCGTCCTAGCTAGTTGGGCGGAACTGTTCGGGGTTAGGGAGTCGAATAGGCTTCAATTCATAGCTCCGACTGTCGTTGATGGTTCACTTGTCATCCCGCGCGCTCTATGCGAAGAGAGGCGGCAGTCTTAACTTCGAAGCCGGAAATCGAGCAGCTGAGACGGTGGGCGCATAGATTTTGCGGGCGGGATGGGAAGGTCCAGGTCTCGCATTTTGGAGACAACATGTTCATCTTCAAATTCGAGGGCTAAATCCTGTATTTCGGGCTACTCCAAATTTCATTCTAAGGGCTAAGCTGCAACCTGTTATTTGGCAACAAAACCAACTCTCATGCTATTTCCAAACTACACAGCCAACGACATCATCAAGTTAGATCAGTTTTTATATGTGAGATATGTCTAAGGGATCGACTTTTAATTTAATAAGGGCCTAGTTCGAAATTTTTTATTAAATCAATTATCCACGTATGCCAAACACGGTTTGGGATTTCAATTCGTTTTATTTCTAAAAATTCGAATATGACATACTAAACACATTAATTCATTTTACAATGATAATAATTCATTTTAAAATAAAATGAATTCTCGATTCATTTGGTACCAAACGTTCTGTTATGAAAAAAAAATGATTCAATCCAAATTATCTGTCCCTACCACCACATACAATTGTAATTGCGTCAAAATGATAAAATTTTCTCTATGGTTACGTGGCTCTCAGTTCGAGCTTCCGCTCGGTTTAATTTATATTCATCCATTGATTAATTAATATAAACACGTCTACTTTACTCAAAGAGTCGTTTATATAAGGGTGATATAGGTTTATTTTTAATGTTACATTATACTAAATGAATTTGAACCTAATACCTTATTCCCCCTAATATGTGAATTTATGATGGTTTAGTTTTTTAAAAGAGTTAACTTAGGAATTTTATACAATGACTTGAAGTAAGGTAATTTGAAGTTTTTACCTGCTATATTAGGTTTCACAGGTCGCATTACGTAAAATAAAATAGTCACCGTTAGTCATTTCTACATTTGTCCTCTTTTCAATATGTTGCGTTTTGGACCACTTACTGAGATACTTTGTAGTCAACAATTGAAAAAGTGAAAACATTATATTTATCAACAATATGTACAAAATACATAATCAACAAATTTTTCCGGTCAACAGGCCGGGTCCGGTGCTAATATATATAGAGATGGTAAGTCGCTTAATATAACGTGGGGAGTCGGTTATTCATGTGCAACGTATACAATGCATAACTTCTATGTTCCAATTTTTTTTATTGAACTTCTACGTTCCAAATTGAACGTGTCTGAACAAACAAATTGACGTTGACCAAGTCGACCCGAGTGTGTCACACGTAAATGGATAATTGAGCATAAGCTGATCTTTTTGGGTTATCAAAAGTGGGCTTCCGATCTCCTTAAAATTTAAAGGAAATACTTAACCATTTTCAGACACAACTCAACCCGATATTCTGTTTTGCTTCTCACACTCATTGATCCACTAGTTATGCCCCGACCAATAAATTCCGTGTCTTTTCTTATTTCACAATTATATTTAAATTAGAGTTAACAGTATTTTGTACCCCTAAATAAATTAGCAAATGTACCCTTTTAATATTAAAACGTAACAAGTATACGCTTCCATCCAATTATCTGTTAAATGGCCGTTAAAAGGATTATGACTTAATTACCCCCTCATGTATTCCTAAATACTCCTAATTTAATTTTTACTTATTTTATGTCCAAAATCAATTAATTGAAAAAATCAACCCTAAATTAATTCACACTCAGACACAAGCCGTCTATCTCCCTATCGATTAGTCTCTCCACTCGGCGGCGCCGCTCCCAGCATCTCCTTGCCGGGGTATCTCCTCTCTCATCCAAATCGAAAACCTTCACCATCCACTCCATCTAGCAACTAGCATGCATTCCCTTAGTAAAAAAGATACTAGCTACTAGCTAGCATGCATGAATATCCAGAGAGAGGTGATTAATCAATGGTGTTCGCTATATATCGGACTCTTCAGTCTTCACTAATTAATTAAGCAGGGATCATCAAATTAGCTTGGTTTAGGTAGAGAAGAAGGTCAAGAGAGAGAGAGAGAGAGATCAACGCATTATTAATGGGAGGAGAGTAGTAGCTGCGCCGCCTGCAAGTTCCCCCGCCGAAGATGTGCCGAGGATTAATGCCCCTTCTCCCCTCACGAGCCCGACAAGCTATCCGCCTTCCATATATGTGGTCTTTTTTCTCCGGTGATTGGGTATCCATTATATTAAGCTCCGCTTTGATCAAAGTGATCAAGCTCTCGAAAACTAAACATGTCCAATATTTGTGGTCTTTAATATATGTTTATGCAAACGTATAAAAGGGCGTGGAAAATCAAGACCTATGTGGATACTTAAGAGAATTGAGAAATTTTAAAAGTGTATAATGTGTTGTATTTAATTTATTATAGTATGGACTGTTTTACCGTACAGTACCGGCCGGTTGAACCGAAAAAACCGGAAACCAGGCCAGTTCCGATACGGTACAGATTGCAAAGTTAGAATATGGTACCGGCCGGTATTTTGTGTTCGACCGGCCTGCCGCGAAATACCGGCCGATTTTGATCCAGCCGGCGGTCCTTCAATCCTAGCCAAAAAGTCATGTTTCGACTTAGGTTACCCAATTCGCCACCACACATCCCACGTTCCTGCGCCAAAACGCGATTTTTGCGGAGTTCACTGGAAATTCGCTAACTACTTTCTGCGAGAGCGCGATTAGGGATTTTAGGAGGACGATTTCTCCTCGAACCCAGAAAAGTAGCGCTGATCTTGTGGGAGGTAACCACCAGAAACAATGGATTTCACAACTACTCAAGCCTCATCAACCCCATCGATGCCACTCTGTCCCCAGCACTCCGCTCTTCGCCGTTCCATAGGTCGATCCATGCATGCAACAAGAAATAGCACAACAACCGCAAATCCTAGATTAATCCTCGTAGATCTATAGTAATAGAGTCGAAATCGGGACTCAAAAGGTGCAGAGAATTATAGGAGAAGTTGAGACGAATGAGGCTCCGGGGAAGCCTAAGAAAGGAGCTGTCTCGTCGCCAATCACCGTCAACGCCATTTTCGATGTCTCTCTCTTGGCAGATCTGAGGGAGTAAGTAACTGCAGCGGGATAGAGTAGTTGCGTCGATTTATGCTTCTCCTTCTTGATTTATCAATTTTGTCATTCTGGAATTAAAGGCAGAGAAGAAGAAGAATAGAAAGACAGAGAGAGAAGCAGAGGACGAGCTCGTTGTTTGAATAGAAAAGGGTTGTCATTATGTCAATTAAATGATTAATTGGAGTCCCACGCCCAATTCCCAAGCCACGAAATTGAAAGTTGAAACTCCTTACAAAAATAAAAATAATTCAGTTATGATTTTCTATCCGGTATTTTTGTTATTATTCCGGTAGTATTCCGGAATGGTACCATATTGTAGCCGGTACGGTTTTTTGACCAAAAAAATAATTTACTATTACAAAAAGGGCATTTACCGGCATGAAACGGTTGAACCACGGTCGTACCACAAAATACCCTACCAATAAAGAATTCGGTATGACGTCCGGTACGGTTTCGCAATCCTTGATATTTTCATTGCCAACTTTCACTAGTGTTAACATTTTATGATCTATAATCAAGAAGTACCAAACTAACGGCAAATGAGGGATGAATATGAAATTTCCCTGGGAAGAGCTTCGGAATTTGAGAGTGACTGCATGTTTGCGTCTTTTCCTCATCCTCGTACGGGTGATAACTTTCCTTGATAATTACTATTTTTTTTTTTTTTGGACAAATCCTTGATAATTACTATTGTTGTTTAATTCCTCGATATTGCCGTGTTGATTAGGAATAGTTGCTTCTACATTGGTCGGCCGTTAATTACTACTATTGTCGTTTTGATTCCGCATAAACTTTCTTTTTTCTTGCAAGTCATAGGTGGTTTGGTCCCGTTTTCATCCCGGAAAAACGTCATTTGCTATTCCGAATGAGCAATTTTTTGATTTTGTCAAACTTTGGATGACCATATCTTTGTGCTCCGCAATCCAAACGTCATGAATCTTTTTTATTGCGCATAAATTTTTAAAGACTACAACTTTTACAAGGAATGAATTTTCAAAAAGAAATATTTTTAGATATAGGGGATTTTGGGAATAACTTTGCCTTTACTTTTCACAAATCCACATACATTCTGAAATTATGGATATGATAAAAGTAGTAGTCCTTACAAAGTTATCGAAATAAAAAACAAATTATGACGTTCGGATTGCGGCACCAAGTTATGACCTTCCAAAGTTTGACAAAATCGAAAATTGCTTATTCTGAGTAGCAAAGACGTTTTTTCGAGATGAAAATGGGACGAAATTGAATTTAGACCTTCAACAAACTGGTACAGATTCAACCTGTGCCTATACATTTTCATACAGCTTTCTTTGTTGGTACAAGCTAAACATGTACCTTAACGTCACGATACATATTCAATATGTATCTATATATTTTTGTACAAATTCTTTTATGGTACAAACTGAAATTGTATCTTTGAAATTATGGTACAAATTCAATTCGTACCTAGAAGCACATGAGCTTACAAACATTGTAAAATTCATCAATGAAAATTTTAAGAATATCAAAATAGATTATGAGATTCGATGTATATATAATATGCGCAAAAAGAGGAAAGATGTTCAAATGAAAGTGCAACGAGGTCTTATAGGGGAACGGATCAGGTCAGTAACCTTATGGTGAGTAACTATGAGTAACCCGCCCACATCAGCATGACATCAGCATCCTCTCTCTCATGGAAAGCCTTTAATTTTCCTCTCCTTAATCTTTGACGGACGATTTCTCACTCATTTTAAGTCGAAATTTAATTTTTTTTACACAGTTAGATCATATTAATTGTGCTCTTCAAAATGATATCCACTTTGATATATTTTTCGAACAAAAAAAATTGAGTCATTTTTTACCAGTCTATACCATATGGTATTGACTGGTATTGAAATAAGAGCATACCTATGGTTTGAAAAGCGTACCATGGTGGTATGACACAAACCAAAACTGTAGGATGGTTGAATACATGATAGTAGAAGTATATTAATTGTCATTTACGACTTTTAACATTGTATACCATAAGATACCATAAGATACCACCCCGTACCAGGGTGATATTGTATGGTATTGTGTGGTATTTTTTTGTCTTGTAATTTGTTCACCCAGAAATTTGTAGATCCAATAGATCATGGTGAACTCGTCCCTGCTGTGCAAACGTTTTCAAAAACGAATTAAAAATGAAGAAGATACCATATGGTATGCAGTTGGTACCGAGAGGCCAAACGAATTTTTCGTCAAAAAAGATTAAAAATTGATCTCATTTTGTGGAGCACGATGAACTCGTTCCATTTGTGCAAAAAAAAAAAAATTAAAATCCGAGTTAAAACGAAAAAGATATGAGTCAATTAAGAAAGCTAGTGAGAATAAAAATGACCTTTAATTCTCCATCCTTAGATCTGGATTTTCTAAATGAAGGGTTCAGATTTGGTTATTGATGGGTGCATAACCATGGTTATGCACCCTAACTTGAGTCGTCTTATAGATATGGGAATCTTTATGCAAAGAGTTATATGTATAATTTGTTTTTCTATTTTGTATTTTTCTCAAATATATTCCTCTTCTATGTTTTAGATCCAAATTGTCCTTCTACTATAAAAAACCTTCTTCAAATGTGTCATTTTTCAATTTCCACAGCAGAAAATCAAAATGGTTAAGCATGGGCGAACGAACACGTGTGTACGCAACATTAGGTCATCAGCCAACTGAAACGGAAAAGTCGGTTTTACCCCTCCTTTTAAGTACACTCACATCGGCTCTCATTCTCCATTTTCGTTCTTAGATATGGAAGTTGCAATTGCAAAGTGAATATCACTGATGGATGAACTCAGCGGCAGATCTAGAATATAGAAGAGTACTAGGCCGTATTTTATTAGAAAATTAGAACCGTAAAAAATATATAATGATTATAGTTTTTTGTAATGTAAATTGTACACGATTGTATTTTAATTTAGGGAATGCATCAATAATGGAGTATATATCCATACCAATAGTATACACTGTTTCAAATAAAATACTTGAGCAATCGGGAAGAAATTCATCGCTCATTTTGTTGAGCAAATCAGTTCTCACATGTTTCACTGTTGAAAAGGTTCTCTTCGTAGTAGCTGTTGAAATGAGCAACATCAACACTAGATAAATCAATCGACTAATCAATTTGCATTGTGTGTCCATCCCTGCACACCAGCTGCTCTAGTAAATTTTTAAGGGAACAAACCACATATTTCTTTTAGTCTTTTACGTTTTAAATTTTTTAGAATTTTAGGTTTCATTGTTTCATTTTAGACGCATAATCTATGTGACTAAAATTTTTAGGCTAAATTTAGAGTAGTGATTTGAATATGTTCAACTTGATAATTTTTCTAGTTAAACCCAATCTTATCATAAAATAACACTCGGTCGAATGTCTAAAATCAAAAATTTCATAAGGACTACACTAACAACGGATCCAGAGGAGGGCTGGGCCGGGACCCGGGGTGGCCACCCCTGGATCCGCCAGTGCATGAAGTGCTTGCAATTGTGCAAACTTTCATATAATGAAAATCTATATCCAATTCACGTAGCTGGCTGGTGGATTTTGGCCCCTTTCGTGAATTGCATTGACATAGATAATTGTTAAATTGGCGAAAAATACAGCATATACGATTGGTTTTGCATTGATGGAGATGCTCTTCTATACATCGTCGTGTTTGTGTTCCCTTTGCCGTCATTTCCTCATCCCCGACCCTTCAACTCCCATCTCCAGCAAGGCCAATGACATCGAACATAAAACCTCCGACCCCATTTTCGTTCCCGTCCCTTCGACTGTGCCGACACCTCTTTGCTGCCTCACATTGACAAAAGGGCTGAGGCTACTCCCCGTGACCCTGCCGTGCATCCCGTTTACCCTTTCCCCCTCTTGAAGTTTGAAACCTAAAAACAGCTAGCAAGGCCAACTCAAAAATTGAGACCAAAGTAGAGCGGCGACAGAGAGGCAATACAACTTTACGTAAGTGGGTGGCTTGAAAATCAATTCCTTCACATCATCACCAACCTCTAGTGTAGAATAAATTGGAAGGTAGATCGATCGATTCTTTAAAGGACCTTTTTGACTTTAACAAAGTCTCTCTAAATATAACAATTGGGGCCTGTTGGTTTCTGTATTATTAACCAAACACAACAACATCAAGCTGTACCATTCTCGTTGTCATTGTTGCCCAGCTATTCCCGTCGCCGTGGGGACATCGGCAGAGGACGTGAGGGTCGTTATGCTTCTTCTTTTGGGATTTTGCTTTAATTTTCCATTTTCGCACTTTCAAGAGGGAAGGCGAAGTGCAAGTTGTCAGGGCAAAAAGCAAGGTTGTCAGCCCGATTTAGGCCGTTGATTCGGTTGAGCAGTTGAGAGTTAATGGTCTGACTGTTGATTAGCTCTTTTTTATCCGGATATTATAAAAAAAATTATTATATTGTTCATACATTTATAAAGTATATCAAATCTCATCTAATATAAGAGCAATAATATATCAAATTACACAAAAATAACATGTTGTACTTGGATGCAACATATAATGAAAATTCACACACACCTATACACACTTATATAACATAAATATTCAAATGTTCAACTTAGAATTCCAAAAATTGAGTTGGGCGAAGAGGAAAACACAAAAATAAGTGCATTTCGCAAACCAAATAGAAAAAAACGACACCGTGTAACCTCCAGCCCGCGAAAACCTTGCAGCAGGTCCACACGACGGGTGTGTGCGGGCCCATTTTTCTCAGCGGGTCAGGGTAAAAATGGGTCAATCGGCGAGTCACGGGTTGACAAACTTGGCAAAAGGACGTTCACATGGTCTAGTTTATGGTTCGACCGCACTTAATGGCTCTGTTTAAATCGAAAAATAAACAGAAGGATATGTTCGAGAAGTATCCAATAAAAGAAGGGTAACTTTAATGTATATCATACTAAAGGGATATGCATAAGAAGAATACAAAGTAAAGTAGCAAATTGTATAACAACATTTGCATGAATACAACATACTATATATAGAATTGTCTTTTTGTTTTATCATTTGACTAACTATTATAAATTTAACATTCCATACCTTAATAATTTTGTAGACGTTCAGACGTCCAACTTTATGTATATATATCAGGCCACACGTAGCTAGCCGGAATTTTAATTCTATTCTTAGAATCATAGATACTTGTCGTCCTCTCCTTAACGAGAAAAGAGTACGGCGCGATCATAATCTTTGAAATTGATGAAACTCATGCAATCGTCAAAGATCCAACCCAATATCTCCCCCGTGCGGTTCCCCGCCGTTGGTGGAGGGTACCGATGGACACAGTCCGCCCACACGTTCTCGTCCTCCAAGTCCCTCATCACCGTCCAGACGCAGGTGTTGCACAGAAACCCCGCGCCCAACCCCACCATCATCACGCTGTCCCCTCTCTTCAGTCTCTTCTTCGCCTCCATGTACCCCAACACATACCACAGGCTGCTGCACGACGTGTTCCCGAACCGATGCAGCGTCATCCTCGAGGGCTCCATGTCATACTCCCTCAGCCCGAAGCTCTTCTCGAACCCGTCGATCACCGCCCTCCCGCCCGTGTGCAGGCAGAAGTGCTGGATCCCTGTCCTCATGTTCATCACGGGGGGCGGCGGTTTCGAATCGCCGCCGCTGCCACCCCCCTTCTTGATCCTCCATCTGTAGCTAGCAACGACGAAACGCAGGATCTCCCAGAGTGGGAGAACCTTGGGGAGCAGCACCCTCAGGTTCCCCTCCAGAGCGCGCATGGCGACCGTGGGCAGGGACTTGGTGAGGCGGGCGCCTGGGTAGCCCTGCCCGTCCTCCACGTGGATGGCGCACTCGTACGCCTCGTCGGTCGACACGTGGTTCCTGACCACCGCATCCAACCTCATGATGGCCCGGTCCTTCCAGGACGGGTGGTTGGTGAGGAGGAGGGAGCTCCCGCCGGCCCGGAACAGGACGTTGGACAGCATCATGGACCGGTCCTGCCCCGTGTACCAGTTGGGCGCCGTGAGCTCCACGGCGACCACGACCGCGAAGCTGTTGGGGCGCGTCCGGAAGGTCTGGCGGACGAGATCGACGGCGATGATGCTGGAGCTGCACCCCATCCCGGTGAGGCTGAAGCACTTGATCCCTTCCTTCATCTTGTAGCGGTTGACGATCCGGCTGGAGAGGGAAGGGACCGGGGCGAATAAGGAGCCCGTGGTGACGAGGATGTCGATCTGGCGAGGGGAGACCGCTGACGTGGCGAACAGGGCGTCGAGGTTGCTGAAGGTGGCGTCGGTCATCTCGTCGAGGGAGTCTTGTAGCGTCGGGGAGGCCTCGCGGCCTTCGAGGAAGTTCCTGGGGATGTAGGTCTCCTCGCCGATGCCGGAGCGGATCATGGTCCGGACGAGGAACCTGTACTCTTCGAGGCCGAGGTTTTTGTTTCGGAGGGCGATTTTGGCGGAGGTTCCGGCGTTGGCCTTGAGCTCGTCGGGAGCTTTGTAGCACTGGTAGCCTAGTAGGTAACAGTTTTGGTCTGATTTGCGGTACAGGAATTTGTAGAGCAAGTAGAGGAGTAGGGAAATGATTGCTGCTGCCGGGAACATCTCCATATGGACGACGAGGCCGCGGGGGTGATATAAATGTTTTTTTTTTTGTTGTTATTTTCAACAAGAGATGGTGTAAGTGGATATTGGGGGATCATATCTAAACACTTCGAAACTCATTTATATACAGGTTGAAAGGGGAGGTTGGGCAAGTGGTCATTAACTCCTTTTTGTAGTTTTGTTTCAATCCTCATCTAACTGCCAACCAGATCTCCGTGTTTTGTATATATGGGATCGGATATAGTGACGAAGCCTAGCTATTTTATGTTGATACTTGATAGGGTGACAACATTACTACCAAATTAATGGAATATCAGAAATGTTGTTCGGCAATTCTATTGTGCAGGTACAGCACCGGTGTCGTTCATGCTCAACCGGATATAGCTGGGTTTTTTGCTTTGTCCCGGTTAGTGTTTAGTAATAAACAAACAATTTTCTCGTCATTATAGTTCTAGGTTGCTTAATTTTGTTTATTTTGTGGCACTTTAATTTTACGCAGAGGTTATTTATTTGAATTTTTCTTATCTTATGTCCCGGTCCTTTTAGTAATTTAAATCCTTTTAAAAACAACTAGAATTTGAAAATGTCCATAAAGCATATATATAAATATTTTAGTGGTAATACCACTAGTTTTGAATTCGAAGGTTTCATGTTTGAATCTCTTTGATAGTGCCTTACTATAAGAGATCAATCTACGTCACGTACCCTAATAAAAAATAAGAATCATTAAGTGTTATAACTGTTGAGATTCTATTGTAGTACCACTATAACACATAAACTATGAATATTTCAATCTTATCTCGTGTGATACTTCAGTGACATTTGTATCCTGATGTTTTCTCTAACCGTTAGAGATAACGGATGACCAGACGATGGTCAAAACGATGTTGGTTGTTGTTGATGTGACAAAAATTAAATAGCCACTTAGATGCAACTTCATTAACACATAAAATTATTTTTTATTCAAAACTATAATATAATGTATAATATAATATAATATACAAAATAACATAAAATAAACGGTGGCCATTTACCTTTTTTTAAGAAAAAGTATTGGAACAAAAATTAAAATCCAAAAATACATATCCTTTGTCTAGAGAACATGTAAGTCATAGTTAGTAAATAATCTATTTTATATTGTATATATGGATGTATTTATTTTCAAATAATTTCATTTTTCACTTTCATATCTCGACTAAACATGTATAACACAGTTTAATAAACATTTTTAATGAATTAAATTGATAACTTTGAAAAATTAATCATACATTTATTTATTATATTACTATTAATGTAATATTAGAAATATCATAAGTTTATATGAAATAAAATACTTGTTTATACACAACGTATAATATTTTACTAACTATAATTTAAACACCAAAAAATTAAAACAAAATCTAGAACAATGAATACAAGAATATGATTTTATATTTCCCATAAACCACAACCGGCAAATAAAGGCAACGCCCGGTTAAAAAGAAAACGGCAGCGATGCAACGCCGGCATAGTAGAATTCCCCATGGTTATTACTTTTATATCAGTTAGTCTGACTCAATTTAAATAATTTAAATTCATAAAAGGGTATAATAGCCATTTTTACTATTATATTTAAACTACCAATAATGACATAGAAATTATTAAATTAATGATAGAAAAATAAAAAAATATTTTTAAAATTTTCCAATTTAAAGACGCCGGAATCCAATCACGGGAATGTGGAATCCGATCAACGTGGCCAGAATATACTCGTCGACCTAGGAATCCGTCCATCGTGCTCGAAATATTACGACATCACTAGGCCAAAAGGAGAAAAAAATCTCCCCACCACTTCGGTGTGAAACACAATCTCAAGTTGGGACATTGACGACTACTGGAGCTAAGACACGTGAAACGTGCATGAAGGACTCTGAAAAATTGTTTGCAAACAATAGACTAATTTGGTGGTGCCCCTACTTCAAAAGGCTCAAGCTTTCGTGCCTAAACTTAACGTTGCCGCTCATGGCGTCACACTCTTGCAGCTTTCCAAAACAAGGATTCTATCTCTTGGCTAGAGCAGAAGTGACATGCACTTCCTTATACTAGCTCGTGCGGGAAAGAGGTGTAATGTGAGGGTGGAACGTACTATGAGAAGGTTTGCATGCAAGACGATCCTAAACTCACTTTGCACAAACTTTTCCCAAAGTGCACTCCCATCCTTAGGCTTGATCTATGGGGATAGATCTAAGTTAGTGACGGGTTGTCACACATGTGAGATAAACAAGAGTCGTGATCTCTCGCCTTGAGTAGAAGAACAGTCTCTTCTCTATCAAGTCCAGTGATGAGGAGAGGTGTAAGGGAGGATAGAGAGTATGTGAAAGTTCAAAAACAGTATCCTTATCTCCCTCACACATCCTAAAAGTGTTAAACCGTTTTTAGATAAATCCTTTGACGGTGTCACTAAGCACTATGCCCTTTTGCCACAACCGGTGAGTTACTTTTTTTATATTTACAGCACATTCATTCAAAAATGGAGCACCATTTTGAAAAACTTGTTGAGTCCACAACGGCAGAGTGTCACCAACAAAACTATCCTAACCCACTAATCAATAGTATCAAGTTATCAACCAACAAAAAGGGGGAGGTGGAGGATAGCTTTCTCATGGACCGACATCCTCAATACCACTACACTATCTTCCCTAGATTGCACCTATCATGGCGCCTAGCAATTAAAAGCACATTGAGTAGGTAAATGCATAGTAATATGTACTTGGATCCCTCATATATGAGATAATTTGGGTATAAAATACTAGGCTCCAGTCACTCACATTCACACCATTCATTCAACACATATATAATGGAACACCCACACACTTAAGTATGACATTTTCTCAATGGTGGAAAGATAAGGAGGGTAGAACGAAGTTACCGAATTAGGTGTGAAGAATGGTGGACGCAACAGGAGGACATGCAAGATTCGAGAGAGCGAATCAACAACCAAAACACCACAAGCTCACCTAAGTTATAGTTAATGAAGGGAAAAGAAATGCATGGATTGATGATGGTTTAGCTCTTTCTTGAAAAAGAGAACCCGCAAAGGTTCCTTCTTGAGAAGTGCATAAAATCGTGTTTCTCACTCCTAAAATGGTCTTTTCATTTTTTATGGGAAAGTTTTTTCTATGTTAGGATTAGATGAATAATCTAAGAGTCTAATGTGATGGACGGTGATCGTAACTTTGCCTATAAGACTTCCACCAAGGTAAAGCGAGGACATTGAGTGTCATGGAACATCGACTCAACGGTCTAGTGTGAGGATGGGTACAACCCATTTAGAGGAGATAGGGTTAATCCCTAAAGTGACATTGGGCTAGTGGATCGATGTAGAAGTGTGATTGGTTTCATGAGCATTGAGCCAATCCCTAGATTAGCGATCTCTGCACCTCGATCTCAATAAGTCATCCTTATATCCTTTTGCATGCCATTTCCTTTAGTTAGGACGAGGGAGGCACCCCGAGTACCTCTCCTCTTATATCGACCGCTAGTTCAGTAATCGCCAACTGTCCACATGCTATGTAAGAGGTCAACTAGATAAAAATCATGCCTAAGTAGCCTAGGATACGGTGAACCTTGGAATATGACCCCGGTCACTACTATACTACTTCGCCGATCTAGGATGCACTTGTCCTAGATTGGGGTAGTTAGTACTGTTGACGATCGAGTTTATAAATGCAAAGCCCGATGTGCAACCGCATCAAGGTTTTGGCGCCATTGTAGGGGACTGACAGTAACTATTTGAAAGAGTTAGGTTGTTAGTTTAGTCTTATTTTTTATGGTAGTAATAGTAGTAGTAATAGTAGTATGCATTTTTTGTGTTGTTCTCTTTTGATTTTTCACTTTTGTATTTTGTTTGTGTTTTGTTGACCCACTCTTCTCTATGAAGGAAGGTTTGTGTGTGTTTGATTTCGTTTTTGTGTTTTTGAGTTCATAGTGGTTGAAACATGAATCCCTACAACTTCAACAATGTGTGGGGGTATCAACCATCCACTAAATGGTGTTACCCCAGAACTTCAAGAAGAGATGAAGGACAAGGATCCCGGTTTCAGGACCAATCACCTCTCCATGCTCAACAACTGTAACTCCAAGATTACCGAGCTCCACTACTATCTTATTAAGAACCACCTCCACAACCTAGGGTGAAGACCGAGTTAGAGATGTCGCTTGAGTGATTTAAAGCGAGTATGAATCAGTGAAGGGCATTGAAACAACACACCCAACTCCAATCCCGAAGACAAAGCGCCCCTTGGAACTCTAATTTGGAAGATTCATGGCCAGGAGTGAGAGGACACTCCATCTTCCACAACCACCAAAACCCAAGAGCTTTATAGAGCTACATCCGAGTGCTTCAACATTCCAATGGAGTGCATGGATGTAAGATATGCCAACGTTCCTTTGGTTTATGAGGAAAATGGGATTTCATCACCAATGGCTCCATTGGATTAAGGAATGTTTGTCTTCAGCTACCTTCTCGGTATTGATGAATGGAAACCCAAGTGGGTATTTTACGTCCTCTTGTGGATTGAGGCAGGATGATCCGTTGTCGCCATTGTTAAATCGGGCGGTGTTGGAAAGAAGGTTAACTGGGGTTAAAGTAAATCTGCAGAGTTTGAGTGTTTCTCACTTGTTTTTCGCGGATGATACTTACTTGTTTCTCAAGGCCTCGGTGTCGGGCTGTCATACGTTGTTGGGAGTTCTGCAAGAATACCAAGAATTTAGTGGTCAAAAAGTGAATTTAAAAAAATTTGCTATCTGTTTTAGCATAATGGGATAGAGTTTCCTGATCAAGGTATCGATCGCCTGCCTAATGGTGGAGGCCGTACGGTGGAGGCTACGCCGACAATGCCGATTCTTTGTTTTGTTGAAGGGGCGGTTAGTTCGAGTTCGCATTCTTGTGGTGGGATGGTAGTACAGGATCAAGTGGAGTCTATACTTTTTGTTCAAGGTTTTGTTTTATGTAGGTTTGATAGATCTATATTTAGCTAAACTAATGGTGTTCCGGGATGTGATTCGGTGGTGCTCTATGAAGGGTCTTACGGATGTCGATTTCCTGAGAAATGCGCAAACTGTTATTCTCAAAATTCGAGATCAGGAAGTCCGGGATGGTCATGGAGGGGAAATTCCTAGCCACTAGATGGGCTACCCTATTGTGACGCCGACCTACAAACCGAACACTAAACCCCGAATGCAAGACAACACAAGACACAACTTTTTCCAGAATCGCCCCCATCCTATTATCTCCAATCTCCGCCCTAGTGATCTTATCAATGATAACCTTGGCATCCCCCTCAAAGCAAACTTCTAAGAACCCGTTCTATAGACACCACCACATCGCCTCCCAAAGCGCAAGTACCTCCACCACCATAGGGTCATCAATGCAATGGAATTGGATCCCGCGAGCCACCAGGATCTCCCTGGCCAGGGTCATCAGCACCACTCCTCCTGCCGAATGAGACCCATGCAGAGTCGCCCCATCCCACATACAGATGACCGAAATATTACTCCCAAGGCTTGAGCGATGTGGCACAGGAGCAAAAGGCAGGGCCCCATGGTCAACCGGCAAACTTAACCATTCATCTAGCTGTTGATTAAACTATCGCATCAAGGCCGGGATCTCGAACTGTTTTCCTTCAAAGACAACCCAATTCCGAGATCGCCAGATCCTCCAAAGGACAGCAACCACAGCCATAAGCAGGTCCAGCTGTTTAATGAGAGCCACCAGTATTTTAAGAAAAAGCGAGAAAGTATGGCAAAGCAACCCCTGACCCAGATATTCCAGCCCAGAATAATCCCAATGGGCACGAGCTATCGGGCATTTGAGGAACAAATGTTCCATGGTTTCAGCCGCTTCCAAGAAATAGGACATCTAGGATGTACCAAAACATCCTTTTCCAAAAGAGCCTCTGTTGTGGGGAGAATCCGATTAAAAATTTGCCAAACAAATACCTTTAGCTTAGGTGGGATGTTTGCATCCCATAATCAGATCCAACTGGCCTTATCCATCCAACTAACCGTAGCTTTCCATCGACTGTTATGCTGATCCAACCGGACTGCAAGGTGGTATGCCGACCTCATAGAGAAAATTCCATCAGTTGTGTCATGCTAGACAAGTCGATCCTCTACATTCTTTCGAGGGAGACGAATAGCTTTTATGGCTCGACAGGTTGGAGGATCAAACCACTGACTGAGACTAGATTCACACAACCGCCCTTCCCCAGAACAGATCACCTCCGCTACAAGTGGGCCGCCCTCGACCGGAAGCACCCTAGGGTTAAACCTAGGGGGAGAGGGATGCGATTGAGGAATCCAGTTGAAGAGAGTAGAGACTCTGTCGGGCCATTACCGATCTGTCACCTCATCCCCTTCTCAAGTAACTGCCTGCCATAAAGAATACTCTGCCATCCCCAGGATGGGCGAGAACGCGTTGTAGCAGTGAGGAAAGTACCAGTAGGGAAATACTTTCCTTTGTAGACTTGAGCTAAAAGGGAGTGAGGCTCAGTAATGATCCACCACCCAATCTTGGCCAACAAGGCTTGATTAAAGTGCTCAAAACGACGAAAGCCCATACCCCCATCATGCTTGCTTCTGCACATATTCCTCCAAGATAACCATCGAATTTTTGATTGGCCCTCTACAACATTCCACCAAAATCGTGCCACATGCTTATCCAGGAGCCGACATAGGGAGGGAGGAAGTTTGAAACAAGACATGACATGTAACGGCAAAGCCAAGGCGATCGATTTAATCAAGACCTCCTTAGCTGCCCACGATAACGTCCTCTGTTTCCAACCCTACAGATGCTCCACTAGCTTTTCTTCTAAATAACGAAAAGTAGCCATTTTAGAACAGCCTACCAGTGTAGGTAATCCTATATATTTATCGTGGACCCCTACTGCCCCCACCGCCAGTATATGGGCAAGAACTCCTGATCAGGCATAACAATATTTTTGCTAAAGCACACCGCATATTTAGCCAAGTTAACCCGCTGGCCACTGAGTTCCTCATATTCATTCAATACTTCAATCAGATTCTCGCATTCTTGGAGGGAGCCTCTAAGAAATAAATAAGAACCATCCGCAAAGAATAAGTGTGTAATCCGAGGAGCCCGAGGAGCAACTTTAACCCCTTGAAGCTTTTGCTCCGATATTGCCTTGTTCAGGAGAGCCGCAAATCCCTCTGTGCAAAGCACAAACAGAAGAGGAGATAGAGGATCCCCCTGCCTCAGACCCCTTGATGGAGTGAAGTAGCCCGACGGGGTGCCATTCATCAAAATCGAAAACGAAGTTGATTTGAGGGACTCGTAAATCCATCCTCTCTAGGTAGAGCTAAATCCCATCTTTTCCAAAACCGCAAGGAGAAATGGCCATTCGAATCTATCATAGGCCTTTTCCATGTCAACCTTAAGAGCCATGTACCCTTTCTTGCCTTTCGTTTTGATTTTCAGATAGTGCATTAACTCATGCCTAAGGAGGATGTTTTCGACTATTTGACGTTCCCTGATAAAACCATTTTGGCCTCGGGAGATTATATGAGGAAGCAGACAAGCCAGCCGTTCAGCCATAATTTTGGTAATACTAATAATTTTGTAAACAAACTGGCATAGGCTTATCAGACGAAGCTGCCTCATGTTTTCCACATTATCCACTTTGGGAATCAAGGTCAACCAGGTATGATTGAAGCTACGGAGCATCTTACTCATCCTAAAGAATGAGCAAACCGCTTCAATCACTGAATTGCCAACAATATCCTAGAAGGCTTTCAAGAATTTGCCAGTGAACCCATCAGAACCAGGAGCCTGTTTCGAACCCAAAGAGAAAATCATTTTCCGTACTTCACAAGGAAGAACTTCAGCCGTGAGACTGGCATTCATTTCAGGAGTAATACTCTGGGCGATGGGCAAATCGGCTATTCTTTCCCCCATGTTCCAAACCTAGGTTTATGAGGTAAACAGGGTTTTTTACAAGCTACAAGAAATGTCTGCCTTCCCAGGTTCCTCCATGACCCAGTCACCACTGTCACTATGGAGGCCCGCCACAAAGTTTCGTTTCTCCGAGCCCTCGTAACAGTATAGAAGTACAAAGTGTTCTTATCACCTTTATTTAACCAGTGAACTCTAGACTTCTGTTGCCAATAAATTTCCTCCGCTTTCCATTGCTGAGTCAACTCCAGTTCCAGAGTTTGGATCTCATCCCAGTCAATAGGTTGAACTAGCTTTATCCATTCTATTTCGGTCTGGAGAGTTTTGATATTACGTAGAGAGTTCGTAGTACCCTCCCTACTCCAATCATAGAGTAAATTTTGAAGCTTCTTCAGGTGTTCCCAGAGTTGGAACATCGGGGTACCACGAATCTCTTCTTGCTAGACATAGGTCACCATCGCTTTAACCTTCGGATTCTCAGCCCATCGTGCATCAAATCAAAACAAGGGATGAGTGTGACGGGTATACGGCTTATCAGAGAGGAGGAGAGCTCGATGATCAGATGTTGGTCCATGAAATGCTAGACCAAGGTTTCTGGGTAACGATCAATCCAGTTCTGAGAGCACAACGCTCGATCCAGCCTCTCACGAATTCATGCCAGCCCATCTGTCTGTTGGTCCAAGTGAATTGGTCCCCCTGGTACCCAAGATCATGGAGTCCAAGGTCATGTATGAAATCACACAGGCTAAGAGCTTGTGACATATTCCAGGCATTTCCCCCATCCTTTTCACTCTCATGAAAAGTAGTGTTAAAATCGCCTATGACAACGTAGGGCAGCCGGATGGTATCACAAATTTGCTGCAGCTGAGCTAATTGAGTGGCTCTTATTGCTATATTACAGCTAATGTAAACAGAAACCACCACATAAGAAAAATTAACTTCATTAATTTGGGTGCAGATACAGAATTTGGAATGAAAAAACACCGAAGCCTCAACTTCGGGGGACTAAGCTGGCTCGATCGTGTTTTAAAAAAAAAACGAGATCCGGTTTATTGGAACGAACTAAACCGGCAACAGTTTGGAATGTGAGGGATTGTCCAATTCCTCTCACATTTCAGGCTAGAAGCCTCATTTATCTGGTTGGGGCCACTTTAGGCTGGCTTCCTCCACCTTTTCCGTATCATCTTTTTCCTTCACAAATTGCTTCTTAGGGGTCGTGGCTTCCTCAGTGGCCCTCTAGCTCATCAAAAGGACGCTTTACACCGCCGCCCGATGGATCCAAAAGATTGTATCCATATTCATTGAGGCCAAACTGCTCCATTCCAGCACTTGTCATCTCCAGCTTCTTTTTCTCCCCCAGAGGAAGTGGGTTACGTCGCCCAGGTCCGTTATCCACATTGCTCATAGCTAGCCCCGTCTCGAAAGCCAGGACTACTTGTTGGACTCGTCCCACCTAGGTCTGGCGGCGCAATTGTTTCTTTCCTGCCTGGGGAAGTCGTTTAAGTTCGAATATATGGATATCCTCCTCCGATACCGTCCCCTCCGAGTCAACTGGGGCAGACCGCGCTGCGATTGGGGGTAATCCAACTGGGTTAAATGATTTGCGAGTATCCGATTCTACCCCAGTTTCATATAGCTCTCCCCCTTCACTAGGAAAGCTCTACGCAGGAGCACACATCCTGAGTGGCTTAGCATAAATAATCACCCTAGGATTGGGGGAGGAGGATGATGTTGGTTATCACTAGCATCCCTTGAAGCAGCATGAGTAGATGGAATTCCTTCCCTCAATGCCCACGGCTTCGAAGCAACCTAGGAGTTTCCATGATCATTTTCGATCCGTCGATCTGGTTGCTCGGGGTCTCCCTTAACCGAACATTTCACGTCATGAGCCTGCATGGGCACTTCATGCACAACAAAATCCTCTTCCGACTCGTCCTGAAGAATTAGACGACGACGTCGAGCATGTTCTTGTTCCGTACCAAGGAGAGGAGAATCGAGCGAGGGATGCGGAGCAAGATTCTTCCTTTGCTTCCTACTACGCCTGTCTATACGAGGGGCATTGCTCAGCTCCTGTCTCGTTCCCCGCCTCGAGCTACGAGGCCGCTCTTGCTTCCCAGCCTTCTTCCCCAATTTCATTGCGACCAAATTAGGATCCTGCTCCTTGAGAATTTGGCCTTTTCGGCCATAGCCACCAAGCATGATTTTTGGATTTTTGGACATAGGGAAACGCAGAGGGGATCTCCCTTGGTGCCCTTGTGGATCCACTTCCATAAATGGGTGATTAGATGTACCCATCCATAGCGTACTGGCATTGAAAGCTGGCCTCTCCATAGCTTCCGCAGCGGGCTGCTTACCCGGACGGGTACAACCACGTGCGTCAGCATGTGCACGGTGGTACACCACATGATCCTTGCCCATTTGTTCACGGTGCTCCTTGTTGATTCAAATCGATCGAGGAGGGTAAGGTCGAGTGCCCTCGTCGTCATCATGGATTTTCCGTCCCATTTTTTTGGTCACCATGTGTGGACCAAATCTTTCTTTTCCAGAGGGAGGGTCAAAAAAAAGGCATGGCGGGCATGGCCCACCCTCCCTCAATGAAAACAAAAGCAAGGTCAGTGTTCGTACTTAAGGCTGATCCAAAAGCAGCCGATCTCATCATTTGCCGCCATAATCTGAGATCGAAGCGGCTTGGAGAAGTCGATAAGCACCTTCACTTTGATGAAATTCCGAGCCGTGTCCGAACAAGAAAAGAGGCCGACCTCGAGCACTCTTCCGAGCGTAGCATTGGCTACCTTTCGGCCGAACTCTTTTGTAAAACAGTCATCTTGCACGTCCCATAGCTGAACTCTGAAGAAGGCGGTTGCGAGACCATCAAAGACATGTTTATTGATGGTAGGGGTCCAAGCTCGAAGGTGGATGATCTTGTCTTTAATGACCCAGGGAGATTATTTCAGTACCCAACTCTCTGCATCCTCCGTTGGGAGAACAAACTCATAGAGATCATGAGCTACCATTCTAATCCTGATGCGACCCCTTCCTTGCCCTGGGTTGTTCTCCAATTCGCGAAGCTCGGCTAGGGAGAATCTGTTTTTCGAGAAGAGGCGACCCAGCACTGTGCGGGACCTAAGCATCTTCTTCGATTGGACGTCCTCCAAGGAGAACTCAACAATCTGATCCTTTGCGACGTGCGACATGGTGTTCTTCTGCAAAGACGACAGCACACCAGGGTTATCCTTAGGCACGTTAGAGAAGGTGAGATCGATCAAGGACCATGGGTAGCAGGAAAATTTTGAATAGATCCGTCGGACCAAAGCAGAGTCTAACCAAAGTAAGAACTCGATCCCACTACTAATAAATTGCAACGTACCTAGGATCTGAGCTCGATTGCCAGAGGTTGCGGTTGGTTTAGCCTCCGAGGGCAGCTCTCGCTTCTTAGTTTGCGTAGAAGCATCTCGGGCAAAAGCCTTCCCTAAATAGGAGGACGTGCGCAAAACCGTGGCAGCCGCTGCAGACCCAGTTGGAATAGGACTCGATTTTTCCTTGGTTGTTTAATTTTTTTTATTATTATTATTTTTTTTTTTTTTTGAAAAATGAAGATTCCATGGACTTCCCTCGCTGGTTACGTAACCACGTTAGGATCCAAAACCCTAAACCGTTTCGGTAAGCCGAGGATCGAGGAGAATCCGGAAAATTGCGAGATTGATGGCCGTTGGAAACAGCTGACTTGCCATATGTCAAAGTGGCTGGGAGTTCTTCGTCGGCCGGAGCTCGCAAATTTCTCTCGGCACTACTGGCCCATTTGAACTTGTGAGCAAACTCGCCCCACGTCAAGGTCTGAGCCTCGATTTATGTTCAGAAAACCCAAAAATTGTAAAACCATATCTAAGATCGTACCGAAAAAGTTAGCATTAAAGTATTTTGTGCTAAAATCCAGTTCAACCATGGTTAAAATCAGGCCTGACACATTCTAACCCGAGTCTCGATTTATGTTTAGAAAAAAATCAAAAATTGTAAAATTATACCGAAAGTCGTACCGCACAAGTTAGCATTATGGTATTTTGTGCTAAAATCATAGTTAAATCGTGGATAAAACAGGCTTGACATGTTACTTGAACCCGAGTCTCGGTGCATGTTCAACCAAAAATTGTAAAATCATACATTAGGTCGTACCGGAAAAGTTAGCAAATGGTCATTTTGTGCTAAAATCCTTTTTTAATCGAGCCTAATCATTTCATATAGCTTAAATCACCTATTGAGTTAGATTTCGTTAGGAGTTTTTCTATTGGGCCGTCATTACGGTACAATTGTACTTGACACGTTGTAGCTCCATTCTCAACGTGACAATGGAAGTCGGAAAAGGTCTTTGGTGTAGGCTTGACACGTTACTCAAACCCGAGTCTCGATTTATATTTAGAAATATAAAATTTTGAAAGCACACCAAAGGTTATATTGGAAAACTTAGCATTAGGGTATTTTGTAATAAAATCGTAGTTCAACTGTGCTTAAATCAGGTTTGACACGTTACTCCAACACAAGCCTCGATTCATGTTCAGAAAAACAAAAAATTGTAAAACCCTAGTGAAGTTCATACCAGAAAAGTTAGCATTAAGGCATATTGTGCTAAAATTATAATTTAACCGTGGTTAAATCAGTCTTGACACATTGCTCCAACCCAAGCCTCGATTTATGTTTATCAAACCAAAAATTGTAAAACTATACCTAAGGTCGTAGCGGAAAAGTTAGCATTATGGTATTTTATGCTAAAATCGTAGTTTAATCATGTTAAATCAGACTTGAAATGTTCCTTCAACCCGAGCCTTATATTTGGAAAAAATCAAAAATTGTAAAACCATACTGAAGGTCGAGCCGTAAAAGTTAGCATTAGAGCATTTTGTGCTAAAATCGTAGTGCAAACGTGATTAAATAATTTTATATACCTAAACCTACTAATTTAGATTATATTAGGATTTTTTCTAATGGATCGTTGCTAAACGCGGTCATAAATCAAATACTGGTTTGCAACAATACATCTAATACTATAAGAAGCCAGTGCGAAGGGTTGCACCATAACTACCAACTTATTAATATCATTTTTAATTTATTAATTACTAATATGCGACTAGATTAGTAGTATGGCCCAGTGGAACTTTCAACTAATGCAATCAAAATCGCGATTTAAAACTTAAAAGTTAAGGTTTTACGCTTTTGGGTCACCAAAATATTTTCGTTTCCATATAAAATCTTTAGTGTGTAAAATCGGATTAAATTTCTTTTCTTTTTTTTATAAAGGCGATATCAATTTAATTAATAAACGAAAGGAAAAAAGAGAGCAAAATACAACTCAAGAGTCTAGAGCGGCCTCCTCCAAACCAAAAGAAACAGAGGTGGGAGAAGCCCAAACACAACCGAAAACGGCAGGAACCACAACCACTGAGCACACGAACAACAAAAAAACAACCAAACCCAAACCAAAGAAACATCCGCGCAACAAGGCCACCATCTACGACGACGCGGGGACCTGGGCGACAGGGTCGGCAACAGCCTCAGAACCTAGAGGGAACAAACGACCTCTAGCAGCAAGTCGCCAAACACCAGCCGTCCCCCTGTCAACTTTGTTCGACGCGCACAGCCAGTCGTGAATGCTGCAGATGATGCTAAAGCAGGTGCCCTGGACCGACTGCAGATCATCTCTAAAGATCCGGCCATTCCTTTCCCGCCAAATGCGCCAACAGAAAGCATGAAGAAAGACTTTAGTGCACCAGTTCTGCGGACTTGAGGCTGGATTCTTCGGCCACTGAGAAATGGTGGTAGTAATATCCTGCGAGGGAGTCTGAAGCTGAACAAAACAGCTCATAACACGCCACACTTGCTGGGAAAACCTGCATTCCAGGAACAGATGATGGATAGTCTCCTCAGACACGCCGCACAGCGCACACCGGCTAGGAAAGGACCATCCTCGCCGTCTGAGGGTGTCGTGAGTGAGGATTAAACTTGGGTGCATTCTTAGCCTCAATAGAGTAATCTAATTCACTTGTTAGGCTCTTCCCAAATTCATTAGCAGAGAGGGGAATGTGGATTATTCTTAAGATCTATGTTTATGAACTTATTGTTATGAGTTGCTCTACTTTAGACATGAATTGCGGGTATTTATTAACTTATCTAAATTCTGCGCACTCATATTTTACATAGTATATGGCATACTTAACACATTTTTAGCTATTTACAGTATGCGTAATAAACTTACGCTTTTACGCTTTGATTCTACGATTTACGATTTTATCCCTGCTCCGCTTCTAGGTAGAATCGCCCTTTTAACTGCATTGCTTTCAACCATGGTTGTCATGCCGGTGGCATACTGGCTGGTTGAACCGGTGTCGGTCATGTAATCGGAATGAACACCATCGGTATGACCGACATGATCGTTTTTGTCCTTTATGCAAAATAATGTCGTTTTAGTGAATTTAATTAAAAAATTAATTTGTATGTTGATGTTATTTGTTGAATTAAAGTATAAACATATGAGAGTTGATGTTAACTGTTGTATTCAAATATTAGTATTTATTACTTTGTTTAGGAATGTTTATTTTATTTAAATATAAATGTTGATTGTTAGTAGAGTTTTATTTTATTTAAATATAAATGTTGATTGTAAGTAGAGTATGTTTCATATATGTAAATTCATTTGATAGTAAATGGTTTTTCTCATTTCAATATATTTTGCTAAACTAGCATGAAACTGATTATACCACCGGTCGAACCATTCAACTTGCTAAACTGGTTTGACATACTTGCCTCTAATTGATTGCAATTGCAGAATGGTTACTGTGTTTAGAGGATCAATTATGAATTAGACTACAAGCATTTTACCAACGAGATTATAACGATTAATCATTAAATCATCCATCAAAAAAATTCAAGGATCAAAGAATTGTACTAGGGGTTGTATTAGATAAATCAATAATAGAGTATTGTGTGCTTAAATCGTGGTTGAACGGTTTCATACCAGTAAAACCTTATATTGGATTGAACTATGATAGAAGAATTTTTTTTATATATAGATATGATAGATGATTTTTATAGTCAGACCACAAGTACGGTCTCACAAAAACTACTAATTTTCCACTTCAACGCTCGGTCTGATTCAAAAAAGAAAAAACATATATTTTTCTACTTATTAGTGGGTCAATGTTGAGTTCCACTTTTAATTCTCTTTACTCCTTTATCTATAGTTTTTTTTTTTTTTTGTCACTTAACCTAAGGATTTCTATAAATTATAAATGGTAGACAAAGAACCATTAATAATAAACTATCATTATAAATACACTGAAAAAATTAAAATCTCAAACAACCATAACAACTGACCATTTCGCGGCCAAGCGCGAGACCAACCTAGTTACTATTATTTTCCCTTAGCATTAAATTCATTCTCAACTATTTTGTCATTTTGAGGAGTTGAAAATCACTTGCTTTTATATATCAGCCAGGTATGATATAATTAGATCAGATGTAGGGGTCGTTTGGTAATTACGGTATGCGGAAGGTAGAATTCATGTATTTGAAGAACTCATGTATATTGAAGGTTGAGTTGTGAGAAAGAGTTGTGAGAACTTGTGTAATATAAAAATGCATTGTTTGGCTTGCATTAGTTTATAGTAGAACTCACATAATTTGGCATGAAATCTCAAATACTTTGGGTAAAAACCAAAGCATTTGATCAAATATCATGATCACACGAATTCTAAAATTACATAGTGTACCAATAACATAATATCTGTCCAAAACTAAAATAAGGAAAACAGTGAAATCTCACCTATCCTATCATGTAATCTTGAAAGGGTATAAGAGATGCAGGAGGCGCCACCGTTTAGGTTTTGACAATTGTTGGTGGATTTAAATGCACAAATTACCAACAAATAAATTAAAAAATATTTTGTTCGGCTGACAAGTGATAAGTCAAACCCGTTTCATTCCCGAAGCAGAAGTCGAGTAAAAGATTACTAGAATTGGATAACCGACAAGGCCAACCACAACGTACGGTTGTATGCTGCGCATTAACCCACGACGGACAGAGAATGCCGAATTGCCGATTCATAGGTGAAGCCCACCAAACTTGACTTATTTGGTTGGTTAAGTCAAATATTGCATTGATATGGTATCGCCACTGAGGCCCTAATCTGTCAATTCAGTCGCGCCCCTCAACGTGGCCAAGTTAACACCGTACTGCAAAATAACGTCACTTCCACATTAAAGAGAGTAGAATCCTTCCGCGAAAATGAGCAGCTCGCAGCGACGACCCAGACTGGCAGACTCATTAGCTGCACCGAATCGCACGTTTACTTTTGTCACACCTATTCCTTAACTTTGGCCAGGTTAAGTTTTTTTTTTTTGTTTTTTATAACAGTAAAATGGTTTTGCCGTTTCGCGCATTTTACAATTTTGGTCCTCTTCAAAGGTTACAGGACAGGGTGAACGAGGGCTAGTCTAACGGGTGACTTGGTGAGTACTTGGCACACTTCTCACTGTAAGGTTGTGTGTTCGTTTCCCAATGACGGCACTTTCCCTTCCCCCTTTAATAGCACCTTGTAACCAATGGCGGATTCAGAATAATATAGAGCATTGGACCAAATTTGAAAAGAGACGGAAATGACTGGGCCGTAACTTTGCAAGCACTGAAAAGGATACCTAAACTCGAAGATTTACAAGAGCTATACTAGCTCTTGATCTAGGGGAGGATCCAGGGGATTTACTAGATCCGCCGCTACTTGTAACAGGTTATTATAAAAAAGGGTTACAATAGGGAATAAAACATCAGTTATAGTAATCCAGTCATGTCGGAGGTGATTGTAGATGGGGTGGAAGTTTGATTTATGGTTTGTGCATATTCCTTCAGGACCGTCCAATAAATCGTGAAGATCCTGTTTCAAATTGAGATGTAGAACAAATTGACTTTTAAGTATAATAACATTAAAATAATTATATAATCATTATTTGAAATGTATTATTCTCCAATATTGTTAAAAATAAAATTGTTTATTATCTCTCTAATTTTCATATTCTCCATGTTACCATAGCTATTCAACTATTCAACGAAAAAATAGCTATTCAATTAAGCTTTTCTTGTATTATTTTTTAGGCAAAATACACTTGTATAGCCATAACTTTCACGTTTGTGACAAATCCGTTAGAAATTTTAACGGTGTTAAAAACTCCGTTAGTTAGGTAAACGTTAGGCTGATTAGGATGCCAAATCATCATCCATGTCAGCGACCAATCATCATATTATTGCCACGTCATTTTGAGTTATAAAAATAATTAATTTTGAAATTTAAAAAATATTTTTTTCTAACTTTTCCCCTTCCCTCTGTTGTGCATTCTCTCTCAACCTTCCTCTGCCATCGTCGGATCTTAAAAAAAAAATCTCGATCCCAAAAACCCAGATCAAGAACCCTTCGTTGATTTTCCAAATCTGCCTTTTCCCATCTTCCCAATTTGTCTAGCTTGAATCCTCCCCCAACCATAACCAAAAATCTCAAATCCAAACCCAGCCTTCCTTTCCCCAAAATCCCTCTATCCTTTCTACGCAATCTTCTATCCATCTCCCCAAACCAGATCCCGGCGACATTTAGTAGCAACCGAAGTGGTTGTCAACGCGAGCGCCGTTAGATCCAGTCGCGTTCCAGCTCCTCGTCGCGTCCGCATTATCACCTTCAAGGATCGGTAGATCCAGTCGTGCTTAGCCTGGTCAAACCTTTACTCCGGCGAACACGAAAGCTCAGCCATAATCGACACAAACCCGACCTCTAGTTTCGAGAAGAACGGGAGCTCCAGCCGACGAATCTGATTCGTCCTCGGCGTACGTGCTCAGCATGCTCGACCCAGATTAGGGGTGGCTCTGATTCGATATTCAAACTCCCTCAACATTTATTGTAGTCGATGCTTTTGGTGGGCGGGGGTTTCTTGCAACGACGTTGTCGCTTCTAGAACGGCGGAGGGCAGGGGCGGGGGAGGCGCGGAAAAGGAACTTTGGATTTCCCATCCTTTCTTTTATAGAGATAGGGAAAGCTTTTCCTCTGTGGTCGGAAAAGGAATTAGGGGAAGAGGATGAAAATGGTTTATGGTTTCTTGGTTTATGGTGGGCGGAGAAGGAATTAGTGGAAGAGGAAGAAGAGTGTTTGGATCTGGGAAGAGATGTACTGTAGGAGGAAGATGGGAGGAAGGGAGAGGCGAGAACGATATTAGATTGCAATTTTTTGTTTTTTGTTTTTTTGTTTTTAAACTAAATTATGAGATAAATAATGATATTTTATATTTTTTTTTTGTTAATCCACGTCAGCTTGGTGGGGACCATAAATCGCCAACTCAACATATTCCGTCAGTACAGTCAGATTGTTAAGTAACACCGTTAAAAAGATGGACGGAATTGGCTATTTTTGGTTTTCGAATAATTATGGCTATATTTGTCACAAACGTGAAAGTTATGGCTATGCAAGTGTATTTTGCCTATTTTTTAAAACAAATACGATTTTCGAAACACAAGCAATACTTTAACAAATCAATATACATATTTAGTGTATATACATAGAGTATTGACCAGTGACTAACACTGATACTAATTAATATAATTAAACTCATCATCATAGTTATATTAAATTAATCATACACTACAAATACAACCTACAAAATACAATAAGAGCAATAACTATCTAGGTGCATGCCCCTAATATTCGGAGGGCCTCCATGCACAACCTCTTGGCCGGCCTTTTAACCCGCAAACCCCACACATTTTTGTTAACAACGTACACCCATAATTGTGGGTATTGGGTTGGGTGTGATTAGCAAAATTCTGACTTTTGTCTAACAAACTTTTGATTTACCGTTAAGCCCAACATAACTATTGATAAGATTTGAAAATATAAAGAGTAAGTACTAATTTTGTAAAAGACTAAAGAACTTAATTAAAAAATGACAACTTATTGTATGTATCGTGTGCGATCGACTTGCATTTTGTAAAGTAAAATTTTTGTTTCTTTCTTCACTAACACAAAATTCGAATAACAAACTCGAATGAAAAAACCCCTATGCTTAGAAAGATATAAAAAATTTCATATCCACAAAACAACACAACAATACATCAATATAGTCTAGTTATGAATAGCAAAATATCGTTGGTGGTAGGCACAACTCCATGCTTGTGAACATAGTTTTTGCGATAACCAACAACCTGAACCAAACCGTAGCGGGTAGTAGTTACTCACTAAACACTACGGAGTGATTTGTGGATAGCATAATTATAACTTTGTCGATGTCGTTGACCACAAAATATGTGCAGGTAACCCAGCCCGCACCAATTTCCACCCTAAATGTGGAACCTGCTCTAGCATTTAACTAGCGTATAATAAAAACAAAAACAAAAAAACTCTATACTATTGCGGTTTATTTCTTTAAGATAGCGTTAATTAGCGTTAATTAGGGTGAGGTACTTAATTAGATCAGAAGAGGCACATACATCCTATTGTTCACCTGGCAAACAAAGCCCTTACAGTAATGATATTTCTTCTTCCTCCTACAGTGATAAACAAAACAACTTATCTCATCGGCGATCACACACTTTTACATGGATATTGATTGAGACAATGCTATAAAACAACTTCTTGGAATCATTTAGAAAAGGTCCATCATTTCCCCCTGAGATCTTCGATGTAGGGAAGTCGACCATTATTGGTAGCGACAAGTTCCATAGCCATGGAGGTGTGATTCCATGTCAAAAAATCCCAGGCGTTTGTTATGCCAATCGGGACGCATTTGATTGTCGCCATCTCGATTGGGTAGCTGATTCATGGAACAAGATGATCCTTCAAAGTTCCTCTATCCTCCTGAATCCGTTAAACCATTTTTTTGTTATTTATTGTTGAGTTTGAAGTTTGATATTCGGTACCATCGTGTTTTGCCCTTCCTATAGGCTAGATCAGATCCATAATGGTTTGCTTCCCTTTCATTGTCTTAAAAAAAATATTAGTCCTTTGAGGAGTCGAACCCCTAGAACATTTCGTGAAGTGAGGATTCTCCGTACTTGGTTTTGCAAGGGCTGCCTGTGAGGTTGAATTGCCGGAATGGGAGAAAGCCAACCCCTCCTTCTTCCTTTGGTGCATATATATAATACCTTGTCTGCACACTGTATATAGATTTCTAAATGATGGATCCTCAGCAGAAAAATCTTTTAAGCATAGTTTCCATCTTTCTTGTGGCCGTCTTAGGAAGCAACAACGTGCATAATAAAGGTGCGGAATAGTAAACGTGTACAAGACGCAAGAGTTTTACGTGGTATCCCTGTTCGGTGTGAACAGGACTAATCCACGGTGAGCTCGAACGAGCTCACAGCTGACATGTTATTGACGATTGATGATTCTGATTGCTAGCTTGCTTGTGACATTCTCCACAGCTAAGCTTTTATACAATTCAGGGATGTGGGTTGAAACCCTACAGATGACAAACATGGACAAGTAAATCCCAATAACAAATGGACTAGGACTAGGACTCGGACTCGAATTCCTTGTGTACCAAGAAAAATATTAGTCCTTTGATGAGTCGAACCCCTAGAGCATTTCGTGAAGTGAGGATTCTCCATACTTGGTTTTTGCAAGGGCTGCCTGTGAGGTTGAATTGTCGGAATGGGAGAAAGCCAACCCCTTCTTCTACCTTTGGTGCATATATATAATACCTTGTCTGCACACTGTATATAGATTTCTAAATGATGGATCCTCAGCAGAAAAATCTTTTAAGCATAGTTTCCATCTTTCTTATGGCCGTCTTGGGAAGCAACAACATGCATAATAAAGGTGCGGAATAGTAAAGGTGTACATGACGCAAGAATTTTACGTGGTATCCCTGTTCCGTGTGCACAGGACTAATCCACGGTGAGCTCGAACGAGCTCACAGCTGACATGTTATTGATGATTGATGATTCTGATTGCTAGCTTGCTTGTGACATTCTCCACAGCTAAGCTTTTATACAATTCAGCGACGTGGGTTAAAACCCTACAGATGACAAACATGGACAAGTAAAGCCCAATAACAAATGGACTAGGACTAGGACTAGGATTCTGACTCGGACTCGAATTCCTTGTGTACCAAGAAATCGACTACCGCAACACCCTGAGATCTTCGATGTAGGGAAGTCGACCATTATTGGTAGCACAAGTTCCATATCCATTGGAGGTGTGATTCCATGCCAAAAAACTCAGGCGTTTGTTATGCCAATCGGGACGCATTTGATTGTCGGCATATCGATTGGTCAGCTGATTCATGGGACAAGATGATCCTTCAAAGTTCCTCCATCCTCCTGAATCCGTTAAACCACTTTTTTGTTATTTATTGTTGAGATTGATGTTTGATATTCGGTACCACCGTGTTTTGCCCTTCCTATAGGCTAGATCAGATCCATAATGGTTTGCTTCCCTTTCATGGTCTTAAAAACATATTAGTCCTTTGAGGAGTCGAACCCCTAGAGCATTTCGTGAAGTGAGGATTCTCCATACTTGGTTTTGCAAGGGCTGCCTGTGAGGTTGAATTGTCGAAATGGGAGAAAGCCAACCCCTCATTATGCCTTTGGTGCATATATATATAATACCTTGTCTGCACACTGTATATAGATTTCTAAATGATGGATCCTCAGCAGAAAAATCTTTTAAGCATAATTACCATCTTTCTTGTGGCCGTCTTGGGAAGCAACAACATGCATAATAAAGGTGCGGAATAGTAAACGTGTACAAGACGCAAGAGTTTTACGTGGTATCCCTGTTCGGTGTGAACAGGACTAATCCACGGTGAGCTCGAACGAGCTCACAGCTGACATGTTATTGACGATTGATGATTCTGATTGCTAGCTTGCTTCTGACATTCTCCACAGCTAAGCTTTTATACAAATCAGGGACGTGGGTTGAAACCCTACAGATGATAAACATGGACAAGTAAAGCCCAATAACAAATGGACTAGGACTAGGACAAGGACTCGGACTCAAATTCCTTGTGTACCAAGAAATCGACTACCGCAACACCCTGAGATTTTCGATGTAGGGAAGTCGACCATTATTGGTAGCGACAAGTTCCATAGCCATTGGAGGTGTGATTCCATGCCAAAAAATCTCAGGCGTTTGTTATGCCAATCGGGACGCATTTGATCGCCGTCATATCGATTGGGTAGCTGATTCATGGGACAAGATGATCCTTCAAAGTTCATCTATCCTCCTGAATCAGTTAAACCACTTTTTTGTTATTTATTGTTGAGTTTGATGTTTGATATTCGGTACCATCGTGTTTTGCCCTTCCTATAGGCTAGATCAGATCCATAATGGTTTGCTTCCCTTTCATGGTCTTAAAAAAATATTAGTCCTTTGAGGAGTCGAACCCCTAGAGCATTTCGTGAAGTGAGGATTCTCCATACTTGGTTTTGCAAGGGCTGCCTGTGAGGTTGAATTGCCGGAATGGGAGAAAGCCAACCCCTCCTTCTGCCTTTGGTGCATATATATAATACCTTGTCTGCACACTGTATATATATTTCTAAATGATGGATCCTCAGCAGAAAAATCTTTTAAGCATAGTTTCCATCTTTCTTGTGGCCGTCTTGGGAAGCAACAACATGCATAATAAAGGTGTGGAATAGTAAATGTGTACAAGACGCAAGAGTTTTATGTGGTATCCCTGTTCGGTGTGAACAGGACTAATCCACGGTGAGCTCGAACGAGCTCACAGCTGACATGTTATTGACGATTGATAATTCTGATTGCTAGCTTGCTTGTGACATTCTCCACAGCTAAGCTTTTATACAATTCAGGGACGTGGGTTGAAACCCTACAGATGATAAACATGGACAAGTAAAGCCTAATAACAAATGGACTAGGACTAGGACCTTGACTCGAATTCCTTGTGTACCAAGAAATCGACTACCGCAACACCCTGAGATCTTCGATGTAGGGAAGTCGATCATTATTGGTAGCGACAAGTTCCATAGCCATTGGAGGTGTGATTCCATGCCAAAAAATCTCAGGCGTTTGTTATGCCAATCATGACGCATTTGATTGTCGCCATATCGATTGGGTAGCTGATTCATGGGACAAGATGATCCTTCAAAGTTCCTCTATCCTCCTGAATCCGTTAAACCACTTTTTATTATTTATTGTTGAGTTTGAAGTTTGATATTCGGTACCATCGTGTTTTGCCCTTCCTATAGGCTAGATCAGATCCATAATCGTTTGCTTCCCTTTCATGGTCTTAAAAAAATATTAGTCCTTTGAGGAGTCGAACCCCTAGAGCATTTCGTGAAGTGAGGATTCTCCATACTTGGTTTTGCAAGGGCTGCCTGTGAGTTTGAATTGCCGGAATGGAAGAAAGCCAACCCCTCCTTCTGCCTTTGGTCCATATATATATTACCTTGTCTGCACACTATATATAGATTTCTAAATGATGGATCCTCAGCAGAAAAATCTTTTAAGCATAGTTTTCATCTTTCTTGTGGCCGTCTTGTGAAGCAACAGCATGCATAATAAAGGTGCGAAATAGTAAACGTTTACAAGACGCAAGAGTTTTACGTGGTATCCCTGTTCGGTGTGAACAGGACTAATCCACGATGAGTTCGAACGAGCTCACAGCTGACATGTTATTGACGATTGATGATTCTGATTGCTAGCTTGCTTGTGACATTCTCCACAGCTAAGCTTTTATACAATTCAGGGACGTGGGTTGAAACCCTACAGATGACAAACATGGACAAGTAAAGCCCAATAACAAATGGACTAGGACTAAGACTCGGACTTGAATTCCTTGTGTACCAAGAAATTGACTACCGCAACACTCCCCCTCAAGCGAAAGAATGTATATCAATCATTCCAAGCTTGGAAAAGAGATACTGAAATTGATCCACACTAAGTCCTTTAGTAAACAGATCCGCTGGTTGTTCAGCAGTGGCAATCTTGCGGGGTAGGATATCACCCGCAAGGGCACACTCTCGAACAAAATAGCAGTCCATTTCAACATGTTTTGTACGCTCGTGGAAGACAGGATTGGCGCTGATATGCAAAGCAGCCTGATTATCACAGAACAACGATGTCGGCATGGAAGGTGTATGTCCCAACTCAGTAAGTAACCATCGAAGCAATACAAGTTCTCTAACTTTTGTAGCCATGGTCCGATACTCGGCTTCGGCAGAAGAACGTGACACGACTGACTGTTTCTTCGTATGCCAAGAGATAGGTGCCCCTCCCAGTGTGATAAAATAACCATTAGTTGAACGACACGTAGTGGGACATCCTGCCCAATCCGCATCACAGTAAGCAGTCAAATCCAATGAGGAACCAGCAGGAAACAGAAGACCACGACCAGGAGCCTGCTTCAGGTATCGTAACATCCGATTAGCCGCATCGACATGTGCCTAGGTGGGAGCATGAACAGCCTGACTGAGCAAGTTAACCGCATACTGGATATCCGAACGCGTGACGGTTAAGTATAACAAGCGGCCTACAAGCCTTCGAAAAGCAGAAGGGTCCTGCGCAGGTGATGAAGGTAGACGACCGAGTTGATGGTTTTGCTCGATAGGAGTGAGAGAGGGATGAGTCCCAATGAGACCAATGTCAGACAAGATATCAAGAACATATTTCCTCTAATTGAGAACGACTCCCTTAGGGTAATGAGCAACTTCTATCCCGAGGAAATACTTCAAAGGTCCCAAATCCTTGATAGGGAATTTTGCATGAAGAAAAATCTTGACATCTTGAATGAACTGCGCATCATTACCTGTGAGGATGACGTCGTCGACATAAATGAGAGCAGCAACAAATTTTGACCCTTGTCGATGGATAAACAAGGAATGATCGGCTCGACTCTGGACGAAATGGAAAGAAAGAAGAGCTTGTGAGAACTTCTGGTACCAGTTCCGCGATGCTTGTCGCAATCCGTAGATGGACTTGTGAAGACGACAAACCCGGGTGTCACCGGGTTGTTTAAAACCCTGAGGAATCTCCATGTATACTTCGTCATTAAGGTCGCCATGGAGGAAGGAGTTATTCACGTCGAGCTGATGAAGAACCCAATTCTGACTAACTGCAATAGCGATCAAACAGCGGACTGTGACCAACTTGGAAACAGGTGCAAACATATCGTGATAATCGATACCCTCAATCTGTGTGAACCCCTTTGACACGAGACGAGCTTTGAATCTTTCCACCGACCCATCAGGCTTGTACTTTACTTTAAAAACCCATTTGCACGAGATAGTTCTCTTGCCGACAGGTAAATGAACGAGAGACCAAGTTCCATTTGCTTCCAGTGCGTCAAACTCAGTTTGCATTGCATCCCGCCAATGCTTATAATTGACAGCCTGATAAAAGTAGGTGGGTTCAAAGACAGCCGAGACCTTGGCGAGGCAGGCTTTGTGCTCCGGAGAAAGTCGATCATACGTGACGTAATTGCTGATAGGATATGTGACTTGACTTATATTTGCCTCATGGTGACCTGGTAAGGTGACATCAAAACCTTTGAATTTGGTTGGAAGTTTGGGGACACGAGTGCTATGTCGAGTGGCCTTAGGTGGCTCCCCAACCGGCTCGTCAGGCGCATGAGACGAAGTGAGGGGAATGGAATTGGACGTTCCATTATCCTGTGACGGCGAGCTGGTAAATGTTTCTTCAGTAGGTCGAGGTGGTATGGATGGTGATGACTCTGGATCAACAACAGGTGTGACCGTTTGAGAAAGTGAGCTACTTGTGAAGTCCTCAAAGCTTGGATTGACATGGACTGGAACTGCTGGTGTAACAATTTCCTCTAAGGGATCATCGAGACGTTGAGCTACTTCATCCATAATTGCATCTAAGGCCAGCTCCTCTTCGTCCAAAGTCGAAGTGTGCGATGTCAGTTTCCGAAAAGGATAGATCTCTTCGAGAAAAAATACATCATGTGAGGTATATATAACCCGACGTTCAATGTCATAAACTCGATAACCTCGTTGGGATGCTGGATAGCCAATGAAAATGCCCGGCTTGCCACGAGCAGCAAATTTTGACAGATGAGCATGGGTATCCTTCGCATAGACTAAGCACCCAAAACTGCGGAGGTGATCGTAACTAGGCAAGCTGCCAAGGATTACTTCGTATGGTGTCTTGTTGTGAATTAATGTAAGCGGCATACGATTTATGAGGTATGCAGCCGTAAGAATGCACTCTCCCCAAAATTGCACAGGAATACCTGAATGGAACCGCAGAGCTCTAGCTGTGTCGAGCAAATGACGATGCTTTCTCTCGACGACCCCATTCTGTTGTGGTGTATCAGGACAAGACGTTTGAAGGATGATTCCTTCCTTCTCCTAGAAGTCCCGCAATGCAGGAACAATAACATGCGTCCGTTATCACTGTGAATACGTTTCACCTTGCTGTCGTATTGAGTTCGGACTTGATTACAGAAAAGCAGAAGATACAGAGCCACTTCAGATTTCTGTTTTAGAAGATATACCCAGACAGTACGACTAAAATCATCCACGATAGTAAGGAAATAATGAGCTCCTGTGAAACAAACCTGTTGATATCCACCCCAAATGTCTACATGAATAAGTTCGAAACATGACTGAGTTTTAATCGAACTTTGAACAAAAGGAAGTCTAGTCTGCTTTGCTCTCAAACAGGATGAACAAGGAGCTTTATTCATTACTATAGGACTAGGAATGTAACGATGCAACTGAACGAGCTTGGACTGTGATGGATGCCCAAGCCGAAAATGCCAGAGACGAGAATCTTTGAGTGCCTGCTGCGCTGCAAAATCCACCGGATGTCGATTCTCAAACATCCGCAGGTGATAAAGACCATCCACGTGCTTACCCATCCCAATCATGCCTTTGGATTGTAAGTCCTGGATTACACAGAAATTATTTATGAAAATCACCGCAACCTGATGATCCGTTGTAAGTCGACTGACTGACAGTAGATTACACTGAAAATCAGGAACATGTAACACATGACGAAGAATAAATCCATTTCCCAATTTTGAGTTGCCAATACCACGGACTGGGATTCCAGTGCCATTGGGAATGCGTACCTATAGACCAGAATTGGACTCTAACTCACCAGCAAATAACGAAACATCTTTAGCAATATGTTCGTTACACCCAGAGTCAATAACTCATGTATCAGAAGAGTTGATTTCATGTGACGTACCTGACATGTTGGCCTTTGGTTGGGAGGAGGTAGCTTCGGAATCGGAGAGCTTGAGATCACAATTGAGGAAGGCCTTTAATTGTGCAATTTGATCGGCAGATAATCCTGGGATAGCAAGGTCTGTCGTTTCAACCGCAGCCGCATGAGGTTCCCCTCTCCCTTGACGTGGCTGGGTCCGCTTTCGAGGCTTCTCACTTCGATCACCAGACCGAGAGGGCCACTCAATGAGGTCGTAACACGTATAGAGAAAGTGACCTGGCTTCCCGCAGTGCGTATAGAAAGGACGGCCTTCAGGTGTGCGACTCTCTAAACTCGGACGATCCCCCTTTCCTTGATACGCAACAGCTTCAGTACGGGGACGCTGCTCATGGGTAAGACTCCGCTGCTGCTCGTCATTAGAGACGGCATGAGAAGCTTCTCCAAGGGATGGTGGCGGCTTTTGAGTGAGAAGATGAGTCCTGATAGTGGAGAACCCATCATCTAAGCCGATAAGGAAGTCAAGCAATTTCATTGCATCATGAGATTCCCTAGTACGTTGCTCCACTTGGCAAGTGCAGCGACCGCACGTACACTTAGCATGGGGATCAAGATTAAGCCAATCATCCCATAATCTCTTTAACTTGGCATAAAAAGTCGAGACACTTGACCTGTCCTGCCGAAGATTGGCAAATTGACGTCGAATCTTGTAACGACGAGGCAAATTTCCAGTGCTGAAGCGTTGCTATAATTCGTCCCAGATTTTTTTGGCCGTAAAACCGGAGCTCAAGCTGCTGCGGATCACCTTAGACATAGCACTCCGCAGCCATCCCACGGCCATCGCATTGCAACGGATCCAGGAATTGAGATGCTCGCCACCGGCAGGCTTGACGACCGTGCCAAGAACGAAACCAAACTTGTTTTTGGTGATTAGGGCATTGGCCATCTCCGCCACCCATTCACCATAATTAAGATCTATAAGTAACTCCCCAACGAACACTTAGCTGGGTGCATCGGGTGGATGCAAGAACAATGGAGAGGTGGGACCAATAGCGTCAAGATTGACGTGTTCCTTCCCTTTGTCGTGCGAGCTGGAATCGTCCTCGGCCCTGATGGAAGAACAGCTCACAAACTAAGAAGAATATCCAAGAACAAAAAACCTAATGATGGACCGAGGTTAGCTCTGATACCATGAAGAAATCAACAACTGCGGAATAGTAAACGTGTATAAGACGCAAGAGTTTTACGTGGTATCCTTGTTTGGTGTGAGCAGGACTAATCCACAGTGAGCTCGAACGAGCTCATAGCTGACATGTTATTGACGATTGATGATTCTGATTGCTAGCTTACTTGTGACATTCTCTACAGCTAAGCTTTTATACAATTCAGGGACGTGGGTTGAAACCCTATAGATGACAAACATGGACAAGTAAAGCCCAATGACAAATGGACTAGGACTAGGACTCTGACTCGAATTCCTTGTGCACCAAGAAATTGACTACCGCAACACCCTGAGATCTTCGATGTAGGGAAGTCGACCCTTATTGGTAGCGACAAGTTCCATATCCATTGGAGGTGTGATTCCATGCCAAAAAATCTCAGGCATTTGTTATGCCAATCAGGACGCAGTTGATTCATGGGACAAGATGATCCTTCAAAGTTCCTCTATCCTCCTGAATCCGTTAAACCACTTTTTTGTTATTTATTGTTGAGTTTGAAGTTTGATATTCGGTACCATCGTGTTTTTCCCTTCCTATAGGCTAGATCAGATCCATAATGGTTTGCTTCCCTTTCATGGTCTTAAAAAAATATTTGCTTCCCTTTCCTCCTGGTCAAAGTACGTAGTTGGCTCTCTAGGCTTCGGCTTGTTTATCCATTCTCTAAAATGGGATTTGGAGCATTCAAAATCAATTCCTGAAATGGTCTCTCCCGACTCATCTTAAGGTACATTGTTACTGAAGAAAACCAAAGGTTTGGCTCTGTTAACCTCTCGAGCAATTATCGGTCAATAGTGGTTGATGATATCTGATGACACGTGAAAGTATCTAGTCTAGACTCCCGTATTGTGATCCAAAGTGCATACATTATCCATCATTTTCGTCATTATATATTGAATTATTGTTGTGATTTCTTCAAGTGCATTCTAGCAACCATAGCCTTGTGCACTTTCATGGCAAAGCAGTCTAGTGGACCATTTGGAAGTCGAAGGGGACCTCGAGCCCAAGTTGCAGGAGCCAGGTTTTAAAGACCAGACATCAAGAAAAAAAGTAGCCCGAGGTGCCGTTTTAGCAAAGAGAAAAGGTGATCACAGTGCCATTTTGGGAGAGTGATGATGTTTTAAATTTGTAAATGGAAGCTACTTGACTCGCTAAAACTAATACAACCAAACTGTGACCAAGTGTAATTGCAGTCTAGCAATGTAATATAGTGGCTCATGTCCTATTTGTCAACCCGGGTCCTAGGACTACTGACTACTCCCTGCAAATTTATTATTTATTGGTTGAATTCGAGTGAAGAGTTCAAAAGCAAAGTAAAGAGAAAGCAAGAAATGTTATGGTTCCAAGTATGCAAAAGGTCTTCCAGATATGAGTCCATCTAGTCTACAGGTAATTCAAATTATAATTTCCCAATTCGTTGCAATTGACATATATAATGCAAACAGTTCTTTACAAGTTTGGAATCTCGACTAAAGAATTTGATAACACCTAAATTGGTGCTATTTATCCTTCATAGTTAGGTTTATTTCATGCTAATTCATGTGCATAATAAGGAGAATATCATCGATGACATCCCTATTTCGCTCGTTTTTTATTATGTCTTGATTTTAGGGTGATTTAGACGATACATGTGATTTAGGTACGAAAAAGGGCACAAGTGTAGTGAAATTGGGAGGAAGCTGATGATCACAGTATGAAAGGAAAAGATCTCGACCGAGATAGCAGACCGCGAAGCAGGAGAGAAGATCGTGGCTTGAGGACTCTAGTTTACGGCCGCGAAAAAAGGAGCCGTTAGGCATGGAAGCCACTCAAGAGAAGACAGAGAGTTCGAAGGTCGAATCACGCTCACCGTCTTCCTGAACGCGAGGAATTTCGCGGCAGTGACTCATGGATCGCGACTATGAAGTCAGCCCGTAAACTCCCGAAGATGAAAACCAAAACGGCGACGCCTTAAGATCGCGGGCTCGACAGGAAACATCATGACCACAAACCCCCCGACTTTGAAGTTTTCTAATTGAGGTTATAAGAGCTGGCTACTGAGATGGTGACATGTGTCACGTCGCTAGAGGGGCATTGGAGTTGTCAAAGAGGAATTCATTCGCGAGCTAGAGAGCAAGAAAAGAAGAAAGCGGAAGGTCAAGAAAAGGGAAGTTGACTGCAACCTTGAGGACAAGGTCGCTTTCAAGCGGAGAGGATTGTTAACTCGCCCTTTTCGAGTTTTCTTATTATTTATGGTAGGATAATTATTATCATTATTAATATGGTTAGTAGTATTCTAGTAAAATTAGGTTATTTAGTAGGTTTATTCCAGTGCAAAAATGTACTTTGAGTTTCATTATCAATCAATCAAGCAAAATTTTAAGAAAAGTCTCATAACCTAAATCTCCCCTAATCCACTCAAATCTCGTATATTCTCCCCCCAAAGGCCGCCGGCCATTCTTCCCAATTCTCCCTAATTTTGTTTTTCAATCCCAAATTTCCAAATCTTATTCTAAATCCCTATTTCTATTCCCAGTCACTAAATTCTTTTTTATTTACCCCGTTACAAGTAATGACGTGTGCCGAAGATCAGAATCGAGAAGCCCTAGAAAGAGGGGTTCTTACATTAATTCAAGTCGTTTTAGTTAGTAGATGGTAACTGGGTTACTCAAACTCAGATTGGTTGTAGTAACTTGAATTTGAGTACTAGTACACGATCTAGAGAATCGATGATAAGACATTGAGACACTATACTAACTACTACGAACTTAGGATTGATCCACTTGAATTCTGGAATACCCCAAAAATGAATTATTTTGTTCGTATGGTCGAAATTTTTGGAGGAAATATGATTTGGCGTCTGTAGTCGCGATTGGCAAACTATCCTTTTGGTGGGCTCTTTAAAAACTAACCTTCTTTGGATGGGGAATGCACATATAGGTGTCAATCGGGCGGGTTTGGGTCGGATTCAGTTGGGTCGTGGGTTAATCGGGTTGCGGGTCAAACGGGTTGCTGTTCAAGCGGGTTCGGGTTGATCGAGTTGCGGATCAGTCGGGTTACGGGTTGATCGGGTTGCGGATCAATCGGGTTCGGGTTGATCGGATTGCGGGTTACAACAGGTCGGGTTGCGGGTTGTTCGGTCCACACCATCGAGTTTTTTTTTATAACTAGTTATTACACTAATTTAAAACAAACTCACCGACCATCATATTGCAATGAATAAAACATGAATGTACATTATTAAACAAATGAATGACTAGATTTTGCTTGAATATATCATAAACAAGTTTGATGTTGCTAGTTGTTGGTATCTTGTAGAGGATTCATTAAGGTTACAGAACCAACATAAAATAAATAGTTGAACAACAAGAAATTAAAAAGCTGACAACTTGTTTGATCATAAACCTATGAAACCATCTCTTGAGTCTTGATAGTTGAGAGTTGAGACCATTGCATAATATTTAAGCAAATATAATGAAGGAATACAATAAAGTACATAAGGCTCCATTAATCTTGAAGATTTCCCTTAGTGCACATCTTAAGATGTCTCCACAGTGAAACTGTCCCATTCTTATTAGGATCGCATCAAATAACCTTCATGCAATGGTTGCATTGAAGCTTGACCTCCTCCTCTGATTCAACTTGAGTGAAATTCTCCCAAATTTTGCTTCTTCTAGCCTTGGCGTCCATTGCTTCTAAAAAAAGCAACGAAAAGAAAAGAATTACATAATCAATCAAGCAAGAAGCAACAAACAAGATAAAATGACTGTTGAAGTTTCATCTAAGGAATTGACTCATTTTTGGGACTAATCCTACAAAGTTTCATCCAAGAAGCAACAAACACGATAACATATTGAAACTACAAAAATTGTTTCGTACTAGTGCTTAGCAGAGTTACATCCAAGAATGCTAGTGCTTAGCAGATGCAACAGCTTTTGCCATTGCATTTAACAAAACCAGAGCAGCCAACCCCCTACAGATAAGGTTATAACATTGGCGTTTAGCAAATAAAAACCCTCACAGACCTGAGATATTATCTATTTATACATGTGATGAAGCGCCTAGACGTTCAGAGCAAAATCGAACCCTCTCCAAACTTGCTACTACCCTTCCATTGATGGATAGGATCAGTTTGTGAGAAATGTTTAGTTTAGGGTATCCTTTGTAATTCACTTATGAAAATTATGAATGAAAAAATAAAAAAAAAATATAAAACACTTAACCCAAAATTCCCCTCACCAAACGTTAAAAGGAAATTCCATAAACAAAAAACTTAAAAAGGAAGATATATATAAGTTTTATTTTCCAAACAGCTCTTGCTATCTCTCCTTCCTCATCTTTCCTTCTCAATCACTTCCTTGTTCTTCCTCAGCTGAATTCTTCTTCTGCAACTCATTCTCTTCTCCCTTCAATTCTCTATCTTTCTCCTCCAAATCCATTCTTTTCTTCCATACCCTCGTCGGAATAGATCCTCCCCCACATCGATCGTCACAACGACTCCCTTAGCAATCCTCAATTTTGAATTCAACGATGATGGAGATCTGGGTTTCATTCTCCACAGCTCTCACATGCATCTTCTTAACGAAGACTTGCTGGGTTTCTGATTCTCTTGGAGACTTTCTTGCGACGAATTGATGCCTTGCATGAACCCTAGAATTTGGCGAAACAGGGGGAGCTCAAAATTGATGGTGCTAAAGATAGACTCGGCCACCGAACTGTCCGTCGCCGTCTTCCTTGTGGAAGCTGTCGTCTCTGTCCTCCTCGGTGATGTTCTGGGTCGAACGGCGATGAGCCGATGACGAATGGTGCTTGGTTTTGGGTCGAATGACGATGACAGCCTCAAACGGCGGGACAGATCGATAGATACTGCAAACGGCGAGGGAAGCCTGAAGCCGGCGGCTGACGAGGGAAGCTGGGATTGGACTTGGCTTCAAGGGTTTGGCTTTTGCTCACGGGGCGGATTCGAGCGCGTGGTGAGAATTGAAAGGTGATCAGAGGTGGCAATTAGGATCCAAATCCAATCCATCCACCAAATTATCCACCTAATCCAATCCATTTAAATCCAATCCATTTGATCCAAATCCAATTGAATTGGTGGATTCATGGATATGACAAATTACGATTTGATACCTATGTTTTTTATATTTTACATTTTGGTACCTAAAATTTATATTTTTATACGAAAAATAACATTGGAAAATTACATTTTGGTACCTAAAAATTTTTATCATGACATTTTAGTACCTATAACTTTTCAAAAATTATATTTTGGTCCAAGCCTTGGATGTCATTTGAATTCATGGATCAATTCACCAATCCATTTGATCCTTGCTCCACCAATCCAATCCACAAATTCACGAATCCGATCCAATTGCCACCTCTAAAGGTGACCAACGAAAGGTTTGAGGGCTGTGGTGAGAACCTGAAGATGGAGAACAATAAATTGAGAGGGGACTTTGGGTTCACACAGGCGTAGCTATTGTTTTTTGGGAGAAGATGAACGGACACGGCTACAGGAGAGAAAGAGATAAGGGTTTTTAATGGGTAAAGAGATAAGGGTTAAGCCGTTAAGGTAGTGCACGATATCTCCCTTCCTTAACTAACATCAATTGATTAAAAAATTAAAAAAAAAATTTAATATATTTGGTTACAGAAAAGGAGGGAGGGAGGGAATTTTGGCCAAATTTTGGGGGGTTCAAATTCAAACGTTTCTTTCGCGGGTTTGGGGAGGGAACTTTGGACCAAATTTTGGGGTTAAAAAATGATTGTTCCCTCAAATTTTTTGGTGAACGACATCTTATTCTTCTTTTCATTGATATTTATTATTATAGATAATAAATTTATACCGATTAATTTGTTGTTCGATACATTGACCGGAATGTTATTTGAATATAATATATTTACGATGTACATTAACAAGTTTTCAAAATATTTTAAAGGCTTATTTTTACCCAATAGCTAAGTTAATTGTTAAAATCAAATTAAATAATAAAATATAAAACCAAAAATACCTATCATAAAGCATAACGATGAAGAACCCTAAACAATAAATCCCAACCCTATAACACCATCTTAATTCTTAACTCTAAAACCTAAAACTAACCTTATACCCTATACACTAACCATGTCCACAACATCAAGTCATTAACCCTAAAACTAACTTCAACCATTAACAACAACCCAAACACTGAACTCTAAACCATGACCCTATACCCTATACCCTAAACCATGAACTATAGTTATATGTTATGAATTTGTTGGTATACCCTATAATGTATGTTATGTGAAGAGTGTGAGTTAAGTCAATTTTATATTCGGCTATTGGGAAGAACATACGTCATAATCCTCCTAACTCTTAACCACGACCGTATACCCTATACACTAACCTTAAACCATTAACTATAGTTATATGTTATAAAATTGTTGGTATAAACTATAACGGTATGTTATGTAAAGAATGTAAGTTAAGTCAATTTTGTATTTGGTTATTGGGAAGAACATACGTCTTAATCCTCTTAACTCTAAACCAACCACGACCATATACCCTATACACTAACCTTAAAACCTGAACTCTAGTTACATGTCATGAAATTGGTGGTAGAACGTAGGTTATGTGAAGAATGTAGATTATGTTCTAATCCTAATATTCCTAACCCGAAATCATTTTTAAATTTTGATTAAAGCATCTCAATGATTTATTATTTATAAATACATCTTGTAATTTGTAAGTGGTAACCAAGTTTAATTTAAGTGAATTTATGTTTTGTTGTTGAGAAAATATATTTTAAGGATGGTCTTCTAATGGACCGTTTGGTACCATATGAATCGAGAATTCAATTCATTTTAAAATGAATTACTTTGTAGAATTCATTGTGAAATGAATTCTTGTGTTTGATATGTCTATTATATGTATGTGTGTTATCTATATATATTATTTATAGTACACATCAACCAAATATTGATAAGTGATAACCCTCCTAGGATTTCTACTTCTCTACAGTGACAAACAAAGTGACAAACAATGAGACTATTATGTGATTCAATTTAATGGCAATTGTCAACATAAAGTAAACCTTTCTTCTTGGTTTGAAAGATGAAAAAATAATATGGCAAAGTCACGTAAACTTTATATATATATATATATATATATGGGTCACACTCGTATGGTCCAGACGCATAGCATGCTCCAGATCTTTGCACCGTTGATTTAATCTGATGGCCTGTATTAAATATAATAAATTTATTTATAATTTACAAATTAAAATTGTTTAGTTGATTCTTTTACATTTTCATACGTTTACTTTAATCCCCCAACAAATTATTTCATTTATTTTCATGGTACAATACCTAATTTCTTTTAATCATAAGTTACACATCCAAAACATTTCAATCAAAAACAAAAACCATCCCAAAACTTTACATCGTCACTTCAACATCTATAACAGGCTCAAATAAGAAAATTAAAACATCTCTAACATTTCAACATGAACTTCCCCACCCATACACCCATCGTCGAACCCTCTCCTCTCATGTTCACCATCGTCGAACCCGCCGTCTACCCCCGTCCCGGTCACCCCTTCCACGCTGATGCTGATTACGTCGTCTACCCCTTATCTGCACACCTCCGTCCTCCCGCTCGCCGCCATCATCTTCCGGCGATTTGACGCCGAACTCTTCCTCTCCTCCCTCCAATTCGTCGACATCGACCGAAACGGTAGTCGGGATTGCAATTGGAGGTGTATTTGGTGACAATGGAGTCGGTTGCTACGCTCCTCCGCCGCCGCCACCTTCCTGGGGTTCGACGCAAAACTCTTCCTCTCCTCCCTCCAACTCGTCGATATCGACCGGAACAGTGGTCGGGATTGCAATCGGAGGTGTATTTGGCGACAATGGAGTCGATTGCTAAGCTCCGCCGCCGCCGCCTGCCCCGAAAGGTTTGATTTTTCCCAATCTTTTCCCTCTCTCTTTTGAATCCCAGAAGAAATTTCTCGTATCTAATTGTGGAAGTTGTGACTCTTACTCTCCTCCCTCCAACTCGTCGATATCGACCGGAACAGTGGTCGGGATTGCAATCGGAGGTGTGTTTGGCGACAATGGAGTCGATTGCTAAGCTCCCCCGCCGCCCCCTGCCCCGAAAGGTTTGATTTTTCCCAATCTTTTCCCTCTCTCTTTTGAATCTCAGAAGAAATTTCTCGTATCTAGTTGTGGAAGTTGTGGGATGGTTTGAAGAGAGGTGCTGATGTGGTTCATGATGGGGTAGTAGAAAGAGGGCTTCAGGTTGTTCGATATGTTGGTGCTAAGTCTTCTGTTATTGTTACCATTTGCCTGACATTGTATTTACATGTTGTGGGCGGCGCCAGGGTGATGTTGCCTGCTTGAAAAAGTTGTGATTGGGAACTCATCTATTGATATGAAACCACGTTATTGCTAATGAAGATAAAACCAAGTAGCATTTGTATGTACCTCTCTCTCTCTTTATCTCTTTCTCTCTTTCTCTCTTTCTCTCGTCTACATTCCTTGATTGTTAGTACATGATCCAAGCTCAGGGTTTCATTTCTATGCCATTTCATTTTTATGGTTTCGAACATGTGAATGCTGCATTCCCCGTTTCTTCATCTAGACGACTGGTGTGGCATGTAGGATTGTGTATCATACCGCAGTTTGTGGAGATTGCTTTGCTTGGATCAGAATAGAAAGATCAGGATGACACAGATGCCGTTAGCTAGCTAGCTAGCTACGAGCTAGTTTGTTAGGAGACTAGGCGTGCAGTTGTAAAATTGATGGAAGCCACACAAAGTTAGCAGAGGATTTGTGTAAGAAGAATTTTTGAAGCTTTCTCCCTCAAGTCTGTGGGAATTCATCATTAGCAGAGGCACTTTTGTTGCAAACCTCGAGCTAATCATGAACATCCATGTCTTGCCATGTGCTAATTGAAAATACTTTCTCCTCTTATTGTTAACTATATAACTTGGGTGCAATCAATCATGCTCTTCCTTTTGCTTGAAAGGGGAGAAAGAAAGAAAGAAAAGCACAGATAATTGGGACATCGGGGCTGGCTAGGGGAAGGGGAGGTGGGAGGTGGGGTGTAATCAAGATGGGCCTGGAGGGTTCTTCTGGTCAAGCACTCTTCACCTTCTTCTCCAACGCCCTCTTCACATCTCTCTCCCAAGCTCTCGTCACCATCTCCCTGCAGTCAGAATCGAATTAATACAGAGCCATAGCAGAAGATATTTCTGTTAGCAAGGTACCAACCAGAGTGGTGGGGTGGAGATCAGCGCCATGAGCTAGCATAAAGGTCAGAAGAAGTGCGATGATGATGATGCTGATAAGGTAATTGGTGCGTATAAGGTAACTGGTGCATGGTTGCAAAATAAAAGGAAAGATCATTTAATTAGTAAGCCTGTTTAGTTAGAGAAAGAGGAAGTTCCTTTATTTGGATGAATACCCCATTATTTTGCCTTCTTTATAAGTGTTTTTGCCTTCTTCTTTTTTCTGCGATATTCTCAACCTTGCTTTCCAGCTGTGTTAGGCGACTAAGGTTCCCTCTGCTGTTGTTAGATAGTTATCATCCAATTTCTCAATTTTTTTTATGTTTCGGCTTTGTGTGGTTAGATTAGCTGCTGGCTTTTACACAAACCTATATAAAATTCTGTTTTGCAGTTTTTCCACCGTGTTCTCCTCTTAGTGAAAGTTCTACCGAACCATGGATCCAAAAATTGGGTAATGGCCATTGCTATTTTACCTCCTTCACGATTCTCTTCTGCTCCTGTTGTGTTAGTTCTAATCCATCGTTGCCCAGATTTATTTGTGTTTATTATTGCTGATAATTGTTTGTATGACAATTGAAATTAGGGACAAGAGGCTGGCTAAAGGTATAGATGCTGAAAGTAGAGCAAAAATGACGAAATATTCTTCACAACGCAAGGTTTGAGAAGTTGAAGAGTTTATTTTTTTTTTTTCTTCCTTTATGTTCTACACACCTTTAATCATACTGTTTTCTGCTTTTTTTCACATGGTTTGGTTGTTTCTGGTTGCGTAGTTGTCGCTCACTATTAGTATTGTCGGTTTGTTTGTTCATTGTTTTGTCATCTAGTTTTTCTGGTTTTTATGTTCATGGTTTGATTGCTTTTGGCTTATCATCGTTTGTTTTTGTTTTTGTTTTTTGTTCATTGCTTTGTCATCTAGTTTGGTGGGTCATTGTCTTGTTTTCTTAGGTTGTCGCTCATTAGCTTTCTTGCTAATCTTCTAATTTTGTTTAGGTTTCGTTCAAATACAATTATCCTTGATTTGTATATCTCTTTTATCCTGTAATGATAATACAGTGGTAGTGACCCACATTAAAAATTACTAATTAGACTTTATACCAAGTTTTCTTTATTATCCTTTGCTAAAAATTGACAAAGAGGAGGCTTGAGTTCAGAGACGTCAATGCGACACCAATTTCTGAAGTCATTATCATTGATGATGACGAGCCTGATGTGACAACCATATCTGAGGTAGTCGTGGTACTGTTACATAAATGCTTAGTATTAGGCAGCATATCAGATTTTATAGTATTTGACTTTTTGTGTCAGGTTGTAATGAAGTTTCCTATCACCAGTAACATGCATTTGACTTCAGAAGAGGTTGGACTGGCCTATTACATGTTCGTGGAAGATCTTGCTCCCGAAAAGATACTAGTAAAAAATGGTTCCCAGTCCTGTACTCGTAGCTCACTGTTGAGCTTGCTGCCTAACGAGTACCTAGAAGATGAGGTACATTCTATCTTTAACTTTTTGTATATGTTTTAAATATCCATTAAAATAATTATGTTGTCTGTTTTTTAAGGTAATTTCAATGTATGCATGGTATCTCAACCTCTCTGTCATGTATGATAAGCAACGTAGAATTGAAAGCAAATCGTGCTTTCTCCCTACTGATATACAGGTAATCAAATATGGATCACTAGTAATAATTTTTTAGATTTGTCCTTTATACATAATGATTTTCACTTATTAAATTCCAAATTTGAACTTGTAGGCAGGATTAGAGAAGTATGTCTATACTGCTGACAGTGTATTCAATGATTATCGATTTAGCTCCTTGGGTGTGGTTGATTCCTTCATTGCTTGGCAGTCCTCCACCGTATGATGGGTGCTTTCGCACCATTGGCAGAGCATCGCCTGCTGCTGTCCGGTCCCTGGAATCATCCCGGAACGATCGATAGCTGAGACCAGCTTCGATACTACCTGCACCAAATCAGATGACTGGGTGCCCACAGCATGTACACCTCGGCTGGGTGCTCTCCTCGACCTCCTGGCAGTGCCCCAATCATAACCATTCTCCGCCATCTCTTCAAAGAGTTGATTCAGCTGTGGCGGGGTTTTGGTCAGCATGTTCCCGCCACAAACCGAATCGATCAGCTGCTTGTCCTCCGGGAAGAGGGCGTGATAGAAGGTGCCCACCTTGAACGCATCGTTGAAACCATGGTTGGGACACCTGAGAAAGAGGCTGGTGTACCTCTCCCAAGCATCCCTAATGGTCTCATCCTCATCCTGAGAAAAATGTGTAATCTGCTTCTGGAGATCAGCTGTCTTGGATGGAGGATGGTATCGGGTGAGGAACTTGTCCGCCAGGTTGGCGAACGTGGTGATGGAGCCCGGAGGTCGAGTGTCTAGCCACTCCTTGGCCTGCCCCTCCAGAGTGAATGGGAAGTACCTCAGCTGGATGGCATCTGCTGGTACCCCGTTGATCTTGATCCCATCGATGAGCTCGTGGAATCGCCTGAGATGTGATCGAGGGCACTCTCCCTCCTTACCACGGAACACTACTGAACCGCGCAGCATGGTGATCACGGAGGCGCTCACCTCAAAGTTGTTGGCTGGGACCTGAGGGTGTTGAATGGGTGACCTCATGTCCGCAGCCCTAGCGGTCCAGTAGGATCCCATGGTTTGCTCCTCGGGGATCACAGCACGGTTCTGCGGATCACCCATCTCTCCTTCTTCTTCTTCTCCTAACTGCAGCTGTGTTAGCGCCTCCTCCGCATCCAGTCGCGCCTTTAGAGCCCGCTTGAAGTTCCTGCAAGTTCGTTCAAGCTCCTGGTCCCGACTGGCTACGGGTCATGCACTACCTGCACACAATCAGCAGAAGCAACCCGTGAAGGCACACAGGTGGAAGAGATAAAATGCAGTAAATAAAAGCTAGAGTAACAAATTCTCACGTTTCCCCAATAATCTAGAGGGATCCCCGGCAACGGCGCCAAAAACTTGACACGCAAAAACACAACACCTAACAATGGCCAAGTGTAACCAATGAAAGGGACTGCAGTAACAGGCAAGTTTAATTATCAACCCAGGGTCTAGATCTACTGCTTACTCCGTGATTCTCTATTATCTAGCAAACTAGTTCGAATGATTGTTGTGAAAAGTAAAAGCAACAAGAAAGCAGTAAATTGTTCGGTTTTCTAAGGCAGGCAAGAGTCACTCGGGATTGAGTCCCCCTAGCCCCTTAGTTAGGTTCAATTGCAATTCCCTGGGTTGATTTACTGTTGATTAGACTGCGGAAGATCCGACAATAGCTTGGAATCTCAGTCTAACTACCCGGAAGACGACTAGTCTTCATCGGGATAGAAAGCTGAGGCTATGAACACAGAACTCCACTACTGGCGTCAAGAACACCAGTACAAAGCAGTAAACTGGCTAACTCTCGTATAGCCACTCTCCTACTATCGAATGAAGAGGCTCTAACAACCTAATCAGATTCTATCTATCTCAGGTTGCAGCAGAAATTGAGAAAAGCTGATCAGACTCAAATCAATTCAATAAACATGCATCATTCGATTAAAATCAAACAGTAATATCATCCCAAGTCATTACAATCAAATCCCTAACACAAGGAACTAGGGTTCTTCATACCCAAGTGAGAGAAGGGTTCTACTCCATAGAGAGAGAAGAGAAAACAAGAATCGGATTAGTCATACTCATAAAGATGAGGATAATCTGCTCCAGGACGATGATTTTCACTCCTATGACGATCTCCAGGCTCGATTCGATGAAATCCAGCTCTAGGACAGCTTCTAGGGTGTGTTCTTCGCACTTTCTCTCTCTAGGGCTCTGTTTTTGCTCTCAAAACACGATTTCTCCCACTTCTGGCTCGGATTAGGCTTTAAAACCGGTTTCCCCGAGTTGCACGGCCAGGTGCACGGCCGTGCACAACACCATTCTGGCCGTGCACCCTGAAACGCGCCGTATCAATAAGTCTGCCTTCGTCCATCTTGCACGGCCAGGTGCACGGCCGTGCAATCTTCAGGGTCTGGCCGTGCATGGCATCGGCATGAGGTGCACGGCCAACTTGCAACCGTGCACGGCCGTGCAGCATCCCTGGTCTGCCCGTGCACTCCCCAAACAGCTCGCCATTCGTCCGTTCTTCGTCCAATCGACCCCAGACTCGCTCCTAAGCCTTCATTCACGTACTAGGACCTGAAATAACACAAACAAGCACAACCTAGCGTGAAATCGGCCTAAAACACGAGAATCAACACCTCAAACGGTGTAAGTATGAGGGTAAAAACATGTGTAAATGACGGTCTATCAAACTCCCCCACACTTAACCGTTTGCTTGTCCCCAAGCAAACCAAGTCAGACACTAGGTAAGCTTACAAATTTCAATCAAGCAACATTGGGGACAAGTCATAAAGGCACAGAACACGTGAATCGCACTGGTTTTCAAACATCAATACATGCACAACCTTAATAACAACCTGGACAACCACCACAAAGGACATTCGAGTGCAGCAAATCGAGTAAAGGAAGAGTCTCCCTTCTGTTCACTGGCCAACCTAGACTTGATTCAACCACTTACTCAAAACAGTCAACTCATGCATCCAACTCAAGACATCAGAATAGAGACTGAGCAATCTAGGTCCTCACAGGGGTACAAGATCATATAGAAAATGAAAATGAATCACTCACTCTCGACCAGTGGGGTCAGGACAATTTTGATGCGAAAGATGCGCATGCTATTTCTCTCAATACCTATCATCTCTTCACCATGATGGCAGCCTCTAAATGCTAGAGTTCACATATGGGGTGTCACCACTAACTAATCAGGAGGTCTTAGACACAGGTTCAAATGACTGGCTAGGGTCTTGGACATGGGGAAAAGGCCTTTTAGGTGGTGGAAGTATTCATAGCAAAAGGTTCCACATTTGCCAAACACACAATCACAGTCAACCAACCCGGTATTTTCTTTCTGCTATCCTGCATTACTCAATATCTTAAGATCACAAGAGCGAAGGAGGCATAAACATCAGCATTTCCAAGCCAGACTGCTAAGAAACACTACTTACTGGGCATTATTCAGATTTTTGGTAGTGGCTCTCTTTTGCTTTCAATTTTTCTTTGTTTTTCTTTTATTTTTCTTTTCATTTCTTAAGAGAGCCACCACTTCTGCACATATTTCAAACACCTGCCCAACCTTTAAGCACTACCTCCAACACTCACATAGACTTTAGCAGAAACAGCAGAGAATATATAAAAACCGCTCTGTGGAACCTTCTAAAAGATGCAACAAGGGTGATTTTTTTCCATTATAGACCAAAAGAAAGGATAACACACGGCTCAAAGGGGCTGACTAGGGGGTATGACACATCAGGACAGTCAGTTTTGGGCGTGGGCTAATCCTATGCCCCCATCATCTCAGCTAGTGACAACGTGAATGCTACACATCATGGAAGAGGGATCTATCGCACAAAAAAGAAACGAGCAGGCTCAAATCTCACATGGCTACCTATATGCTCTATCTCACATTCTGATACCCTGAACTAGATGCATAAACGACTGTCAAGAACAAGTAATCAGATCAAGTCAGATCAAGTCACAGTTGGCAAGCAAACAGTTGAAAAACTGAACCCCTACATCGTTCTACTGCACATCTCAGTCCTCATCATAAGTTGTCCTAGTCGCAAACAAGTTGTCATGCATTAATCCGAAAACCAATCAATTCATCCATCAAAACACAGTGCCAATATGATCAAACAGCAGTACTTGGAGCCCTCAAATCGTAAGATTCGCACAGCGGACTAGGCTCCAAGCACCATCATAAATATTCCAACCGATACAAAGCATCCCCCCACACTTAAGCACGACATTGCCCTCAATGGAGTAGAGGGAAAGATAAGGGGAACGATGTTACCGGGTAAGAACACTGCTGGGGGACTGGAAGTGGACCAGTCAGCGAGAAACGAACGGGGGAGTGGACAATGCTGCACAAAGCGAACATCAGAAACACTAGCACACTGGCGTTAGGGATAAGTGTTAGCCCAGACGGCTACATCAAACCACAAAGGAAAAACCAAAAACAAAAACAAACGACACCAAGTTCAAGCTCCGCACAGATGGAGCAAACACACAAAAGTCGAAAAAGAAAAAAAAAACAAACACACTGAGACGGGCAACGAGTACAGCCTACTCGTCGCCAAGATCGTCGAGATCGATGTCGTTCATGAACGCATCATCATCAGCAGCGCCAGCCGCACCATCATGTGGAGGGGAGTCATCCCAGGGAGTCCTCCAGACAGGTGGATCTCCCGGGATCAGCTGAAGCAGGTGCTGCTGAACCTCCTGCATGCGCCGGGAACGGCGCTTCTCCCGCTCAATATGGGCGAGAGTCACGCCCTGCTGAGTCTGGATCGTGTCCAGCCTGTGCCGGTACTCGGCCTGATCTACCATGTACTGCTGCTGGAACTGCATCTGCTGGTCGAGGAGCAGCTGGTTCTGGATCCTCAGCTGCTCGAACTGCTGGGTGAAGTAGTCCTGGCCCTGGAAAGTGGAGCTGCTACCCCCAAAATGGAAGTCAGTCTGTGGGGGATCATCAGCAGCATCCACCTCATCGGGGTCCACCTCATCGGCAGCCTCCTCCTCTGGTACGGGCTCCGCGGGGATAGGAGGCTCCGGAAATCCCTCGACCCACTGAACACCGTTCCTCTCCCGCAACAGCAGCATCTTCTCGATCGTCGCGCTGCCAAAGATGGGGGTCTCCCCCTCCTTGGTGCACCCCTGCAGTGAGAGGCCGAAGAAGGTAACCAGGCGGGTGATGAGGGGGCGCAGTGGAGGCTCTTCAGCTCTGTGGCCGTCTTCTCGAATGTCTTGGCCACCACCGAACCCAGGTGGAGAGGATGGCGGCGCTGGCGGATCGAATCGAGGAAGTACAGGGGCCTCTTCGTGATGGCGCCGGCGCTGTCAGATGCAGGAGTGTAAGACTTCGCCAGCAGGTGGTGGAGAAGTCGGTACTCGATCTGCAGGGTAGATGCCTTCGTCCTCCCAGACTTGAAAGGACGCGTCTGGCCAGGCTGAGCCAGGCTGGTGTACAGCCTCCTGAAGTCTACCTCTGGTGGCTCAGTAACCTCGGTGACGTAGTTCACACGGTCGTCGAGGTCGAGGTCGAGAGCCTCAGCCAGCTCGTGGTAACTCAAGGACCGGGGAACACCGCCCAGCCTGAATTGGACGGTTGTACTGTCATGGTATCTGGTCGTGGAGTTGTGCTTGAAAGTCGTGTAGAACTCCCACACCGGCTCGTAGTAGACCGTCTCGCAGATCTGGAGCAGACGGCGCCATGCGGTGTTGGCGACCACGGCGGAAATCTGCTCGTAGCAGTGTAGTCGCCGAAATTCCCGTTTGGACCAGCAATGGTGGGCGCCAAACGGGGTTTCCACGACTTTCTTGAAGCGCTTTGCGGTGGAGCCCCTCCTGAGATCCCGGATGAATGGGTGCTGGAAATTAGGTTGTGCCATTGCCCTGCAAAACAACAACCCAAAGTGGAACCAAAAGAGCCAAAGAAAAGGTCAAGCCCACCCCCACACTTAAGAACAGAAAGCAGCCGAACCATGGTTTCATCCATAGTTCGGGGGTCAAAAACTCGATAAATCAAGCATAATCTGGGTGGGGGTGCACATTCACAAGAAAATAGGCAACTCAAGGTTCACATCCATAGCAAATACACCCTCAAACGACATCATTAAGGGCCCCAACCGACGGCCACAACATGGCATGGAAAACAGGCATTTCATCGAACACCTTGTGTGCACTATTAAGTTAAGCATGAAGTTGGCCAAATTCTTGCACACAAGGGCGCAAACAAGCAAGGGGGACATTGCCCAACATAATTCAATCACATCCCATGCATTCCCCTCAATCAATTTCACACAAATCACATGATTCAATAAGATTCTCTAACATACACCCTACACACTCAATTCTCCACAATTAACATAGTTAGGGACAAAATCAAACCTGGAGACTCAAGTAGAGGTGGAGGGGATGATGAGGGGAAGACAAGGGAATCGACGAAATGCCGAAAATCTGGCCGGAAATGCTCGTCGGAGCCTCGCCGGAAATCGCCTCCGGCGACAAAAAATGTCGCCCAAACTCGCTCAAACTCGGGGGATAGGCCACTTTGGGTGTAGAAAGAGTGGGTTTGGTGTTGGTTTGGTGAAAAAAATACCCAAAGTGGCCGGAAAAATCGAAATAGGGTAGGTTTTGCGCGGTTTTCCGGCGAGGGGGAGAGGTTTCCGGCGAGAGTTTTGATTTTCTGACCACTATGGCCGTGCACGGCCATTTATATAGCCCGTGCCTCGGCTGCACGGGCAAGGCGCACGGCCGTGCACGGGTTGCTTTTGCCCGTGCAGGCCGGCACGGCCTGGCCGAGGATGTTGCACGGCCGTGCACAAGGCACATTTGGCCGTGCAACTATCGCCGAGAGCTCGCACGGCCAGGGGGTGGTACCCGCACGGCCGTGCGAGGCGCTATGTTGTCCGTGCAAGGCGCACGGCCTGGCCGAGGATGCTGCACGGCCGTGCGTTGTGCACTTTTGGCCGTGCACTCCTGGCCGAGAGCTCACACGGCCAGGCCAGGCTAGGCGCACGGCCGTGCAAGTTGATTTTCTGGCCGTGCGACTTGCTGGGGTCCCGAAATCAACCTGTTTTCACTCAAAAACGACACGTAACTCTGGATCAACGTCTCAAGACTCAAAAACACACAAAATCAAAGGAAAAAGAGTAAGAAAATGCAAACCTCGGTTGGGTTGCCTCCCCACAAGCGCTTCTTTACCGTCTTTTAGCTGGACGCCAGTATGGATGCTCAGGGAAGTGTTGGATCAGGTGCCTTCAAGAGCGGATCCACATCGCTCTTGAGGTACAGCTTCAAATGGTGGCCATGCACACGACGAATGTGGCCACCTGCATTTGCCAGCTCGACTTGGCCATCCGGTAGGATGCAAGCGAGTGAATACTCGGATGGCCAAGGTGGGGGCGGGACCAGCTCATAGTGGTCTCCGGCTTTCGTTCGAGCGGGCTCAGCTGCCTGCAGTTTCGGCCGCCACT